>CM055266.1:40159329-40817559 GCA_029237695.1 Conchocele bisecta | reverse complement strand
ACCCGGGAATTAAACAAAAAAATCGAATATTTTTTTGTATATCTGAGTATTGGCGACACACAAATCAATGAAACGTTCCACGTTTACAAATATGATATTTATTGTGGTTTTTCTTTCGTCTAATTCATCAGTCAACTGGCTGATAATTTAAATTATCTTCCAAGCTACCAAGTTCAAGATTTCTCTAGAATATGCGTAGATTAGCACAACAAAAATGACTGTAAAACAGCTACATCGTTACAGTAGACATATTCCTCAGATCCCGTGAAGTCACGTGTCCTTTCCAGTTTATCTGAATTCACCATATAAGAAGGAAATATTAATGTAGGTACGTACCTTTTTCACAAAGTTAAAGAATTGCAGATTGCAGAAAACTCCTGTCTTGGATGGTTGGCAATCTTCTGTTCTGTTTTAAAAAGTGTATATGCTTATATAGTGCATGCAAAATCAACGCGATAAATGTATTAACGCGTTAATTACGATTCTCGTTAATATATAATAAACATCTTCATTTATTTATTATGTGTTATTCTGATTTGGTGATAATTTGTTATTTGGATTGCTCTTAATATTTAATAAACGGGCAGGTGTGGATTGTGTAATTTTGCACGCGTGAGTCTATAGAATTACGAGAGACGGCATATAGTATCGAGATATTATAACATCACTGTATATGTGTACGTGACTGGAGAAATGGGGCTTATGGTATTCGTCATCAGAGTAGCCCTGATGAAATAACACAATCCTGTAGCCTGATAGCATTTTATACTCCGAGTTAGAAGCATTACGGATGACTCATTATTGGAATAGTGAACAGTGCAGATCTGATCAAACTGTGCGGATGCACAGGCTGAACAGGATATACACTGTTCGCAAAACCAATAAGCCCCATTTCCCCAATAGCAGCCACATAATTAATGTTTACGTTTGAGGAAACTCGAGTGTTTCGCAAACACAAACAGCGAGACGTGTATCCCTTGATCAGATTGCGCCGTATTCGCAGGTTGAGCTGGGGCTACACTGACCGCCAACTCAATAAGCCAGGTGTTGTAATTGAGAGACTCGATCAATTGCTCGTAATCAATTAAACCGGGTGTATGTAAGTAAGTAAGTAAGTAATTAATTTGTTTATTATAGTGACATGTGCTAAACGAAACAGAGAATATGTACAATATAATATTGACGAAAACACCCGGCCCTATGGACCTATATGTCACTTTCAAATGTTAGGTAACAAATGTATGTGTAAATATACAATAGAAAATAAATAATTAGCACCTAGTTTGAGCAGTATAGATCATTTACATGTATATGATTAAGTGTAGGTAAAGCTGAATTGGCCTTAATTTCGCGACGCCACATCTGCTTAACACAGGCATCTTGACGTCCCGGAATTAGGGCCACTTCACGTTCAAAGTTGTCAATTACATGATAACAGTTCAGACAATGATCGACATTCAAGTGTTGTATCATACAATGTAGTACCGTGAGTGTGACCTGTGGGTAACGGATTGCACAGATACAATTGCCTGAGGTAGATTATTATCGATGTATAGTATTGACAATGAAGGACTATTTACCAGATTACTTAATATATATATGACTCACCAGATAAACGGGAATGTCTGCACGTAAGACCAGTGAAGCTCCAGGTCGGTAAGTGCACCCGTGCAATCTGGTCAGGAGCAACGCTGTGAACAGTGTAGGCCCAGATCAAACTGTACCTATGTGCATTCTGATCAGGATCAACCCTGTTCACATCTTGGTCTGGCATCATTGGGCTAATAACCAACAATTTAGATTGTGAGAGGAAATGCGACACAGTATAAACAATCAGGCACAGTTAATGTATGGATATTGGACGGGATTACTAGCTAGTCGGTGGAATATAAATTTGTACATAACGTTGTCTCGCCACGACAAGAAGAGATTAAACGAACGTGTGAACAGTGTAGCCCCAGATCAGAAAGCATACCACAGTCTGATTTCGGATCAGGATCAACAGTGTTCACTATACCAGCGGGATACGTTCATGATGCTGTGATGGCATTATTGAACGTGTATGTGTGACAAATAACAACACAAGTCTAAAATTACCAGTTGTCCAGTTTGTCGTCCGATGGCCCAAAGAAAAAAACAACAGAATCAACGACACTGCATGTAAAATTAATTAACATAAAGAATATGTGCTATATCTCATGAAATGTATTTACAAAATTTACAATATATTACGAAAATGACGTTGAAAGTTGACAAAATGTTCATAGCAAATACCGAATAGAATTCCGCATTTGATATGAACTTTTCTTCAACATTCGACGTAGGTGCAGGCGGGTGGTTGTTGTTGGCGAAGGAGCAGCGAGCACACGGACAACCTAACCTGCCACATGGTGTAGTGTGGTTGTGTGTGGGGATGGGGGGGGGCAGTCAACATCGTGTAAATGTATACATACTTAAGCTTGCGTCCATATACCATCCAGTATCGAACCCGGGCTGTATTTGTGAGAAGCGCGCTCGTTACCAATTGCGCCATCTGGACGGCCAATGGACACGTTACACACATATGCCCTGGGCGTACGGGCATACACTAGGGTTTTTAGTACCATCTCTGCGCACCAAATATTTTTTGTTATCAATGTGACTAAACAAATCCACTCTATATATTCACGCATGATAGACCTCCAGAAGTAGTAGCATAAGCCTAGTAATTTGCATAACGAAGATGGCCGCCAATGCAAAGGTACTTTACTACATGTAGGGGCATATCGTGCTTTGGAAGCAGTTTTAAAAACACAAATACCCATAAACTTCAGGCATGTCATACTTCATAGACTACTAAATGTTTATCAATCTATTTTAATAGGAATATGATGTACAGCAACCATGCAACATGGCCGCCATTTTACACGAATTATATGAATTATTTAAAGAAACAGGCACGCACGAACACATATATACCATAGTGCCAAGGTGTTTAGCATATTGGTATTCATAATAATACGCAACAAAAACATATCATTTGTGGTATAAAGGTGTTATATTGCATATACAATATAGCCGACCTTATGAAATGCATATCCAGTTTCTGGGATATGTATATGAAACGTCGTTGTTTCAACAGTCACAGAATGGTTAATGCAAACGCAATTCTGATATGTGATAACTGACATGTTATATAATACTTATAAAACAATTTCACGATAAAAAGAGAAGTGTATAAATCCAAAATGGCCGCCATTTTATACGAATTTCGTAAACTATACTTATAAATTTGATATCAACGTCGATACCACATACCCGTTAAAAACTGCAAAGATCACACACATTTTATACACATTCATTGATCTACAGCTTACTAAAAGCATGAAAAGGAACATACACATATTAATTTGCATATTTCAGATATCCATCACTGTAAATTCGGAACAGCAATTTCTGGAATTCAGTTCACGTATTACACATATCAGACAAGAGCAAACCGATCATCTTCGACGATTAAATTAGTGGCATGCCTAAAGTAGTTTCTCAATACTCGTTTGAGGTAAATATGATTTGCATACTTTCAAAATGGCCGCCAATTCGTACAATATGTGTATCAATTATACTAAACCCCCATATACATTCGATGGTGGCTGAATGAAAATGATAATTGTGTATTATAAATCTGTTTTAGTATGACTAGAAGCTATACTACATACCCGTTTTTACATTTACAATACAGTGTACTTTGTTCCTTTCTGCGATTTGGAGACTGTAAAGGTGTTTGTTTGATTATTACAGGTGTAATATCCTATACCATCGCTCATTAGTAATAATATAGTTGTCTTAAGATTGGAACATATTGTATCATGTGTTATTCAAATTTTGTATTTTGTCTCATGCATTACCATATATAATATAACATACAGAATGCATGCACTTTCAGCAACAATTTAATCTATGCGCGAAATTACGCCAAATAAGACTAAAAGAAAGTTAGAATTGTCGACATTACACTTCTGTTGTACATTGTTCTGTTACTATCACTTTGTGTACGTAAACATGTAATATATATGACAGTCCATGCAACCAACATTTGATATGAATACCATGAGTATATGAGTCTGACATACCTGTTTGAACATGTAGCTAACATTATATATCACTTCATTCATTTAATAGTTTGTCCTTACTCATTGCTTACTTTATGTTGATTACTTATCTCAGGAAAATATGACGGCAAAGCAAGTGAGAGGGTAATCATGAGTGTGAATCAGAAATGTAAATACATTTAATAATATAACAATGTTACATATTAAACCAATATAAATTAAATCTGTACTCCAACTGCTGGTCGTGGAATGCATATTTGTGTCACGTTGAAAGCTCCGCCGCTATGTGCGTGTTATGTGTTTAGCCTGATGTATTGCGTTTCTTCTATACATAGGTTCATGCGTTTCTTTTGGGTATCTTGTTATATAGTGTCCATAGCTGAGTATGCACAACGATAATGAGATATGACAGCAAAGAAACATTTATGAAACGGCCACAGAAATAATTTATTCAAATGGGTTGTTTATCATATCTGAAAACATAACAAATATAATTAGGAAAACATATAAACTTCGATCATGAAACATGAAGACTTATAGGCAAAATGAATAATGCTTTGGTTTTCCAGCTTGTCATACAGTGCACCTCTTGTCTGTTATTACGAATGTACGGTGGCCTATTATATGTGGTCTCATTTCGGTATATTATCAATAAACTGAATAAAACAAGCAGTACAGCGGCTAACTTTGGACAGGCAGAAAGTATCAGTATAATATTTTCATATCTATGTTCGATGCCCCAACCAGGATGCAGCATGTACTGACAGTGCACATTAATAGTACTAAAACCAAAACAAAACTATTTTGATTATAAAATAATATCGCCAGTATGTGCAGCATGCCAATGGGTAAAACAATCTGCTTTTCGTTCCTTTGTTTATTTTAATGCTTCCGCCGATAACATAAACATGATCAATTGTAATATTTCTTAAATGTGTTGTACTTTCTGTTAACCATGACATACTGTTTGCATATATGCTATACATGCTTTCATTCTATAGCTGCCCCAAGGCCAATAGTCAAAGTCAAATGACGTTTGCGCTAAAGCTTCTGGTAAAATGTGCGTTAATATGCTATCCGTCAATCCAATTGGCGGCCGGTTTTATCCATTGATGTCAGAAGTACCTTGCCATAAATATACAACGCATGCACAAAGTTGATGTCTACTGTATTCCTATTACGACCGCATACTAGTAACATTGGCTGAACGAGCAATTGCCGTTAAACGAGGATTTCTGGTATATACTTGTGATAGGATAATTAAAATTAGTACTTAACTTAATTACTGATAATAAATGTAGAGTATTCACACTATTACATAAAGAAGTTACATAACCAGACCATTGTGCATGCATATATGGCAGATACTGATTCCATGAAATTTGTATTAACTATTCTACGTACATAGCGTTATTGTGAAAACACAATGGCTGTACACATATTTTAAATATTAAACAATACAATACGTAGGTAGCAACCGTGTTTTGTGCAGACACATATTACCAATACAAACATGTACAGTAGATGTGTCCTACAGATCAATTCGATTAACATATGGTGTATTAAAAATCTGACATTTCTGGATGTACACAAGGTGTAAATATGGACTAATGTCAGAAACAATTATTTTAATACGGGTGGACAGTAATGTAATTTATATACAACTACTACTTCCAACGTATATGATTAGGACATATCAGTCTAAACAGTATTGCAACGTTTAGTTTCGGACTGGAACACGATGTACTCATTGATATAGTCAGGGCCAATCAATTAACAGTTAATAGTCGACACAGATATCGTGCGCATGCCAATGCCTGTAAAATGGCGGCCATATTTGATTTATACAAATTATAAGAATATTCCTTTAAAATATGAGAATTAAATATTTTGCAATATGTCACATCGTATGTGTTAGAAATTGTTATCATTTCCCTTCTGGTATTACTGGTACAAAATGATGCAATTTATATTAGTAGATTAACGTTCATTATCTATTGACATATGTCATCGTTAGCACGATTGTGTCCAATAATCCTTGTGAGTCCGACTATACTGCTTGGTACCGAAGCTAATCATGACAGGCAGTGTGTGCCAACTGATCCGCATCACAATTCGCATAAAATGGCGGCCATCTTTGATTTATTGAAAATGTACATACACTCCTGCCTGCGATTCTCTTACCAAGAATTGCAATCCAGAGGTCATTGAATTGCAATTCGTCCCCTCTGAAATTGCAGTCTAATTGCGGTCCAATCGCGGTCCCGTTTTTGCGGTCATTCTTTCGCGATACCGTTTGTGCGGTCATTCTTTCGCGGTCCAGTTTGTGCGGTCATTCTTTCGCGATACCGTTTGTGCGGTCATTCTTTCGCTATTGGCGGTAAAAACTTAGCGTTACGCGTATATATACACCTAATTCTACTATTTATGTATATTTTATTGCATTAGGAAAATATATCTTTTCGTCAGAAAACATCAACTAATTCGATTTTATTGCCGCATTGGTCAAGCAGAGCGGTCCGCTGGTTTGACCGCAGAGCGCAGCGTAAAGCGGTCATTCTTTCGCAGTTTAAAGACAAAAAGGAGCGTAAACTGCAATTAAAAGCGGAGCGCAGCGCTAACTGTGCTATAAGTATTGCAATTCCGCAACCAACTCTTTGGACCGCAGTCACATGATTGCAGTCCGATTGCGGTCCAATTGCAATTAATGGGAACGCGAATTTCAATCCTGCGCAATCGCCTGGTAAGAGAACCGCAGGCCACTCTGCATCACAAAATTGCCAGGAAAACAGATGGTTGCATTATATTTATTAATTATCCGAAGTTGGTTGGAAAATTCCTTTAATGTATGCATGTACGATACATACAGAGAGAGGAATCATATAACATATATGTAATTTTCAACAATTACTGCCATCTTGTTTGTGAAACTTAACAAGTGTGCACGACTGCCATGATACGTTTAACACATGTGATGTGCAGGATACGTATATCTGAACGACTTCTGATCGTATTACTTCAGAACTAGTGTTTGATACCCACATTGATAGCACGTCTTTGTCAATTTATTTACATATTTTATGAAATTCCTATAAAATGGCGGCAATCTTGGATTTTCGCAAGCTCGGTTCAGGCTTATATCTATTGTTATATATTCGGTAATGTATTATAAGGTTTCATCATGTCCAGCCGTGTGCAAACGTTTGCTGTGGCCCGAGGGAACTGTTTGAACACAAGGCCGCAGCAGGCCTTGGGTTCAAACAGTTCCCTTTGGCCACAGCAAACGTTTGCACACGGCTGGACATGATCAAACGTTAGTGTTACATTTCCAACAAAAAACTGATGTAATTTGAGCATATGTGCAAACAACGGAAACCATGTAACAATAGTTATTAAATAAATTAAGATGCGTCAATATGACCCTTCTAATATTGATTCCACAATGCAATATATATCCTACAGTAGCCGATGCTTTTTTCAGTGGCGGCCATCTTGTTTATGCAAATTAGTGGGCTTAAGCTACTACTTTGAAAAATCTATCATGCGGAAATATATACAGTATATATGTGTCTAAACACATTCGCACCAGAAATCTTTGGTGCGCTTGGATGGTACCGACAACCCTAAAGCGCCCAGGACCTAACATATATTTGTCAGTCGGAGCGTGCCAGCTGATCGGGAACTTAGTAACGATCGGCCGAGATGGGGGCAGGAGTGGATAGCAATATACACTGGTTAAGCACTTAGTATGCTTTGAACATTTTTTCGTAACAGGTCGCATGGTATACATTATGGTGACTTATGTGAAATGGTATCACTTCTAATAACATCATAATGCATTATTATATATTGTGTCATCGTGTGTGAATCTGTACACGTTGATATGGGATATTATAAAACAAATACGCTGCATGTAACCAATTTGTGACCGGTGTACGTAGTTGGTGAGAAATATTTACAGCCATTATATGGCCGTCGTGTCTTTTATGTAAACATGTTGCAACAAGATTGATGCATATGCTTATAAGTGTAAACAATGTGAGTTAATCATAAATTTCAAGATAAATTTAATGTTTTAACTTATTTAGATAGAGCTAATCTATTTAAATGAGTCAGTGCGAATAGTGTATGTATAACAACTGTTGTAGTAAGAGTCAGCCAGTGTACCTACCCATTAATAATCACTGTCTGTTTCACGAAACCTGGTCAAATGTTACGGCTATATAAAAAATACAAAAACCTATTTTTTTTCCGATAATAGTAAATTTAGCAAGATTTAAGAATGAGCAGTCTTCTTATTTTGTGAAATTTCGTCCCATATTGATTTTATTACGAAACAAACAATTTCCCTGAAGATTTCTGTGGGGATTTCACATGGGGGAACTTTTCTTATTTGAGAAATAGTGGACCGATTTTCAAAATTTAAGTTTATTTTTCTTAGTTACATCATGTCTAAGCTATCTATCCAGGTTTCACAGTCAGTTGCTTAAATGTTTCGTTTTCGACTCCTCCTGCAGCTACTTTTCCACCATGTTAAATTCTCATAGAGAAATCAGTTTTTACAATAAAATCAATAAGTGACAAAATTTCACG
Source organism: Conchocele bisecta (assembly GCA_029237695.1). Lineage (NCBI taxonomy): Eukaryota > Metazoa > Mollusca > Bivalvia > Lucinida > Thyasiridae > Conchocele > Conchocele bisecta. The sequence continues at coordinate 40,808,875 of CM055266.1, read as the reverse complement.
AAATAAAAAGAAGGCTCATTCGTAAATTTTGATACAATTTACTATTATCAAACAAATATTGTTTGTGCATTGCTTATACAGCCGTAACATTTGGACATGTTTCGTCTATAGGCTACCTTTTAGTCCTTTAGTTTAGTTTGCAGAACTATATGTACCATCTGGGTCATAAGAATACGTGTATTGTTATGACCCAGGTACTGTCAAGTGACGGCTCTATCATTAATTTCTCGTGTAAGAAATATCTATCATAAAATGCACATGAGTGAACACTTTTATTCCGAAATGAACAGTTTAATAGTTGTCTGTGGTGTATTGTAATTAGTGCATGGTTTGTATTTGAGAGACACTGTGCCTTTATAACACGACGATTTATATGAAATTACAAGACAAAATGATAGACCGATAATTGACTGGGGAAAAAGGAGATAAGAAATGAACAATTTACGGACGAGTTAACCATCTGTGCTTTTATGATGGCCAATTAGTGTTGGTATATACATGAAACGTCATTCTAAAAAATCTACACAGCAATTCAAATGCGCCCGCGTGTAATCACAATATTACTATTGTGATTACACGCGAGTGCATTTGAATTGTTTTCTACATTGTTTAGAAAGGTATTTCACGTATATATATACAAACAATAATTAGTCATCCAAGACACGATAAAAGCACATCTGGCCGTTTTCACAACTGTTTCAGGAAAATTATTTTCTTCTCGTATTTTAGTGATGTCGCTGTTCAAACGCACATGCGCAGTGAAGAGAACGACCGCCATTACTTGAACCAAAACAAACTTGATCGGACCTGTCGATATTTTGGTTTTCTTGACAATTGGTCCCGTAAATCGCACCATAGCTTCGTCATGGCTACTGCATTGGTAAAATTATGAACATAATCGTTTTGACACATATATTGCACATGTCGTGTTATTTTTTGGCTTGTTTTGACAACTGTGACAAAATGTCAATTAATGAATTATCAGCAGCAACAACATCATTTATTGTTTATATTGCCAAAAGTCAAAGCATCAAAAAGACAACAAAGCCGTCAACAGATCTCAGTCTAAAAATTAATTGAAGCAATTATTTTTTACAAGGATGTGTACAAAATCCACTCCTTTCTCTTTGCACCGTCGATAACACACCCCACTATATAAATTCCTGCGTACGAGCCCGTATAATCAGCCACCATGTAATCCGTGATCAACAGCAGTTCGATTCTCGTGACATTTTGATAATATTTAAGGACTTTTGTACAAAACCTTTTATATGATAAAAATAAGTTTAATTTTCCATCATAGTATGAAAATAATGTCTTCAGTGTAACTGCACGTTTTCTGCTTTAACCAGTTGTATGCCAGGGGGCCGATTTTGGGCCGATGACGTTGCTACGTTGAGTGCCAAAATGCCGATTTTGGGCCGATAGTAAACGGGATAATTGAAGTAGTTTCCTCAAACGTAAGCTTCAACCAATTAGCTAACGATGTGTTAACTGAAAATCAATATTCAACAAGTTCTTTAAGGATTTTTGTTATTTTTATAACACAAAGCGCTAAGTTTAGTGCCAGGAATTGGATTTGGGGCTGGAAATGATCTACTATTTTGCAGATGCATGTTGTCTGTAAGTCTCCGTCTAGTTTATAAAATATGTTTTAATAAATTTTAAAATCTACCGGAATCAATGCCGTATATCAATGACGTCATGATATGTTTGCGTCATTATGGGACGTCGTCATTGTGTGACGCCGTCGGCGGTCACTGGACAGTAACATGGCTGGTGTTTGGTTTTGGGCTATGCCTCCAGAACCAGTATGGCTAACGGGATTCAGAGGAAGACCTGGAGGAAAGGATCTGCCGCCACGGAATTCTTCCCCAGCGACGTTCTTTCTCACACTTTTCACGGTGAACCTCATGCGACAGATTATACTACAGAGCAACAGGTAGAGATCATAATGCATTGTGTATCGTTCGTATATTATTGGAATACAATGTATACTAACTTCTATAGAGGCCTAATATGTACAGATCAGCACCATCAGTACATATTGCGACATCTAGAAACAGAATAGTCATACAAATAAGCATGCACGTCCGAGTACATGTACGTTTATATAATGATTTCCACTGTCTGCCACTATACAATACCAATGATCTACAGTGAAGATATTCCATCCACGCATTTATGTTGCTCCGGTAACGTAGTGTATATTGTATTGCATAGTATCGTCATTTCAGTTACACACATAGTCTACCGGCGGTTGAGTAATTGATGAAACGGTAAGCGCGTATTGGGGCAAGAATACATTCAACCGAAAATGTGCATACGAAGCTGGCTGGGCGGCGGGGGCATCAGGACATGGGCAAACAAAATAAGTAACTATGGTTCACATATTGAATTTGTAATACAATCATTTCTACGCTCCTAAGTTAGCGCTCGTTCGAAATTAATCTAATAAAAATTAATGCAATACTGTATAGCTAATATTACATAATTACATGTTGTACGACACGTCACCCTGCAGATTCCGAGTGGTCGATTATGATGCCCATTCAGTACTAGTGTCAGGCGTCGTATTCTTGTACTCCGTTCAGAAAGTGGTTTTATACCGACATGAATCCATTTATATTGGTTAGAATCCGTTGTGGTGGTCGTGATGGGATGGGTGGGTGACAGTGGTTAGGCGAGAAATTAGATAGCTGAGTATAATTCCAACGCTCTGGAATTAAATATTATATTTCAAAATATGTTAAATTACCCGGGGATTGGTTATTTAAAAAAAGTAATGCGTTATTCACGGGACCAAGTAACGGACGTGTATAAGCCATACTACATATACACATCACATTCCAACTACTATGCACACGCGTTCATTTCAGATACGCTAGAGCCTTTATAAGGACCAATTCTCGCGTGAGGCAATTGAGAGATGGTCTAAAGATGCCAGAGTTTAAAGCATTTATCGCTATGATTATCAACATGGGACTCATTAAAAAGTCCACCATAGCAGAGTATTGGAACCGGCATATCCAAAGTCAAAATGGTTCCGGGATATGATGCCAAGAAAGAGGTTCCAGCTAATCCATACCGGTGAATATTGAAACAAACCAGCAATCCTAGTAGTTTAGTTTAAACATAGTTTATTGCCAAATAATTACAATGGGCTTGGGCCACAAGTTCTACCAACATTAGTTACGGCCCTTACCCTAATCAGCATAACAAGTTATATAAACAACAATGGCGATACATTTCAATGCATTTACATACAAATTAGCATTTGGCACACACACACACACACACACACACACACACACGCGCGCGCGCGCACACACACACGCACGCACGCACGCGCGCACACACACTCACATATATATATATATATATATATTTACATACACATACACACACATACACATGCATACATATATATACACACATAGAGAGAGAGAGAGAGAGAGAGAGAGAGAGAGAGAGAGAGAGAGAGAGAGAGTCACAAGTATTATACGCTATGCAAGCAGCGTAGACAAATATAGCTTACGAGCAGGTGAGCGTAATCTAGAGTAGCCATGCCCAATGAGAATTTGAGCCTAATCTAATAAGAATGTATCACCAATGTACCGACAAAGCTTGCGTCGAGTGCATCAGTCAACCGTTAATCAAATCGTTTCGTAGTTTTAATGTACTCATGTACTGATTTAAAAACTCCTAAAGTCCTAGTATCGTCATATATTTTCAATTAAATAACTTTACACAGGTTATGATGAAAACATATTTTTTTAATTATTTTCAACAAATCCTGATATGCCCATTTAATATATGTTCAAGTACCGTACTACGGTAATCATTATGTTTTGCATGTTGGTTGCAGACCAGACAACACGTTCAAACCACTTCTTGATTTCGTCAATAGAAAATTCCAGGATCACTACGCGCCACGAAGAGAAATTTATATCTACGAAGGTTTGATGAAAACAAGAGGTAAAACAGCAATGTTACAATACATACTGTAGCGCTTTTCTGCTCCTTACCTATTTTGTATATTAATATCGTATACATATCGTAATCGTATAGTATTGGTATATTTAATGAGCATATCGTATGATCATATAATATTGATATGTTTGTACCGTATCATTGTATAGTACAAACGTACTATACGAATATTATACAAACATACGATATCCGTTCGTATATACGATATATCCGTACGGATATGGTATGATATGGTATGATATGGTACGGATATGGTATGATATGGTACCCGAATTGTGGCTTTTCATTCTACAGAAAACACCTCTCATTTAAAGAAATTCTCGACTCCAAAGAGGACCAAATATTAGCGGCGGACCAAATATTAGGGCAAATAGTACACGGCAACATCGTTAATATATCGTATACATTTACGGTATTCTGGTACATTTATACCGTACACAAATCTGGCACATTTGTACGATACAAACGTACCAGAATTATACACGTGTATAAAAATCGTATAAACGTACGGTTTGAATGGTATATCTATACGATATTGGTTGGTATGAACGGTACAAACATACCGTACGTTTATATTATATGCATATCACATATAAAACATATCGTATAGTATACGTATAGTATTGGTATAGTACGTATAGTTGACCTGCAGAAAAGCGCTACTGTACCAACGAAAGTTGCAAAATTCGGAGTTAAACTTTGGACAGTGGCAGAAAGTATGACTGGCTAAATACTTAACATGGATTCTTATCTAGATAAACGACACAAACCAACACCAGCGGGAGAATCACAAGAAACAAATGTCGTATTGGATATACTTAAAAGAACAAACCTATTGAACAAAGGCTATCATGTCATATGCGACAGTTTGTTCACGTCCCTGAAGCTGGCGAATAAACTGTTAGAAAAACTTACATATATCACAGGAACATTGAGAAAAAACAGACCCATGCCAAGGTACATAAAACATACGGATATACAGGCAGGAGACTGCATTTATATGAGGCAAGGCAACATTCTGGAATCGGCATGCAAGAACGCACAACCTTCGGATTGGAAGTCAGGTGTTCTAACCCCTGAGCCACAGCCCATCCCTCAGGATTCCAGCAAGGATGAATCCCATGGTTAAATTATCCTTCGCATGCTCCCAACCAACCACCCACACAATAGGACAGGGCCATAACACAGGTTGATGTAACGTACCCAGGTCTATAAATACAATAAATAAATGTATACCTAAAAGCATTTTTTTCACGTATTGATGCTTTTAGGTATATTTAATGTATTTATAGACCTTAGTCCGTTACATCCACCTGTGGGCCATAAGTACTCACTTTATGCAGGTGGTAGACAACGGATTTAAACTGGAAGAGTTCACAATTAACGACAGTGTTGCGTAGGTTGATGTACGTCTCGCCCATCTCTAGGGTAGGCTTGTCTCGGTTCAATGTTCTGTACCGCAACAAGGAAACGTGAAAGGGTTTAACGTCCCATCAACAGCTAAGGTTTTACAGAGACGGGACCTCGGTTTCAAGTCTCATCCAAAACACCAGTGGGATGGAAATACTATTACAGTATATTTGATGCCTAAGGCAAGGTTTGAACCCAAATTCTCTGGCATTGAAGTGCAGAGCTCTAACCTATATGCCACACAACAATGAGCCAGCTGCATGTATGTACCTGCAAATGTTATTTCAAATACCTATTAACCCTTTAAACACCACATATCTGTATAGTGGTATTGGCAAATAGTGTAGATCCAGATGAGAAGGCTCGTGACATCAGGATCTGCATATTTGGCAAGTAATTTTCATATTTTTGAGAGCAAAAACACCCATTTTTCATAAATGACTAGTCTGAATCTCAGTTTGTGATGGTTGGATTTGTTGAAAAATCCATTCCAGTTACTTAGGGGTGAAAGTGATAAGAATGCAATACGTTTTCCTAACCTTGTTTTCTGATCCACATACTTTCTTAATATAGATTTTATTATTAAATGTATTCTTCCTTTACATGACTTATACCTGAATAAATAGTGTTGAAGCTAAATGTTACGAACAGACAACGCACGCACATACGGAAAGGCAAGAATATATCCCCTTCGATATTTGTTCGGCATACTGTAACAGCCTGTTCTTTAGATTTCAAATCAAATATTACCTAATGCATACTAATATTTAGACAGCCGACAACAGCGAGAGCCACTTCAATCGAGCTTGCGCTGGTAAATACGATGACTTCAGTACTTAAGGCCGTCTGTTGGGGCTGTCTAATCAGTGTACAAACTGCTCACTTTGCGATATCAGGTTTGGCTGGTTGTAATGTTGGACCCACACGGGATCGCCTTGTGGCGCCGCTTGGTAGTCTAGGCACGCGTGCCAACATGGGACTCTGAAATGTAGGCTGCTTCCTCTATACGATTGAGTATGTACCATTAAAATATGATTGCAAAACTACTACGTTGTTTGTCTTAGAGAGGTTCCATACAAGGTGCAACTCAGATGGCGATCACAATAACGCTACAATACATTTGTGCCAAAGGTATATCAAACAGACATGTAGGCAACGTTTACGACATCGCGAAGGCCGACTTGTGCTTCCTCTGTCTTACTGGTCAAATACAGGGCTGTCGTCGCTATCAACTGGAACCATTACATGTATCATTCAGTGAGGCCATCCACAGAGCTCCAGATAAGCAAAGTGTCCAAACAGTATTGTAACTCATGATTTCAAATTCAATGCAAATGGAATACTGAATTTAGCACATGTTCTTTATATAACATAGGGAATAAATGAACAAGAAACAGCAAAGTTGATAATTCACTTATTTGAGCTGTAAAAACGCAAATCGTTATAGACCTCGGTCCGTTACTTCAACCTGTGAATGTAGGTGGAGGGGAATACATGGGTGTGTGGCACATACAACTTAGATAAGGGTCGTAGTCATCGAGCTTATTTTTTCTGAAGAATCTGTGGTGTTATTTCGAAACTCCGGCGACCGTTTTAATGTGGGAAAAGAGTTCAAAGTTGTCAAGGTCGAAAGGTCAAGGTCATATTAAAGGCAGCATGGATGTGTGGCTATTGTCCACAGGCATACTGTGTTGAAATATGTAAGTAATCCTTCAAGGGATATAGAAGTTATAACATAATATCGAAACTCAAGCGAACTTCTTAATGTGCCAGACACATGGACGGACGGACGGACGGACGGACGTTCCAACATTTTGGGTTTATGGGGTATTTCCATTGTTTGAAGAACAAAGAAAAAGCCCCTAAACAACAATAGAGTTTATGAGCTTACGGAATATTACAAAGGAATCTTTTGTTCCTAACCACGCCCCTAAGCTCTCAAACCCCCGGACGTTGGCCCGGACGGACATACAGTCCAAACAATATATGCCTCCGGCTCTACCGAGACCAACGGCAAACAAATTTAACATCTTTTGCTTTACAAACAAATTAAACGTATGCCCTCAGTGACATTGTCCTTGGACGGTTGGACGTAGGTCGTATGCAAAACAAAGCACCATCCCTATACACACATTGTGGCCAATATTATCAAAAACGGTGAAGCGGTTCATGAGTTATTGAACTAGATGTCCGCTGCCCGCATGTCGTGCCCAACAAGGCATTTGATAATACTGAAAAAATAATTAATGAAAAAAAAAGCTTTAACCCGTACACATACTATCGATTATTTTAAAAATAATATCATAAAAACTTTAAGGTAAAGTAATTTGACCTTGACATTGGACACAGGGGCCGCACATATTTCAAGTGAATTGGTGAAGCGGTTTCAGAGATATAGTGTTCTTAAAAACTTTAACCTTAATGCAAAAAAAACTTAATGTAAATTTCGAAGGAATTTAACCTTGACAATGGGCTCAGGTGGGGCGTCGAATGAAAATATGGATTACGATAAACACTCATGACGAGGATTTGATAGTATACCAAAAAACAATAAGCAAAAAACTTTAACCTCGGACGCATGGACATGGACGTACGTATGCAATGTGCCGACTATATCGCGCTATCCGCAAGCAGGCACGACAAACATGAAAGATGTTACTAACATACGCGAGTACATGGACTACCGCTATAATAACCGGAAAGCAAATGTTGTCTATATCTCAAACATTGCACAATGCATAAGCAGCTAGCTCATACATGTAGGCGATAGCAGGAGACACATACAGAATAACCGGAAAGCACATGTACTTGATCTCAATCATGTCCTATAAATATAACCGGAAAGCACGTGTTGGCTATGTCTTGCACATTATACATGTGGTGTACTGAATATAGCCATCAAGTGCTTTCCGGTTATTAGTTGCAGCCTGTAATTCTGTGACCCTCCCATATCGTATGTACCAGAGTTACAGTTCCTTCCATAACATTCCCCTGCAGAGTGGCGAATCCTTTACATAGTAAATCTGACAGTTTCTAAAATATGTTACAATTGAAATCTGTGTTAGAATCTGTGCTAGAACTGATATAAACTAATAATTCTAAAGCAGTTTTTATCCTTGCAGAATATCCAGGGAATAACATTCAGTATACTTAGATACTAGGGTCCAACAAAATTATTTCATGTGAATTTTGGCTGGTACTGATTGGGTGTCTAGTAGATTCTCGCTTAAATTTACTGAGTAGGTATTGTGCATTGGTAAATTTATGAAATAATTAATGTAATATGCTAGTTTCAAAATACTGACATTGACTTCATATAATCAAAGTACTGCAAGTACTGAAATATGTTATATCTACAAAATCTGATCACTTCCGGAACTAGAGCCTGAAAGTTGCATATTTTCTCAATCATCATCCAGAGGCAAATGTATTGTGATTGTGCAAACTCATTCCCATCTGTACGTTGTCTATAGAATAAATTACTGTTTGAAACTCCTAGAAAAAAGTGTACGAAACTGGCAGCTAACTGGTCACTGCTACCTAACTGCGCGAATTGAAGATAATAGCTGCTGTATTCATACGCACCAAATATCTTGATTCGTATTTTCCACACTTTAACTGATAAACTGCGCCCAAAACAGTGAAAACTATAGAGAATAGTATATGTATACTTTTATATACAAAGCAAGACAGACCAAAACGCCATAGGATAAGTTGGCACGGGGCACTATTGTTTTGGTCGTTCTTGCCGTTTAGGCGTAGCACGACAATATGACTGCCCCCGTATAAATTTGCGTGACATAATATGCTATCTCAAGGGAAATAACATATAAAAAAATACACAAAATTGCTCATAATTAACATTGAAGTGCGAATCAGATCTGATTCGCTACTCTGCAGGGGAATGCTATTGGAGGAACTGTAACTCTGGTACGTACGGTGCAGGAGGGTCACAGAGTAAGTTACAGGCTGCAACTATCCGGTTATTACACGTACTGTAATTTAATTACCGACTACAATTTATCAGTGCATATTCACTGTGTATATGGACTGTTCAGTGGGCTGGATATAGCTAACACATTCTTTCCGGTTAATAAACATTTATTTTGTATTATATAATATATATAATTCTTAGGACCCAGGTGAAATCGACTACAGGTATCTTACGGGTACTGGTTTAATTACCGTTTAATGACCACGAAAACGGATGACATACAGTCTAATAAATACATCTCACTGGGTGTGTAACAACAGAAAATGATTACACACTTCAAATGCAAATCTAATAACTCTAAAATGAACTAAAGGCTCATTATCTTCCATTGTTTGAATGTAAATGATACAAATCTGTAAATACAAATGTAGTTTCTCCAGTTACACCCGTTTCCTGCCACAGCAGGACTAAATTTGCGCCCCCGTATATGCCAATGCAATTGTTATACGTGTTCCCCTGCGGCTGCTTATTTGGAATCGTTGCATAGTAGACATCAGTAAAACCGACAAAGACACTCGTGCTCCACACTAGTTTCTTTATCGGATTTCCAGATGCAAGGGAAATATATGTATATATATATATAGTGTATATATGACTGAAACCTGGGTCATAATGTAACAGGGCGATAAAGATGTGCATCGGCTCGGAGCTCGACCCCGGGAACTTTCATTTACAGCATCGTCGCTCTACCGACTGAGCTAACCGGGCACAGATCACACACTTCCTCTAAATAGTGAGTTATATACCAATCGTGACGTACTCCTCCGCCAAATTGAAATTCGATCCGGATTTACATTATTTTTGAGACAGTAAGCATCTGTGGGGACAATCCCAGAGTATTTATAGCAGGCACGGTCTCTCGTTAGGCGACAAATGTAACAGGGCGATGAAGATCCGCACCGGCCCGGGGTTCGGACCCGGGACCTCTGGTTTAACGTACCATCGCTCTACCGACTAAGCTAACCAGGAATAGATAACAGCCGTGACAATAAGCATGCATCACTACATAATTTAAACTTTTGGATTGACCTACATCGCAATTATGATGATATTTATAACAGGAAACATGTATGATACATTACAAATGCGGCAGTAATTGTTCATTGTTTTGATTCTATGACAGATGCTGTCGAAGTGGTTCTTTAGGGATGTGATAATATGCTGCTGAGCTTCTGGATAGTATCTGATTATATGTTACAAATCAAACATATTACTGTAAAACATTACTGAGCATGTCAGTTAACCATACATCATTGACTCTTGAATTCTGGTGTATCAAAACCGCTGCATACAGTTATCCTCTTTTGTAATATTGTGTTTGGAATGTGTGTGTTAATTTATATCAAATAAAATTTACATCCATATACTAATATTACAGCTGATGTTAGTATACTAGTATTTAGGACACATCGATGGTCGTGGGTGCACACTTATTTCATGTTAAACGCTTAGTGTAAGTGGGACATGTACTAGTAATACCATGGTGTCGTCTGTTAGTTATGTTGCTGCCATAAGTTCATTAATTTCCTGCTTATGTATCGGTATATCTGGATGTATTGTAAAACAATAAGCCAGAAAACATCGCAATGGGTTTCATATATATAGCTCGATTAATATAGAAATTATGTTTTAAAGGTACATGCCCACTCAGTAGGCACACCGTGTTCTTTATATCATTGACATCATCTTAGACATTTTCTGGCAAAACAAACATTCATTCACCATTAACCCACATTTTATATCGGACTTAACTTTGCATACTAATATCAGGGGCGATAACTGAGTTTCCTTAAAATGTTAACGGACCGTACTATTTTGTATCTGTATTTATTTGTTGATGTGCACTGATCATACTTTATAGTCTGTCGAAAATATTATTTTGTTCAGGTTACATATGTAATTAGTATAAACAATTAAGAAATGTCATGCCTCATTTGCATATGCACATAGCCTGATACCACCACGCGTCACTATCTGTAAAATAAATATTACTAAATTATGTTATCTCTATAGCGGACACACGTAATTTTTAGAACTGGTGGAATAGTGACACAATTATACACTTATTTAATTCCTATAAAGAACATTGTTTGCCTACTGAGTGGGCATGTACCTTTAAATATACAAAGAAGCAATTAATAAATACACATATTTTGAATTTAGTGTTTTCTTTTATTTTAATACACTACATGAAAATAAATAATTTTGCTACAAAGATGTCAACAAATATAATCTGTTGAGCATGTATGAGCTAAGTCCGTCTTCCATTTGGTAATCTCGACTTGTCGTGGTATCGTGCGGCTATGCGATCGGAATGTTGCCCCCATTGTTAAGTCTGTTCAGAATTGACGCTTTCTCCTGGAGTTTCTTAAACATAATGGCCGAGGCGACTGATGATGCGATGGCTCCGCCCACCAGCACGATCACTATGGCAACGAACGCCCCCTGGTTCATGCACATGTCGCCATCGTCTTCTGGGCCTGGAAGTGGCAATAGATAACGTGTGCAATAATGGAGGAGGTGACATAAGTGTTGGTTGAATATGACATTGCTTAATCAAGTTTACTGATTTTATAAGAAACTCGGTTTCATATGACTAAAGTCAACGAGTTTAATAAACATCATATTAAATCAACACTATGGTGTATTTTATTTAAAGGCAATATAGAAATGCGTGTAATATTCATGATATTAGAGGATATTGCATGAGTAATGAGTTACTATGATATTTATTAAACAAGTTTACTCATTTCATCATATTCATAAGAAACTAGGACATGCCTTGCTTCTTATGAAATCAGTCAATACTGATAGTGTAATAGACATCATATTAAATCAACACAAATGATATATTATATTTATTACATAAGAACAACGTAATACAGTGTAGCTGTATGTATCACTGAATCCGCGAGAAGGAGATTGAACAATTTGAAATTGTTCGTGCAATACGCGTCTTGAAATGTAATTGTGTGTCATACCCATTTTCTTTTTAATAGTATCGGTTCAATGCCCAACAGGCCAACCTGTTCTATACTATAGATTAATAATTCCTTCTATAGATCGATGTTTATTATTCTCGATCCTTTATAGCTACAATCTGTAGTTTAAGATTTATTTTACACAACACTTTTCGCATGAATGGAATAGTCCAATCATTAGAGCATAACAGTCCACATCAGGTATTTAGAGGTGAAATAGTAATATAGTAGCACATGTTCTTTATTAACTTATTAGTCTTACTTTTAATGACAACCTCCTCTGTACTGATGGAGATTGAGGAACCAACGTTGATATCATCCATCCCGCTGCCCTCTGCCTGTCGCTTGTGGATGGATCGCCTCCGTCTGCCGTAACCTAACGATCCGTCGGCGCAGGTGGTCTGCGGAGACGAAAGTATACAATATAGAGGATTCTTAAACCCTGTTTGCGGTGATGGAAATGTACTATACTACTTTATTGACGTTACGTTTGTTCAATTGGGTGCCGTTTCACAAAACTTCATACGACTAAGATGTTCGTAAGTGCAAATTTATGATAGTCTGTAAATCTCGCATTAACATTGTTTTTTTTGTAAACGATCATTGGATTTACAAGTATTGAGCATAGGCTGCATATGTAGCCTATGCTCCTTAAATATAAATCCATCAATTGAAATTTCCCGACGATCCTAAATTTGCACTTACGAACATTTTAGTCGTACGAAGCTTAATGAAACTGCGCCCTGGTGTTTGTGTCATGTTCTTGTGATGAGTACAATCATGTGCCATAAATATCGGTTTCAATATGCCAATGACATTCACACTAGGATCGTGAAGTCACTCTCAGTCAACCACACTGTGAACTATATACATGTAGTTCAAGTTGGAAATCTCCAATACCGATGCCATCGGTACTGGGAATAGCGACGCCAACGACCATGGATAGCCTGCGTGGCACCTCCACTCTCGTATACAGCATCAAACATAGAAATACTTAGTACGACGTACTAAGTATTTCTATGCTGATGCTGTAGACGAGAGTGGAGCTGCCACGCCGTCTATCAATGTGCCTTGTTAATCTGTGACTTATGCATTTTCTTGTGTGTATTATGACGATACGAATACCATTCGACCTCACACTATGTATATGTAAGTGTGTATGTTACACATGCACATGTCATGTCTATATACAGTGTACATATATATAATGTCGTGATATTAAAATAGAGACAGCATACCTAAAGGAGAACGAAGAGCTCGTCATATTGAGTCAGAAAATGGTTTTGCAGATACATTTCTTACCAGTTCCATCATTGTATACAGCCGTACAATGTCTGTGTTCCAGTATGTCTTGTATATGGATAAATATTAAATAATGGCATTTCTTGCAACAATATGCCCGTTTAATTGTTGATATACATGAATATTGCAATTTGTCTGTTGAAGTCCATTATATTCATAATTAAACGATGGCATAGTAAAAATACATAATTAAGCTACACACATATATACATGTATATTATGAACCAGTTAATCCAAATATTTAAGGCAATCTAACAACGACATATGCTTTCAAATGACAATTCCAATTGGCTTACCGTTGGGCATGCGCCGAGGCATACTTGAATGGTGCAGGAGAAAGGCATAGATACCGCTCCGCCGTTCAGGTCGGTGGTACGGAAAGCGCCGAATGTTGCCGATAGTTCACCTTGTTGGACTCTCGAAAATTGCGGGAACAGGTCTACATCGGCGGCACAGCTACAATAGCAATACAATCGTGACAACAACGAATATTGTTCGTTCTTAACATCTTGAAAACATCACACAGCACGCGTGTGTCAAGTTAGGATAGGCAAATGCACTTTGATTCAGTATATTGGATATATTTGCATATTTCTAACTGGATGCACGACAGTAACAACTACTTGTACTGAGTATTAGCATCTTTGCTTCCAACGTCAACATTAAAATTGCTGAGTAAATAACGGAGCATAACAGGAAAACTACACGATGATCACAATATCCCTGACAACAACGGGTACCAGAAACAATACATTGGAATGAGAAGTTTATTTATGTTGATAGACTATGTACCGTAACACGAATGCCGCATGAAAAACGACTTAAACGATCGAAGTGAAACCCATAATAACCTCAATGGCAGAAGGTGTTGTCACTTATACCGATGTGGACATTCCGACACTTACTAAGATTGTGTGATGGGGATAGTTGACGCACTGCACTCCGCCGCCTTGATGTCAAAGTCCTCTGAAACAATACAATTATGTGTACATATATTTACGGATCCGTGTTAACCCTTTCACCAAAGCTGACTGTTCCATGTCTCTATATGGTGATTGCTAACTATCCTAAACATCGAGAATGATTGAAGTGATCAATATCTAACTGGATGGTTAATGTTGTAGATTTTAAATGTATGTATATCTGATTAGCAGGATTTGTTGAAAGCACTGCGGATTCATCAGTGACCTCATGGCAACCTTGCTTTCTTGTGTAGGATATGTATGTATGCACAAACGAATAAACGACTTGATGAAATGACAACAAGGGATACCGTAATGTAGTCGTCCGTCTGCATCAATGTCTGTTATGGACACTGAATATGTAATGTGTTGAAAATGCGAGACATAGGGAGTAGGATGGTGATATAAACAGAGAGAGAGAGAGAGAGAGAGAGATATGGGGGTGTGTGGGTAGGGGGAGGGGGTAGAGAGAGACAATGGGGAGGGGTGCTTAATACGAATGCGAAGTACATAATGTATTGACAGACAGAAAGTAGTACTAATATCTGCCAAATAAGAATGAGAGCTGGTGAGAGAGAGAAAGTGGTGTAACGTGCATATGCCGTACCAATGTACTCGTCGTCGAGTTTGATGCTCATAGTGATGGTGTCTGTGAGCTTGACGGTGCCGCCGCCGATGTCGCCGCCGTCCATGTAGAGCACCATGCTGGCCGTCGGCTTCACCGTTTTGTTCTGGCCGGCGTCGTCGTCCTTGTCTCTATTATGGAACGAGTAATCGTTAACGATGCATCAACACGGCCTGACATATTATTTAAGTATCGACGTACTTGTCTCATATATGTTGACACCTTATGATAATTGTGTGATTGAGTGGTATGAACCCGTTATGTATGCAATGAATTTTGATGGACGATATCAATGTTCGAGTAGTAAACTTTAATAATAAAATACGTATAAAATAAAAACAGCATATATAATGAATAACATAACAAATGGGGTAAACATTAAGTTTTTCTCTCCAAATACGATGAAAAACATACGCAGCGTTGAGGTTGTTTGAAACCGTCAAGTCGGAGAGGTCGGCAATACACATGATTGGGATTTGTTTGTCTTCGCCAGTCTGATAGGCCGACTTCTTCTGAACAACGATCTTAAACGAACTCTCCTGGAATCGGTAGATAAAACATGAGATGGAGAGTCATGGCATACAACAGATACCACATCGGTGACAACGGCACAAACATGGACGTCACCACCAGAGGTGTACATTTGTGGCTGCGACTGGAGACATGGAGCTTATAGGTTTTCCGACCTGTGTAAATCCAGATCAGCCTGTGTATGTATCCGGATGCACAGTATAATCAGGATCTGCACTGTTCGCTAGTTCATCAATGAAACACCAGGCCTGCGTATAACGAACAGTATATGCTCGTATTATTACTCTTTACTGAGCTGGTAGACCAGGAGTAAGACTGGCCGTAAATCCCATAAGTGCAATTTCTCCAGTCACAGCCACATTTACGTTCCCGAAGGAAAAGCAGCAGTACGTACAAATGCACATCGGATTACGTCAACTACACAATACACAGTGTATACAGTGCAGACCCATAAAATACGTCACCAAACATAGCAACGCGTCTGAAGTGATGTTTGCAAGGGAAATAAGATCAAAATCATCCATGAAACAATATAAAACCTTAGACCAACAAACTAGCACGGTATTCTCTAAACTCTTTAACTTACACTCCCCAAATTCCAGAGTGGAGTTCAGAGAAGGAGAGTTCGTCAAAAGATATGCTGAATTATCTATGAAAACTAATTAAAACTGGAAAACAAAACATCTAAATGAGACAGAAAAACTTAAATGTGACTAGTTAAGGGACGACAAATATCCCCTAATACCGATGTTCACAGTAGATAAAAATGAATACATTGAAGAAGAATACAAGTAATAACAGGAATATCGATGAAGACTGATCAGTTAGCAAATGTGCCCTTTGTGTAGGTTAATCTCAGTTTACATGTACATGGCGCCAAGTATCCCGAAATGGCCGCAATACCGAATACGGAAAACATAATATATACATGTAGTAAATACATGGTTAGTGCCGTCGAATATAAAATATATTCGGTTGAGCCTTATACAACTTTATTGGGGCGAGCTTTGAACGTGCGTGACGGCATGTTTTGACGTCATGCCCTCGCCATACGTCACAAATCTAGCGACGTCATTCAAAGCAAAATGGCGGCGTCCACGCTAAGTAGATTCGGTATTGTATCTGATTAAATCTCCGATTGATTTACGATGATCTTCAATATTAGCTGATTTTAAACTACACAGTTGTCATACTAAGCATTAAAATCATGTTAGACATCTTCGTATCGTTCGTTGCGTTGCATATATTGTAAAAATGGAGAAGACATCAGCTGAACAGATTTATTTTTTCACCTTTGACCCCTAATCGCGGCCAGTGATTGGTCAGTCTGAACAGCAAATTCAAGAATTTTAAAATCGAAATCGCTGTCTGTTCAGTTGAATTTGGTCCATGTTTACAGTATATGCGACGTAACCAACGACATGGACATGTCCATTATGATTGTAATGCTTATTATGACAACTGTGTAGTATAAAACCAGTCAATATTGAAGCTCATCGTAAATAAATCGGAGATTTAATCAGATACAATACCGAATCTACCTAGCGTGGACGCCGCTATTTCGTTTAGAATGACGTCGCTAGATTTGTGACGTATGGCGAGGAAATGACGTACGTCCAAACGATTAAGTTTGGTATGCGGTATAAATTAAATACATGATTAGTGCCATCGAATGCAACATAAATTCGGTTGAGCCTTAGACAGCTTTATTGGGGCGAGCTTTAGCGAGCCCCTATACAGTTGTCGGGGCGAAACCGAATATATTTTATATTGGACGGCACTAACCATGTATTTACTATGTAACCATGTATACAAATAGTTAATGTAAAAGGCATGCAATAGGTATGCCGGATGTAAAAACATAATCGAGCAGTTTACCGAAATAATATCAAAGGAGGTGAAGTAACGGTATCCTGTGTGTCCGAAATAGTTGGCAACTTACACAGTAATTGCACAGGCACTCTATGAGAAGAGATGCCTACAATTGAAGTATTTATATTTTAAGTGACTTACTGAGGTAATGCCACTGAGAGGTATGTGAACATAGTGAATGTTTATGTTGTGTTTCTCGGTGCATAAAGCTGTGGTGTTGTGCTGTTTACAGGCAATACACTGTACTGTGTAATACCGCTGGTATTGTTAAGTTAGCGGTACACATGGTGAAATTGACGTGCTTAAAATTATTTTCAATCTGTCAAATATCACCATGTGTCAAATATCACCATGTGCACAAACTTAACAATGACACTAACTAGGGAGTAATCGGTTAACTTACCCATGTGATGCCGCAGGAGGTGAAGTCTATAGTGTGTTGTTGGCTGCCCGAGGCAGTGGGTTGTTTACAGGCGGCGCCCTGGCCCTGCACGTACACGATGCCCGTGTCTGAGGCGTCCACCAGCGTCAACACCAGAGTGTTCTTGGTACAGCTGTCCACCGTAACTGCAACACAATCATGTGTAACGTACCTATGCATATATATGCACATTTTCGCTGTGCAAGTTTTTATTGTATCTTCCAGGTAAGCTTGCGTAACCCGAGTATCACCTGATGCTTATATAGTAAACAGTTTTATTCCTGATCAGATAACACACGTCCACAACAAGATACTGATGTCGTTAATCGTTTCAACACGATATACGTCTATCATAGTTTTGCGTACAATGCTTACAATTGCAAACGGTGTATATCCAGAAATAACAAAATATATGCTTCCAATTGCAATTGGTGGAGACTGTCAGATCGTCCAGAGAGATTAACTAATAGAAGGGTTCCGTTGGAAAAAGGGGAACATGGACGTAACCCCCTTCTTCCACTGTCTCCTTTAAAGGTACATGCTCACTCAGAAGGCACAAAATGTTCTTTATAGAAATTACATAAGTGTATAATTGTGTCACTATTCCACCAGTTTACGAGTGCCCACTATGCACCATTACCCCACGTATTGATGGGCATTATTATATATTTTAAATCAGACCTAAATATCCACATTGATATCAGCGGCGATAACCGTGTTTCCTTAACATCTTAACGGACATTACTATTTAGTCTCTGTATTTATTTTTTGATGTGCAATGATCATATTGGTGTCCGGCTTAGAGAGGTCCAACTGTAAAACAGACACCTACTCCAATATAAGAGTTGACGCTTTGCGATCACGAAAAGACATACTCAGCGGAGATAAATGGCAATGAACCCGATTACAATTAAATATAACTAACTTTTATGTATGTCCGGTTTAGAGATGTTTGACTGTACTTTTAGTAATGGGACATGTGTTAATTACATCGTTTACTCATGATAGAACTAGTCTATGTGTTCCTTGTTTATCTAAATATTGTGATTTTACTGCCTATTTGCCCCTAAACCGCTATATGAACCCTTCCTACGCTGTTGACGGAAATTGCCGTCTGCTGTTTTTCATTTTTGCTAAAAAAATTACAAAAAACTGGTTTTTTTCGAGAAATATTCAAAATAAAACATTTCCAGCAGACGACAACATTTAATTCAGCGTAGTGAAGGTTAATACACATTAATACGGACGTTTCACTGCCTAAACGACAGACACTATAGAAGCATAATTGTACCCATATTAACCCTTTCAATCCTACATGCCATAAAGCAACGCTGTAGATCCAGTTGAAACGGCTCATTGCTAGGCGTCTCAACTGAATCTGCAGAACATTGTATTTGTCATTATTTTCGAGATTTCCACAAAATAAATATCTCTTTTTATACTAATAGAATAGTCCAAAAATTAGCACGGAGAAGGCAATGCCAGATATTTAGGGGTGAAATGGTGCAATAACATTTCTGTTATATATATTATTCAAATGCAACTCACGTGTGGGGCTGAACAGTGCCAATGTCCCACTGGCCATCATCACCACAACAACCAACGCTGCAGGCTTCATTCTGACCGCTTATGCTTCTGAAAATAAATAAATAAAGGCATTTATAAATACAGTGAAACCTCTTTAAAGGTCCCAGGGTGTCCGGCTTAGAGAGGCTCCGTTGTAATTCATGGTTTTGAGTCTCAATGGTATAGAATGTATATCAATTCATAATTTCAATTCTCATAGTTACATGTATCATGCATATGTCTCTCGGCCAAATATAATGGAAATACAATACACACATCAATGTATTCCACGCTCATATAGCTACGGTCAAAAATGGGTGGTGGAAAGGGCGGTGAATTTGCCAGCCAAATATTAATGTAGGTACTTACCTTTTTTCACAAAGTTGAAGAATTGCAGGTTGCAGAAAACTCCTGTCTTGGATGGTTGGCAATCGTCTGTGTGCAGTTTCAAAAAGTGTCTGTGCTTATATAGTGCCTGCAAAATCAGCGCGATAAATGTATTAACGCGTTAATTACGATTCTCGTTAATATATAATAAACATCTGTCTGTGACTGGAGAAATGGGGCTTACGGTATTTGTGATCAGTTTAGCCTCTGATGAAATAACACACTCCTGTAGCCTGATAGCATTTTATACTCCGTGTTAGAAGCATTACGGATGACTCATTGTTTGAAAGGTGAACAGTGCATATTCTGATTAAACTGTGCGGATGCACAGGCTGAACAGGATCTACACTGTTTGCAAAACCAATAAGCCCCATTTCTCTAGTAGCAGCCACATAATTAATTTTTACGTTTGAGGAAACTCGAGTGTTTCGCAAACACAAATAGCGAGACGTGTATCCCTTGATCAGATTGTGCCGTATTCGCAGGTTGAGCTGGGGCTACACTGACCGCCAACTCAATAAGCCAGGTGTTGTAATTGAGAGACTCGATCAATTAAACCGGGTGAAGGTGTGACAAATAACGACACAAGCCTAAAATTTCCAGTTGTCCAGTTTGTCTTCTGATGACCCAAAGCAAAAAAACAGAATCAACGACATTGCATGAAAATGTATTTACAAAATTTACAATATTTTACGAAAATGAAAGAAAGTTGACAAAATCTTCATAGCAAATGCGGAATAGAAACATTTCTTCAATTTACGACGTAATTTCGCCGCTGGTGCAGGTGGGTGGTTGTTGTGGGCGAGAGAGCAGCGAGCACACGGGCAACCTGACACATGGTGTAGTGTGGTTGTGTGTGTGGATGGGGGGGGGGATGGGGCAGTCAAGTATCGAACCCGAGCTGCATTTGTGAGAAGCGCGCTCGTTACCAATTGCGCCATCCGGACGGCCACACATTATACACATAGGCCCTGGGCGTACCGGTATAAAATAGGGTTTTTAGTACCATCTCTGGACACAAAACTTTTTTGTTACCAATATGACTAAACAAATCTACTCTATATATTCCCGCATGATAGACCTCCAGAAGTGGTAGCATAAGCCTAGTAATTTGCATAACCAAGATGGACGCCAATGAAAAAGTACTTCACTACATGTAGGGGCATATCGTGCTTTGGAAGCAGTTTTAAAAACACAAATACCCATACAATTCAGACATTTAATACTTCACAGACGAAATGTTTATCTATTTTATTAGGAATATGGTGTACAGCAACCGACATGACCGCAATTTTGCAAGCATTATATGAATTATTTAAAGAAACAATCACGCACGAGCAATTAAGTGTTGACATCATACACATATATAACACTTACATAGTGCCAAGGTGTAGCATATTGGTTTTAATAATAATACGCAACAAAACATACCATTTGTGGTATAAAGGTGTTATATTGCATATACAATATAGCCGACCTTATGAAATGCATATCCAGTTTCTGGGATATGTATATACAACGTCGTTGTTTCAACAGTCACAGAATGGTCAATGCTAACGCAATTCTGATATGTGATCACTGACATGTTATACAATGCCTATAAACCTATTTCACGATAAAAAGAGAAGTGTATCAATCCAAAATTGCCGCCATTTTATACTAATTTCGTAAACTATACTTATAAGTTTGATATCAACGTCGGTACCACATACCCGTTCAAAACTGCAAAGATCACACGAATTTTATACACATTCATTGATCTACAGCTTACTAAATGCATGAAAAGGAACATACACATATTAATTTGCATATTTAAGATATCCATCATTGTAAAATCGGAACTGCAATTTCTGGAATTCAGTTCACGTATTACACATATCAGACATATCAGACAAGAGCAAGCCGATCAGCTTCGACGATTAAATTAGTGGCATAGTTTCTCAATACTCGTTTGAGGCAAATATGATTTGCATACTTTAAAAATGGCCGCCATTACGTACAATATGTGTATCAATTATACTAAACCCCCATATACATTCGATAGCGGCTGAATAAAAATGATAATTGTGTATTATAAATCTGTTTTAGTATGACTAGAAGCTATAATACATACCCGTTTTTACATTTACAATACAGTGTACGTTGTGCTTATCATGCGATTTGGAGACTGTAAAGGTGTTTGCTTGATGATTAAAGGTGTAATATCCTCTACCATCGCTCATTAGTAATAATATAGTTGTCTTAAGATTGGAACATATTGTATCATGTGTTATTCCAATTTTGAATTTTGTCTCATGCATTTCCATGCACCATAACACAATTCATGTGACAAAATCAAATTTAAGCGAACGTATGTAATATAGACAATTTATATAATATAACATACATGATGCATGCACTTTCAGCAACAATTTAATCTATACGCGAAATTACCGCCAAATAAGACTAAATGAAAGTTAGAATTGTCGACATTACACTACTGTTGTACACTGTTCTGTTACTACCACTTTGTGTACGTAAACATGTAATATATGTGACAGTCAATGCAACCAACATTTGATATGAATACCATGAGTATATATGATTCTGACATACCTGTTTGAACATGTAGCGAACATTATATATCGCTTCATTCATTTAATATTTTGTCCTTACTCATTGCTTACTTTATGTTGATTACTTACCTCAGGAAAATATGACGGCAACGTAAGCAAGAGGGTTATCATGAGTGTGAAATGTAAATACATTTAATAATATAAGAATGTTACATATTAAACCAATATAAATTAAATCAATACTCCAACTGCTAGTCGTGGAATGCATATTTGTGTCACGTTGAAAGCTCCGCCGCTATGTGCGTGTTATATGTTTAGCCAGATGTATTGCTTTTTTTTCAATACATAGGTTCATGCGTTTCATTTGGGTATCTTGTTGTATAGTGCCCATAGCTTAGTATGCACAACGATAATGAGATATGACAGCAAATAAACATTTATGAAACGGCCACAGAAATATTGTATTCAAATGGGTTGTTCATCATATCTTAAAACATAACAAATATAATTAGGAATACATATAAACTTCGATCAAGAAACATGAAGACTTATAGGCAAAATTAATAATGCTTTGGTTTTCCAGCTTGTCATGCAGTGCACCTCTTGTCTGTTATTACCAATGTACGGTGGCCTATTATATGTGGTCTCATTTCGGTATATTATCAATATTCTGAATAAAACAAGCAGTACAGCTGCTTACTTTGGACAGGCAGAAAGTACCAGTATAATATTTGCAGCTCTAGGTTTGATGCTCCAACCAGGATGCAGCAAATACTGACAGTGCAATTTAATAGTACTAAGACCAGAACATAACTATTTTGATTATAAAATAATATCGCCAGTATGTGCAGCATGCCAATGGGTAAAACAATCTGCTTTTCGTTCCTTTGTTTATTTTAATACTTCCGCCGATAACATAAACATGATAAATTGTAATATTTATTAAATGTGTTGTACTTTCTGTTAACCATAACATACTGTTTGATTATTTGCTATGCATGCTTTCATTCTATAGCTGCCCCAAGGCCAACCGTCAAAGTCAAAAGACGTTTGCGCTAAAGCTTCTGGTGAAATTTGCGTTAATATACTATCCGTCAATCCAATTGGCGGCCGGTGTTATCCATTGATGTCAGAAGTACATTTCCATAAACATACAACGCATACACCAAGTTGATGTCTACAGTATTCCTATTACGACCGCATACTAGTAACATTGGCTGAACGAGCAATTGCAGTGAAACGAGGATTGCTGGTATACTTGTGATAGGAGAATTACAATTAGTCCTTAATTTAATTACTGATAATAAATATAGAGTATTAAACCTATTACATAAACACGTTAAATAACCAGACCATTGTGCATGCATATTTGGCAGATACTGATTCCATGAAATTTGTATTACATATTCTACGTACATAGCGTTATTGTGAAAACACAATGGCTGTACACATATTTTAAATATTAAACAATACAATACGTAGGTAGCAACCGTGTTTTGTGCAGACACATATTACCAATACAAACATGTACAGTAGATGTGTCCTACAGATCAATTCGATTAACATATGGTGTATTAAAAATCTGACATTTCTGGATGTACACAAGTTGTAAATATTGACTAATGTCAGAATCAATTATTTTAAATACGGGTGGACAGTAATGTAATTTATATACAACTACTACTTCCAACGTATATGATTAAGACATAGCAGTCTAAACAGTATTGCAACGTTTAGTTTCGGACTGGAACACGATGTACTCATTGATATAGTCAGGGCCAATCAATTAACAGTTAAAAGTCGACACAGATATAGTGCGCATGCCAATTTATGTACATGTACATACTTGACAAAATGCCTGTAAAATGGCGGCCATATTTGATTTATACAAATTATAAGAATGTTTCTTTAAAATATGAGAATTAAATATTTTGCAATATGTCACATCGTATGTGTTAGAAATTGTTATCATTTCCCTTCTGGTATTACTGGTACAAAATGAAGCAATTTCTATTAGTAGATTAACGTTCATTATCTATTGACATATGCCATCGTTAGCACGATTGTGTCCAATCATCTTGTGAGTCCGACTATGCTGCTTGGTACCGAAGCTGATCATGACAGGCAGTGTGTGCCAACTGATCCGCATACTCAACACAATTCGCATAAAATGGCGGCCATCTTTGATTTATTGAACATGTACATGTCACAAAATTGCCAGGTTAGCAGGTGGTTGCATAATATTTATTAATTATCCGAAGTTGGTTGGAAAATTCCCTTCCTTTATGCATGTACGATACATATGGAGAGAAGAATTATATAAAATAATTATATGTAATTTTCAACAATTACTGCCATCTTGATTGTGGAACTTAACAAGTGTGCACGACTGCCATGATACTTTTAACACATGTCATGTTCAGCATACGTATATCTGAACGACTTCTGATCGTATTACTTCAGAACTAGTGTTTGATACCCACATTGATAACACGTCTTTGTCAATTTATTTACATATTTTATGAAATTCCTATAAAATGGCGGCCATCTTGGATGTTCACAAGCTCGGTTCAGGCATATATCGATTGTTATATATTCGGTAATGTATTAGCTATTATAAAAATTAAGATGCGCCAATATGACCCTTCTAATATTGGTTCCACAATGTAATATATATCCTACAGTAGCCGATTTTTTTTCACTGGCGGCCATCTTGTTTATGCAAATTAGTGGGCTTAAGCTACTACTTTGAAAAGTGAATCATGCGTAAATATATACAGTATATGTGTCTAAACTCATTCGCACCAGAAATCTTTGGTACGCTCGGATGGTACCGACAACCCTAAAGCGCCCAGGACCTAACATATATTGTTACATGGTTTCAGTTGTTTGCAAACATATAGCGCGTGATGTTTGCATATGGCTTTACGCAATGCTCATTCCGGGGCCGCGCGTAGACCAAGTGCCTTCATGACGTCACTACGCAGAAGTGCCTTTATGACGTCACTACTTCATGACGTTCATGACGCGTCCCCGGAATATGAATACCGAAAATGATCTACTTGAATGGGAAGATTTATAAAAGTACTTAAAATACTGAATATAATGCTCAAATTACATCAGTTTTTTGTTGGAAATGTAACAATAACGTTTGATCATGTCCAGCCGTGTGGGAACGTTTGCTGTGGCCCTCGGGAATTGTTTGAACCCGCGGCCGGTCCCTCGGGACACAGCAAACGTTTGCACACGGCTGGACATGATCAAACCTTATATTGGTCAGTCAGAGCGTGCCAGCTGATCGGGAACTTAGTAACGATCGGCGGAGATGGGGGCAGGAGTGGATAGCAATATACACTGGTTAAGCACTTAGTATGCTTTGAACATTTTGTCGTAACAGGTCGCATGGTATACATTATGGTGACTTATGTGAAATGGTATCACTTGTAATAACATGATAATGCATTATTATATATTGTGTCATCGTGTGTGAATCTGTACACGTTGATATAGGATATTATAAAACAAATACGCAGCATGTAACCAATTTGTGACCGGTGTACGTATTTGGTGAGAAATATGTGCAGCCATTATATGGCCGTCGTGTCTTTTAGGTGAATATGTTGCAACAAGATTGATGCATATGCTTACAAGTGTAAACCATGTGAGTTAATCATAAATTTCAAGATGAATTTAGTGTTTTACCTTATTTAGATAGAGCTATTCTATTTAAATGAGTCAGTGCGAATAGTGTATGTATAACAACTGTTGTAGTAAGAGTCAGCCAGTGTACCTACACAAAATTTAAAATGCGCCTTCTTTTTATTTTTTGAAATTTCGTCCCATATTGATTTTATTACGAAAAAAACAATTTCCCTGAATATTTCTGTGGGGATTTAACACGGGGGAACTTTTCTTATTTGAGAAATAGTGGACCGTTTTTCAAAATTTAATTTAATTTTTCTTAGTTACATCATGTCAAAGCTATCTACCCAGGTTTCACAGTCAATTTCTTAAATGTTTCTGCAGCAGCTCCTGCAGCTCGAACCCGGGGCATCTGGTTTACCTACCGTCGCTCTAACCGAGTGAGCTATCCGGGTACGAATACACCGTGACACACATTTGTACCTAGTACCAAGAAATAACTCTAGAATACTCCTGTATCGTCCATACGCAGAGTATTCTGCAGAGTAACTTCCCGCAACTAATTTGTACCCACTCTTTTGTGGAAAAATGTGTTTATTGTGTTTGTCACAAGTGTCCGTCCGTATATATGTACGTCTCCCGTCCGTACATATATGTCCGTCCATGTATGTCCGTCCGTCATGTTTTCTTGTCAGAGGTAAAAGTTTTAAACCAAAATAGACATGATGTATTTTGGTGGGAACAACAACTCGTACCATCCGTAGATGGGCGGTACAGGAGTAAATTGCAAGTAATACTGGGCACGAACATTCTTGAAATATGTAGTTTTCCTTACTTTGACCTGCAGGCATTTACACTCGTTAGGACGAGCGGACGAGTGTAATATTCGTGCCCTGTACTATTCGCAACTATGATAGATGGAGACTTGAGATTCGGTATGTGGTTTACTTATAATGCAAGTTATGGTTTGTACAATGTCATTTATTTGTGAATTTTGCTTCCAAACTCAGATTTTATGTCCTGATTTCAACTCGCACATGCGAATGATTGGGGGGGGGGGGCTATCTTGAGGGCCCGATGTTGCTAGGGGATACGGGTATGCTCCCCCGAAATGTTTTGAAATCCAGAGGCGTGAAACGCCATTTCCTGCATTCTCAGGGTCCAGTCTTGAGGGACCAAAGGGCCCGATCTTGATAGGGGGTTCCGGTTGCATGCTCCCCGTACACTTTTGAAATCTATTAGGCGTGAAACGACATTTCCTGCATTCTCAGGACCCAGTCTTGAGGACCCAAAGGGCCTGATGTTGCTAGGGGGGTCGGGGGCATGTTCCCCCGGAAATTTTTGAAATCTAAGAGGCGTGAAACGCCATTTCCTTCATTTGATGATAAAAAAATGTGCTTTATTACATAATTATTGAGGGGGCCAGGCCCCCACCAAACACAATTATTGGGCCGACCCCCCCCCCCACCCCCACACTTTCGCCGCCCCCGATATGAGCAAATTAAAATCGAGTTTAAAGATTTTGCTCGGGAGCCGCCATTTTGAATTGTACGCAACGCTATGGGCATATTTTAAGGAGACGAGGGCATTCGTGTTTATCTTTACAATAACCCGTTCTAACGCAATGACAGATACCGCGAAAATACTCGGAACCGGAAATAGTATTACAATGCATTGTGGGACGACTTGCACTGGTTTGTTTAATTTAACCAGTGGTTAAATCTTCCAGAAACTGGTTAGTTAACCATATGGTTAGCGGGTTTTATACAAACGGTTATTCAGTCTGGTTAGCTAACCACGCTGGCTAAAATTTAACCAGTGGTTATGCGCTAACCAGTGGTTAATTTAACCAAGGTTTATGCAATTGGCTGCTGTGCTTTTAGGATGGCCAATTAGTTTTGGTATATACATGAAACGTCATTCTGAAAAATGTACACAGCAATTCAAATGCGCCCGCGTGTAATCACAATATTACTACTTCTGGTGACTATGGCCGTTTCCACTACAGTTTCAGGAAAATTATTTTATTTTTGTATTTTAGTGATGTCGCTCTTCAAAGGCACATGCGCAGTGAAAAGAACGACAACCATTATTTGAACCAAAACAAACTTGCTCGGACCTTGACAATTGGCCCCGTAAATCGCCCCATAGCTTCGCCATGGCATTGGAAAATGTGTGAACATAATCGTTTTGACACATATATTTCACATGTCGTGTTATTGTTTGGCTTGTTTTGACAACTGGGAAAATTTTTGTCTGATTCATGTTTGAAAAAAAAAGAATGTGTCAATTAATGAATTATCAGCAACAACAACATCATTTATTGTTTATATTGTCAAACTTCAAAGCATCAACAATACAACAAAGCAGTCAACAAATCTCAGTCTAAACATTATTTGCAGCACATTTTTCACAGAAATTATGAAGACGTTTGATATTGAAGAGTTCTGGTTTCATGAAGAAAAAAACATATTATTGTATAGCATGCCCGTACGCAGGGGCGTTCGATGGATGTGTATGTGCCTCCTTAGTCTGCCGAGGTCCGTCCATGGATCTGTAAAAAAAACAACTACTTTCTCTTTGCGCCGTCGATAACACACCCCCCTATATAAATTACTGCGTGCGAGCACGTATAATCAGCCACCCGGTAATAAACAGCAGTTCGATTCTCGTGATATTTTTATAATATTTAAGGACTCAATTTTGCACAAAACCTTTTATTTGATAAAAATAAGTTTAATTTTCCATCATAGGATGAAAATAATGTCTTCATTGTACTGCACGTTTTCTTCTTTAACCAGATGTGTGCCAGGGGGCCGATTTTGGGCCGATGGCGATACTACGTTGAGTGCCAAAATGCCGATTTTGGGCCGATGGTAAACGGGATAATTGAAGTAGTTTCCTCATACGGTATATACTCATTATTGAACTAGAAACGTAAGCTTCAACCAATTAGCTAACACATCGTTAGCTGAAAATGAATATTTAACAAGTGCTTTGAGGATTTTTGTCATTTTTATAACACCACCATCTCGTTAATTTTGATCTTTGACGTCATTTATTTTGAGGCAATGGGTGCACAAAGCGCTAAGTTTAGTGCCAGGAATTTGATTTGGGGCTGGAAATGATCTGCTTGTATTATTTTGCAGATGCATGTTGTCTGTAACTCGCCGTAATGTTTATAAAATATGTTTTAATACATTTTAAAATCTACCTACATCAATGACCTATATCAATGACGTCATGAAATTATTGCGTCATTATGTGACATGTCATTGTGTGACGTCGTCGGCGGTCATTGGTCAGTAAAATGGCGGGTGTTGGTTTCGGGCTATGCCTCCAGAACCAGTATGGCTAACGGGATTGAGATGTGGACCTGGAAGAAAGGATCTGCCGCCACGGAATTCTTCCCCAGCGACGTTCTTTCTCACACTTGTCACGGTGAACCTCATGCGACAGATTATACTACAGACCAACAGCTAGAGATCATAATGCACTGTGTATCGTTCGTATATTATTGGAATACAATGTATACTAACTTCTATAGAGGCCTAATATGTACAGATCAGCACCATCAGTACATATTGCGACATCTAGAAACAGAATAGTCACACAAATAAGCATGCACGTCCGAGTACATGTACGTTTATATAATGATTTCCACTGTCTGCCATACAATACCAATGATCTACAGTGAAGATATTCCATCCACGCATTTATGTTGCTCCGGTAACGTAGTGTATATTGTATCGCATAGTATCTTCATTTCAGTTACACACATAGTCTACCGGTGGTTGAATAATTGATGAAACGGTAAGCGCGTATTGGGGCAAGAATACATTCAACAGAAAATGTGCATACGAAGCTGGCTGGGTGGCGGGGGCATCTGGACATGGGCAAACAAAACTAAATAACTATGGTTCACATATTTAATTCTTAATAAAATAATTTCTACGCTCGTAAGTTAGCGCTCGTTCGAAATTAATCTAATAAAAATGAATGCAATACTGTATAGCTAATATTACATAATTACATGTTGTACGACACACGCACCTGCAGAACCCGAGTGGTCGATTATGATGCCCATTCGGTACTAGTGTCAGGCGTCGTATTCTTGTACTCCGTTCAGAAAGTGGTTTTATACCGACATGAATCCATTTATATTGGTTAGAATCAGATGTGGTGGTCGTGATGGGATGGGGTGGCTGATTATAATTCCGACGCTCTGGAATTAATTATTATATTTCAAAATATGTTAAATTACCCGGGGATTGATTATGTAAGAAAAATAATGCGTTATTCACGGGACAAGCAACGAACGTGTATAAACCATACTACACATACACATCACATTCCAACTACTATGCACACGCGTTCATCTCAGATACGCTAGAGCCTTTATATGGTCAAACTGTGGGCTGCTTCGGCCCAATTCTCGCGTGAGGCAATGGAGAGATGGTCTAAATATGCCAGAGTTTAAGGCATTTATCGCTATGACTATCAACATGGGACTCATTAAAAAGTCCACCATAGCAGAGTATTGGAACCGGCATATCCAAAGTCAAAATGGTTCCGGGATATGATGACAAGAAACAGGTTCCAGCTAATCCATACCGGTGAAAATTGAAACAACCCAGCAGTCCTAGTATCGTCATATATGTTCAATTAAATAACTTTACACAGGGCCATGACGAAAACATATTTTTTTTTATTATTTTCAACAAATCCTGATATGCCCCTTTAATGTATGTCCAAGTACCGTACTACGGTAATCATTATGTTTTGCATGTTTGTTGCAGACCGGACAACACGTTCAAACCACTTCTTGATTTCGTCAATAGAACATTCCAGGATCACAACGCGCCACAAAGAAAAAATTATATCGACGAAGGTTTGATGAAAACAAGAGGTAGAACAGCAATGTTACAATACATACCAACGAAAGCTGCGAAATTCGGAGTTAAATTTTGGACAGTGGCAGAAATTATAACTGGCTAAATACTTAACATTGATTGTTATCTAGCAAAACGACACCAACCAACACCAGCGGGAGAATCACAAGAAACAAATGTCGTATTGGATCTACTTAAAAGAACAAACATATTGAACAAAGGCTATCATGTCATATGCGACAGTTTTTTTCACGTCCCTGAAGCTGGCGAATAAACTATTAGAAAATCTTACATATATCACAGGAACATTGAGAAAAAACAGACCCATGCCAAGGTACATACAACATGCGGATATACAGGCAGGAGACTGCATTTATATGAGGCAAGGCAACATTCTGATAACGGCATACAAGAACGCACAACCTCCGGATTGGAAATCAGGTGTTCTAACCCCTGTGTCACAACCCATCCCTCGGGATTCCAGCAAGGATGAATCCCATCGTTTTGTTTATCCTTAGCATGCTCCCAACCAACCACCCACATAACAGGACAGGGCCATAACACAGGTTGATGTAACTTACCCAGGTCTATAAATACAATAAATAAATGTATACATAAAAGCATTATTTTTCACGTATTGATGCTTTTAGGTATGTTTAATGTATGTATAGACCTTCGTCCGTTACTTCCACCTGTGGGCCATAAGTACTCACTTTATGCGGGTGGTAGACAACTGATTTAAACTGGAGACTACGGAGCAGGAATAGTTCACAATTAACGACAGTGTTGAGTAGGTTGGTGTACGTCTCGCCCATCTCTAGGGGAGGCTTGTCTCGGTTCAATGTTCTGTACCGCAACAAGCAAACGGTGAAAGGGTTTAACGTCCCATCAACAGCTAAGGTCATACAGAGACGGGACCTCGGTTTCAAATCTCATACAAAACACCAGTGGGATGGAAATACTATTACAGTATATTTGATGCCCAATGCAAGGTTTGAATCCACATTATCTGGCATTGAAGTGCAGAGCTCTAACCTATATGCCACGACCCATCCTCAACACAACAATGAACCAGCTGCATGTATGTACCTGAAAATGTTATTTCAAATACCTATTACATAGATTTTATTATTACATGTATTCTTCCTTTACATGACTTATACCTGAATAAATATTGTTGAAGCTAAATGTTACGAACAGACAACGCACGCACAAACGGAAAGGCAAGAAATATATCCCCTTCGATATATGCTCGGCATACTGTAACAGCCTGTTCCAGATTTCAAATCAAATCAAATAGTACCTAGTGCATAATCATATTTAGACAGCTGACAACAGCGAGAGCCATTTCAATCTAGCTTGCACTGGTAAATACGATAACTGCAGTACTTAAGGCCGTCTGTTGGGGCTGCCTAGTCAGTGTACAAACTGCTCACTTTGCGATATCAGGTTTGGCTGGTTGTAAGGTTGGACCCACACGGGGTCGCCTTGTGGCGCCACTTGGTAGTCTATGTACGGGTGCCAACATGGGACTCTGAGATGCAGGCTACTTCCACTATACGATTGATTATGTACCATTAAAGTATGATTGTAAAACTACTACGTTGTTTGTCTTAGAGAGGTTCCAGACAAGGTGCAACTCAGATGGCGATCACAATAACGTTACAATACATTTTAGCGCCAAAGGTATATCAAACAGACCTGTAGGCAATGTTTACGACATCGCGAAGGCCGACTTGTGATTCCTCTGTCTTACTGGCCAAATACAGGGCCGTCGTCGCTATCAACTGGAACCATTACATGTATCATTCAGTGAGGCCATCCACAGAGCTCCATATAAGCAAAGTGTCAAAACTGTATTGCAACACATGATTTCAAATTCAATACAAATGGATTACTGAATTTATCACATGTTCTTTATATAACATAGGGAATAAATGAGCAAGAAACAGCAAAGTTGATAATTCACTTATTTGAGCTGTAAAAAGCAAACCGTTATAGACCTCGGTCCGTTACTTCAACCTGTGAATGTAGAGGGAGGGGAATACATGGGTGTGTGACACATACAACTTACATAAGGGTCATAGTCATCGAGCTTCTTTTTCCTGAATAATCTGTGGGAGAATTTCGAAACTCCGGCGACCTTTTTAATGTGGGAAAAAGTTCAAAGTTGTCAAGGTCAAAAGGTCAATGTCATATTATAGGCAGCATGGATGTGTGGCATTTGTCCACATGCATACTGTGGTGTTGAAATATTTAAGTAATCCTTCAAGGGATATAGAAGTTATAACAAAATTTCGAAACTCCAGCGAACTTCTTTATGTGCCAGAAACACGGACGGACGGACACACAGTCCAAACACTATATGCCTCCGGCTCTACCGAGACCAAGGGCATACAAATTTAACATGTTTTGCTTTACAAACAAAGTAAACGTAAGTCCTCAGTGACTTTGACCTTGGGCGGTTGGACGTATGTCGTATGCAAAACAAAGCACCATCCTTTTCCACACATTGAGGCCAATATTATCAAAATCGGTGAAGCGGTTCATGAGTTATTGAACTAGATGTCCGCGGCCCGCATGTCGTGCCCAACGAGGCATTTGATAATACTGAAAACATATTTTAATGCAAAAAAAGCTTTAACCCGTACACATACTATCGATTATTTAAAAACAATCATAAATACTTTAAGGTCAATTTCGAAGTAATATGACCTTGACATTGGGCACAGGGGCCGCACAGGTTGGGCATATAATGAAAACATGGATGATGATAAACACACATGTGAAATTTCAAGTGAATTGGTGAAGCGGTTTCAGAGATATTGTGTTCGTAACAAATTTAACCTTAATGCAAAAATAACCTTAAGGTAAATTTCGAAGGAATTTAATCTTGACAATGGGCTCAGGGGCCTCACAGTTGGGGCGTACAATGAAAATATGGATCATGATAAACACCCATGACGAGGCTTTGATAGTATACTAAAAAACAATAAGCAATAACTTTAACCTCGGACGCATGGACATGGACGTACGTATGCAATGTGCCGACTATATCGCGCTGTCCGCAAGCCGGCACGACAAAAATGAAAGATGTTACTAACATACGCCCGTACATGGACTAACGCTATAATAACCGGAAAGCACATCATGTTGTCTATATCTCAAACATACAGAATAACCGGAAAGCACATGTACTTGATCTCAATCATGTCCTATAAATATAACCGGAAAGCACGTGTTGGCTATGTCTTGCACATTATACATGTGGTGTACTGAATATAGCCATCATGTGCTTTCCGGTTATTAGTTGCAGCCTGTAATTCTGTGACCCTCCCATATCGTATGTACCAGAGTTACAGTTCCTTCCATAACATTCCCATGCAGAGTGGCGAATCCTTTAGATAGTAAATCTAACATTTTATAAAATATCTTACAATTGAAATCTGTGTTAGAATCTGTGCTAGAACTGATATAAACTAATAATTCTAAAGCAGTTTTTATCCTTGCAGAATATCCAGGGAATACAATTTAGTATACTTAGAAACTAGGGTCCAACACAATTTTTTCATGTGAGTTTTGGCTGGTACTGATTGGGTCTCTAGTAGATTTTAGCTTAAATTTACTGAGTAGGTATTGTGCTTTGGTAAATTTATGAAATAATTAATGTAATATGCTAGTTTCAAAATACTGACATTGACTTCATATAATCAAAGTACTGAAAGTACTGAAATATGTTATCTCCACAAAAACTGATCACTTCCGGAACTAGAGACTGAAAGTTGCATATTTTCTCAATCATCATCCAGAGGCAAATGTAATGTGATGGTGCAAACCCATTCCCATTCGTAAGTTTTCTCTAGAATAAATTACTTTTTAAAACTCCAAGAAAAAAGTGTACGAAACTGGCAGCTAACTGGTCACTGCTACCTAACTGCACGAACTGAAGATAATAGCTGCTGTATTCATACGCACCAAATATCTTGATTCGTATTTTCCACATTTTAACTGATAAACTGCGCCCAAAACTGTGAAAACTATATAGAATAGTATATGTATACTTTTAGATACAAAGCAAGACACACCAAAACGCCATAGGATAAGTTGGCACAGGGTACTATTGTTTTGGTCGTACTTGCCGCTTAGACGTAGCACGACGATATGACTGCCCCCATAGAAATTTGCGTGACATAATATGCTATCTAAAGGGAGATAACATATAAAAACATACACAAAATTGCTCATAATTAACATTGATCTGATTCGCTACTCTGCAGGGGAATGCTATTGGAGGAACTATAACTCTGGTACGTACGGTGCAGGAGGGTCACAGAGTAGGTTACAGGCTGCAACTAGCCGGTTATTACACGTACTGTAATTTAATTACCGACTACCATTTATCGAAAAGAGCATATTCACTGTGTATATGGACTGTTCTGTGGGCTGGATATAGCTAACACATTCTTTCGGGTTAATATACATTTATGTTGTATTGTATAATATATATAATTCTTAGGACCCAGGTGAAACCGACTACATGTATATTACGGGTACTGGTTTAATGACCGTTTAATGACCACGAAAACGGCTGACATACAGTCTAATAAATACATCTCACTGGGTGTGTAACAACAGAAAAAAGCATACACACTTCAAATGCAAATGTAATCACTCTAAAATGAACTAAAGGCTCATTATCTTCCATTGTTTGTATGTTAATGATACAAATCTGTAAATAGTTTCTTCAGTTACACCCGTTTCCTGCCACAGCAGGACTACATTTGCGCCCCCATATATGCCAATGCAATTGTTATACGTGTTCCCCAGCGGCTGCTTATTTGGAATCGTTGCATAGTAATTAAAGTTCATTACATTCTAAAATATAGAAAAGAGCACAGACATATATGACGGTATGATGCATGTATTTGCCTAGATAGTATGCAATGCAGTGTGGTGCTTTTTGTGTAAGTCCATTATAAGACCGACAGCTTGTTAGCTTACTTTGCTATGTACTTACATTTTAGTGTACAGTACGTCATAATAAAACTCGCTACACATCACGCCGCCGGTAATGCTCCACAAATTGCAGATTTGGAATCACAATATAATAAATTTTACAAGTTTCATAACAATGAATGATTGTTGCTATTGTACAAACATGGCAGCATGCTGGCACAGTCAGGCTGACTGTGCCAGCATGCTGCCATGTTTGTACAATAGCAACAATAGGACAAGGATGAAATATACCAGTCTCTGATCTGGAGGAACCTTACTGGGATCAGAGAGAACCACTCAGACATGAGCTCTCTAGAGTGGCTGTAGGTGGCTGCTATTGATAATTACATGCTAATTTCTGGACAAATCAATTCATCAAATAATACGTTTCGTTTCAATATTTGAAAAATATTACATGTCACCCAGTGATTTATCGTGATTCTGGAGAGATTTATTTTCTTGAAGGAAAAGTTTCCTCCTAGACGTTCGCGAGACGTAACTGACGTCACGTTTTGACGTATTCCGGCAAAGAATTCATTCATACGCTAACGTCAAAATTGTATATTTTTGCAACGTTATAAGCTGGTCTAAGAGAAAATTTCACATTTTTCGAAGAGCATTTAATATACAATTTATTCCACTACCATTTTGAAATACCGGATTTATTTCCCTTGACATCTGTAAAACCGAAAAAGAAACTCGTGCTCCGCACTAGTTTCTTTATCGGAATTCCAGATGTCAAAGGAAATATATGTATATATATATAGTGTCGATGTGTTGGTACTGTAAATTAATTTGCTTCGTCATTAACTAACATTACTCCGAATTGAAACAGTATCAACATTGGATGACTGAAACCTGGGTCATAATGTAACAGGGCGATAAATATGTGCACCGGCTCGGAACTCTATAGCTACCGACTGAGCTAACCGGGCACAGATCAAACACTTCCTCTCAATAGTGAGTTATATACCAATCGTGACGTACTCCCCCGCCAAATTGAAATTCGACCCTGATTTCCATTATTTTTAAGACAGTAAGCATCTGTGGGACAATCCCAGAGTATTTATATCAGTCACAGTCTCTCGTTGGGCGACAAATTTAACAGGGCGATGAAGATCCGCACCGGCCCGGGGTTCGAACCCGGGACCTCTGGTTTAACGTACCACCGCTCTACCGACTAAGCTAACCGGGAATATATAACAGCCGTGACAATAAGCATACATCACTACATAATTGAAACTTTTGTATTGACCTGCATCGCAATTATGATGATATTTATAATAGGAAACATCTATGATACATTACAAATGCGCCTGTAATTGTTCATTGTTTTGATACTATGACAGACGCTGTCGAAGTGGTTCTTTAGGGATATGATAATATGCTGATGAGCTTCTGGATAGTATCCGATTCTATGTTACAAATTAAACACATTACTGTAAAACATTGCTGAGCATGTCAGTTAACAATACATCATTGAATCTTGAATTCTGGTGTATCAAAACCACTGCAGTTATCCTGTGTTGTAATATTGTTTTTTGAATGTGTGTGTTAATTTATATAAAATTACACTCTAAATAAAATTTACATCCATATACTAATATTACAGCTGATGTTAGTATACTAGTATTTAGGACACATCGATGGTCGTGGGTGCACACTTATTTCATGTTAAACGCTTAGTGTAAGTGGGACATGTACTAGTTATACCATGGTGTCGTCTGTTAGTTATATTGCTGCTATACGTTCATTAATTTCCTGCTTATGTAACGGTTTATCTGGATGTATTGTAAAACAATAAGCCAGAAAACATCGCAATGGGTTTCATATATATAGCTCGATTATTATAGAAATTATGTCTTACAGGCACATGCCCACTTAGTAGGCACAATGTGTTCTTTATAGCATTGACATCATCTTAGACATTTTCTGGCAAAACAAACATTCATTCACCATTAACCCACGTATTGATTGTCATTATTATACATTTTATATCAGACGTAACTTTCCATACTGATATCAGGGGCGATAACTGTGTTTCATTAAAATGTTAAAGGACAGTACTATTTATTATCTGTATGTATTTATTGATGTGCAGTGATCATACTTTATAAGCTGTCGAAAATATTTTTTTTTTTCAGGTTACGTATTTAATTAGTTTAAACAATTAAAACATGTCATGCCTCATTTGCATATGCACATAGCCTGATACCACCGCGCGTCACTATCAGTAAAATAAATATTGTTAAATTATTTTACCTCTATAGCGGGCACTCGTATTTTTTAGAACTGGTGGAATAGTGACACATTTATACACTTATTTAATTCCTATAAAGAACATTGTTTGCCTACTGAGTGGGCATGTACCTTTAAATATACAAAGAAGCAATTAATAAACACACATATTTTGAATTTAGTGTTTTATTTTATTTTAATACACTACACGAAAATAAATAATTTTGCTACAAAGATGTCAACAAATATAATCGTTTGAGCATGTATGAGCTGAGTCCGTCTTCCATTTGGTAATCTCGACTTGCCGTGGTATCGTGTGGCTATGCGATCGGAATGTTGCCCCCATTGTTAAGTCTGTTCAGAATTGACGCTTTATCCTGGAGTTTCTTAAACATAATGGCCGAGGCGACTGATGATGCGATGGCTCCGCCCACCAGCACGATCAATATGGCAACGAACGCCCCCTGGTTCATGCACATGTCGCCATCGTCTTCTGGGCCTGGAAGTGGCAATATATAACGTGTGTAATAATGGAGGAGGTGACATAAGTGTTGGTTGAATATGTCATCTCTTTATCAAGTTTACTGTTTTTATAAGAAAGTCGGTTTCATATGACATATATAGGTCAACGAGTTTAATAAACATCATATTAAATCAACACTATGGTGTATTTTATTTAAAGGCAATATAGAAATGATTGTAATATAAATGATATTAGAGGATATTGCATGAGTAATGAGTTACTATGTTATTTATTAAACAAGTTTACTCATTTCATCATATTCATAAGAAACTAGGACATGCCTTGCTTCTTATGAAATCAGTCAATACTGATAGTGTAATAGACATCATATTAAATCAACACAACTGGTATATTATATTTATTACATAAGAACAACGTAATACAGTGTAGCTGTATGTATCACTGAATCCGCGAGAAGGAGATTCAGCAATTTGAAATTGTTCATGCAATACGCGCCCATTTTCATTTTAATAGTATCGGTTCAACGCCCAACAGGCCAACCTGGTCTTTACTATAGGCTTACTAATTCCTTCTATAGATCGATGTTTATTATTCTCGATCATTTATAGCTAATTTGGCCAAATATGCATTCCATATTGTCACTATACCATTAACCCGTTAAACCCTAAAGGTCATACTCTCAATATTTACAAATAACGTAGATCAAGATCAGATGACTGACAATCTGTATTTTAATATTTCCTTTTCGCATGAATAGAATTGTCCAATCATTAGAGCATTACAGTTCACATAAGGTATTTAGAGGTGAAATGGTAATATAGTAGCACATGTTCTTTATTAACTTATTATTCTTACTTTTAATGACAACCTCCTCTGTACTGATGGAGATTGAGGAACCAACGTTGATATCATCCATCCCGCTGCCCTCTGCCTGTCGCTTGTGGATAGATCGCCTCCGTCTGCCGTAACCTAATGATCCGTCGGCGCAGGTGGTCTGCAGAGACGAAAGTATACAATATAGAGGATTCTTAAACCCTGTTTGCGGTGATGGAAATGTACTATACTACTTTATTGACGTTACATTTGTTCAACTGGGTGCCGTTTCACAAAACTTCGTACGACTAAAATGTTCGTAAGTGCAAACCTATGATAGTCTGTAAATCTCACATTAACAATGTTTTTTTTGTTTTGTAAACGATTATTGGATTTACAATTATTTAGCATAGGCTGCATATGTAGCCTATGCTCAATAAATATAAATCCATCAATTCAAATTTCCCGACGATCCTAAATTTGCACTTACGAACATTTTAGTCGTGCTAAGTTTAATGAAACGGCGCCCTGGTGGTTGTATCATGTTCTCGTGATGAGTACAATCATGTGTCATAAATAACTGTTTCACGATGCCATTGGCATTCACACTATGATCGTGAAGTCACTCTCAGTCAACCACACTGTGAATTATATACATGTAGTTGGCAATCCCCAATACCGATGCCATCGGTACTGGTAATAGTGACGCCAACGATCATGGAGAGCCTGCGTGGCACCTCCACTCTCGTATACTGCATCAAACATATAAATACTTAGCACGACGTACGAAGTATTTTTATACTGATGCTGTAGACGAGAGTGGAGCTGCCACGCCGTCTATGAATGTACCTTATTAATGTGTGACTTATGAATTTTCTTGTGTGTATTATGAAGATACGAATACCATTCGACCTCACACTATGTATATGTAAGTGTGCATGTTACACATGCGCATGTCATGTCTATATACAGCGCACATATATATAATGTCGTGATATTAAAATACAGACAGCATACCTAAAGGAGAACGAAGAGCTCGTCATATTGAGCCAGACAATGGTGTTGCAGATACATTTGTTACCAGTTCCATCATTGTACACAGCCGCACAATGTCTGTGTTTGAGTATGTCTTGTATATGGATACATATAAAATAATAGCGTTACTTGAAACAATATGCCCGTTTAATTGTTGATATACATGAATATTGCAATTTGTCTGTTGAAGTCCATTATATTCGTAATTATACGATGCCATAGTAAAAATACATAATTAAGCTACAACATATATACACGTATATCATGAACCAGTTAATCAAAACATTTAAGGCAATCGAACAACGACATATGCTTTCAAATGACAATTCCAATTGGCTTACCGTTGGGCATGCGCCGAGGCATACTTGAATGGTGCAGGAGAAAGGCATAGACACCGATCCGCCGTTCAGGTCGGTGGTACGGAAAGCGCCGAATGTTGCCGATAGTTCACCTTGTTGGACTCTCGAAAATTGCGGGAACAGGTCTACATCGGCGGCACAACTACAATAGCAATACAATCGTGACAACAACGAAGGTTATTCGTTCTTAACATCTTGAAAACATCACACAGTACGCGGGTGTCAAGTTAAGATAGGCAAATGCACTTTGATTCAGGATTTTGGACATATTTGTATATTTCTAACTGGATACACGACAGTAACAACTATTTGTACTGAGTATTAGCAT
The DNA here is from genome assembly GCA_029237695.1 of Conchocele bisecta. Taxonomy (NCBI): domain Eukaryota; kingdom Metazoa; phylum Mollusca; class Bivalvia; order Lucinida; family Thyasiridae; genus Conchocele; species Conchocele bisecta. Next base: position 40,767,490 of record CM055266.1, on the reverse strand, counting down.
CATTGCTTCCAAGGTCAACATTAAAATTGCTGCGTAAATAACGGAGCATAACAGAAAAACTACACGATGATCACAATATCCCTGACAACAACGGGTACCAGAAAACAAATACATTGGAATGAGAAGTTTATTTATGTTGATAGACTACGTACCGTAACACGAATGCCGCATACAAAACGACTCAAACGATCGAAGTGAAACCCATAATAACCTCAATGGCTGAAGGTGTTGTCACTTATCATGCTTATACCGATGTGAAATTCCGACACTTACTAAGATTGTGTGATGGGGATAGTTGACGCACTGCACTCCGCCGCCTTGATGTCAAAGTCCTCTGAAACGATACAATTATGAGTACATATATTTACGGATCCATTTTAACCATTTCACCAAAGCTGACTGTTCCATATTGCTGTCCCTATATGGTGATTGCTAAATATCTGAGAGAGAGAGAGAGAGAGAGAGAGAGAGAAAGAGGGATAGGGGGGGGGGGTAGAGAGAGACCGTGTGGGGTGTGCTTAATACGAATGCGAAATACACACTGTATTGAGGTTAGAAGATACCAAATGGTGCGAAACCGCCCAGGGTGTATGCAAAAGTAGTCCGGTATAAAAAAATAGTGCGGGTGTTTTGAGGTCACAGACACCGTTTGCTTGCAAATCTTGATCCATTACTACCCAGTTTCACTTGAGGAACATTTTGGGGTGCCTTTAACACCAGTTTTCAGCATATTTGTAGCATTTAAAAGAAAACACTGAACCTGTTGGTCACTTGATGTACACGGAGTTTCCGTGGCCAACAAATGTACACAATATTGGAGGATATGACAAGTTTGGATTTTTCTTTCTTAGGAGTAAGTGAACCTATTGTTTAGTTCATGCAGAACCAGTACAGACTGGCTGCAGGTCATGTACAAGTGGGTTCCACAACATCCATACGAATAGTGAAAGTAGGAGAGACTGGCCTTATTGGATGGCATTCGGTTAAATTATATAGTAAAACTATTTGGTGGTGTCTAACCTTGACAGACATAAAGTAGTACTAGTATCTGCAAAATAAGAATGAGAGCTGGTGAGAGAGAGAAAGTGGTGTAACGTGCCTATGCCGTACCAATGTACTCGTCGTCGAGTTTGATGCTCATAGTGATGGTGTCTGTGAGCTTGACGGTGCCGCCGCCGATGTCGCCGCCGTCCATGTAGAGCACCATGCTGGCCGTCGGCTTCACCGTTTTGTTCTGGCCGGCGTCGTCGTCCTTGTCTCTATTATGGAACGAGTAATCGTTAACGATGCATCAACACGGCCTGACATATTATTTAAGTATGGGCGTACTTGTCTCATATATATTGATACCTTATGATAATTGTGTGATCGAGTGTTATGAACCCGGTATGTATGCCATTAATTTTGATGGACGATATCAATGTTCGAGTAGTAAACTTTAATAATAAAATATGTATAAAATAAAAACAGCATATATAACGAATAACATAACAAATGGGGTAAACATTAAGGTTTTCTCTCCAAATACGAAGAAAGACTTACGCGGCGTTGAGGTTGTTTGAAACCGTCAAGTCGGAGAGGTCGGCAATACACATGATTGGGATTGTTTGTCTTCGCCAGTCTGATAGGCCGACTTCTTCTGAACAACGATCTTAAACGAACTCTCCTGGAATCGGTAGATAATACATGAGATGGAGAGTAATGGCATACAACAGATACCACATCGGTGACCACAGCACAAACATGCACGTTACCACCAGAGGTGTACATTTGTGGCTGCGACTGGAGACATGGGGCTTATAGGTTTTCCTACCTGTGTAGATCCAGATCAGCCTGTGTATCCGGATACACAGTATGATCAGGATCTGCACTGTTCGCGATTTCATCAATGAAACACCAGGCCTGCGTATAACAAACAGTATATGCTCGTAGTATTACTCTTTACTGAGATGGTAGACCAGGAGTGAGACTGGCCATAAATGCCATAAGTGCAATTTCTCCAGTCACAGCCACATTTAAGTTCCGGAAGGAAAATCAGCAGTACGTACAAATGCACATCGGATTACGTCAACTACACAATACACAGTGTACACAGTGCAGACCCATAAAATACGGCACCAAACAGAGCAACGCCTCGGACGTGATGTTTGCAAGGGAAATAAGATGAACATCATCTATGAAACAATATAAAACCTTAGACCAACACACTTGCACACTTATACTCCATAAATTCCAGAGTGGAGTTCAGAGAAGTAGAGTTCGTCAAAAGATATGCTGAATTGTCTATGAAAACTAATGAAAACTAGAAAACAAAACATCCAAATGAGACAGAAAAACTGAAATATGACTAGTTATGGGACGACACATATCCCCTAATACCGATGTTCACAATAGATAAAAATGAATACATTGAAGAAGGATTCAAGTAATAACAGGAAAATCGATGCAGACTGATCAGTTAGCAAAAGTGCCCTTTATGTAGGTTAAACTCAGTTTACATGTACATGGCGCCAAGTATCTCAAAATGGCCGCTATACCGAATACGGAAAACATAATATATATTAAATACCTGGTTAGTGCCGTCGAATATAAAATATATTCGGTTGAGCCTTAGACAACTTTATTGGGGTGAGCTTTAGCGAACCCCTATACAGTTGTCGGGGCGTAACCGAATATATTTTATATTCGACGGCACTAATCATGTATTTAATTTATACCGCATACTAAGCTTATTATAATTGTTTGAACGTGCGTGACGGCATGTGTTGACGTCATGCCCTCGCCATACGTCACAAATCTAGCGACGTCATTCAAAGCAAAATCTACGCTAAGTAGATTCGGTATTGTATCCGATTAAATATCCGATTTATTTACGATGATCTTCAATATTAGCTGATTTTAAACTACACAGTTGTCATACTAAGCATTAAAATCATGTTAGATTTAAAATTCGACGCAATCTTGAATTTGCTGTTGAGACTGACCAATCAGAGGCCGCGATTAGGGGTCAAAGGTGAAAAAATAAAGGCAAAAACGGCACTTCATGTTGGACATTTCTTTGTAACCGCGTATGAATTGTGATTAGGTCGTATTGACAGGATATCAAATATGTTTCACGGCACCGTGTTTCACGGCACATAGGCACTGCGTTGACGGGATAAACATGTTTATACCGCAACCATTGCGCCATGTTGAATAATACAGGGGGCTGAATAAATTATGTTTATATCTGAAGTGACCTAATATACCTGAAGTAGCCTAATATAAATAAAGTGCCGTTTTTGCCTTTATTTTTTCACCTTTGACCCCTAACCGCGGCCTCTGTTTGGTCAGTCTGAACAGCAATTTTAAAATCGAAATCGCTGTCTGTTCAGTTGAATTTGGTCCATGTTTACAGTATATGCGATGTAACCAACGACATGATTGTGATTGCAATGCTTATTATGAAAACTGTGTAGTCTAAAATCAGTCAATATTGAAGCTCATCGTAAATAAATCGGAGATTTAATCAGATACAATACCGATACCAATAAGAAAACGGGGGAAATTTAAATGCAGTATCCTACACGAGTGGTGATTAATATATGATATTGAATAACAAGTTACACCGACTTAATAACGAACGATGTCGATCAAAACATTACACTGTTTTGCGTATTGTTGAGACAAATAGTTGATGTAAAAGGTATGCAATAGGTATACCGGATGTAAAAACATAATCGAGGACTTTACCGAAATAATATCAAATGAGGTGAAGTAACGGTTAAACGTCGTTTTCTACTGTGTGTCCAGAAATAGTTTGCCACTTAGATCAGTAATTCACAGACTCTTCTATGTGAAGAGATGCTACATTTTAAGTGTTTATATTTTAAGTGACTTACTGAGGTATGCCAATGGGAGGTATGTGAACATGATGAATGTTGATTGTTGTGTTTTCGGTGATAGGCTGTGGAGTTGTGCTGTTTACAGGCAATACATTGTACCGTGTAATACCGCTGGTATTGTTAAGATAGCGGTACACATGGTGAAATTGACGTACTTAAAATTATTTTCAATCTGTCACATTGCACCATGTGTCAAATATCACCATGTGTCAAATATTTCCATGTGCACAAACTTGACAATAACACTAACTATGGAGTAATCGGATAACTTACCCATGTGATGCCACAGGAGGTGAAGTCTATAGTGTGTTGTTGGCTGCCCGAGGCGGTGGGTTGTTTACAGGCGGCGCCCTGGCCCTGCACGTACACGATGCCAGTGTCTGAGGCGTCCACCAGCGTCAACACCAGGGTGTTCTTGGTACAACTGTCCACCGTAACTGCAACACACTCATGTGTAACGTACCCATGCATATAGATGTATATTATTTGCTGTCGAAGTTTGTATTGTATCTTTCAGGTAAGCTTGCGCAACCCGAGTATCACCTGAATCAGTAGAGTCATAACACTCGTTAAGATAGATAACCTTTGAACCGTACCCAGGTAACTGGCATCGACCCCATGAAGTGACGTGGGTTACCAGAGGCCCAAGTGGGAACACTTTGTTTCAAGTCTTACATGGGTTACTCGAGTTACAACAGAAAACGATTTGCGTGTAATTAAAATTCGTAAAGGCGTGTGATTAAAGGCCGCAAAGATCGAAAGCAAATGCACAACTTATTTCAAATGTAGTCAGCAATGACAAAACTATGCTTATATACAAACCAGTTTTATTCCTGATCAGATAGCACACGTCCACAACAAGATACTGATGTCGTAAATCTATTTAACACGATATACGTCTATCATAGTTTTGCAAACAATGCTTACAATTGCAAACTGTGTATATCCAGAAATATTTACAAAATTGCAACTGGTGGAGACTGTCAGATCGTCCAGAGAGACTAACTAATAGAAGGGTTCCGTTGGAAAAGGGGAACATGGACGTAACCCCCTTCTTCCACTGTCTCCTTTAAAGGTACATGCCCACTCAGAAGGCACAAAATGTTCTTTATAGAAATTACATAAGTGTATAATTGTGTCACTATTCCACCAGTTTACGAGTGCCCACTATGCACCATTACCCCACGTATTGATGGGCATTATTATATATTTTATATCAGACCTAATATCCACATTGATATCAGCGGCGATAACCGTGTTTCCTTAACATGTTAACGGATATTACTATTTAGTCTCTGTATTTATTTTTTGATGTGCAATGATCATATTGGTGTCCGGCTTAGATAGGTCCCACTGTAAAACAGACACCTACTCCAAGACACGAGTGGGCGCTTTGCGATCAGGAAAAGACATACTCAGCGGAGATAAATGGCAATGAACCCGATTACAATTAAGTATAACTAACTTGTATTTGTGTCCGGTTTAGAGAGGCTCGACTGTACTTTTAGTAATGGGACATGCGTTAATTACATCGTTTACTCATGATAAAACTAGTCTATGTGTTCCTTTTTTGTCTAAATATTTAGATTTTACTGCCTATTTGCCCGTAAACCGCTATATTAACCCTTCCTACGCTGTTGACGTAAATTGCCGTCTGCTGTTTTTCATTTTTGCTTTAATTCATAACAAAAAAATGGTTTTGACAGCACATGAGAATCGTCTCCACTGGAGACGATTCTCATGTGCTGTCAAAACCAGGTTTTAGTCGAGAAATATTGAAAATAAAACATTTCCAGCAGACGACAACATTTAATTCAGCGTAGTAAGGGTTAATACATATTAATACGGACGTTTCACTGCCTAAACGACAGCCAATATAGAAGCATATTTGTACCCGTATTAACCCTTTCAAACATACAGGCCATAAAGCAACGCTGTAGATCCAGATGAAACGGCTCGTTGCTAGGTGTCTCATTCGAATCTGCCGAACATTGTATTTGTCATTATTTTCGAGATTTCCACAAAATAAATACCCCTTTTTATGTTAATAGAATAGTCCAAAAATTATCACGGAGCAGGCAATGTCAGATATTTCTATTATATATATTATTATGTTCAACTCACGTGTGGGGCTGAACAGTGCCAATGTCCCACTGGCCATCATCACCACAACAACCAACGCTGCAGGTTTCATTCTGACCGCTTATACTTCTGAAAATAAATAAATAAAGGCATTTATAAATACAGTGAAACCTCTTTAAAGGTCCCAGGTTGTCCGGCTTAGAGAGGCTCCGTTGTAATTCATGGTTTTGAGACTCAATGGTATATAATGTATATCAATTCATAATTTCAATTCTCATAGTTAACATGCATAATGGAAATACAATACACACATCAATGTACGCTCATACATGTATGGCTACGGACAATCAATGTACGCTCATACATGTATGGCTACGGACAATCAATGTACGCTCATACATGTATGGCTACGGACAAAAATGGGTGGCGGCGTGGGCGGTGAATTAGCCAGATAAATATTAATGTAGGTACGTACCTTTTTCACAAAGTTGAAGAATTGCAGGTTGCAGAAAACTCCTGTCTTGGATGGTTGGCAATCTTCTGTGTGCTGTGTCTGTGCTTATATAAGGCATGTAAAATCAGCGCGATAAATGCATTAACGCGTTAATTACGATTCTCGTTAATAAATAAACATCTTCATTTATTTATTATGTGCTATTCTGATTTGGTGATAATTTATTATTTGGATTTCTCTTAATATTTAATAGACAGGCAGGTGCGAATTGTGTAATTTTGCACGAGTCAGTCTATATAATTACGAGAGACGACATAGTATCGAGACATTATAAAATCACTGTATATGTGTCTGTGACTGGAGAAATGAGGCTTATGGGATTTGTGATCAGTGTAGCCCCTGATGAAATTGTGCACTCCTGTAGCCTGATAACGTTGTATACTCCGTGTTAGAAGCAATACGGATGACTCATCGTTGGAATGGTGAACAGTGCAGATCCTGATCAGACTGTGCGGATGCACATGCTGAACAGGATCTGCACTGTTCGCAAAACCAATAAGCCCCATTTCCCCAATAGCAGCCACATAATTAATGTTTACGTTTGAGGAACCTCGAGTGTTTCGCAAACACAAACAGCGAGACGTGTATCCCTTGATCAGATTGCGCCGTATTCGCAGGTTGAGCTGGGGCTACACTGACCGCCAACTCAATAAGCCAGGTGTTGCAATTGAGAGACTCGATCAATTGCTCGTAATCAATTAAACCGGGTGAAGGTGTGACAAATAACGACACAAGTTTAAAATTACCAGTTTTCCAATTTGTCTTCTGATGGCCAAAAGAAAAAACAACAGAATCAACGACATTGCATGTAAATGTAATTAACACCCATACATGAAATGTATTCACAAAATTTACAATATTTTACGAAAATGACGTTGAAAGTTGATAAAATGTTCATAGCAAATGCGGAATAGAAACTTTTCTTCAACTTTCGACGTAATTTACAGAAAATTTCGCCGCTGGTGCAGGCGGGTGGTTGTTGTGGGCAAGGGAGCAGCGAGCACACGGGCAACCTGCCACATGGTGGGCAACCTGCCACATGGTGTAGTGTGGTTGTGTGTGGGGATGGGGGTGCATTTCTGAGAAGCGCGCTCGTTACCAATTGCGCCATCCGGACGGCCAATGGACACATTACACACATAGGCCCTGGGCGTACCGGCATAAAATAGGGTTGTTAGTACCATCTCTGCGCACCAAAGAGTTTTGTTATCAATGTGACAAAACAAATCTACTCTATATATTCCCGCATTATAGACCTCCAGAGGTAGTAGCATAAGCCTAGTAATTTGCATAACCAAGATGGCCGCCAATGAAAAGGTACTTTACTATATGTAGGGGCATATCGTGCTTTGGAAGCAGTTTTAAAAACACAAATACCCATAAACTTCAGACAGTTAATACTTCATAGACGACTAAATGTTTATCAATCTATTTTAATAGGAATATGATGTACAGCAACCAACATGGCCGCCATTTTACACAAATTATATTAATTGTTTAAAGAAACAGGCACGCACGAACACATATATACCACTTACATAGTCCCAAGATGTTTAGCATATTGGTATTAATAAAAATACGCAACAAAAACATACCAATTGTGGTATAAAGGTGTTATATTGCATATACAATGTAGCCGACCTTATGAAATGCATCCAGTTTCTGGGATATGTATATGAAACGTCGTTGTTTCAACAGTCACTAAATGAAAGTTAGAATTGTCGACATTACACTACTGTTGTACACTGTTCTGTTACTACCACTTTGTGTACGTAAACATGTAATATATATGACAGTCCATGCAACCAACATTTGATATGAATACCATGAGTATACGAGTCTGACATACCTGTTTGAACATGTAGCTAACATTATATATCACTTTATTCATTTAATAGTTTGTCCTTACTCATTGCTTACTTTATGTTGATTACTTACCTCAGGAAAATATGACGGCAAAGGAAGCAAAAGGGTTATCATGAGTGTGAATCAGAAATGTAAATACATTTAATAATATAACAATGTTACATATTAAACCAATCTAAATTAAATCAATACATGTATTAAATACATACCAATAACCCTACTATAGCTTTACATATGCATGTACACCGTACCTTCAATGGTATGCCAGCTGTGCCAAGGTGCGTGATCACGTGGTTACAACAACAACAACGTCGCCCACTCCAAAGTAAATATTATTTGATATGTTCCTTAATATGCAACGGATTTTGATGAAATATGGCGCAGCAAACGCGTATTCACGAAATTCATTTGGTGGTCCAGGGAGTTTGGCACAGACGTATGTCGTTTTTGGAAATAATCGATTTCCGTGTCAGAGACACGGAAATCAATTCTTCGCAAAAACGACAGAAGTTTGGGCAAAAATACAGAGACCACCAAATGCAGCTTATCAAGACGCGTTTGATGCGCCATATTTAAACAAAATATGTTAGGTAATAAGGACAATATAAAAGAATACGTACTTTCAATCGGATGGATTCTGGAAGTTTCAGTACTTGTTGTTGTTGTTAGTACCACGTGATCGTATACATTGTGTGCTATAGGAAGGTGGGCATATAGATTTGCTCTGTAATTAGGGCCCCGTCGAGATTCTGTCTGTCCGTTTATTTTTGGAAATTTTTGTACGAGTTTCTCAATTCACCTAAGGGGCCCTAAGTGCGTCGGCATACCACATTTTCTAATTTCCATCCATCCCTCCGTGATAACGTATGTCAAAATGTTTGTAACTTTCACATTCATGACCCTAACTTCAATATAACTTAAAGAATTTCATTAATAATCTGACACTGGATACATATGTGATTCACGCACGCCACCATGAATATGACATTGATCTTTTGTCATTGAATCAGTTACAAAGTCATTGAATCACGTCATATAGGCTGTGGCTTGAAGTGTAATTAATTTCTATTTATAGACTTTAGTCTGGTATTTCAAACCATGGTTATGACAACCATTTGAACCACATCATCAAGCTAAATGAGTAGCCACAACATGGAGAAACAAGAAAAACAATAGAAGGAAAATAAAAAATTTTGTCGCGTCTCGTTTAGTAGAAGGCGTGACTATAGTTGCTGCTTTTTCTGGTGTCCGCGTCGTCGTTGCCCACGTTAACAAATGTCAAAAAGTTTGTACAAGTTTCTTCATCATGATACAACTTTCAATATTACTCGACAGATATGTTCAATATGTGGACGCTTGATACAAGTGATCATTTTGGAACATGCTCATGCTGCCACTAACATGACCTTGATCGTTTTCCTGTTTAAAACATGCACTTCTCTGATGGGTTTTGTGATGCTTACTTTAGCACATGCTCATGATCATGTTAGGGTGAAATACCTTGGCAGGCACGACACTGCTTCCATTGCGGAATCCTTGTAATTTGGTTATAAGTCTCTAGGAGTAGCCGTATGAAATGGTTTACAACAGAACAAAGCAAAGAATATTATATTGGATGTTTTATTGAACATGATATTTGTATATGGATCAACATACATTGACTGACTATCACAGGACTCGTAACAATGGACGGAGGTTTATATGAATAGAAATACATGTACAATGAATGACTCATAAGGTGGATGAATACATGTAGATATTCGCTAGAGTAAAAGTGGCATTTGGCTGAAAAGAGACATTTCACACATTTGTAAAGTGTAGATCCTGATCTACCTGCACCGTTACACTGTTCTGTCCCTTACTGAATGGCGACCAGCGTAGCCCCTGTTCAGACTTCGCATTCTGATCTGGGGCTATGGTGGCCGCTCGTTGTTGTAATGTCCGTTCTCTCCAAATAAGCAGGGGCCCGTTTCACTAACCTTTGTGCGACTAAATTGTTCGTAAGTGCAAATTTCGGATCGCCAGGAAATTTCCATTGATGGATTTACATTTATTGAGCACAGACTATCATAATTTTGTTCTTACGAACATTTTAGTCGTACGAAGTTTAGTGACACGGCCCCCAGGTGTGACTCAAGTGTGTATGAACATAAATGCACAAAACGTGCCTTTTGATCCCAATACACACGCGTTTTACTCAAGTTTGTGTAAACAGAAATACAATTACGCCGCTCGATTGTGGTGTAACGTGGACGGAATTAGTAGAATTGCATCTGTCACTGAAGGTTGTGTGAATAAAAATAATCATTACATTTCAAGCTACTATAAGTATACCAGCCTGACATGGCGTTGTTTACATGCTTTGTTTATATAAACATTGGTGTATAAACAAACATGGAATTCCTGCAGGTATTTCCCTGTTTGTTATGGCGCGTCGCTATAGTCATGATCGATATATTGCGATTGACAAAACTGTTTCTCATACTGGAGCAGTGGGTAAACTGGCGGCCAACGGTGGCACTTGATTTTAATTTTGCACTGCATGCGTTCGATCCTCACTTTGGCCATTATATATATATATATATATTTTTAAATATTGTTTTTATGTTTTCTTTTTCTTTTTAATGAATCTTTATTACATGTAACAACAATTGACATGGTAATTATGAACCACATGCATCCACGTTTATTTATTTATTAGTTTATTATCTGAAGTGAGAGGTTTATTTTCGACATGGTGTTCTCCGTAACATATTTGCATTTGTAGTGAGTCAAGCTGGACTTTCACAATAACACACGAATGTGCAGAATGCATTTCACAATGATTAGGTTCAAAGTGAAGTGTTTTATAATGTTGTGTAAAAGTAAATGCACGACTGTTTCGGGATGTGTGCGTTACCTCTGGCGCCAAAATAGTAAAAGCGAGAGAAAAATATATTCCTTTTGGCAGGATTCGAACTCACGACCGTCCGATCACCAAACAGCAGATCTACCCATTAGAGCACTAAACGATGTTACTATTATTAGCAATTCTATCGAATGTTAATGCGTTTGCGCTGGTATACAAATACCATGTCTACAACATATGACGTAAACTATTTAAAAATAGCACGTGTTTACAATAATATTTACAATAATAACACGCCAGCTCAAAGCGGTACACCTCTATATGCATGGATTTATCTGTCAGAGAAAACACGTAATTGTCAACTTCCAAATAATACACCGTGAAGAGAACACCCGTAATCAACCGCATGCTGTCGTCCGCAGTCCTTATAAAATAAGCACAGCCCACAGAAATTCATACGCAGATACAAACACCTCCGAAACATTATAAAATGCATTTTTGTTCGAAACTGTTGTTCATAAATGTAATAAAGTGGATATTCCATCGTACATGTTTGAATAGCGCGAAACAATACACTCGTGTACGCCGGCTTCCGCGTAAACAACTCGTTCGCTTCGCTTACTCGTTGTTTACGCGGAAGCCGACGTACACTTGTGTATTATTTCTCCCTATTCAAGCATGTTTGATGGAATGTCCTATATATATGTAAGTATATATATGAGTATTACTCAATTGTATTATTTGGGATGGAAGTTGTCTGCATGAATAAAAATACGTATGTCACTCAAGTTTGTGTGAATACTTATAACACGTATGTCACTCAGTGTGCTGTAACTCGGATGGAATTTGTTTGTATCAATCGAAATACAGTGGAACCTGTATAAACCGGACACTCTGGGAGTCCCCATGGTGTCCAGTTTAGAGAGGTTCCACTGTATAGCATACACATGACTATGTCAAGGCATGCGGCTGTGCTTTGCGAACTTGGAAAGGCATTATCATCAGAGATAGGTGGCAATAAAACCCATACAATGTAGGATACAGACACTGCCTGTGTGTCCGGTTTAGAGAGGTATATACTGTACACACCATTTCAGTTAACATAAATACACGTGTGTCCCTCGATAGTAGATTTCAGTTAACAGATACACGTGTGTCCCTCGATAGTAGATTTCAGTTAACATAAATACACGTGTGTCCCTCGATAGTAGATTTCAGTTAACATAAATACATTGTGTGTCCCTCGATAGTAGATTTCAGTTATCATAAATACACGTGTCTCCCTCGATAGTTTAGACGTGTCCCTCGTATGTAGATTTCAGTTAAACATACATACACGTGTGTCCCTCGATAGTAGATTTAAGTTAACATAAATACACGTGTGTCTCTCGATAGTAGATTTCAGTTAACATAAATACATTGTGTGTCCCTCGATAGTAGATTTCAGTTAACATAAATACAGTGTGTGTCCCTCGATAGTAGATTTAAGTTAACATAAATACACGTGTGTCCCTCGATAGTAGATTTCAGTTTAACATAAATACATTCGTGTGTCCCTCGATAGTAGATTTCAGTTAACATAAATACATTGTGTGTCCCTCGATAGTAAATTTCAGTTAACATAAATACACGTGTGTCCCTCGATAGTAAATTTCAGTTAACATAAATACACGTGTGTCTCGATAGTAAATTTCAGTTAACAAATAAATACACGTGTGTCCCTCGATAGTAAATTTCAGTTAACATAAATACACGTGTGTCCCTCGATAGTAAATTTCAGTTAACATAAATACACGTGTGTCCCTCGATAGTAAATTTCAGTTAACATAAATACACGTGTGTCCCTCGATAGTAAATTTCAGTTAACATAAATACACGTGTGTCCCTCGATAGTAGATTTCAGTTAACATAAATACACGTGTGTCACTCAATAGTAGATTTCAGTAGATGACATGTAGCAACAGATGTACAGTAGAACCTCTCAAAACCGGACACACGGGCAGTCTCTGTATCCTCAGTTGTATAGGTTTCATTGTCATATATGTCTGGTGCCCGTTTCACTAAACTTCTTACTACTAAAATGTTCGTAAGTTTAAAATTAAGATCGTCTGTAAATTTCAATTTATGGATTTAACATACATACATACACGTGTGTCCCTTGATCATATGCAGCCTATGCTCAATAAATGTAAATCCAATAATTGTTTGCAAGAAAACATTGTTAATGTGAAATTTACAGACTATCATAAGTTTACACTTACGAACATTTTAGTCGTAAGAAGTTTAGTGAAACGGGCCCCTGGTGATAATTCCTGTTCATGTTCGCAAAGCACACCCGCATGCATTGACATATTCATATGTCTAATTTACAGTGGAACCTCTCTAAACCGGACACCTTGGGGACCTCGTCAATAACCAAAAAGTCACCCTCCCAAATTTATTTATGTGATGAAATTTCGTAAAATATTGATTTTATTGAAGAAAAAATAAAAAATATGGGAATTTACATGGGGCGAAAAGGAGGAGGAGGCTGACCAGGAGGCTCGAAAACCAAAATAATTGGACCCGAAAATCGGTCCACAAATAAATCAATGTTTAGCCTCCATGTTAAATTACCATAGGAAAATATTTTTTCGCAATAAAATCAACATTTCATATCTCCGGTATATTGTCCGGTAAAAATCACATTAATGCAGATGTTGAACCAAATGATGCACATACATACATACATCATGGTGTTGTGATAAAAAGCATCCAAACTGTAAACATTAAACTGCTGAAAGAAATATAAATGTTGACAAAATATGTAGTAATATTTTAGTCATATTTCTTTTGTAATAATAATATGACTAAAACATAACTACAAATTATTTTTGTTTTTTACATGAGCAAAATTTAATGTTGCTGATGGACATATATTGGGTATATATATTTTCTGCGAATATTCTGAAATCTGATGCTAAAATAGAAGTTGTGTTGTTTTTTAATTATGGGTGACTATGGGGTACATCAATTTGTGTGCATTTATATATATTGTACATTTTCAAATAACCTCCAAAGGGAAGCACTTTGAATGTGTTACCGTAATAACCCTAAATATTCGGACACAATGTATTCTGACACATTAGTATGGGTGTACTTGTTTATCACAGTACCAATATATTTGGATACAATTTGTTTTGGATTTTCGAAAACAAATGGTGTCTGAATATTTAGGGTTATTAAGGTATATTTAAATACATGTAGTCACTAGTTATTAACCCTTAGACCGCTACTCACAACAAGTGTCGCCTGCTGTTGCTTTTATATATTGCCTTAGTTCTCAATAAAAACATGGTTTGACGCCACTATGTTGTAAATTATTCTAAAGTGCTGTGAAAGCATGTGTTTGATGATAAAAACGAAAAATAGAAAATAAAAAGCAGACAACCCAAAACATAAGATAGCGGTCTAAGGGTCAATCAGACATTTGAATGACATTGCCGGCACACCATATTTACCCGAGACAAATTCAGCTGTATCACTTTTGCTCATAATAAATACCAGCATTTACAACCATTCATCTTGTGACTATATTACAAAATATTATTACGTTGTACATGTACCAGAAATTATTCTGCCCTCCCAAGTCAAACTGCAGTATCTGTTAAACTGCAGTATCTGCACTATGATGCTATGCTGACCCTGTGCAATCATCCCCAGGTGGGGATGATTGGACAGGGTCAGCATAGCATCATAGTGCAGATACTCTGCAGTTTAACAGATACTGCAGTTTGACTTGGGATGATTGCACAGGGTCAGCATAGCATCATAGTGCAGATACTGCAGTTTAACAGATACTGCAGTTTGACTTGGGAGGGCAGTATTGCTCTAAGAAACCTACCAAGAAGATAGTTTAACTTACATGGTACATTTGTATCGATCGGACATTTTACAATTTGCTATGACATGATAACGAGTGCCACTCATCAGTGACAAGGTAGGTGTTTGTTTGTTTGTTTTTTGCGGTTTAACGGCCTAACAACAGCTAATGTCATTTAAGGCCAGGTCAATGTGTTTAGTACTAAATCCCATATATTACCTGTACATGTACAAATTAGGGGAAAATCCCAAAATCCGAACTGAATATTTGCAATAAAAAACATAAAAATATATTCAGCCCTGAAATCAGAATAATCCTGATCTGCTGCCAGGTCCTCGCCACACCAGAATCACTTGGCCCCCTCCCAAAAGCAGAAGGATCAGTAATAATCTTACTACTTTTATAATGGGCAATAACCCAATTTAACTCCCAGGTAACAAAAGAGCCAAAGAAAAAAGTACCGGAGGGCCAAACCAGGCAAATAGTGATTCCTATAAGGAGTAACCCCTACCGTTAATTTACGCCGTCACGTTCACCCGACGAACCACCCAATAGTGACAAGGTGTACAAGGATTTGTCATTACATGATTGCCAATAACGTTGTAATGATGATAACGATGTGGGGACGAGTCAACAACTGGGCCAACGGCTGATAGAAAGGCCCCTGGTAATTGTGTGACCAGTGTATATATAGTTTGATAATTTGCAATTTCATGTTCAAAATTCTGCATAGCAGAATTTTGTACATGCAAATTATCAAAATATATTCTGATCATCATTGATCTTCATTATACGTGTGCAGATAATAGAATTACACAATAAATGTTATCCATGGACACAATGTTAGATTGACTAAACGGCGACAAGCGTAGGCTCCAGATCAGACTGCGCAAATGATCTGGGCCTATGCTGGTTGCCAGGGGCTACACGCTACGCTGGGGCTACACTGGTTGCCAGGGGCGTTGCTGCCTTTAGGCCAAAAGGTCCGGGCCTGCACATCATTTTGACAAAAAAGCTTCCTCATGTTAACCAAATATATACACCTAAATAAAATATCACGTAATAAATTTGCGGGAAAAAAAAGCATTATAATGCCCAAAAACGCGATCTCTCGCTACGCTATGTCGAAAATAGTTTGCGCCTGCACATAAGTTGATACCTGGCTACGCACCTGGGCCCGGTTGTTCAAAACATCCGTTAGCTTAACGGACTGTTAAATCCTTAACTGAATGGTTAAAATCTCTGTTTTAACAGAGATTTTAACCATTCAGTTAAGGATTTAACAGTCCGTTAAGGATTTAACAGTCCGTTAAGCTAACTGGTGTTTTGAACAACCGGGCCCTGGTCACACACATCATAAGGTCTCTTTTCTCAGCCAGTTGCCCAACATGAGTCGCTACATGAAAAAGAGTGATACATGGTGTATGATGGCTATTAACAAAGTGTACGTAACTATATATATATAAACAATCGTTGACATTGGGTCGGTAATAACAACGTGAAAAGGTGTGTTAACAATTAGTGACATAATTACTATGATCGTTAACAGTATCATGATGAGGTATGTAAGCAATTACACGTGACTGTTTAACCAATGAGAATCAACTACTCGCAACATCAACAGCAGGATAACAACAACAACAACATGCATACATATAGACCAGCACTAGCGTGTACCTAAATCACCCGTTTTCATGTTGATATATATCTATTCTGCCACATCCCCTTTCGAGATTATGTGCAGAATTACATTTTATACATGTACATACAAAAATAATAATAATGTTCCCAGTGTTTAACCTGTACCCATTTTCAGCTGGGCGAACTGAGGCAATGTGGATAAAGCATCTTGCTCAGGGTCCTCGATGTGAATATTCCTTTCTGATTTTGGGATTTTCCCCCCAATGCAGCAGGTTAAATACGGGATCGAACCCGTTGGCCCGGCCTTAAATGAGCGTAGCAGTTGATAGGCCGTTAAACACAAAGAAACAAACAGGGTCACAGCAATATGCCTCGAGTGGGCTCAAACCGTCGACCTTTGGATCAGCAGTAACGCAAACCAATAGGCCACGCTACTCCCCACACCATCATAGGCTTGAAAAATAGTACCAGCTTAAAAACGGATCATTTTTGCACAAGATAGCTGGTCTAACATACATAATGCAAAGGATTCTATACGCCCAGGGCGAAATAATACTGATCTATAAAGATTTGCCTGCTATGATTTATAGTAACATCGGTTACTCGCAATCTATAGCAATATATGTACACACTAGCAGTTATGCTGGATTATGAAAGCCACACGTAAGCCAATAAATACGCAAACCCACCTTGGAACATTGGACCTTGACCCACATTTTCCGGCTGTCACGCAGGGCGACTTGTAAGTTGTAAGTCGCCCTGCGTGACAGCCAGAACATTTGGGTTAATTGCACCTATGGCTACACTTTCTAATATTAGATAGTTATCAGATATTGATTTGCTTATTGACCAAATGTAGGTTGATCGATAATAAAATGACGATGAAAGCTTTGATGATGATACAATGTGTAAGCCATAATTCATCTCCGGCTGGAGAAATGGTGCTTTTAATATGTCTTTTATTTTATTTGGGTCTGCACTGTTCTCTCATTCAGCCAGAAACACCAGTTGTGCTTGTTATAAATGGTATATATAGCTCCTTATCAAGATGCCAGAGTGTGAAATCATGACGATTAGCCACAAGCTCCATTTCTCCAGTCACAGTAATCATACGAGACATGTCGTGTGAGTTTGTACCTAAAAAGATGTGTGATATCTCGTGAAAAATATTTATACATGTAATATGATTTTCCGTAAATGACGTCAAAAGTTGACGAAAGTTTCATAGGAAATGCGGAATTTAAAAAAAATACAATTTTCGAAAACAAATCAAAACAAATAGGTTTTTTTTGGGGTTTTTTTTTCGAAAATTGTCATTTTTTATATTCCGCATTTGCAATGAAGCTTTGTCACCTTTCGACCTGATTTACAGAAAATCACAGTTTCTGTAAATAAATTTCATGAAATATCGCCCATGTTCTCAGTTACAAAAACACATGGCCTGTCAAATAGCGATTTTTCATGAAACATATGTACAGAAACTGTGATATTTTCAGTAAATTACGTCGAAAGATGACAACATTTTCATAGCAAATGCGGAGTTGGCAACTTTCGACGTCATTTACGGAAACTATCGTATATATTTTTCATGAAATATCGCACATGATCTCTGATACAAAATCACATGGCGTGTCTCGAATCGAGATGAAATTTCAGCCTCTATCTTTTACTGCCATGGAAACGAGCCAGTAGGTCCAATGTCCATTGGGCGGGTCTTATATACAAAGCAAACCATCACACACATGATATGTTGGTCAAAAAATGCCATCTGACATTCCAAATAAATACTGTACAGTGATTCACAGCCAAGCTATGATGATATATTCACACAATGCGATGATCATACTTATAGTCTGTTTCACGAAAGCTGCCCAAATTTTACGGCCATATAAACAATTCAAAAACCATATTTTTTTCGATAACATTAAATTAAAGACAAATTTAAGAATGAGCCTTCTTTTTATTTCGTGAAATTTGGTCAAATATTGATTTTATTGCGAAAAAACAATTTCCCCATGTTAAATCCCCATAGACATCTTCACGGAGTGAAGATGTCTATGGGGATTTAACATGGGGAAATTGTTTTGAATTTTAGAAATACTGGACCGATTTTTAAAATTTAACTTTTCTTTTCTTAGTTAGATCATTTCCAAGCTATCTAGCTAGGTTTCGGAGTCAATTTCCAAAAAAAATCATTTTTTGACTCCTCCCACAAGTCCTCTACCTGATTTTTCCCCATGTTAAATTCACATAGAGAAATCAGACTATAATTAAATGATGAGAGATGATACAATGATCAACCTGGGTATGGGTTATGTAGTTACCCTTAGCAGGTGGGAAACCAATTTTTGTCGTCTCCTGCCTTTCATATTTGTCCTATTTATTGATATAAAACATGATCTGGCAGCACATGAGAATCGTCTCCATTGGAGACGATTCTCATGTGCTGTCGAATCATGTTTGTTGTTGAGAAATATTGCAAATACAGTCCACACTCGTTACCTCAAACTTGTTCAACTTTTCGTTAACTCCCAAAGTATCTCCGCAGTCCCCTGGACTTTGCGCAAATGAGTGCAGACTGTACAGCATATAAATAACAGCAAACAACAAAATAATCACCACCTATTACGAATTAAAGGTTCTTAATGTAGAAAACATTCGCTGCCAGCGACAAGATCAAGCCAGTATGTACAGTTCAATGTATATGCTGTGCTATATATTATATATTACAACGTTTCCAAAATGTGGTACAATAGTATTTTGATTATAGTTCTTTAAACTATTTTCCGAATTTACCAATTTGGTAAATTTGAATAATCTCTAGAAAATCTCTTGATTGCATTTGGACAGTGTGCGTAAAAATGAATCTTTCAAAAAACATTTTTGGTGAAAAATGAGTTATATATTTGCTTTAATATACATGTACATTTCCCATATCTATTAATTCCTGTGGATGTACAGAATTCTCAAATTGGTCTTGACCAATCTTTACTACACATGTACATGTAGTTGACTTTGTTTTTGATTGTCTAGTCGATGATAAAATACATGCTAATTGAGACTATTTCTTGAGACAAAATTCACCCCCTCTATTACACTACTCATTATAACATGTTTTTTATATAACGCTGTCATATCATTGTTCCCAAATATTGACTTTTGCTATATGTTCATACATTTTCATAAGGATACAACATAATACATTTGAATGGAATCAACCAGTGTCTTAACCCTTTACCTGATAGAAACGACTTTTCACGCCTCTGCAGAAGATGTCTTTTGAAAACATTGTGGGAAAAGGAGAAATTGCTTGTAACAAGCAATTTCTCCTTTTCCCACAATGTTTTCTACTATATCAGATAATTTAACCATCATTTGACCCAGCATTTGATTCTTTTATTCAGATGTTATCGATTTGGAAGAGTCGAAATATCGCAAAACAGGGAAAGGGTTAACACGTAAAAGGGACGTGTACATGTTTTATATTGTTAACAAGCGATATGATTTTGTACTCGATTTTTCATGAAAAGCATTTACAGAAACTGTGATATTTTCTGAAATGACGTCCCAAAGTTGATGAAATGTTCATAGCAAATGCGGAATTCTATTCCGCATTTGCTCTGAACATTTCGTCAACTTTTGATGTCATTTACGGACAATATCTTAAATTTTGTAAATACTTTTTCATGGCTTGTCTAAATTTGTCATGTTAAAGCATATGGTGAGTCATGGACATTTTGATGTTATGCTCGTTTTCTTTGAGCCAGATAATGAGAAAATATGCACACTACATAGCATTTACAACCATAGAATGCCTTCCTATCCAAGTGACTTGGGTGTGGTATGGACCTGGCACCAGGTCAGGTTATTCTAATTTCGGGGCTGAATATATTGTTTTTCGATGTAAGGAAACCGTTCTGATTTGAGGATTTCCCCTCAATGCAGCAGGTTAAATACGGGATTGAACCTGTTGGCCCGGCCTTACATGATCTTAGCTGCTGATAGGCCGTTAAACACCAATACATCTAATCAAATCAGCCTTCCTCTCAGTCTCCATAAAATTATTTCTTTGCTTGTTAGAAGCTTGACAGGTATTTCATTGATGGAATGGTGGCCAGTGCAGATCCTGATCAGACTGTGCGGAAGCTCAGACTGTGCGGATGCACAGGCTGATATGGATCTACACTGGTCACAAAATCCATAAGCCCAATTTCTCCGTCACAGCCACATGTACATAGACACTGATCTGGATCTGTAGCATATTTCATCAACATTGCAAAGTATACTTTACTAGCAAAGTATACTTTGAGGGAGAAATCATTTATTTTTCCTGAAATGCATTATTTCATATAGAAATAACAAATGCATATATGTCATGATTAAAAGTATGCAGAATTATTATACTGAATTTATTACATTATCACAGCCATTAAATGGCTGTGATAATGTAATAAATTCAGTATAATAAAAATTAATAAATTTATCATAAAATTGAAAATTTCTCCCTTATTTTCCTTATGTTCTGGTAAATTTTTGGTCGTCTGCTGTTTGTTTTTTTATATTCCATATTACTTATCAAAAATATGGGTTGACCGCAGTTTAGAATCATTTCCAATGTTCCCCGCATTCTAAGGGTTGTCGTCTGCTGTGTTATTTCCCAAATGCTTGTCTTATTTCTTTAACCCTTACACCGCTACTCACAACAATCGTCTGCTGTTGCTTTTATATCTTGCCTTATTTCTCAATAGAAATATGGTTTGACAGCACTTCAGAATCATTTCCAATGGAAATGATTTTGAAGTGCTGTCAAAGCATGTTGTAAACTGTTCTAAAGTGCCGTGTCAAGCATGTTTTTTTATGATAAAAATGGAAAATAGAAAATAAACAGCAGACGACAAAAAAATTAATAAGATAGCGGTGTAAGGGTTAATAAGAAAAACATGCTGTTTTTGTGTGAAGCAAATCTCATGCACCAGGAAGCGTGTTTTTGCTGAGCAATATGGAAAACAGCAGACGACAACATTTGACTTTTGCTTTGTAGTGGCTTAACCCTTTCAACACCACATGCATGTATAGTGGTATTGGAAAGAGTGTAGATCCAGATGAGCCGGCTCGTAACGAGCCGTCTCATCAGGATCTGCACTTTTGCAAGTAATTTTAACATTTTTTATCACAAAAACACCCCCTTTTCATAAATGGACTAGTCTGAAAATCATTTTGTGACGGTTGGATTGGTCCGAAAATTAACGTTTAAAAATCCATTCCAGTTATTTAGGGGTGAAAGGGTTAATTCTGAAATACAATGTATGGCTATTGTACAATAATGATATGGAAATGATTGTTTTGCCGACACATGGAAAATGTTACCAGCTGACGTACAAAACCAGCCTAGACTCTGACGTGATTCTGCGATCCGATTCGAGTCTACACTGTTTGTTGGACATATGTCAAACCCGTATACCCTGATTGTGTTACTGTGATATGCAAATAACATAAAACATGTCTTATTGAGTTTGCAAACAATGTAGACCAGATCAACCTGCGCATCTACACATTGTTTGCTTATCAGCTGTGAAAACACCCGAAACAAAAGATTTAGATCTGTTTCAGGCCAACATATTTCGTTTCTGTCATGGAAAAAAAGGATCGTACTGCATTCGCGATCAGTATAGTCTCGGTTCAGCATCTGCATAGTCAAACTATGTTTGATATAACGTCTTACACATTCATGAAACATGTAACATAATCGGTAGTTCCATACCAGGCTGCATGAGTGTGCTAACTGATCAGGAACTACACTGGTCGGAAGTGCAATAAGCATTTGTTTGTAGTGACAGACCACATATGCTGACTGATCTTCATCTATGTTGGCTGTTCCATTTCGCCCATGTCAACTTTACATGTGGCTGTGACTGGAGAAATGGGGCTTAATGGATTTGTAACCAGCGTAGCTCCTGATCAAATAGCACACATGTAGTTAACCCGAACTTTCTGTCTGTAACGCAGGGTGACTTGTAAGTCACCCTGCGTTACAGACAGAACGTTTGGGTTAACTTTTAGCCCGATAATAATCTATATTGTGTTAGAGCATGGCAGGTGTTTCATTAATGTAATGGCGAACAGTGCAGATCCGGATCAGACTGTGCGGATGCACAGGCTGGTCCAGATCTACACTGGTCGCCAAACCCATATGCCGTATTTCTCCAGTCACAGTCACTTGTTGACTGATCCGGGTCTACGATGGTTTGTACCATCAACTTGTTCCATTCCGCATATATCAACTTTATATATTAAATGTCACATCTACAAAAATAATATATAATTCTCTTGTCCAGCCGTCAGTCTGCTAGGTTTTTCATTTATAATTTCATTCAAACCACTTGACTGGTACTATTAACTGATGTCGGAGATTTTATCTCCATGTCTGGTATTTTGTTACCAGTCAAGTCTGACAAGTCACGGCAAAAGGGACTTATGGAGTGTTTGACCAGTGTAGCTCCTTATTGGTTACTAAGCTATTGAAACCTCGTAAGGTACATCAGAATGTGTTCCGAATTTAACAGCAAACAGTGTAGACCCTGATCAGACTGCGCGGACGCGCAGTCTGATCTAGGTCTACACTGGTCGTGAACATAATAAACCAAGATTTGATGATTCATAAATTTGATTTTGCAGTAATTGTATTGTCCAAATCAAACTTGTTATACGGTGGTCTGACGCACCATTCAGAATTACACAGTCGAGATTAACTTTCTCACATCGTGATTAACTGTCGTAGATAACAAATGATTTCATCTGTAGTCATGCAATCTCAATAATCTTAAAGCTGGGCTCCCATCGAATAGGCACAAACTTTTCTTTATTGGGATTAAGTAAGTGTATAATTGCATAACTATTCCACCGCTTTTAAAAGTTATGAGTGCTGGCTATCCAGATATAATCAGTTAGTAATCTTTAATTTACTGATAGAGACGCTCACCTGTATCAGATATGCAAATGAGGCAGGATTTCTTTAATTCAAAATGTATTTATATCAATTAAATGTGTCACCTGAATAAATATTTTGATTGACATATTATAAAATCATTGCACATAACAAAACAGAAATTGAGAGAATAAATAATTTTACTTGTAATCTTTTACGGAAATACGGTTATCGCCCCTGATATCAAGAGTGAAAATTCACGTTTGCTAAAAAAAGTATAATAATTCCAATTAACACGTCCGGTAATGGTAAATGCATGTTATTTGCCCCAAAAAAAGGTCATATCTAAAGTATGACAAAACAAATATATCTTACAAACTGGGATGTAGGAATAAACAATTCTTAGCTAAGACTATTTCAGCAGTTGGTTTTGATGACAATTTGTCACTACGAAAACGTGGCATATTTAGTTTGTGACTCTTGTAGTCCAGTCTGCTTATTGCTTATCTGTCTGATCAAGTTGTACACAGTTCGAGTGATGAGTCTAAGAGTGGGGGGTGGTGGGGCGGGGTCAATCTTTCTCGACTCCAAATACCAAGAGATGTAGGTCTGTATTCGGCTGCATGAGTGTGCCAGTTGATCAGTGTAGATCCGATCAACCTGCACATTATTTGCTGACTGAATTTAACACATTAGAAGCTACTCTGGTCATATACTAAATAAGCCTATTTTGTCATGGCTGATCGTATTTGTTTAACCTTTGAACCTGAAAGTCCGCTATAGTGGGGTTTGCAAATTATGCAGATCCAGATAAGCCGGCTCGTGACGAGCCGTCTCACCAGGATCTGCACTTTTTGCAAGTATTTTTCATATTTTTGAGAGCAAAAACACCTCCTTTTCATAAATGGACTAGTCTGAAGATCATTTTGTGACGGTTGGATTGGTTGCAAAATTAACATATCAAAATCCATTCCAGTTACTTAGGGATGAAAGGGTTAATGCTGTTTTGATTTTCGCTGCTGCCTGGTATGTACCGGACACCAAGAAAACACCTGTGATCTTATTTTTGATGAGTTTCTTGGTCATTTATCTATTGTGATAATGTCTGTTCGTGATCGCATAGCACACAATTATGGCTCAGAATTATCAAATACCTGATCTTACAATGAAACCTCTCTAAGCCGGACACCCTGGGGACCTCCCAGGTGTCCGGTTTAGAGAGGTCTCACTGTATTTTTGTTATTTCTGCTATGGATGTATATGTTGTGGTCACCGTTTGAACCGTCTGGCAGAGACGGCTCAAAGGAGTGGTCACAACATATACTTTTGATGGAAATAAAAACTTAAATAACGTCCTACAGCCATCTTCCAAATGTAATGCTCTAACTTTACATTCTCACAAGCCCTATATTACCCACATGACATATTATTGCCACGCACTGTAGCACTTCCGACTGATTCTTCCTCCGTATGGCAATAGACGGTCGCTGTCAGATTTCATCACAACAGCTCGTCCGTGTATTCTATCCTATATTGAAACACGGGCACGTCAATTCCTTCCTCTAACACGTGCGCGTACACGGTGAAATAATAGTTCCCTTCCTGCGGTAAAGTCACGTGGTACGTTTCCGCGTTGTCCACATCTCTGATTTCGTGATCTATCTGCTCCTCAGCGTGGACGAGTCTATCTCGGGTCCCGGACCCGCATACTCAAGTTGCGGATTAACGGCAACATTGTGTAATAATACTGTTATACTCAGTCGGCCATCGTAAGTCCGTATCACCGATTTCATATTCAAAGGGCGGATTTGGAAATGGAACATGGCCGGCCATGTTTTCACCATACCTTCGAACCATTCAATTGTAAACGGCTGGTTCATTAGGTACCATTTTTTGTCCTTCGGGAAGTGGGAGAGAATGAGAGCGTCGGGCGACGTGGCAAAGTGGTGATCCATGACGAACTTCTCCCCGCTGGCACCATAGTGTGGGTCTACGAGTCTGTAATGGCCGTCCATGCACACGGCCAGCCACGTGTGGCTAAACTTTGGTGACTGAACTGTGTTTCCGGGCAAGTAATCACTGTTTTTAACGTAGCCTTCTATCCGCTCACATCGGAGTCCAGCTACCCTGTTAAATGTAAAAATAGAGAATAGTAGGTTAGTGCCGTGAATGGGAAAAAATATCTGGCAAGGCTCAGGAAACGGGATGGGCGAGGCTCTGCCGAGCACATCCCGTTTCCGTGCCGCGCCAGATAGTTTTCCCATTCACGGCACTAACCTACTATTCTATTTATCCCGTCAACACCTACAAATGGCTGTAAAATGCAAAACTAGTATTTACTGGATATCAAAAATGTTTCACGGCACCGTGTTTCACGGCACATACGCACTGTGTTGACACTTTTGGAGTAGTACGAGTAGTACTAATCATCACAACACGTGCAACATGAGATTCGACCCAGTTAATCTGGTATTCGCTGTTGACGTGTGTGGCAGTTGTGAGCATGCGATGGGTAATTTAAAGATCGGATTCATCCTTACCGGAATCCCTAATGGAGACCTAGTTTGGCCCTCATGTATGTATTTGGCATTCTTGTATGTAAGGGTTAAATCTGGTTATACCCCTTGTATGAGTAATATGATTATATATATTCCTAATCCTTTTACTGTTAGGGGAAGGGGGCCCAAGTGATTTTGGTGAGGTATGGACCTGGCGCCAGGTCAGGTTATTCTAATGTCAGGGCTGAATACATTTTTCCTCGATGTAAATATTCCGTTCTGATTTTGGGATCCCCCCCCCCCCCACAAATGCAGCAGGTTAAAATGGGATCGAACCCGTTTGCCTGGCCTTACCTGGCCTTAGCTGTTGATAGGCCGTTAAACACCAATAAACAAACAAACAAACTTTATTTACAATTGACCAAGGGAGGAACCAATATATCTATCTCCCTATTTACAATTGACCAAGGGAGGAACCAGTAGATCTCCCTATTTACAATTGACCAAGGGAGGAACCAGTAGATCTCCCTATTTACAATTGACCAAGAGAGGAACCATTAGATCTCCCTATTTACAATTGACCAGAGGACCATAGATCTCCCATACAATTGGACCAAGAAGAACCATTAGATCTCCCTATTTACAATTGACCAAGAGAGGAACCATTAGATCTCCCTAGTTACAATTGACCAAGAGAGGAACCATTAGATCTCCCTAGTTTACAATTGACCAAGAGAGGAACCATTAATCTCCCTAATACATTGACCAAGAGAAAAGATCTCCATTTAAGACCAAGAGAGGAACCATTAGATCTCCCTAGTTACAATTGACCAAGAGAGGAACCAGTAGATCTCCCTAGTTACAATTGACCAAGAGAGGAACCATTAGATCTCCCTATTTACAATTAACCAAGAGAGAAACCAGTAGATCTCCCTATTTACAATTGACCAAGGGAGAAACCAGTAGATCTCCCTATTTACAATTGACCAAGAGAGGAACCAGTAGATCTCCCTATTTACAATTGACCAAGAGAGGAACCAGTAGATCTCCATATTTACAATTGACCAAGCGAGGAACCAATATACATGTATCTCTATATTTAAAGTTGACTAAGAGAGGATCTGATCTAATAGATCTCCATATGTGACACGCCATGTGATTTTGTACCTTCGGACATCTGCGTAATTTCATGAAATACGTTTTCAAATTTAGGATATTTTCCGTAAATGGCGTCAAATGTACATGCGGAATTATACTCTGAAAATTTTGTCAACTTTTGACTTTATTTATGAAAAATATTGTAAATTTTGTAAACGTATTTAATGAAATTACGCAGATGTCCGAAGGTACAAAATCGCATGGCGTGTCTCATATTTATAATTGACAAAGGGAGATAACCCATAGCCCACTTACTTGAGCATCTCCATATAAACGGCTGTGTGTGTCGTCTTCTTCTCATGTATCTGTTTTAGCTTGCCGCACGGGGAGCTGGACTTCTTGTTCTGTGCGGCGCCGGCCCCCACATCCTGCCCCGTCAACCAGCAGTACAGGGCCTGGGCCTTTAAATGCTCGAGGTTAAGGCCCTTGGTTATTGCGGCCACCAGGCTCTTAATGTTGTCGTGTTGGTCGGCATGCACCTGTATGGGGGAATAAAGGAATAAACTTGAATGAGACACGCCATGTGATGTGCAGTTTGTCTTAAAAAATATTTACAAAATTTACGATATTTTCCGTGAATGAAAATTTCATCATCTTTCGACATCATTTACAGAAAATATCACAGTTTTTTAAATAAATTTCATGAACAATCTCATCATGTGGCGTGTCTCATTGATGTAAAAAAGCGTCACTGGAGAAAAATAAATGAGCTTTTATAAAGCTTGTTTTTTGGAGAGACGGACATGTAACGCAAATCAACCAATCTCCATATTTAAAATCGATGTGTTGGTCAGCATGCGCCTGTGCGGGAGTGGGGTGGGGGGTGGGGGTATCTAAGGTTGCCAAAATATTCCATAAACTGCACGAAACATAAAGTGTCGTATGCTGTTGTTTTTTTGCGATTTGTTCTTTCTTAATAAAAACATGGTTTTGCAGCACTTTAGAATCATTTTCATTGGAAATGATTCTAAAGCGTAAAAACATGTTTTTGATTAGAAAAATAGAAAATAAACAGCAGACGACATAATTTATTCAGCATTGTAAGGGTTAATATAGTGAGTAACTGAGAAACTAAACATGTATATATTTCTTATCCTTACTTGATACAAAACACATAAAGAGAGGATCCTACATGCATGGTCAGTGATTTATCATATATAACACATATCCCTGATATTCCAGATTCTACCCTCAGGTTCATGTTTGTTTTCTTGTATGTGAGAATTGAATCCGGTTATGCACATTATAAAGTAGTAAGGTTAGTGCTAATCTTATTACTTTTAGGGTATGCGGCTGAGGGACTCTGATGTTGTGAGGACCTACTAAATAACCGTATTTGTTGACAGGCCCATTAATTAATCACTTTTTACCACCACAGTGTATTTTATTTGATCATAAAATGTTACAATCAAACATGCTCCAGATAAGCTGCGTATTTGCTTAAATACCCAATTAAAATTGCCAAAAAACCCAATTGAAATCAGAAGTAGCGAGTATCAAAAAGCAACACAAATTTTGTGGTACCTTTATCATGCTGCAGAAAACAATAAACAGACCACAAATATAGCATATTTTTCTTATTTTCCATTAAAACACATCTTGGTATTTCATTAGAATTGTCTCCAAGGAGACAATTCTAATGAAATGCGAAGATATGTTTTAATTTCGAAGCAAACTATTCAATAATTGCCATCTGTTGATGTGTAAACAGTAGTGTGATTTTATTTTACCCAATTCAAATTTTGAAATACCAAATTGCTTCAGCAATGATGGAGTGACAATACTCAATTACAAATTCCTTATCTGGAGCATTAATCAAATATATCAATACCAACGCATACTGTCAATATCTTAAAGGTACCTTCCCACTCAGTAGGCACAAACTGTTCTTTATATCAGAGATATCATCTGAGACATTTTCTGGCAAAATAAACGTTAATTCACCATTACCCCGCGTATTGACTGCCATTATTATACATTTTATATCAGATTTCCACACTGATATCAGGGGCGATAACCGTGTTTCCTTATAATGTTAACGGGAATTACTATATATTCTCTGTATTTATTGTTTACTTTATAATCTGTCGAAAATATTATGTTTTCAGGTGACGCATTTAATTATTATAAATAATTAAAAAATGCCATGCCTCATTTGCATATCAAAATAGCCTGATGCCTCCGCGAGTCACTATCAGTAAAATAAATATTAAAAACTGATTATATCTGTATAGCGGGCACTCGTAATTTTTAGAACTGGTGGAATAGTGACACAATTATGCACTTATTTAATTCCTATAAAGAACATTTTGTGCCTACTGAGTGGGCATGCACCCTTAACCGTGTCTCATATTTTGAACTTACAAATTACTCGTTGCATCTATTTATATGATGATTTAATAGTCAAGACACAAAATAAAACAGTAAATTGTTTGCCCTTTAGCTTTTAATATACTGCATAATGTTTATGAGTTGTGCAAATATATTTCAAGTGAATGCAAATAAATCATTAGTTTGCAAAGGTCCAAACTACACGACTGGGCTGTGGTCGGATCTTGACATGTTTGAAACAGTTGTAGATGTAGATGTAAATGCTTTGATTTAACGACGGCACTGGCTCGATGACCTTGCATGTCGGGACCGACTATTTAAGTCCCCATCCGATAGGACTAGGCTAACACGAAGTTGTCTTGCCCAAGGACACGCCGAGGCGTGTCCTTGGGCAAGACAACTTCGTGCTAGCCTAGTTGAATTTGTAGCTACAGTTGTAGATCCTGTTTGCGGGGATATATACCGTGTTCTAATGCACTCTATAAATATCACGCAATCTGATTGGCTGATGGTCATACATTACAGGTACATATATCATTGTTGATGAACGGTGGCAAATTATTTCAATATGTATTCCGACGCAAGTGTAAAGGAGTGCATTAGAAATAGGTTAACCGCATTGCGGAGTATATCAGAAAATGATAGGTCGGAAAACATGTTTAATGGCTCCGCTAGCGCGTCGTCATTAAACAGATTTTCCGACCTATCATTTTCTGATATACGCCGTAAATTTCAAAATTGCAATACAGTTAACCCTATAGTAGATCCTGTCTGCGGGCATATATACCATGTCCACCTGGTCAGTTATGGTTCTGACTGTGGGTGGCAGGTGGCAGCATGCGATGGGTAATTTAACGATCGTGATTCAACCTTACAGGTATCCCGAACGGAGACCTGCTTTGGCCCTCATGTACATCTTTGGCATTATTGTATGTGAGGGTGTTATCTGGTTATACCCCTTATAAGAGTAATACGATTATTACTAATCATATTACTTTGAGGGGAAGGGGCCAAGTGACTTTAGTGTCGTGTGGACCTGGCATCCGGTCATGTTATTCTAATTTCAAGGCTGAATATATATTCATTTCGATGTAAATATTCCGTTTTGATTTTGGATTTTCTCCCCAATGCAAGGTCAAGGTCACAGAGTTATCAAAGTTCACCTTGCATTTAGCAAATGTGTTAAAGTGTTCTCACAATACGTTTTTAATCGTTTGACCGATTTTGATAATATTTTGCAACAATGTGTGTCTCGACATGCTGCTGTGTTAGGCATACATTACCACATTTGCCATGCTTACTGTTAATGTAGGTTAACCCCTTCACCCTAAGTAAATGGAATGCCTTTGATATGTTAATTTTGCAACCAATCCAACCGTCACAAAATGATTTTCAGACTAGTCCATTTATGAAAAGGGGGTGTTTTTCTAAAGAAATATGTAAATTACTTGCAAAAAGAGCAGATCATGATGAGACGGCTCGTCATTTTCCAATACCATTATACAGGCATGTGACGTTGAAATGGTTAATGTGGGTGGCGCGGGATGGGCTTTATCTAATCGTATTGTTATTGCATTGTGGTGTATCTGATATATATTAATGCCTGCTTTGAATACTCGATATGCAATTCTTAAATTCATAACGCAAAGCAAAATGTCCAGTTCTAACCAACATATACTCAACTAATGTGTGCATATAATCTGTGCATATCCGAGCCTTTATATATGTGCATATATTTTGACATATTAACACTTTGAACCAGAAAATCCGCTATAGCGGTTTATTCAAACAGTGCAGATCCAGATGAGCCGGCTCGTAACGAGCCGTCTCATCAGGATCTGCACTTTTTGAAAGTAAGTTTCATATTTTTGAGAACAAAAACAACCCCTTTTCATAAATGGACAAGTCTGAAAACCATTTTGTGGCTGTTGGATTGGTTGCTAAATAAACATATCAAAATCCATTCCAGTTACTTAGGGGTGAAGTGGTTAATCATTCTGTTCACGGTTTGTCATACAACAACATAGGCCCCCATCAGCCTGGACTTCATTGCACGCTGATCAGGACCTTTGCTGTTTATTTATAAAAATGTTATAAGCTGATTAACACACTTCCACAAGTTACTAATATAACACAACATTGGCAATGTGATTAGTATCAGCAGTGTTATATTACTTTAAATGTGTGGCGGTGATTGGAGAAATGGGGCTTATTGGTTTTTGCAACCAGTGTAGATCCGGATCAGCCTGTGCATCCGCACAGCCTGATCAGGATCTGCACTGTTCGCCATTCCATCACGGAAACACCTGTCATGCTTCTGATAAGCAATATAGATTGTATCAGGCTACAGCAGAGGGCTATTTGATCAGATCAGGTAACAAATCCAATAAGCCACACTTATCCAGTCACAGCCGCATTTACCAACAGTGGCCTCTGAAGTTATTGCTTGTCATATTATCCAGTGTTAATGATTAATCGCACTCCCAATCATGTTATAAAGCTCCTTTCAAATTGATTCTGTACACCAATGTCATTGGTATCACCTATTCACTGTTACCCGACTATATATTCCATTGTCGCGTTTGGGGAAATACGTCACAGCAATTTAGTAGGATCCATTTACAAAAGTATATTGATGGTTTGTTGTGCATGGTTTATCACACGCACACGCATGTTGGGAACATGCCAAGGGTAATTTATCGCTGTGATTAAACCCGATATCGCTGGGTTGGCCCTCAGGTACGTCAACATTATACAACCTCGGTGCACCTGTGAAGAGGTGGCTCAATAAGAGACAATAAGAATTACATCGTTAACCCGTAGAATGATGAACACAACAATTGTCGTCTGATGTTGCTTGATAGTTTGCCTTCTTTCTAAATGAAAACATGGTTTGGCAGCAATTTAGAATCATTTTTAGATGCACATGTCTCGAGTTTAAAATGTGTCGTCTTCTCATCAAAAACATACTTTGACAGCACTTTAGAATCATTTCCATTGGAAATGATTCTAAAGTGCTGTCAAAGTATGTTTTTGATGAGAAGACGACACAGCATTTTAGAATCATTTCCAATGGAAATGATTCTAAAGTGTTGTCAAAGTATGTTTTTGATGAGAAGACGACACATTTTAAACCAGAGACATGTGCATCTAAAAATAAATCATTGTGTTAGACTAAACCCTCGCAGTTTATACAACAATACCGAAGCAAGCCGAATCCCCGTACCTTGGAGACCTTGTCGGCCATCTCCTGACAGGAAGTGGTGAAGCAGGAGGGCTCGTCATCGTCGATGTCGTCTGCCTCCCGCTGGGCCTCCGAGCTGGAGTAGCTGGCAGACGACGTACTCACGGCGATACCGCTGTCCGGCCGGCTCCGCGTCTTCAACTTGCTCTCGATCTGAGGTTGGTTTATAGGATATAAGCCACGTGATGTTGTACATAAGAAGAAGTTCCGTGGTTGTTGGTTTTGAGCATGCGATGGGTAATTTAACGATCGAGATTCGTCCTGGTTCGACCCTCATGTGCGTATTTGGCTTTCTGGTATGCGTTGGTTGAATATGGTTATACGCCTTATGTCAGTATTACGATTATTCATAATCCTATTACTTTTAGGGAAGGGCCAAGTGACATTGGTGTGGTGGTGTGGACCAAACACCAGGTCAGGCCCGGCCTTAAATGACCTTCGCTGTTGATAGGCCGTTAATCAC
Source organism: Conchocele bisecta (assembly GCA_029237695.1). Classification (NCBI taxonomy): domain Eukaryota; kingdom Metazoa; phylum Mollusca; class Bivalvia; order Lucinida; family Thyasiridae; genus Conchocele; species Conchocele bisecta. The sequence continues at coordinate 40,734,174 of CM055266.1, read as the reverse complement.
CAAAATCAGTCAATCAAATGTACCTAAGAAGATGTGCGATTTTTTATGAAAAATAGTTACACACGTTACAATAGATTTTTCATGAAAAATGTTTACACAAATTATATTTTCCTTCCGTAAATAACGTTGAAAGTTGACAATTTTATTCTTAGCATATAACGTTAGGTGATGGTGGTGAACTGGATGAAAGTCGAATGTACCCAGTTTTCAAGCCCGAAAGGGGAGATAATCCATTAGTATATCCATTATAATCCATAAGGAAGATCAAGTATAAAGTCTCCACATTCAATGAGCAAAACTACGAAGTAGGATTCTTTTTTTTATTAATTCGTTCCTACGAAATAACAATTCGTTCCCTCAATTAACAATTCGTTCCCACGAATTAACAATTCGTTCCAACGAATTAACAATTCGTTCCCTCAATTTAACAATTCGTTCCCATGAATTAACAATTTGTTCCCCCAATTTAACAATTCGTTCCCACGAATTAACAATTATTTCCCTCAATTTAACAATTCGTTCCCACGAAATAACAATTCGTTCCCATGGGAACGAATTTTTAAGTCGTGGGAACGAATTGTTAATTCGAGGGAACGAATTGTTAAATTGAGAGAACGAATTATTAAATTGAAGGAACGAATTGTCAGTTCGTGGGAACGAATTGTTCATTCGAAGGAACGAATTGTTAAATTGAGGAAACGAATTGTTATTTCGTTGGAACGAATTAATAAAAAAATAAATAAAAATCCATGTCCCCTGCGGGGCTCCGTACAAAACGATGTATTTCATATTTTCGAAAATGACATCATGATCACAAAGAACAACAAAGAAAATATTATTTCGAGTTTCAAATTTGTGTTGAATAATGATTATAATGCCCTTGAGGGCATGAGCAAGTTGTAATAATGTAAGCATGCGTCACTATAATCGGGCATGGCGCTACCAAACTCGGGTATGACGGTGCGCTATGCTAAAATGTGACAGTGACTGGATAAATAGGGTTTATGGGAGTTGTGACCAGTGTAGCTCCTGGTCAAATGGCACACCCCTGTAGCCTGATAGCAAGCTATATCGCGTGTTAGAAGCATGACGGGTGTTTCATTGATGGAATGGCGAACAGTGCAGCTACTGATGAGCCTGTGCCATAAATAGGCTGGCGTGGGGAACACTATACTTCGGCGTGAAAGGTTTAACCCTTTGAACCCGAAAGCCCGTTATAGCGGCGTTTGCAAACAGTGCAGATCCAGATGAGCCGGCTCGTAACGAGCCGTCTCATCAGGATCTGTACTTTTTGCAAGTAATTTTCATATTATTTAGAACGAGAACACCCCCTTTTCATAATTGGACTAATCTGAAAATCATTTTGTGACGATTACCTCTTCCACCTTCGGCATGGAGTGCTCGTCTATCTTGCGGAGAGGTTCCACGGGCGTGGGCCCGAGCCCGTGCACCTGGGTCTGGCCCCGGGAGTCCCGCAGCCGCACCGTGGCCGACGTCGGCCGGGGGTTACCGCTCGGCTTACGACCCGACGGCTGAAACGAGTGAAAGTTAAGTGCTTGTACGTCCCAGTAACATCTAAGGTCATGAAAGGACACGACCTCGGTCGGTCGAAAGATATATCCGAACGACCATAAAATATGTGGAAAGTGAAGTGAATGGGTATAACGTCCTGGCAACAGCTGAGGTCATGAAAGGACGGGACCTCGATGGCGGCTTTATGTATATATATATATACACTAGCGGATCCAATGCCCGGAATTCACTGGCGCCTATGGAGAATTTCAACTCGCAATCAAACAGTTTTATTGGATGAGCATGAGCTACAGGGCAGCTCATGCTCATGCTCATCCATTCAAACGGTTTGATTTCGAGCACAATATACAAATATTGTGGATAAAAGACAACTATTGGCAAGAGCATCGCCAGCTGTCGTGTAACTCAAAACTGGACAGCTCTTTCAGCTGTATAATAAACTCGGGCTAGAATACCTTGATAAATTTATATTTAATTGAACGGTAGTCTGTGACAATGGATGTGATATTGCGGGTTAGGTATGTATTGATGACGAGACTATTCCGCAGGTCATTGCCCGGTCGCCTAATTAGAATAACAATAGCCCACGCTGTGATGTATAAATCGGTGCTGTAAATGTTGAATACCGGTGAATATTTCATTAATAATGTTGATTGTCGTGAGCAGAAATTTCGGCTTTTACAGATAGCTTGCCTATGGAGCACCACAGGGGTCATGGATTTGCTTTAATAATTCGTTCCCACGAAATGACAATTCGTTCCCTCAATTTAACAATTTCTTCCCTCGAATTAACAATTCGTTCCCACGATAAACAATTCGTTCCCACGAATTAACAATTCGTTCCAGCGGGAACGAATTGTTATTTCGTGGGAACGAATTGTTTAAATTGAGGGAACGAATTGTTAATTCGTGGGAACGAATTGTTAACTAGTGCGAATTGTTAACTAGTTCCCTCGAATTAACAATTCGTTCCCGCGATATTATAACAATTCGTTCCCTCGAATTAACAATTCGTTCCCACGAAATGACAATTCGTTCCCTCAATTTAACAATTCGTTCCCTTTCAACCCTACAGACCCTAAATCCAACATTTGCAAACAATTAGATCCAGATCATCCGGCTCTTAACGAGCCGTCTCATCAGGATCTGCAGCATTTGTCGGTATTATTCAATTCTAACAAAAGAACAACAACTCATTAATGGAATATTCCACTTATTAGCATGGAAAATCCAATGGCTATTTAGGGGTGCAATGATTAAGTATATCCCCGTGACTATTCTATACAATGGAACCTCTCTAAACCGGACACCCAGACCACCATATTGTGTTTAATTTAGATGGGTTTCACTGTAATTTATTTAATTGTCATGTATATTCATGATTGAAAATGACAAATATTGTTTAATGGAGTGCATACTTACGGTGGAACCTCTCTAAACCTGACACCCTGGGGACCTCCCAGGGTGTCCGGTTTAAATAGGCTCCACTGTGCATGTACGTACCTCGTAGTACAAATAGGCGAGAATAATTAACCGGGTGTTCTATTAATATCCAAACAACGCAGACAAACCTCAATAGTAAACCTTTATTAATCAAAAGTCCAATAAGTTGAAAAATGGAAATATGTGATCTATTATGAATTTATGAATGAGAAGAATTACCCATTTGAAACCTGCATTGAGACCTGTGGTGTTGAAACATTATATGTTGTTTATTTGATTTGGAAACCTGTTCGTACAAATAAAAAATGTACTTTATAATGACAAAACTAATGACCAATAGATAAGCGAATATTCGCTAAAACATGGTGGAATTCATTTGCGATAATCATAGACCAAACGATCGATCTATGGGTCATCTGCCGAACGATGTAATCTGGTGTGGCTTCTGGTCAGGAAGTACATATAAATGTACATATAATGTTAACCATCAAGGTTACGTTATGGCAGAAATGAGAAGCTCTGGTGAACTTATTAATGTGTGAACAAGTTCAAGGTTGCTAAGGTCATATTAAGGGCAGCATGGATGTGTGGCATTTGTGATCCTTCAAGGAATATAGAAGTTACGACAGAATTGAGAAACTCCGGCGAACTTCTTAATGTGTGAGAAAGTTCAAAGTTGTCAAGGTCAAAATGTCAAGGTCATATTAAGGGCAGCATGGATGGGTGGCATTTGCCCACATGTATACTGTGTTGAAATATTTAAGTAATCCTTCAAGGGATATACATGTTATAACAGAATTTCGAAACTCCGGCGAACTTCTTAATGTGTGAAAAAGTTAAAAGTTGTCAAGGTCAAAATGTCAAGGTCATATTAAGGGCAGCATGGATGTGTGGCATTTGTCCACATGTAAGCTGTGTTGAAATATTTAAGTAATCCTTCAAGGAATATAGAAGTTATAACAGAATTTCGAAACTCCGGCGAACTTCTTAATATGCCGGACACACGGAAACACGGACACACGAACACACAGTACAAACAATATATCGATGGTCTAGTAACATATGGTCGTAACTGCTATGTTACTAGACCATCGAAATGTCTCCGGCTCTACCGAGTGGATTTGTCAAGGCCTGTCTAATTGGTTTATCTAAGATTATCTGTCAAAACATACCCCGCTGAGACGATTGCAGTTGCAAAATCTACACAACAAAGATCTGTCCTATCTCTGTATATCTGTCTCGAGTGCAAACGACTCTAAATGTAAGTGGAATCACTGCATTTAGACCATGTGAACGATATGCCTATTAAACATGTTTGATAACCTAATGTACAACCAATTCAAAAGTCGTGTACTGCACTATTATTCCCACAAAACATGTTTGATGTACTGTTGTTGGAATTGACAGACACGATAAAACGATATGTAGAGTAAAATACTAGTAGGTGGCAGGCAATATAGCCAAACAGATTGAGGTGTCCAGTAGCCTATTTCACCAACATTTCAAAGTATACTTTGCTAACTTTGAGGGAGTAATCCGATTAAAAGGACCAAAATATTTTTATTTTAAAAACATGATCGAAACATCATCATAAAGTACAATAATTGAAGTTTAAAATGTGACCTGAGATTTTTCAATCGGTAGTGTAGTTTAAATGTTACGTAAGAAAAGGTAATAGTCTCCTATATAATTCCATATAAAAATCGCCGCTACTGATGCAGACTTTCTACAGGTAAGGTGGCCGCGAAAGTTTGATATGCATTAATTTCCCCCGAATGCATTATTTCATATAGAACTAACGACTGCATATATAAGATGATTAAAAGTATGCAGTATTATTATACTGAATTTATTACATTATCACAGCCAAAATGGCTGTGATAATATAATAAACTCAGTATAATAAAAATTAATAAATTTATCCTTTGTTTCCCTCCTTAGCAAGAAAAGTATACTTTGTAATTTTGGTGAAATAGGCTACTGATACAATATGGTGTGAAATGTAGTCATATGTGGTCAAATCAGCGTGCTGTAGCAATCGAAGAATCTTCTTCAAAACACAAACTTGCACACTAAAATTATTCTAGCGCTGCACTCCATAACGTAAAATGTCCGTAAAATGTTTCACGTCGAAAATGCACCGGTTTCCTGACGAGATTACATGCAGTTCTACTTAGAGCTAACGCATTTTCCGTCTAGTAACCGGAGCAAATAAAATGTGTTTATGCACGATCTTCTGCATATAGCTGAATGTGACATTGTCAGGAATCGGGTACACTATTTCGACGTGAACAAATTTACGCTGGCGCGGAATGCAGCACCGGTACACCGGCGAACTTGAACAAGTATTATCATCAGCAATAGGTGACAATGAAACCCATACTATTAAGGATACATAGACTGCATGCGTGTTCGGTTTAGAGAGGTTCTGTCGTACAACCAATGAAGTATTCTAGCCGTTGCAAGCGACGGCATCATCCTAATTGGACTACAAGCATGTTTGCGATACGGCCTATCCCCGGTGAGTATATGAATAGAGCAATGAGAGAGCAGTAGGATGTCCATACACATTTGCTGATGGCTTCTTGCAACGTGTGTAGACCCGGATCAGTCTGCGCATCCGCGCAGTCTGATCTGGGTCTGAACCGTTCGCCAATACGTCAGTGATACCCGACATGCTTCTAAAAGCGGTATTGGTCCTTACCACCCTTCAGGAGACATGAAGAAGGACTGGACACTAAAAAAAACCCGCAGTTGAAAGGACGTAATTGCTCAAAGTATATCAGTTGGAAATTGACGAAGAAACATACAGTCAACTTTATGCATTATGTGACGGTCCTAAACATGTACACGGTCCTAAACATATACACAGATGTCAGGAGTGTAACACTTTTTAGATACATGTTTGGCTGCCACATATTAATTACTTGCTTGCTTTAGATAAAATCTGCAGCCAAAGCCGATATTGTGGCTCAATTGCTGAACACTTTTATGGTATTTAGTTTGTCTAGAATAAAAAGATAGTTCATACAAAATTATTTTTGTCAATTTACAGTTAGAGGGTCATTTTCTTTGATATTACCCACGTTTGCAGATGAGCATCACACCGAGGGGGCGTTTCACTAAATTTCTACTAAAATATTCGTGAAAAATTAAGATCGTCTGGAAATTTCTATTGACGGATTCACATTTATTGACCATAGGCTGCTATATGCAGCCTATGTTCAATAAATGTAAATACAATAATTGTTTTAAAGTGAAATTTACAGACTATCAAAATTTTGCACTTACGAACATTTTAGTCGTATGAAATTTAGTGAAACTTTCCCCTCGTGCGGTGTTCATAATGCTCACTGGAGAAAGGCCATAACGTGGTTACTGCTAAATAAATGTTGAGCTGTTGGGCAACGCCAATACACCATTCTAGGTTTATTAATCAGCAATGTTCCATAGTCGTATGTGTCTGTGACTGGAGAAGTGGGGTTTATGGGATTTGTGACCGGCGTAGCTTCTGATCAAATGGCACACCCCTGTAACCTGATAACGATCTATCATATGTGTCAAAAAGCAAGATGTGTCTTCCACTAACTGAATGGCGAACAGTGCATACCCTGGTCATGCTGCGCGGATGCGCAGGCTGATCTGGGGCTACAATTTTCGCATAACCCATAAGCCCCATTTCTCCAGTCACAGACAGATATATGTAACACTAATTGACTCGTTGCCATGACTACTGTGACCAATAATTGACGGGGCACGGGAATTCCATACCACAAACATACATGTATGCGATGATTTTAACGTGAATATTGCGTACCAGTGACGTGTACCAATATTTACAATTTCGTTTAACAAAGCATATACGATTAAAGCGACTTAAAAAACGCACGATAGGCACTAACATCTGAGAATGAGATAACACAATTTCTTTGCACTTGCATGCGTTCGAAAACTCAAGTTTTACCAATTGAAAATGTAGTAGAATGCAATGGCGAACTTCTTTCCGACCCCCTCCACCAGCCCAACCTCCTTTGCATAAGAACACGGAATTGGATGAACGTACCATTATATGGATTATTCCGTCAAGTACACCATGTCCACACATCAACCTGCTTGCACGGTTTGTGCACATGAAGCAACTAATCCTGCTGCTTATTCCGTGAAATACAACATGTCCACACGTGAGCCTGCGTGCGTGCACGGTCTGTGCACATGAAGCAACTAATCCTGCTGTTTATTCCGTGAAATACACCATGTCCACACGTGAACCTGCGTGCACGGTCTGTGCACATGAACCAACTAATCCTGCTGTTTATTCCGTGAAATACACCATGCCCACACGTAAACCTGCGCGCGTGCACGGTCTTTGCACATGAAGCAACTAATCCTGCTGTTTAGTCCGTGAAATACACCATGTCCACACGTGAACCTGCGTGCACGGTCTGTGCACATGAAGCAACTAATCCTGCTGTTTATTCCGTGAAATACACCATGTCCACACGTGAACATGCGTGCGTGCACGGTCTTTGCATATGAAGCAAGTAATGTTGCTGATCTATATATGACTTCAGATAGTGATAATGTAAACCATTTCACTATTCGAAAAATCCGCCTACATGTAAATATGTGACTGTGACTGGAGACATGGAGCTTTTGTGATTTATGACCAGTGTAGCGCCTGATTAAATAGCACACTGCTGTATCTTGAACACGGAGCGTATTCCTTGTTTGAAGCATGACAGATGTTTCATTATAGGAATGAATGGCCTTTTTGTGGAATTTATCGGGGTATAAACTTGGAAAAGTCGCGGGAATACTGGATGAAGCGATAAAAAAATACAATTTTCGAGAAAAAAATCAAAAATAAAATTTTTTTTTTTTTTAATTTTTTTTTTTTTCGAAAATTGTAATTTTTTAAGGCCTCGTCCAGTATTCCCGCGACTTTTCCAAGTTTATATCCCCGATAAATTCAACAAAAATGCCATTCATTCCTTATAGTTAATTCCAGCATTTGAAATAAATTCATCAAGAAAATGTGTTTATTTTCCGTTTTCTTAATAATTATTTTAACTGCGCCTGACGGTTACGGAAAGTAGTTCGGCATGGAGTTTACTGGGATATAAATTCTGGACAGAAACTTGCTACGGACCTATCAAATGTTACGGAATTGTGTAAATATTTTTGTGCTGGAATTATATATGGAATGGCGAACAATGCGATTGTGCGGATGCACATGCTGATCTGGATCTGCACTCGTCGCAAAACCCACATGCCCTCTTTCTCCAGTCACATCCACAAATTTAGATACAGTTGTACAAATGCTAACCACCTCAGCAGTTAAGGTCAAATAGACCAAAATCAGAAATATTAAAAGTCCATATACAATTAATGCATTGCAATCGAATACAATTGCAGGCATGTCGTGTTTACACGTTTTCTATTTATCCAATATGCGGACCGTTTCACTAAACTTCGTACGACTAAAATGTTCGTAAGTGCAACTTTAGGATCATCTGGAAATTTCAATAGATGGATTTACATTTATTGAGCATAGGCTGCATATAACTTCAAATACTCATGTGAGAAAAACATCTTCGACGGGAACCTTAAATATTTTCAGCGATATCTTCAAGTATTTGAGAACGGCTGTTTTTTCTCTTGACAATCGTCTAGCTATTCCCGCCAATTCATCACAGTGTCACTTAATTATATCGCAACGACGACACAGTCTAAGTATTAAAGTATTAAGCCAATATCCTTCATACCACTTCGCCACCAGCTGTGTAATTGAAAGTTTGGCATCTCTGTATTTAGTTTTATAATAGGTTGCATAAGTGTTGTAAAACGTGGCCGTGACAGGAGAAATGGGGATTATGAGATTTGTGACCAGTGTAGCTCCTGATCACATAGCACACTCCCGTTTGCTGATAATGGTCTATACTGCTTGTTAGAAGCATGATATGTGTATAATTGATGGTATGGCGAGCAGTGCAGATCCTGATCAGCCTGTGCGGATGCACAGGCTGATCTGGATCTACACTGGTCGCAAAACCCATAAGCCCCAATTCTCCAGTGACAGCCACAAATCAGTTTATACAACTGTGGATGTGCATTAAGTACTTTTGTTGAACTTATTGACGTCGCCGTTCCCAGTTCACCTTGTTCCAATGATACCATCAATATAGGATTGTTTCTCACTTTCCCAACATTTTGATTTTGCACCTGTCTCACTTTCCCAACATGAAACGTTCACAACTTTGATTTACCTATATTCTGTGTATATTGATGGGCAGAATCCCTACCCACCACATTTAAATAAGCATCAGCATGGGTAAACAATTACTTTTCCGTACCATTATATGTCGTTACTTGAACACCAAATATGATTTTTTAACAAAATAATATGCGTTACAAAAGGGATGATATTTTGAAAACTACGCTTCTAAACGAAACGACTTTCAACAGTACTGTTGCTACATGTATTGGAATTTCACGTAATATTCCATAATCACAGCAACATCCAAAGCTCTGGGGCCGTTTCACTATTTAAACTTCGTACGACTAAAATGTTCGTAAGTGCAAATTTAGGATCGTCTGTAAATTTCAATTGCTGGATTTACATTGATTGAGCATACGCTGTACTTGCAGCCTATGCTCAATAAATGTTAATCCAATATTTGTCTACAAGAAAACATTGTTAATGTAAAATTTACACCCTGTTATAATTTTGCACTTACGAACATTTTAGTCGCACGAAGTTTAGTGAAACGGCCCCCTGGTGTCTTTCTTCCGACCATTGAACACAACTTGAAATACAGACTGTTGTTTTAGAAGGTAAGTACCCGCCATTCTTATCTGGGATCTTAAAGTGAGGAATATAGTGCGGTATATGGTCGATCACGGTCATGTGAAAATTGTAAAACCGGGGGGTTACAAAAACCGGCTCTACACACGTGTGTTAATCACGATATACATTATACTGTTAAATACGAATTTCAACGTTCAAGGCTATGACATATTTATCGTCAGGGTGTGTATCTCAAAACTGACGCTTCCAATTGCAATTGGAGGAAACTGTCAAATGTTAAATCCAGAGAAACAACCTAGGTGTGATCACGTGACCATTGTAGGGGCGAATTCGCTTGTCAAAGTTGCATTGACAGTTTCGCGACAGAACATTGAGTATAGGATACAACTGTCACATTCTCTAATAAAATATATTGTATCAACTGTGTGTTTCACGAAACCTGCCCAAATGTCCAGGCGATATAAACAATGCAAAAACAATATTTGTTTTCAATAAAATTAAATTATAGCAAAATTTAAGAATGAGCCTTCTTTTTATTTAGTGAAATTTCATCCAATATCGATTTTATAGCGAAAAAAACAATTTCCCCAGATGTCAAGGGGGAGTTAACATGGGGAAATGTTAATTTCAGAAATAGTGGACCGATTTTCAAAATTTAACATTTGTTTTCTTAGTTAGATCATTTCCAAGCTATGTAGCCAGGCCAATTTTTTCGTTTTTCGACTCCTCCTCCAGGTTCTCCATCTCTTTTTCCCCATGTTAAATTCCCATAGACAAATCAATTTTGAGTAATAAAATCAATATTTGATCAAATTTCACGAAATAAAAATAAGGCACAATAATATTATCGAAAAAAATACTGTTTTCGCATTGTTTATATGGCCGTAGCATTTGGGCAGGTTTCATGAAACAGACAGTAGTGCTTAGCAACAGAACATGTTACGAGTAAAATAAGCAGTGCAGTCTGTTTCGGATATAGTATTTATTATTTGACCGCCTATTGCTCGCAAGCACGAATGGACGGAACCTATACATCAGTCGCCTCGTGTTATCAGTTAGGTTATCTGGTTATGGTGATATTTTGTCCATGTCGTTGAGAACAATAGTCGTCATAAGATAACAGAGGTCTCTAGTTGGCAGCCAGGAATCATAGGTGACGCTAAAGACATCAGTGAATATGACAACGTCATGGTACACTAGAGCAAAGTACTCCACGTACACGGAAGTGGTCACCAGCCATGATTTCTATCACGATCTCATTACACATATATTATCAGAGTGTATCACGTTTTTCTCATACATAGAGAATCCTATATGAGTCATGATGTAATGTATGTATTAAACGAGTGTACTAATTTCATAAGAAACTCGGCTATGCCGAGTTTCTTATGAAATTAGTCAACGAGTTTAATAAATACCATATCAAATCATCACAAATGTGAGATTATATTTATTGCAAATGCACAGCATTGCATAAACAGCTGTACTGGTCACTAAACCTGTTTTCTGTAATGAGCTAGTTTGCATATTTATTACACTAGTGTACTATGATTTTTATTGCACTGTGTTATTGCACTATGAGTGCCAGTTTTATGCTATAATCTGTGTTATTACACTGTGAATGTCAGTTTGTGCAAGAAAGTTTATTAGTACTGCATATTATCAATAACAAAACCCGCATAAACCCTCGTAAACCCGCATAAACCCGCACAAATCATCATAAACCCACACAAACTCGCACAAACAACCCGCACAAACCCGCACAAACCCGCACAAACCCGCACAAAACATCATAAACCCGCATAAACCCGCATACAACGATTAGACTGCATTTCCCCTTGGAACATAAAACACAAACAGTATGAAAGTTAAAATTACCAGATTATGTTATATCCACATAAACTTTAACCGTAATCTCTCTCGAGTAGCCAATGTTAACACACCGACAGCACAGACGATTGTGAAATGAAAGCCAATTTTGGACGTGCAGATGGGACCACCAGTACTGTGTACCTCACTTATATAAATCATACGACCCCGGGTGGTGACAGCTATACAAATCCTATGCGCAGCCCATCAATTAACCAATTCCTTTCGGAATACACCTTCACGGGTATGAACTTTATTAAATATTTTATTTTTATTTTTGGTTCAAATGGTGGTCGCGACATATACTTCTGAGCGAACAGAAGAAAAATATTTCAGATTTTCTGCAAACATAATGGCGTATCCTCAGCATGAAAACGGTTACTAAACTGTACGTTTACATACTGGGGAAGTATTACACTCATTTCAGTAAAACAACATAAAGAGACTGGGCCAAATATATGCGCAATAAATCATGAAACAGTAACTCTAATTTAGTTGTAGATATATATTGCATTTTCGAACCCAATTGTCGCCTGAACAAAATGAGAGTGTGGTACATGTTAATTTGCTGAACAATAAGTGTGGATGTGACTGGAAAAACGGGGCTTATGGGTTTTGTAACTTGTATAGCTCATGAGCACATAGCACATTCATGTAGCTTGATAATGATCTATATTGCTCGTCAGAATCAATGCGGGAGATTCGTTGAGATAGTGGCGAACAGTGAAGATCCTGATCAGACTGTGCGGATGCACAGTCTGATCTGGATCTACACTGGTCGCAAAACCCATAATCCCCATTTCTCCAGTCACAGCCACAGCGCATCTCTGTTGCAACACAACTATGCTCACTACTACCAAGTTCGAATTGTATTTGCTACCAGCATAGCTTTAATTCGGAGTGCTGATCAGGGTATACTCTGTTCGTCGTCTTCCAATTAGTCATTCGGATCAGAGAAAACAGCATGGGCTAATGGAGATCTTTGTTTGGATATCCATTTGTCGTTCGTCGTGGCTGAGACCGGCGAAACGGGGCTTATATGCTTTGTAACTAGTGTAACGTAACGTTGTTGTGATCTCCATCTGAATTGCACCTTCTGTGGAATCTCTCTAAGACGAACAACGGAGTAATGTCTACAATCATACTTATATTAACATGCAATCGATCGTATAGTGGATTTATTCAAAATTAACCTAGATCTCAGAGTTAACACCCGTGCCCAGACTATCAAACGGCGCCCCAACGCGACCCGGCGTGGGTCCAACCTCACAACTAACCTAACCGGAGTGTATACCACTAAGCGAGCAATTTGCACATTGATTAACCATCCCCAACAGACGGCCTTATATATTCTATGCATGTCATTTAATGTTGCTGCGTCAGCAGTATCCAGTTTGAGCCAGCTACAACGGGTATTATTACCAACATGTCTGTCACACCGGTATGAACCTTGAGGAGCAGGCCATATCGTTACTCTAGTGTAGCTCCTGATCAGCCTGCGCATCGGGGTCTGCACTTTTCGTCGTGAGCTGATCTAACAAATTGTATATGTCACTAGCAGGCTGCAGTCCGGAATATGTCGAGAGACCAGGGGCCCGTTTCACTAAACTTCTTACGACTAAAATGTTCGTAAGTGCAAATTTAAGATCATCTGTAAATTTCAATTTATGGATTTACATTTATTGAGCATAGGCTGCATATGCAGCCTATGCTCAATAAATGTAAATCCAATAAGTATTTACAAGAAAACAATGTTAATGTGAAAGTTACAGACTATCATAATTTTGCACTTACGAAAATTTTAGTCGTACGAAGTTTAGTGAAACGGCCCCCTGGAGCTAGACTGTGGCCTAAACGTCATTTATAAGCACTATTTCTCCCGTCGCAATATCATTTGTGGCTGTCACTGGATAAATGGGGCTTATGGGTTTTGTGACCAGTGTGGATCCAGATCAGCATGTGCATCCGCACAGTCTGATCAGGATCCGTACTGTTCTCCATTCCGTCCATGAAACACCCGCCAAGCTTCTAACAAGCAATATACAATGTGTTAGTAGATTGTTATCAGGCTATAGGAGTGTGCTATTTGATCTGGATCTACACTGGTCACAATTTCCATAAGCCCCATTTCTCCAGTCACATATCATCATCGGTTACACTGGCCAGAACATCAACAGGCCCCATTGTAATAATAATAATCGCATATTCTCTCAGGTCACATAATACATGACAACATGAGGTATGTGTAATACAGCAGGTCACATGCCACGTACTCGTATAGATCTAACTCATGAACAATGAGGGATCGTAGCTAGTTATCTCCCTTCGCAAATCTATTTATAGAAATCCGGTCCTATGCTGTATTTCAGCGTTTGTTTCTTACTGAATAGCACGAAAATTGAGCTTTGCAAACAGAGTAGACCCAGATCAGACTGCACATATGTGCAGTCTGATCTGGGTCAACACTGATTGCAATACAATTAATAAGTGTGGACATATGAATCTGGCAACTAATGCAGTTTCTGATCAGACTGTGCAGATATGTAGGATACCATGCATCAACACTAGTCGAAAACACTATAATGGCTCCTTTTCATAGCAAATCATGCGACATTCGCCATTTTTACAAGCAAACAAGCCATAAAATATACACTTTGGAATAATTAAATTCAAATGGAAATAACTAGTTACGATCCCCAATTTATTGCGCAGATTGCATTTTGACACGTATTTGTTGCATTTTAAAATGTATATGTTTTGCATTGCGATATGCATTTACTGCAGTGTTACAAGCATTTATTACAGTTTCACATGCATTTATTGCATGTTCACATTTAGTTGTTGTATTTGCCGCCATTCACATGCATTTATTAACACCACAATTGGTTATGTCCATAAGCGATGGTCGATACATGCGTTTGTATATATTGGCCATTAAACGTGCGTTTGAATTGGCACGTCATAATGGAATGCATTAAATGTAAGATGGTACTTATGTCTTAACCTTTTCAACATCACAGACCTGAATAGTGGTATTGGCAAACAGTGTAGATCCAGATGAGCCGGCTCGTGACGAGCCGTCTCATCAGGATCGACACTTTTTACAAGTAATTTTCATATTTTTTAGAACAAAAACACCCCCTTTTCATAAATTGACTGGTCTGAAAATCCTTTTGTGACGATTGGGATTGGCTGCATAATTAACATACCAACATCCAGTTACTTAGGTGTGAAAGGGTTTATTCTGCAAAATGAGCTGTTTGGTGACAAGCTTGTAGGATGGACCCTAGCTTGTAGGATATAACTAACGTGCTTGGCAATTTACCAACTATTTGATGTGTATTACGAAATTTGGCAAAATATTTGAGGCAGACCATGTGAACAGGGACGAAGAATTGTATGTATGGTCCATGCTAAGAACATGTGCGATTTTTCATGAAATATATTTACAGAAACTGTGATATTTTCTATAAATTACGTCCGAAGATGACGGAATTTTCATAGCAAATGTGGAATAGAATTTCGCATTTGCTATGAAAATTTCGTCAACTTTCGATGTCATTTAAGGAAAATATCGCAAACTTTGTAAATGTTTTTCATGAGATATCGCACTTGTTCTTAGGTACAAAATCACATGCCTTGTTTCATTCGTGCGGCATATAAATGTTAGTCCGTTTCTTTTTCTTTCACTTTTTCTCACCAAGAACATGGTCTGACATTGTCCCTAACAAATACACACTATGCTCGTTATTGTAGTCAATGTGTGGGGTCACTTTAAGGTGGCTCACCAATGCATGGCGGTCAACAGGGTTTGGTATTGTGGGTATGTATGGCTGTGACTGGAGAAATTGGGTTTATGAGAGTGTGTGATCCCTGATCAAATAGTGAATCTCCTGATTAAACAGCTCCTGTATCCAGATAGCGATCTATATTGCTTGTTATAAGCATGACGGCTGGTTCATTGATGGAATGGTAAACAGTGCAGATCCCGATCAGACTGTGCGGACGCACAGGCTGATCGGGACCTGCACTGTTCACGATTGAAAGACCCACACGCCCCATTTCTCCAGTCACAGCCACATTTCACCACGGTATCGTTAGCATAGCCGTTGCAATAGTCATTGGCAGTTAAGATGACCAACGTGTTTTTATTTTCACATACACAATAACTTCAATGTGCTATAAAGCTTCATGTCACGACATTATCGTGACAATGGTCACGTATTTGGCGGTCACTCCTCGCTCAGGTGCTTACAAAGAGCGGCAACAGTTCACAACATTTATGGCAAGCCAAATGCATAGTAACTCTTTAAACCCGGGTTTGAGGAAGTACAAAATCACAGGTAGTTTGAACAGATGGTCATTATTTTGGCGCCATGTGGGTATTTTAGTGGATTTGGGTGGATTTCGTTGGATTGGGGGAATTTACATTGTTTTGTGCAACTACTAATGCTCAATCATTATATACAACAGAAATCGTCAATTAGCTACACATTCACAGTTCCGAACATTCAGAACAATTTTATACTGTCAACATACCCGTAAATGAGACCCGTATGTATACGTGTAATTCGCGGGAGGTGACGTAAATTGTATGTTGGTAACAATGCATACAAACCACAAGAGATACCGAAATAATTCGTAAATCACCGACTTATGAACCGTTCTTCAAGAATCTGTGATAAAACTAACAAGTGGTAAATATTTTGTCAATTAACAGCTAGCTAGAGAAAGCTAAGACCAGATTAACAATTTCACCCTCGCGTGCCACCCTCAACAACAACAATAATAATACTAGCAAAACAACAACAATAATACTGATCATTATAAATAGGAAATATATATATGTTTGAATATATATGCATGCCTCGGAATGCCATATCATCCACATACAGCCAAGTAAAATATGTCATTGTGAGCGATGTACGTATGATAAATAAGTGGATCAGTCGGATAGGTGACTCGCCATTGTAAAATGAGGCTTATTATCCCCATGACCAGTGTAGGCCATGATCAGCCTGCGCATCCGCGCAGTCTGATCAGGGCATGCACTGCTCGCGATCATGTAGAAACGTTCCTGGTGCATCTAATGAAGATTGTACACTCGTATTAACCGATCAGGAGCTACACTGGTCAAAGACTCAAAGATCTCCATTTTGAACGCGGTGTGTCACAATTTGGCGGCTCGTCCCTTTATCTGCCAGCCTTTGTTTAGCATCGAGACGACCAATATGCACATTTGTGGCTTTCCCTGCAAAAATGGTGCTTATGACATTTGCGGACAGTCTAGCTATATATGTAGCCTAGTCCAGAATCTATGCCATTTGTCAGAAGCATTTCCGGTATTTCACTGACTCAACGTCGAACAGTGCCGATCCGGACCAGACTGCGCGGATCCGCGCAGTCTGGTCCGGTTCCGCACTGGTCGCAAATGACATACATGTAAGCCTAGTTTTCTCCAGTCATCGGGATATTTTAATAACTGCATAACACGCACAGTACAATACAAATAGCTACTGATTTATGTCCTTACAGATCAGATGCTCTTAGGATTGTCGGATTCCTACAGTAAAACTTCACACATTGCGATTATATTAACTCCTTTATTATTTATGTTGCCCCCTGCAAGCTAAAATGATTCATAAAAAAAACAAAGAGTATAATATACGTGTACACTTTCTACGTATATGCTATATTTATTAGTATGTTTCTATTGACAGTAGCCGGCGCCAGACGTACTAAAAATCGTATAATGATCGAATAATATTATTGTATGATGGACTTCCAAAGACTGTACCTATTTAGTGCGCGATATTATGTTGTTTAATGCACATTGTAGCACATTGTAGTTACTCAAATAGACAATTAACCCGAATTTTCTGTCTGTAACGCTGGGCCAACTGGCCCAGCGTTACAGACAGAACATTCGGGTTAATATACAATATGTTGTTTTCGCTCCATGGGCTGCACATGGCCTATATCAACTAAATTCACTATTTCATTTGATCAAATACTAAGAAGTTTGTGTTTTGTCCATTAAAACCCAACATAGTAAACAGGGGAGATAATTTATTAACGCATTTCTACTATTACTGTATCAGAAAGCAACATTTGTGAAACATAACGCTTTTTATATGTGAAATGATAATACAGTCCTATATCACCTATTAAAATAGGTTTCCATTATGGATACTGGTTGAATTATCCAGTAACAATATCAACTGCCGTTGCCACTGATTGTTATTACCACAGGTTCTTGAAGAACGGTTCATATTTCGGTGTTGTATGGATTATTTCGGGATCTTTGGTGGTTTGGGTGCATTGCTATCAACATACAGTTTACGTCACTTCACGCGCATTACACGTGTAAGTAGGGTCATTTACATATTGACAGTTTAAAAGGGGTCCGAAAGTTCGGAACGGTGAATGTGTAGATAATTGACGATTTCTGTTGTGTGTAATGATTGAACATTAGTAATTGCACCAAACTATGCAAATTACACAAAACCAAAGAAATCCACCAAAAATCCACCGAACTCCCCAAATGGCACCAAAACCAAAATAATGACCAGGATACATGTACGCGCAGTGGCTTTTATACACATGGTTGTCATTGAATGTAACAGATTCATGGTGATATATATATAATAGTCTCTTATAATTCTTAGTCAGAATGACAATGTACTGTGTTTATTGTTTTACAACTGTAATATTTGTTGGTATGTACAATTATGAGACTTTAAATAAATAAATAAATGAATGGTGTACCTGGGGGCCGTTTCACTAAACTTCGTACGACTAAAATGTTCGTAAGTGCAAATTTAGGATCTTCTGGAAGTTTCAATCGATGGATTTACATTTATTGAGCATAGGCCGCATGTGCGGTCTATGCTCAATAAATGTAAATCCAATACGTTCTTACGGGACAACATTGTTAATGTTAAATTTACAGGCTATCATAATTTTGCATTTACGAACATTTTAGTCGTACGAAGTTTAGTGAAACGGCCCCCATGCCATTAATGAATTAATTTACATGAATTAAATTAGTAATCATTTAATATAAAGAAACTATCGAATACATCTGTGACTAAATGACCGTGGGAGTGTTTTACTAAACCCACGGCAGTGGAGTAGCCGGAGCTTGAAAAACACCGAGGCAATGACATTGGTCCAGCGAACGTCCATCTCTCGTTCGTCGACAGAGCGGATCGAGGGAGTCTGGTATGGGGTCCGGCGGCATCCTCCCGTGACATTTTTGAAATAGACATTTCATTTCCTGCGTTCTGGCGTATTTTAGAGCCGTGAATATGTTCGAAAACATATTTTGCTCTCTTTATAGGAAATGTTTTGAAATCATAGAGAATAGTAGAATAATTGATGATATTTGACTGCTATCGCGGAAAACCATTAGACACAACATTATATGGTCACAAATAGTCAAATCACGATCTGCTTGTATGATGAAAGCTTAACATAATAATAATTTAAAAATAAATCCGGAAAATATCCGTGTGCCTGAACGTGGCTTCGGCACTGCAGGGGTTTACTAATAAATTAACACTAATTATGACGTTTTCTATTTCATTGGCCTTCAACCTATGCGTATATTCATAGACGTTTGTTATTCTATTTATGTGAACACCGGGCTACTAATTACTTCAAAGTAATTTATAATTGGCGATTTTAAAAGTTCAATCCATACGCATTGGTTCGTATGCTGATTTCCTATCAAACCCATGTGAAAACAAACCTTATTAAGTGGTAGATATGTGTCTAAACAATTTCATTAATTTTTCATGATAATTTTCACGAAACACGCCAAAAGTTGAGAAAACATCGGAGCAAATGCGGAATCCGCATTTGCTCCGAAGTTTTCTCAACTTTTGAGTCGTTTATAAAGTAAACTGGTGTTTATATTAGTGCCTATTGAAAGGTCCAGCCAATTTCGACTTATTAGACACTCTATTCTCAGAACAGCAGTACATCCCAGCCGCTAACCTACATGTCAGGCATCAGACAGGCAGACAATTGGTACAATTTATTTAACTAGCTGACGACGCACCAATTATTTTTCAGATTTTTCTAAACAATTTTCAACAAAGAATCACCACGCGGTAAGTCAGGTTATACCAGAATCAAGCGCCTCCATAATCATGAGCGATCATTCTCCCCCGTAGCTCGGCGACTATTGTTAGTCCACTACCTTGTGGCATCATTACGGGAAACGGGATACACGTGATAACGTGCGGTGTGATGTTTCCATTCCCCGCAGGATGGCTTACAGGTTGGCCACCACCATTGATTATTGCTATAACTAGATGGCCGTGGCCAGCATATCACACCCGACGAGGTATTTGATGGTCCCAGTGTGTGTGTATGTGGTTATAGACAATCGAGTGTGATGTTTCCATTCCCCGCAGGGTGGCTTACAGGTTGGCCCCCATCATTGATTATTGCTATATAACTAGATGGCCGCGGCCAGCAGATCACGCCCGACGAGGTATTTGATGGTCCCAGTGGGTGTGTATGTGGTTAGATACAAACGAGTGAGATGTTTCCATTCCCCACAGGATGGCTTACAGGTTGGTCCCCACCATTGATTATTGCTATATAACTAGATGGCCGCGGCCAGCATATCACGCCCGACGAGGTATTTGATGGTCCCAGTGTGTGTGTATGTGGTTAGAGACAATCGAGTGTGATATTTCCATTCCCCACAGGGTGGCTTACATATTGGACACCAGCATTGATTATTGCTATATAACTAGATTGCCGCGGCCAGCATATCACGCCCGACGAGGTATTTGATGGTCCCAGTGTGTGTGTGTGTGGTTAGAGACAATCGAGTGTGATATTTCCATTCCCCACAGGGTAGCTTACAGGTTGGACACCAGCATTGATTATTTCTATATAACTAGATTGCCACAGCCAGCATATCACGCCCGACGCGGTATTTGATGGTCCCAGTGTGTGTGTATGTGGTTAAAGACAATCGAGTGTGATGTTTCCATTCCCCACAGGATGGCTTACACGTTGGTCCCCAGCATTGCGTATTGCTATATAACTAGATTGCCACAGCCAGCATATCACGCCCGACCAGGTATTTGATGGTCCCAGTGTGTGTATGCGGTTAGAGACAATCAAGTGTGATGTTTCCATTCCCGGCAGGGTGGCTTACAGGTTGGCCCTCACCATTGATTATTGCTATGTAACTAGATGGCCGCGGCCAGCATATCACGCCCGACCAGGTATTTGATGATTGCCGGTGTGTGTGAATGTGGTTAATAGAATTTTGGAGATATTCGGTACTTAGAAAACTTTAACGTAGATGTTACCCAAACATAAATAGATAATAGTAGGTTAGTGCCGTGAATGGGAAAAAGTATCCGGCAAGGCTCAAGAATTTCTTTATTTCTCATCAGAAGTATATGTTGTGACCACTCATTTGAACCGTCTCGCCGAGACGGTTCAAATGAGTGGTCACAACATATACTTTGATTCAAAAATAAGGAAAACAGATAGATAATAGTAGGTTAGTGCCGTGAATGGGAAAAAATATCTGGCAAGGCTCAGGAAACGGGATGGGCGAGGCTCTGCCGAGCACATCCCGTTTCCGTGCCGCGCCAGATATTTTTTCCCATTCACGGCACTAACCTACTATTCTATTTATCCCGTCAACACCTACAAATTGCTGTAAAATTCAAAAATAGTATTGACTGGATATCAAAAATGTTTCACGGCACCGTGTTTCACGGCACATACGCACTGTGTTGACGGGATAAAACGTTAACGTAAATGTCTGAGTCATTTGATCTTGACCCTGGACATGGTAGCCGCATGGCTGGGCTATAAAATGAAAATATAGATGGTGATAAAAAGGAGATTGAGTGAATTTTCAAGTTAATCGGACTTAGGGTTGTGGAGCTATTTGGTACTTAAAAAGGTTAACGCAAATGCCAGACGGACCGACGGACATTTCCATTTCAGCAGTGTGATCAGAGAAGACTGAATTTGTATGCAAGCGTCAGCGAAGAATTATACAACCAACATACAATCTTCCAGCTTTTATGCTAATGAGCTAATGTCGGTCGCAGCACATATAATTCGGGTTGAAGTTTTTTTATAAACACGGGTACGCCATAAAAAAATAGTTCTAACAACTTAGCATAATCGCCTTGTCAGTATAATAAATGTTTTGTTTGCTTTTTCGTGCTAAATATATTTTATTTCAAATTAATGTTTCCGTATTCTAGGGTGGGACGATTAACCGCCATATTCGATTATTCGGTGCACGAATATAATTTTCCGTTCCGGTTTCTGTTCTCAGAACAGCTATTGACCTTTTCGACATTTCGGAAGTGATAACACGAAACGGACGATCCCTATAAGCCGGTACCGGTACGCACCGGGACCGTTACCATCCGGTACCTCCACGACGGTAACTGTAATGCGTGACTAACGCGAATATGGGGCGTGTACTTGACCTCATGTGGTGGTCAAGTAGTACTTGAAGCATATAATTATTCAACATAGGGGATTGGCCGTGCACCATGCATGCGGTATTGCATATGAATGAATCACCATGTCTCAAGGATTTAAAAATCCTTGTAAACTCGATAGAAGTCTTCTTTTCGAACATGTTTTTATCAAACCTACTCACATCTTCATCTGAAATTAAAACACGCAGGCCGTAGCTAAAATAGACATCATCTTTAACAGACCAAAATGGCCAAGAATAGCTGTCCGGATCGCTTTCATATTTTTCCAGAAACACGTGCATCGACTTGTCAGTCGTGACAAAAGTTCCGCATCCCTTCTATTCTTCGAGTCATCAAACTACAATGCACTCTAGATTAATCATTAGTCTATTCACCATCCACAAACACATACTGAGAAGAATTTCAGGACGTTCGGTCCTTTGATTAAGAATATTTTCAATGGTGTAGATACGTACATTGCATTGCCGCTGCATTTGGATGGAAATATAGGTTCTATACAAGAAACATTTGAATATTGCAAGAAGCGGAAATTACCAGATTTGGAATATTTGGAAGTTATATATATGTAGTGATATGAGCCCTACTCTGGCATAACCTCTCTTACGGAATTAACCTATATCACCGATATTGATTTCGAAAACTATATTATTCGTAATTGACGGCAATTACATATGCCGACCCATTGTGTTAATTTAGATGGGTTTTACTGTGATTTATGTCACTGTCGTGTCGTTTCATGATTGAAAATGACAAAAACTGTTCATGGAGTGCTTAAATACAGTGGGATCTCTCTAAACCGGACACCCTGGGATGTCCCCATGGTGTCCGGTTTAGAGAGGTTCCACTGTAATTATGCACTCCATGAACGATCTTTGTCATTTTCAATCATGAATAGACACGACAATGAACAACATTACAGTGAAACCCGTCTAAATTAAATGCAACAGGGTTCTCAGGGTGTCCGGTTTAGAGGGGTTATACTGTACAGTGGGGTTAGCGTGTAAGTGCACACACGAATATGGTATATGGTTTCCCTACACCAAGCGTGTCCTAATATTTAGAGCCAGTATGGGAATGCAGAATTACGACAATAACCATGCATTTGGATACATTTGGAGGTCTCCAGGGTGTCCGATTTAGAGAGGTCCACTGTAGTTAGAATACGTACAGAATTATCGAATCTGGAGCCAATTATACAAAAGCAAAGTAGGCAAAGTTTCCCTTGCAAACTTAATGTATATTTATAACAGCACGCATTGCATTTACATTTCGTATTTGCATGTCATTTAAAAATGCAATTAAATGAAAATGGAAATTTTAGCATCGGGCCATGCATTGAAATCCTCTAAAACGTCTGGCGACATTTCATGCTCATTATAAAAATTAAATTACGAAATTCGAATTCATTAGCGTGACGTAATCACGATTTATATAATACGTGTACGTATGAGACAGGCCATGGAATTTTGTAACTTAGGACATCTGCGTAGTTTCATTAAATATTTTACACAATTTACAATATTTTTCATACATAAAGTCAGAAGTTGACGAAACTTTCAGAGTACATGCGAAATATAATACCAACTTATAATGTCAACTTTTGACGCCATTTACGGAAAGTTTTGTAAATTTTGTAAACGTATTTCATGAAATTACGCAATGTCCGAAGGCACAAAGTCACATGGTGTTGTCACTCATTTCAACCGTCTCGACGAGACGGTTCAAATGAGTGACAACACAATATACATTTGCATATTTTATTCAGAAATAAACAAAATACACTTAATTACATTTATTGATTTATTTAATTTATTTATTTATTTATTGATTTATTTATTTGCCTGTCAACAGCTAAGGTTATTTTAGGCCCGGTCAACGGGGTCGCATCACATATTTCACCTGCATGTATGTTTATGCGGGGAAGCGGGTGGTGCATCCCAAAAATCCGATTTGAATATATTCAAATAAAATAAATATTGAGATATCTGACATTAAAATAACCTGATATGGTGTCGGGAACTTCAGTAAAACATTGTGATCGATATTGACGACATAGAGAGATGCTAGACGTTCGGTTGGCTGATTGCCAAACAGCATGTATGTGGTGGGAACATCAATGGAATTGAATTAGAAAACTGTCAAGTCCACCTGTACGTATTAGTTACACCATAACCCCAGCAGCTTAATCATGCCTATGTTCTTTTATGTTATTTTATGTTTCAGTTTAACGAATACAAACACATGTTTAACATGCTAACCATATTAATCAAAGGTATTGCGTATCCTACAGCGGGGTCAGCGTGTACGTGCACACACGAACGAACACGACAGGTTGGTACCAACCTGTCGTGTTCGTTCGTGTGTGCACTTACACGCTGACCCCACTGTAATTCATGTATGAAAAAAAAATATATATTTTTCTGCATTTTTTCTCATTTCGCATCAAAAGTGTATGTTGTTACCATTCAGTTGAACCGTCTCGGCGAGACGGTTCAACTGAGTGGTAACAACATACACTTTGGGTGGGTAGCGAACCAACCTGTCGTGTTCGTAAGTGTGTGCACTTACACGCTGACCCCACTGTAATCATTTTATCGCGGGAAACTCGTATTTACATATTGGGCAAAACGTCAAAAACAGTATAGTTTGTCTTAGCTCCCTACCCACCTAATTCAATCCTCTCAGAATTATCGTTAGGCTTATATGTAACCCTTTCAACCCTAAGGAACTGGAATGGACTGTGATATGCTAATGTTCCGACCAATCCAATGGTCACAAAATGATTTTCAGATTCGTCCATTTATGAAAAGGGGGTGTTTTTGTTCTCAAAAATATTAAAATTACTTTCAAAAAGTGCAGATCCTGATGAGACGGCTCATCTGGATCTGCACTTTTTGCATAAACCGATATAGCGGGATTTCCGGTTCAAAGGGTTAAGGGTTGGAATTGCCTCGAACACCCGGTTCTCTCAGAATTAAAAGAAACGTACTGTTGTATGTGATTGTGACTGTGGAAATGGGGATTATGGGATTTGTGACCAGTGTAGCTCCTGATCAAATACCACACTCCTGATACTGATAACGATCTATATTGCTGGTTAGAAACTTGACGGGTGTTTCATTTATGGAATAGCGAACAGTGCAGATCCTGTGCAGAACAGTGCAGATTGCGACCAATGCAGATCCAGATCAGACTGTTGCATCCGCACAGTCTGATCTGGATCTGCATTGATCGCAAAACTCAAATTTCTCCAGGCACGCCCACACATATAGCTGTGACTGGAGAAATGGTTATTACATGCATTCGTGGCTCGTCAAGCTTCTGGCCTGTTCGCACACTCGGGTACGGTTACACCCCATACAAGAGTAATCCCACGTGTATTACATTTAAGAGAAGGGGGCCAGGTGTGACTTTGGTGTGGCATGGATCTGGCACAAGGTCAGGTTATTGTAATTTCCGGGCTGAATATATGTTTATTTCGATGTAAATATTCCACTCTGATTTTGGGATCCCCCTCCTCCAATGCAGCAGGTTAAATGCGGGATCGAACTCGTTGGCCTAGTCTTCAATTGACTTAGCTGTTGATAGGCAGTAAAACATTAATAAAGAAAAACAAACGTCATGTAATATAAATATAATTTCATCAGGTAACCGGCCCTATATTGACTGAATACGTACCGACTGATAACACATTGTTGTATCAAGCGTTGACCTGATACAAACACCCGGGTTACAATGAAGTGAAAATTGACGTTCCATTGTGAGTTACCGAATTACGTCAGTGGAATGACGTCACGGAAACAAGTCAGTCCGCGCTGTTTTCAACGAAAAAACTTCATCATTGCTCATTATATAGCCAAAAATGTTACCTGATAAATAGAATACAATGCTAGTGTCTTTTGATATCATGTTTATCAGGCTCGGCTCGGAAACGGTAGGAATTCCTCGACAAGCCTCGGAATTCCTACGCGTTTCCTAGCCTAGCCTAGCCTAGCCTAGCCTAGCATAGCATAGCATAGCATAGCATAGCATAGCATAGCATAGCATAGCATAGCATAGCATAGCATAGCATAGCATATCATAGCATAGCATAGCCTAGCCTTGCCTGATAAACGTGATATGACACTAGCCTGGTATTCTCTATATAATACATGAAGGCGTCAGTGGAGGATGGGGGTTAAGTCAGTATGGAATTAGCCTCCTTCTTCCACTAACGGCTTCATATGATATGTTCACGTCTAGTTCTATTACAAAATGTAATAAATTCATTTCAGAAATAGATTCTGCTCAAATAGAGTGTCTCCTCAGAGCTCCAGATAAGCTGTGAAACTTGCGTAAATACCCAATTAAAATTGCCAAAAAACCCAATTGAAATCAGAAGTAGCGAGTATCAAAAAGCAATAACAAATTTGTGGTACCTTTATCATGCTACAGAAAACAATAAACAGACCACAAATATAGCATATTTTTCTTATTTTCCAAGAAAACACGTCTTGGTATTTCATTAGAACTGTCTCCAAGGAGACAATTCTAATGAAATGCCAAGACATGTTTTCATTTCGAAGCAAACTATTCAATAATTGCTGTCTGTTGATGTGTAAACAGTAGTGTGATTTTATTTTACCCAATTAAAATATTGAAATACCCAATTGCTTCAGATATGATGGAGTGAAAATACTCAATTACTAATTCCTTATCTGGAGCCCTGGCCTCCTTATAACTTATATACTGAATCGTGTATTCGTTTCTGATATATAATAAGTTATATTATCATGCAGTGATTATGAATGCACGCATTCGTGGTTGTTTCTCTAAAGTTAAGTAACAAAATGACAATGCGTTATCCAATGTTGATATACAAGCCACTTGACATGCTTGCTATATGATAACTTTACTTTTCCAAGAAGGAAGTGTTTTTATTTATGACGCGTGTATCGTTACCACCCGGTGCGCGACAATCCACATATGAACCACCCTAAAGGTTAGAGAATACTGAATAGGGCGAAATCACCAAATGTAGTCCGGTATAAAGAATAGTGCGTGTGTTTTGAGGTCACAGACACAAATTGTTTGAAAATCTTGATCTATTACTACCCAGTTTTACTTCAGGAATAGTGTCGGGTGTTATTAACACCAGTTATCAGCATATTTGTAACATTTAAAAGAAAATACTGAACCTGTTGGTCACGTGATGTAGACAGAGTTTCAGTTGCGAAAAAAATGTAAACAATGTTGGGGGACATGACGAGGTTGGAGTTTAATTTCTTAGGAGTAAATCATTCCAGCACAAAAATATTTACACAATTCCCTAACATTTGATTGGCCCGTAGCAAGTCTCTGTCCAAAATGTATATCCCAGTAAACTCCCACGCCGAACTACTTTCCGTAACCGTGAGGCGCAGTTAAAATAATTCTTAAGAAAACGGAAAATAAACACATTTTCTTGATGAATTTATTTCAAATGCTGGAATTATAAGGAATGAATGGCCTTTTTGTTGAATTTATCGGGGATATAAACTTGGAAAAGTCGCGGGAATACTGGACGAGGCCTTCCGGTACACACCACATTTCCCCCAAAATTACGCTATATTTATAGGCTATTTGAGTTGTATGTGAATATGTGCACGGGTTCCACATAGTGCGATATTGCGCGACTTGGGGAGCATAAACAAATGAACAAAATATGAGGAACTATTTTGCGATGTGAAGCGTAGTTCCGTCATTGACCAATATCAAGGTGCATGATAACGTGGTTACCACAACAACAACAATGTCTGAAAGTGTTGAAAGCGCGGCCACTCCAAAGTAAATATTATTGGCTGTTATCCTTAATATGCAACGGATGTTGATGAAATATGACCAGCACACACGTCTTCATGATCTGCATTTGGTGGTCTCGGGAATTCGGCACATACTTATGTCGTTTTTGCGAACAATCGATTTCCGTGTCAGTATTGACAGTAATCTTCGCAGAAACGACAGATGTTTGGGCCAAAGTACCGAGACCATCAATACAGCCTAACAAGCCGCGTTTAATGCGCCATATTTCATTAACATCCGTTACATACTAAGGACCATATAACAGAATACGTACATTGGATCGAAGTTTCAGTAAGTCTTGTTGTTGTTGTAACCACGTGATCATACACCTTAAACATGGACTCACGAGACATCAATATGGCAAAATATAGAAGTCTTGCTTTGCATTGTGTTTCAATGGGAAACGAACATACGTATATAATAAGGCCATTTATTTTGATGAGACTAGTTTATGCACACTAGAACCCCCTACTGTTCAACCTCACCTAGTGTAACCGGGATCTCCCCTAGTGTAACCGGGATTACACTAGGGGAGGTTGAACAGTAGGGTAACCGGGGTTACACTAGGGGAGGTTGAACAATATGGGGTTCTTGTATCCGGGGTTACACTATGGGAGGTTAAACAGTAGGGTAACCGGGGTTACACTAGGGGAGGTTGAACAATAGTAGGTTATTGTAAGGGATTACACTAGGGATAGGATGACACAGTTAGGGTAACCGGGGTTACACTAGGGGAGGTTGAACAATAGGAGGTTATTGTAACCGGGATTACACTAGGGTAGGATGAACAGTAGGGTAACCGGGGTTACACTAGGGGAGGTTGAACAATAGGGGGGTTCTTGTAACCGTGATTACACAAGGGGAGGTTGAACAGTAGGGTAACCGGGGTTACACTAGGGGAGGTTGAACAATAGGGGGTTCTTGTATCCTGGGTTACACTAAGGGAGGTCGTTTGTTTGTTTTTTGTGTGTTGGGGTTTAACGGCCTATCAACAGCTAAGGTCATTTAAGGCCGGGTCAATGGGTTTAGTACTAAATCCCATATATTACCTGTACAAGTACATGCACATGTTCAAGTGCATGTACAAATGGGGGGATCCCAAAATCAGAACTGAATATTTACAATAACAAAACTATATATTCAGCCCTGAAATCAGAATAATCCTGATCTGATGCAGGTCCTCGCCACACCAGAATCACTTGGCCCCTCCCAAAAGCAGTAGGATCAGTAATAATCTTACTACTTTTATAATGGGCAATAACGCAATTCAACTCCCTGGTAACTAAAGACCCAAAGATAAAAACGTACCTGAGGGCCAAACCAGGCAAATCGTGATTCCTATAAGGAGGAACCCCTACCGTTAAATTACGCCGTCTCATTCGCCCGACCACCACCCACATATGGGAGGTTGAACAATAGGGGGTTCTTGTAACCGGGATTACACTAGGGGAGGTTTAACAATATGGTAACCGGGGTTACATTAGGGGAGGTTAAACAATAGGGGGTTCTTGTATCCGGGGTTACACTAGGGGAGGTTGAAAAATAGGGAAACCGGGGTTACACTAGGGGAGGTTGAACAATAGGGGGTTCTTGTATCCGGGGATACACTAGGGTAGGTTGAACAGTAGGGTAACCGGGGTTACACTAGGGGAGGTTAAATAGTAGGATAACTGGGGTTACACTAGGGGAGGTTGAACAATAGGGGGTTCTTGTATTTGGGGTTACACTAGGAGAGGTTGAACAGTAGGGTATCCGGGGTTACACTAGGGTAGGTTGAACATAGGGTAACCGGGGTTACACTATGGGAGGGTGAACGGTAGAGTAACCGGGGTTACACTAGCGGAGGTTGAACAGTAGGGTAACCGGGGTTACACTAGGGGAGGGTGAACAATAGGGTAACCGGGGTTACACTAGGGGAGGGTGAACGGTAGAGCAACCGGAGTTACACTAGGGGAGGTTGAACAATAGGGGGTTCTTGTATCCGGGGTTACACTAGGGGAGGTTGAGCAGTAGGGTAACCGGTGTTACACTAGGGGAGGGTGAACGGTATGGTAACCGGGGTTACACTAGGGGAGGTTGAACAGTAGGGTAACCGGGGTTACACTAGGGAAGGTTGAACAATAGGGGGTTCATGTATCCGGGGTTACACTAGGGGAGGTTGAACAGTAGGGTAACCGGGGTTACACTAGGGGATGTTGAACAATAGGGGGTTATTGTATCCAAGGTTACACTAGAGGAGGTTGAACAGTAGGGTAACCGGGGCTACACTAGAGGGGTGAACAATGGGGGTTCTTGTAACCGGGGTTACACTAGGGGAGGTGAACAGTATGGTGTTCTTGTAACCGGGGTTACACTAGGGAGTGAACAGTAGGGGGTTCTTGTAACCGGGGTTACACTAGGGGAGGGTGAACAGTAGGGGGTTCTTGTAACCGGGGTTACACTAGGGGAGGAGATTAACAGTAGGGGGTTCTTGTACCCGGGGTTACACTAGGGACGGGTGAACAGTAGGGGTTCTACAATGCACGCGTCATTTCAGTTGTTCGACGTGTATCGTCTAGGGCAAATTTGTAGGATTAATACGACATATTACTGATAAGTACGTTTTCATGCAGTGCGGGTTCAAAAAAAGTCGTACAAATACATGTATGACATAAAAACACCACGCAGTATAAATATAGTTTATTTGTGGATCCGACAAATGGGGGTTTGTCACAGTATGGATTATACATGTATTCCAAAACACGTTTATAAAAGAATAAACTGTCGACCATGAACGGCCTCGGAAAATATAAAATATGAAACCGGGAAAATGTATTTAGATATATCAACTACAGAGAACGTCCGTATATTTGATCTGATTTTCGTAATAAACTGTTGACCAAATATACATATAGAACGCTTTCCTCACAATCCGACATAATATGAGGCACGCCATGGGTTTTTGTACATTCGGGCATCTACGTAATTTCATGAAATACGTTTACAAAACTTATAATATTTTGCATAAATAAACTAAAACGTTGACGAGAAATATAATTCCGCATGTACTCTGCAACTTTTGACGTCATTCACAACGTATTTCATGAAATTACGCACACGCCAAAATTACGTACAAAATCCTATGACGTGCCTCATATGTGATACAAATATGGCACACTGTCTATGTTACGAGGACGTATAATTGCATTTACTGGCGACAACAGAGATTGTATCAGCTCAATTTGCTTTTTCTTTTAAGCAATGATTGAAAATTGAAGTCGAACAAACCATTTTGTTATAATGATACCCCGATTACAAAAGGGTCGGGTCGCCCGTTACTGACCTACCAACCGGGCGCTAATCACCCATTGTATTGCCCGCCCGAGACAATGCCACACTTGGCACGCTCCCATTAATGTGACTATCACTATGTAACCTAGCACTAAGTAGGTCTAGCTCGTTATGAACACATCTGTTACTATCTTGTCAACGCGAAAATTTGAGGGGGCTATGACACCACTTTGGAATCATTTTCAGGAAATGGTGTGGTGTTACAAGTGATTGAAAAAGTTAAAACAAAGCCTCTGTGTCACATATTTTCATGAAAACAATTCCAACCAAATTCAGTCGTGTTGAAATTTTTGGCCAAAGATAGGTGGGTATTACATTGTAAACAATAAATATACACAGCTTATGCGGTTACTGCATTTTTATTGTGGCACGCGATTTGTACTTCATTTGCGAGTATTTTTCAATATAAATGTCGCAAGAGCGTCCTTAACTGATTGCGAATGGCGGTAGTTTTGTTAGTCACCCGCCGCCCTCAAGACAACGGTAAATGGCTATTTTCAACCGTCCCGTGATGCCAAAGTAATGAGATCAGCTTCGGACAACAACAACAACAATAACAACAACAATATGGCTTTGATGAAATCATTCGAAGATTGACTTGGAAAAACGAGCGAGAGCCGCTTGTTTACGGGGACGAGCTTGTGTGTCTCGCCCCACTAAGCGATCGGACTCTCTGAAACGCTTTATCCCCGGAATAAAATACATTCGTTGATTGAGTGACTGAATGGAGTTTTATGTCCGTTCAACAGCACGGTCATATGTGACTGTGACTGGAGAACTGGGTCTTATTGGTTTTGCGACCAGTGCAGATCCAGATCAGACTGTGCGTCCGCACAGTCTGATCAAGATCTGCAGTGTTCGCCATTCCATCAATGAAACATCCGTCATCATTCTATCAATATATACAGATCGTTGTCAGGCTGCAGGAGTATGCTACGTGTATTTGATCAGTAGCCTATTTCATCAAAATTGCAAAGTATACTTTTCTAGCAAAGTATACTTTGAGGGAGAAATTTTCAATTTAAGGATAAATTTATTAATTTGTATTATACTGAATGTATTACATTATCACAGCCATTTTGGCTGTGATAATGTAATAAATTCAGTATAATGATTCTGCATACTTTTAATCATCAAATATATGCAGTGGTTAGTTCTATATGAACTAATGCATTTCCGGAAAAATAAATGATTACTCCCTCAAAGTATACTTTGCTAGAAAAGCATACTTTGCAATTTTGATGAAATCGGCTACTGGTAACAAATCCCATAAGCCTGTTTTCCATATTTCTCCAGTCACTGCCACATTTATCAGTTCTATAGCCATGATAGTTTGGTTTTCCATATTTCTCTAGTCACTGCCACATTTATCAGTTCTATAGCCATGATAGTTAGGTATGTCTCATTGGAATTTAAGGTCAATGGTGTATATCGTAATTTAAATAACCACATCAAAGTGAAGAGTGTGTTGATCATAAAAAGAATCACATGATATTCCATGAATGTGTATTTTCTTCAACGGTCAAACAAACACATGAACTTGTAGTGTGTCCATAAAGTGACTTTTATGCAAGGATTTCATTATGTATGTCTCTGATGTTATGCTACTTCAAAAATGATAGCGTTTTACCAATGAACACAAACTTACGTTGAAGTACAGTTGCATTCATTTGAGGTTATATACCTCAGATAATACGCAATGGATGATATTATAGAATTTGATTGATGAAGCTTATTCCACCGAACACATTTTTTCCAGTATCGATTTGTTTTTTGCGGGGTGAGGGTGGGAGGATGGTGGAGGACATAGACAGACCGCGTTGTAACTTTAAATGCGATTTATTGTTTACCATAGTTTCTCTACCAATGAAAGAACAGCACATTGCGACACATATCTATTACATTAATCATTAAATGTTCAGCCACGATCTTTAGAACTGATTTTACTCCTCGTGCTCAGTTCACGAGACACAAAGCATATTACCGCCCACACACGTGAGCACTTCGTGTCATACCGCCAAATCATATGCTAGTATAGCGATTCGAAAAACAGTAAGTACGTTATAGTTCACATATTGGATTTTGAATAAATTAATTTATTAAAAATATGTGAACTATAACTTATACATATTGTACATCGTTAAAACGGGACTGCAGTTTATGGCGTAACTGTCAGATAAAATAGTGTCGATGGAAGTTGAATATTGATGGCTATCAATAGCAAGGGTCTGTGGAAGAAGGTGGCTGAATCCTTAATGTACCTAGTCACCGTCTTC
This sequence comes from Conchocele bisecta, assembly GCA_029237695.1. Classification (NCBI taxonomy): domain Eukaryota; kingdom Metazoa; phylum Mollusca; class Bivalvia; order Lucinida; family Thyasiridae; genus Conchocele; species Conchocele bisecta. Next base: position 40,700,593 of record CM055266.1, on the reverse strand, counting down.
CACCGACCCCTTCAAACACATATAACCCGTAATAACCTTTTATGCTGAAGTTAATTTGTTCTCGTGTAATAAAAACTGACCATTTTTCGTAGTCCTCCCAAAAGCCATATGTAGTGAGCATACAGTTGGATCATCTTGACTGGACACTTCAACTGTGTATACGTATTAAAACAAAACATTGTGTGTAGACATTTAACATATAGAAAGAAATGTTGGAAACAGCTGATACCACTGAACCAGTATAACGCATATACAAGGTGCATGATCACGTGGTTACAACAACAACAACACTAGCTGAACTTGTTGAAATCTCACCCACTCCAAAGTAAGTATTATTTGATATTTTCCTTAAAGGTACATGCCCACGTGCCAGGTTATAATATAGGAAGGCATATCTTTTTCGTCCATTCGTTAGATATGATATTGTTAGGGTAAAATAAACAGTCATGAACCATTTTCCGACGATATAATTGGCATTAGTATGCTTCGTATATCAAACATGAATTTCCACACACATATCAGGGGCGATAACCGTGTTTCCTTAAAATGTTAACTTACGTTACTATTTATTCTCTGTAATTATTGTTGATGTCCAATGATCATACTTTATAATCTGTCGAAAATATTATTTTGTTCAGGTGATTCCTTTAATTACTATAAATAATTAAAAAATAGCATGCCTCATTTGCATACGAAACTAGCATGATACGACCGCGCGTCACTATCAGTAAAATAAATATTACTAAATGATTATATACATGTATGTATAGCGAGTACTCGTAATTTTTAGAACTGGTGGAATAGTGACACAATTATACACTTATTTAATTCTATAAAGAACATATTGTGCCTACTGCGTGGGCATGTACCTTTAATATGCAACGGATTATATGGCGCAGCAAACGCGTCTTCATGAGCTGCATTTGGTGGTCCCGGGAGTTCAGCACATAGTTATGTCGTTTTTGCGAAGAAACGGTAGACACGGAAATCGATTCTTCGCAACAACGACAAAGTACAAGACGCGTTTGATGCGCCATATTTCATCAAAATACGTTGCATAATAAGGACAAAATAAAAGAATATGTAATTTGAATCGGAGGCATCTGGAAGCTTCAGTATTTGGTGTTGTTGTTGTAACCACGTGAGCATACACCTTGATATAATGGGATAAGAAAGCATGAGTACATAAACTTTTCTCTGATGTTTATTATACCGATAAAAAAAAACCAGCAGTGTATTTCATCTGATATATGGTCCCATATATTAAGTCGTGTTACATTTTATGTGATTTCACACTTAGGTACGTTTCCGGCATTTATAGCCAGTCGAGGACTGTTTACTCAAACCGAATGATCATATGTGGCTGATTGGAGAATGTGGCTTATGAGATTTATGATCGGTGTAGCTCTTGCTCAAATAGCACACCCCCGTAGCCTGATAATGATCTATATTCCTTGCTAGAAGCATGACGGGTGTTTCATTTATGAAATTGCGAACAGTGCAGATCCAGATCAGACTGCGCGGATGCGCAGGCTGATCTGGATCTACACTGGTCGCAATTGCAATAAGCCCCTTTTTCTCCAGTCACTACCAAATATGAGATAAGCCGTGTGATTTTGTACCTAAAAAAATGTGCAATTAACGGAAACTGTTATATTTTCTGTAAATAACTTGACGAAATTTTCACTGCTAGTGCGAACGTCGATTCGCATTTGCTTGCTCTGAACATTTGGTCACGTTTTTACGTGATTTACTGAAAATATCGTTTTGTAAATATTTTTCACGAGATAATGCACATCTTTTTAGGTACAAAGTCTCATAGCTTGTTTCAATTATGCAATACTACGCTAGCTAGCTCTAAATCACATAAACCCCATTTCCCCAGTCGCAGCCACATATAGTAAATATATTCCATTTAACTTTACTCTTGAAACCTGACAATGTTATACATGCATCATATGATGCATGTATAACATTGTCAGGTTTCAAGAGTGTACATATTCCGTCAGCCCCGTTCCTCCAATTATAAACACTAACCTTTTCTCAACATGCCGTATGAACCTGCCGACAGTCCAGTTTCTTCAGCTATGGTCAACCATAATGACCGTTAGTCAAACCAGAACATGCTGTGTTCGTTAATTAATCGTACATCTAAGGCTGGGAGTTGGCTCTCTTATTACAGGCCCGGCAAAGTATATTTACTTGTATGTATATACATTCTATTTCGGTTTGATTATCAATGCATATACTTATATGTGTGTATGATGTAGTGATCCGCCGTTTACTTTCCGGCGCACCCAAACAAGCCACAATGCCTCGCGTAGAAGCACTGCACGCCCGCAGAAAGTACACCTGGTCTATAATAAAATGCACAACCCAAGACATGTTAATCTCGACCAGTATGGCGGCACAACGTCAGCGGTTTGCCGTATCCTGTTTGTTTATGTGGAGATAATCCGCAGCAGCCGCTGTTGTCTCCACTCCAATTAATATTCCGAGTTGTTTCCCTTGGTTGTATGACGTCAGATACGTACGTAATACTGTCGTTAAGTCACTGTCTATAATAATGTGGTAAGCGTTAGGTGGAATTTTCCATGTGCATATACTGACTGTATATCATTTTAGCGTGTACAGAGCGTGCTTCAATACTTCGCGTGGCTACGTACATACATACTTATCTGTGAAAGTGCTGTCAATAAATATTTTTATCAAAGCAATTTATGTACTAAATGCACGAACCGGGCTAACATATATCACTGCATTTCACATATAATATATTTTTGTCTGAAGCAGTTCGTGACACTAATGTGAACGCTCTTATTAAATTTAGATGGAACGTGGGATCGGTGTATATTTATGTGGTGGGTCTGTAATCACGTCTGGTACAGTGTAACCTCTCTAAGCCGGACGGACATCCATAGAATATATGTGTTTCTTTGTGATTCATCTCATAATAATTCCAGCACAAAAATATTTACACAATTCCCTAACATTTGATTGGCCCGTAGCAAGTCTCTGTCCAAAATTTATATCCCAGTAAACTCCCATATGCCGAACTACTTTCCGTAACCGTGAGGCGCAGTTAAAATAATTCTTAAGAAAATGGAAAATAAACACATTTTCTTGATGAATGTATATCAAATGCTGGAATTATAAGGAATGAATGGCATTTTTCTTGAATTTATCGGGGATATAAACTTGGAAAAGTCGCGGGAATACTGGACGAGGCCTTCCGGCCTTCGTCCAGTATTCCCGCGACTTTTCCAAGTTTATACCCCGATACATTCCACAAAAAGGCCATTCATTCCTATAATGTATGTTTAATACCTCTATGCACGCGTATTTGTCTTAGAGAACTTATCTGCCCTGGCAGGGGCCCGTTTCACTAAACTTCGTACGATGAAGAAGTTCGGAAGTGCAAAACTAATATTTACAACAAAGTTGGCATTAGTTGCCGATTTGGCTAAAGACCACCTCCGAATAGCAATCACCTGGCTGTAAAGGCCACACTTGTTTTGTCCCAATGGCACAATTACTATATATATGACCCCGTGAATAAAGACCATCTGTGAACAAAGGCCAGACTTTTCACTTCCCATGGCTAGCCTTTATTCACAGGTTTTACTGTATTACAATTTTATTGCATATAATGGGCACTTAATAAAATACACTTGTGTAATCAATGTACAAATTAGACCGCTACAGAATACATGAATATTTTACAGAATACATGTACATATAAACAATTCAAAAACCATATTGTTTTCGATAATATTAAATTAAAGGAAAATTTAAGAATGAGCCTTCTTTTTATTTCGTGAAATTTGGTCAAATATTGATTTTATTGCGAAAACAAAATTTCCCCATGTTAAATCCCCATAGACATCTTCACTCCGTGAAGATGTCTATGGGGATTTAACATGGGGAAATTTGTTTGAATTTCAGAAATACTGCACCGATTTTTAAAATTTAACTTTTGTTTTCTTAGTTAGATCATATCCAAGCTATCTAGTCAGGTTTCGGAGTCAATTTCCAAAATATTTCGTTTTTTGACTCCTCCCACACTTCCTTACCACTCTTTCCCCCATGTTAAATTCCCATAGACAAATCAATTTTTCGTAATAAAATCAATATTTGACCGAATTTCACGAAATAAAAAGAAGGCACATTCATAAATTTTCCTTTAATTTAATATTATCGAAAATAATATTGTTTTTGAATTGTCTATATAGCCGTAAAATTTGGGCAGCTTTCGTGAAACAGACTATAAAGCTAATTCATGTCACTTCAGAAATGGGTCCTAGAAAATTGTGGGTCCTCTGCACTCGGCAATTGTCGGTTGGGGTCGATGGGAAATCGGCCACTTACGTGACATGTTGCCAGTAACCAGTTATACAATATGGTAAACAAACCTTCCAGGACAAAAGACATCATTATTATTTCACAGAAATAGCCCAGGTACATGTATGCACTTTCGTAGGTTATAATGTATAACGATGACCAACTAGGCAGTTCTAATAGGTTAGCCCTTTCACCCCTAAGTAATTTACTAAACTTCGTACGACTAAAATGTTCGTAAGTGCAAAATTATGATAGTCTGTAAATTTCACATTAACAATATATTCTTGTAAACAATTATTTGATTTACATTTATTGAGCATAGGCTGCATATGCATGCAGCCTATGCTCAATAAATGTAAATCCATCAATTGACCTTTCCAGACGATCCCAAATTTGCACTTACGAAGATTTTAGTCGTACGAAGTTTAGTGAAACGGGCCCCTGTAATGGACTGTGGCATTTTGATTTTCCAACAAATCTAATTGTCCACAGCATGATTTTCAGACTTGTCCATTTATAAACAAAGTCACCGAAGGTCACAACATACGCCCGTCGAGGTGTAGCCAGTATACAAGCGGGATAACTCCATGGAAACAGCAATCACTAACACTGATGGGTATACCCCTCAGAAACTAAAACTTTCAAAAAAGTTAACGCAAATGGAACAATTGAACAACTGAGTGTCGAATGTCACAATAGTGAGGCATGGCCAGTCAATAAGGGGATATAACTCACTGGAAACCAACAGGGTCCTTCCTCGTGCCATGACAAACGTCTGTACCAAATTTGGTTATGATCCATCAAGTAGAACTCAAGTTATTGAGCGTAAAAGGATACAAAGGGCAAACATTAATACAAATGGCCACCAACCGAAATAAGTCATCACAATGTTTGAAAAACAACGGGCCTCTTCATCGTATCGTGATAAACGTGTATACCGAATTTGGTTGCGATCTGTCAATTAGAACTTGAGTAATTTCGTGAATATGGATACAATTTAAAGATAGCCGCCAAAGGGAGGTAAGTCATCGGAAATTGTTGAAAGTGAATATGCTTCTTCGTCAAACGTGATAAACATGTATACCAATTTGTTTAATGTTCCATACAACTTGAGTTATTGAGTGGACAAAGATATATAGTGCAATAATTAAAAATGGCCACCAAGGGGAGATAAGTCATCGGACATTTTGAAATAATCAATAGGCTTCTCCGTATTGCCATGTTAAACATGTAGACCGAATTTGCTTACGATCCACCAAGTAAAACTCGTAGTTATATCGTGGACAAGCTGTGCCCGCACGTACCCCGCAGAGGACATGGATTTGTGTTATTAATTCGTTCCCACGATATAACAATTCGTTACCACGAATTAACAATTCGTTCCCGTGGGAACGAATTGTTATTTCGTGGGAACGAATTGTTAAATTGCGGGAACAAATTGCTAATTCGAGGGAACGAATTGTTAATTCGAGGGAACGAATTGTTAATTCGTGAGAAGGAATTGTTAATTAAATTGAGGGAACGAATTGTTATTTCGTGGGAACGAATTAATAAAAAAAAAAAGTCTACGTCCCCTGCGGGGTTGATTGTCCGGTTCAAATGCAAGGCCATATACAAACGAGAAAGCACCTTATGTTAACACCATTGCCAGCAGCTAAACTCCGATATCCTGATATAGTGTCAGCTACTATTACTACACCGGATCAGTTTGCCCTGGTCTGAACCCCAGTGTGATTTAGCGCTAAGGTTTTAAGCCAGGTAACAATGGATCGGTCGTTACACAGATACGCATGCTCTGCTCACCACCGGTTCAAACGGCACACACAGGAATCCCTCGACCAGCGGTGTACGATCCCAAAGGGAAGGCAACATTACGTGCAATATATGAGAGACGCCATGTGATTTTGTACCTTCGGAAATCTGCGTAATTTCATGAAATTTCATTTTCCGTAAATGGCGTCAAATATTGACAAAATTGTCAGACTACATGCGGGTTCTCTGAAGATTTTTTGTCAACTTTTGACTTAGTTTATTAAAACTATTGTAAATGTTGTAAACGTATTTAATGAAATTACGCAAATGTCCGAAGGTACAAACTCACATGGCGTGTCTCATATACAGTGCAAGGAGTACAGTATATTTTAGGGAGTCGTCTTGGAACGATCAGAGAACAGGGGCCCGTTTCACTAAACTTCGTACGACTAAAATGATCGTAAGTGCAAATTTAAGATCGTCTGTAAATTTCAATTTATGGATTTACATTTATTGAGCATAGGCCTATGCTCAATAAATGTAAATCCAATATTTATTTACAAGAAAACAATGTTAATGTGAAATTTATAGACTATCATAATTTTGCACTTACGAACATTTTAGTCGTACGATGTTTAGTGAAACGGGCCCCAGATTATTAGAGTGTTTGGATGAAGCCAAATACAACTACACTGGATCACTTTATGCAAACAGTGCAGATCCAGATGAGCCGGCTCGTAACGAGCCGTCTCATCAGGATCTTCACTGTTTGCCCCATGTGTGTGAATCTCTGTAAACTTCACCTTTATGATATGACTGTAGTACAGTATATGCATTATTCGTTAAAGGTACATCCCCACTCAGTAGGCACAAACTGTTCTTTACATGTAATTAAATAAGTGTATAATTGTGTCACTATTCCACCAGTTCTAAAACTTACCAGTGCCCGCTATACAGATATAATCATTTAGTAATACATGTATCTATTTTACTGATAGTGACGCGCGGTGGTATCAGGCTATTTTCATATGCAAATGAGGCATGCTATTTTTTAATTATTTATACTAATTAAATACGTCACCTGTAAAAGATATATTTTCTACAGATTATATGATCATTACACATCAAAAACTAAATACAGAGAATAAAGTAATGTCCGTTAACATTTTAAGGAAACACGGTTATCGCCCCTGATATCAGTATGGACATTTTCGTCTGATATACAATGTATAATACTGCCAATAAATACGTGGGGTAATGGTGAATGAATGTTTATCTGCCAGAACATGTCTCAGGTGATGTATCTGATATAGAGAACATTTTGTGTCTACTGAGTGGGCATGTACCTTTTATATCCGTTTAGCCATGTGCTTTTTTAACATAGTCTAACGGAATTAGACACTACATGACCAATGACCACAGACACAAGGCATCAAGTTAATACATGTATGTTTTAATTATGTTCCTAACAGCAACATGTTTTATTTTCTGGCTATTCCTGAAGAAGAAAAAAAGTATTCGATCGATTATCAATGTTCGTTTTATTGTAGTAATCAATCCATTCATGTTGGGTAAATCGCCTCCCGCCCCCCAATTGTAGGGCGGTGTCAACCATACACCCCCAATGTAAGTAAAGTAAACACGGGTAATAGCTTAAAATCCCCGAGTATCACCATTATAAACACTCCATAACCAGTTGGGATTGCGGCTATGTCGGTAACTGGTGAGATTTGGACAAACGGGGCTTGCGACTGTTGTGACCAGTGTAGATCCAGATCAGCCTGCGCATCCGCGCAGTCTGATCTGGAACTGCACTGTTCGCAATTCATAATCAATCAGTGAAATACCCGGTATGGTTCCAGCATACGGAGCCCCGCAGGGGACATGGATTTTTCTTTTTATTAATTCGTTCCCACGATATAACAATTCGTTCCCTCAATTTAACAATTCGTTCCCTCGAATTAACTATTCGTTCCCACGATATACCAATTCATTTCCTCGAATTAACAATTCGTTCCCACGAAATGACAATTCGTCCCCTCAATTTAACAATTCATTCCCACGAATTAGCAATTCGTTCCCACGATATAACAATTCGTTCCCACGAATTAACAATTCTTCCGTGGGAACGAATGTTATTCGTTCCCGTGGGAACGAATTGTTATTATTGAGGGAACAAATTGTTAAATTAACGTTATTCGTCGGGAACGAATTGTTAAACTTAGGAAACGAATTATTATTTCGTGGGAACGAATTAATAAAAAAAAAGAATTCTACGTCCCCTGCGGGGCTCCGTACTAGCAAGCAGTATAGATCATTATCAGCCAGAAGCAGTGCACTAACGAAGGAGCTAGACTGGCTACAACTGCCATAAGCCCCATATCTCCAATATAGTAGTCATAATCGAGACACGCCAACCGATTTTGTAAATAAGAAGAAGTGCGATTTTTCATGAAAAATATTTACGGGAACTGTTATATTTTCTGTTAATTTCGTCGGAAATTGACGAAATTTTCACAGCAAATGCGGAATGCTATTCCGCATTTGCTCTGAACATTTCGTCAACTTCTGACGTCATTTACGGAAAGTATCGTCATAAATTTTGTAAATGCTTTTCAAGAGATATTGAAAATATTCTTAGGAACAAACTCACATGGGTTGTGTCAGTTATGCCCCCCTATAACGGCGTGTGTACATATGACATGGGTGGATACGTAGCTATATATTAGATAAACAAAACTGATCTTGAAGGCGATAGAGCAGACAAAAACGATACAATCTCAATGGAAAGTCATGCTGACAATGATCTATACGGATTTGTACATGTTAACAATGTTACGGGTGGTAGTTAATTAAATTTGGAACATGTGCCAAGAAAAGGGACCTAACGCCATTAGGAGAAAAATAGATGAACATTCCCAAAGTCGCATCAATATTTAACTATGTTGTCAATGGCAATGTGTACAGTCAAACCACTGCTAACGACCACATCGAAATTCCCTGTAAATAGCAGCTATATTTTTATATTTCCAATTTTCGCGCCCGCCGAGGCTTTGATAGTATAACGAAAATCTTTATCCAAAAACAATACTTTAACCAACAACGTTAACCCGGACGCACGTACGGACGTACGAACGCATGCCAATGCGCCGACAATATCGCGCTGTCCGCGAGCGGGCGCGACAATGACCCTGCGAATAAAGACCAACTCTGAATAAAGGTCAGATTTGTTTCTTCCCATGGTTGGCCTTCATTCACAGGTTTCATTGTATAGTTCAGAGACTGCAAAGAGCAGATCATTCTTTGTTACGAGACTTGCAATTCGATGCGGAATTAAATATTCTCATCTGCGGTTTCTTTTTAAATTTCCAATTTTCTCAACAAAACGTGGTTGGCAGCAATTTAGAATGATTTCCATTGGAAATGATTCTCAAATGCTATCAAATGATGTTTTTGTTGAGAAAAAACATAAAATATGACACAACAGGAGATGACAATTTTGATTCCCGTCTTTTAAGGGTTACATATGTAGAACTGTATCCAGCAGCGTATATACAGTAGTATTGTGCATTGTATTTGTAAATGGTGAGCCATTCTGTAAAATGAATTGACTTCATTCTGTAATTAATTGTCCTGATTAAACCAATTAATATTAACAATGATTTTCTTTCTGAAATAATATTTCCTGCAGAACAAACACTTTCATTTTTAAAAGTGCAATTCTATTTAACGACCTAAATTTAATACCATTTGCTGTGTCCACAGTTTCAGTGTGGGATATTTTAATAGCCTGATAAGGTAGAAATATGTTAGCGTTTCGTATCAAGTTGCACTGTTTTCGCACGTTCTGTGGTTTCGAGTTTTAAGGTATGTTCGTATGAGGTATGTGTTTTACTTTCTACAAAGCGCGACTCTTTTGCACAAACTATGCCACAGGATATATGATCCGCCGATTTTAACGAATTCATATTTTCACAAACATGGAAGTCAACGGGAATATGGGGCTTATGGCATCTGCGATAAGTGTAGATCCAGATCAGACTGCGCATCCGCGCAGTCTGATCAGGATCTGCACTAATCGCTGTTCAGCCAGTGACATGTCTGTCCCTCTACTAACAAAGGAGTGTACCTTATCATACAGGAGAGTGCTAACAAATCAGGGGCCCGTTTCATTAAACTTTTTACGACTAAAATGTTCGTAGGTGCAAATTTAGGATCGTCTGGAAATTTCAATCAATGGATTTGCATTTATTGAGCATAGGCTGCATATGCAGCCTATGCCCAATAAATGTAAATCCAATAATTGTTTACAAGAAACCATTGTTAATGTGAAATGTACAGACTATCATAATTTTTCACTTACGAACATTTTAGTCGTACGAAGTTTAGTGAAATGGCCCCTAGAAGTTAGACTGGCCACATCAATCATAAGCCCATTACTCCAGGCACAGTCATAGCCGTTGGCTTGGATACATAAGTTACTGTCGAAACCTTCCCTAATTGTACAGCCATATAAACAATACAAAAAGAATATTTGTTTCGATAATATTAACTGTTCCTAAAATTTAAGAATGAGCCTTCTTTTTTTATTTCGTGAAATTTGGTCAAATATTGATTTTATTACGAAAAATTGGTTTGTCTATGGGAAGTTAACATGGGCAAAAAAAGAGGTGGAGAACCTGGAGAAGGTGTCGAAAATCAAAAAGAATTAAAATTGACTTTGAAACCTGGCGATATATCTTGGAAATGATCTAACTAAGAAAACAGAAAATCGGACCACTATTTCTGAAATTGGAAAAATGTCCCATGTTAAATCCCAATAGAGATCTTCACCATGGGTACATGTATTTAACATGGGGAAATTGTTTCCTACGGACACCACGCACTTTAAGGCAGACCAAATGTATTAAGCACCCCAGTAAACGCAACAGCCCATGGGTTTATTCCTTAATTGAACTGTGGCTGTGAGTGGAGAAATGAAATTAATTTTGTTTCCAGTCTAGCTCCTGATCTGAATGACCAACAGTGCACCCACTAATCAGACTGTGCAGATGCGCAAGTTCATATGTACCTACACTGATAGCAACGATCATAAGCTCCATTTACTCGAGCACAATTATGGCTGTGAATGGAGAAATGGAGCTTATGTTGTTTTGCGACCAGTGTGGATCCAGATCAGCCTGTGCATCCGCAGTCTGATCAGGATCTGCACTGTTCACCATTTCACCCGTTCTAACAAGCAATACAGATCATTACCGGACTGCATAAGTGTGTTATTTGATCAGGAGCAACACTGGTCACACATTCCATAAGGCCCATTTCTCCAGTCACGGCCACAACGGTGAACAAGTATGAAACACTTAACCCTTTCACCCCTAAGTAACTGAATGGGCTGCGATATGTTAATTTTGCAACCAATCCAATCATCGCAAAATGATTTTCAGACTATTCCATTTATAAAAATGGGGTATTTGTTGTTCTAAAAAATATGAAAATTAATTTAAAACAGTGCAGATCCTGATGAGACGGCTCGTTACGAGCCGGCTCATCTGGATCTGCACTGTTTGTATAAACCGATATAGCGGGCTTTCGGGTTCAAAGGGTTAAATACCCCTATATATATATAGTTGTATACTTTCGATATAAATAATCAATTGACTAGTAGCCTATTTCACCAACATTGCAAAGTACATGTATACTTTTCTAGCAAAGTATACTTTGAGGGAGAACTTTTCAATTTTAGGATAAATTTATTAATTTTTATTATACTGAATTTATTACATTATCACAGCCATTTAATGGCTGTGATAATGTAGTAAATTCAGTATAATAATTCTGCATACTTTTAATCATCAAATATATGCAGTCGTTAGTTCTATATGAAATTATGCATTTCAGGAAAAATAAATTATTACTCCCTGCTAGAAAAGTATACTTTGCTATGTTGGAGAAATCGGCTAACGGAGCTCCAGTGAGTGAGTGAGTGAATAGGGTTTAACGTCCGCTTTTCTGACATAGAGGTACAAGCCTCAGGGAGTCTACACGCAGACGGGTCAACGGGGTCGAGTCCCGTATCCACCTGTCCGAGGGGGGTAAATCCCAACTTCAGAACTCAATATTTACAATCAAAATATATATTCAGTCCTGAAATTAGAACAACCTGATCTGGTGCCAGGCCCTCGCCACACCAGCATCATTTATCCCATCCCCTAAAAGTAATAGGATTAGCGCTAATCTTACTTTTATATATGGGGCATAGCCCGACTCAACTCTCACATACAAGAAAGCCAAAAACGGAGCTCCAGATAAGGTGCGTATTGGCACGTATTTTACGCACTTATTTCAGCTGAATACGCATTGAGTATCAAAACGAACTAAAACGAAAATAAATATATAAAAAAGTGGGGGTGCAAAATATTCACAGCAATGTCATATATACGCTATGATTTTCAAATTGAGTGAAAATACGGTAAAAAAGTTGAAAATTTACTTAGTTAAGCTGCAAGAAGCAAACAGTCTTTGCTTTCTGCAGCTTAAATAAGTGAAATTTTAAATTCGTTTTATTTTTTTATGATTTGTTCCCTATTTAATAAGGATGAAAATCAATAATACATTTGTAAATGTAAAATACGCATTGCATTTTGAAATCTGGGGGTATAATACTCTTTGGATACAAAACTTATCTGGAGCCCTGTCAATTCTGTTGCGCAGCTAAATGATTGGCGTTCAAGTGTAACTATATATTTGTGATTTATTCTATGTTCGTTTTAGATATAACGATAATTCACCAGTATTATGATTATGTCATTCGATAGCAAACTAATACAGTTCATGTTCATATAATTGGAAACCTTTTTATCCGAGATATAATAATTATTGACAGAACATATAGCTGTGTCCAGAGCTCCAGATAAGGTGCGTATTGGCGTAAATACCCAATTAAAATTGCCAAAAACCCAATTGAAATCAGAAGTAGTGAGTATCAAAAAGCAATGAAAAATGTGTGGTATCTTTATCATGCTACAGGAAACAATAAACAGACCACAAATATAGCATATTTTCTTATTTTTCCATGAAAACACATCTTGGTATTTCATTAGAATTGTCTCCAAGGAGACAATTATAATGAAATACCAAGATGTGTTTTCATTTAGAAGCAAACTATTCAATAAGTGCGGTCTGCTGATGTGTAAACAGTAGTGTGATTCTATTTTGCACAATTCAAATTTTGAAATACCCAATTGCTTCAGAAATGATGGAGTGACAATACTCAATTACTAATTCCTTATCTGGAGCGCTGGCTGTGTCAAATTTCGAATGCATAATACCGTACGTCTATTTTTCTTAAGTCAACAGACTCTTGTCAAAATTGATAAATTCGTAATATATCAAGACACCATTGACAAATACAGAATTAATGTATTTCACTGAAACTACTTATAAGGTCTACAAAGGTTTGAATTGCAGTTGGATAAGATCTGACCCCCTCGAAACGTTTGTAAAATTGGTAGTAATTAGTTCTCCAGCCAGCAGTCAATTGTTCATTAAATGTAAACTGCTGTTTGTTTGTTTTCTTTCTGCAAATCGGTTTCAAAAGGATCAGCTAACAACGAAATGCCTCCCAAATCGCATAATGAATTCCTTTCAACCGCCGTCATCCCACGCGTGTCTATCGGAGCACAGGCATTCGGCGTGTTTCTACTTCCATCGGTATAACTCTATATATATGAACAAGGCTTCTAACTTTGGTTGGACACGACCTTGTATCATAACAAAATAACATGTTTAAAATTGTAATTTGCTATGCATTTTTGTATTTCTGCAGGATAACGATAATTCTCAATGATCATATGAACTTGCCACTACAATATTGACAAATGAGCCGTAAACACATTATTTCATTTGTTATGATACGAGGTCGTGTCCGACCTAGGAAAAGCAGATGTAATTCGATACTATTTTCATAATTATGTTCTAACTATGTTATTTTAGCAAGATAACAATAATTCTCAAATGAACATGTGCACTTTCTGCTAAAATATTCACATTAGCGTTAATAAAATCGCGGAATTTGTTATGATACGAGGTCGTGTCCGACCAAAGTTAGAAGCCTTGTTCATTTATATAGACGTATCCGATGAAAGCCGAAACACGCCGAATGCCTGTGTCTCGCAGTACACTACCGCCTGTGCTAATCTTGCCAATATTTGTTAATTTCTTTATTTCTCAATACATGTACTTGACTTTTGTGCTTGAAATCAAACAGCTTGATTGTCTGAGCCTGAGCTGTGCTACAGCTCAGGCTCAGACAATCAAGTTGTTTGATTGCCAGTTGGCATTGTCAATATAGATCAGAAACGTTGACAGTCTAAGCATAATCGGTCGTGTATATACAGTGGAACCTCTCTAATCTGGACACCCTTGGATGTCACAGGGTGTGCGGGTTAGAAGTGCCATTGTAAATACAATATACTTGTATTTTGTGCTTGAAATCAAACAACTTGATTGTCTGTGCCTGAGCTGTGCTACAGCTCAGGCTCAGACAATCAAGTTGTTTGATTGCGAGTTGGCGTTGCCAATAGCTGTTCAGGAACGTTGATAATTTTGGCAATATTAACGTAGGCGGTTTTGTGGTAAATCCACACATAGGCGAGCGAGCCGTTGTGACCAGGGGCCGTTTCACTAAACTTCGTACGACTAAATTCCAAAATGAGGATCGTCTGGAAATATTAATTGATGTATTCGCATTTATTGAGCATAGGCTGCATGCATGCAGCATATGTTCAATAAATGTAAATCCATCAATTAAAATTGTAATTGTGTTAATATTAAATTGCAGACTATCATAATTTTGCACTTACGAACATTTTAGTCGTACGAAGTTTAGTGAAACGGCCCCGGGTATGACTAAAATGTATTAAATCCCAATACATGTAATACTATTTCAAAACAAGCAATAATTGGACAAGGGACATATAATAGCTCTGAACAAACAATAAATACAGTAACTGAATGTCTGTTTTTTTATCAACCCGCTACCACTGTAACCTACCCCTCAAACATCACAAAAGTTGAATAGATCAAAATACGTTCTGACGGTACATGAAAATGTCAAAACGCATTACATAATAATATGTATTTTTGGATGAAAATAACTAAGAAAATCAAAGTACTGAAAGTACTGACTGGCGGGAGACAAGTAGCCACTTGTGAATTTGCATACTCAGAAATTCCTTGTTAGAAATATATTCGATGTTGATTATTGGATGTACAATCTGCAAATTTGGAGAACTTGATATGTTACTGGTGTTTGTAAAATACAGCCTGCTCTAAACACAAATAGGTTGATGAAGCAAAGGCTCACAGGCATCACGGGATGCGACACCCTTTTTTTTATTTCTTGGTTTAAGGGACCCACCGACGGATGTATAAAAATAATTAAGTGGATGTTTTCGTTTCTGTCTCAAGTTGACGCCCACTCTGACAGAACGTGGTTGGTCTGTTCCAGCTCATTTTGCCGATGCAATTTGGACAAACAAACATAACGTTATTCTATTGTCTGTTTCAACTGAAAGCGCCGATGGATAATACGAAAAACCTTTTTTTTTAGAAATTAATCTCGAAACCTGGCGAGATAGCTCGGAAATGATCTAACTAACAACAAAAAATTATTATGTGAAAGTCGGCCCAGCAAAACAAAAATTATGGAAGAAAATGTATTTATAGATCACATCTCCCATAGAGAATGATGCCCATAAAATCAATATTTGATCGATTTTGTTCAAAAAATATTTTTGGCAGCATTGGTTTTTCGTAATGTGAAGAAAGAAAACGGGGAAATTTTCATATTTTTAGTACATGTATGTTTATTTGGCCAAAATCAATCGGCACTTTGCAGAAGAGGGATACAAACCGAGTAATCCAAATTGCATACCCAACAGGAACTCTGGAGGTGTGACATAATATTATGTGTAATCTTTTCAAAATTATGACTGGGCGTAGGCCTACATACGTGTATGCTGCATGAACGGCAAAATGTTTCCATGAATTTTGTTTCGCTCACCCAGAGGGTAATTTTTCGAAAATCGCACGTAAACCACAATATGAAAAAGAAATGGCCTTCGTCGTCGCATTGCGACTGCGTGGTACACGATACGGGGGGCGTCTCAATAACAGCAATTTGTTCTCTTCAAAAGTAAAGTTGGGCATGCCAACTATTTTACACATAATGTTGAGCATTGCCGTTGCTATTAATAACTTGCTTTCAGTTCACTCGCTGACTTTAAATGTCAGGTATCACATGCCTGTTGTTAATTGCGAACGCAAATTGAGCCTATTGAGACGTCCCCCGATGAACAGAGAGCCACTTCCGAAAGTAGACCACGTGACTGTTGTTAATTGCGAACGCAAATTGAGCCTATTGAGACGTCCCCCGATGAACAGAGAGCCACTTCCGAAAGTAGACACGTGCAAACGGCCAGAATCACGATCCCAATAGCGTCTCCCGCCAAAAACAGCAGGCGACAAACTTTTGTTCAGCGAGTGTGAAAGAAACATTCTTACCGGTCTGAGGTTGTCGCTGAGTGGTCTAAGAGTGTCACGTGTCGTCTTGACATCTTCATCGATTTCCTCGATGTCTTCAAACTCGCTGAGAACCCCATATGAACACTCCCGCGAGAGGACGCTTTTCGACGTTAAACTTCCGGATCTCTCCGAGTCGGTCGAATTAATTCCGGAACTAACTCCCGAACTCGTAGTCGAGTACGTGGTAGAGCTACCCGTACTCCCGCGAGATCTCGTTCGACAGAAGCTGCCTTGTCGCGAGCTAGGCAGCGAGCGAACGAAACTATTCTGCCGCGAAGATCCGGCGATGCCATAGCCACGTGACGTTGAACCGGCCGAGAATGTGTGTTGTCTTTTGAGCGGAGGATAGCTGTTTTGGCGGGAAGGCCCGAAGCCTGTGAAGCTGTTCGATCTCTGATTGTCACTCGCCGTGCTGTCCCGGAAGGACTGAACTCGGATGAGTTTTGTTTTCTTCATGTGCTCGGCTACTGCCTCGCAGAAACCGTCGTATGTCAACTTCCGGTCATGTTTTTTCTCGCGGAATTGCCGCACTAATTCATCATCCAGACGACTCACGTCCTGAAATTGACAACACGGTTGTTGTTGTTGTTGTTGTTTCTCTCACAATTTTGCGAGTATGAATGACCAATTCCCTTGGAATTGAAGTTGTCAGCGGAAGAAGGGGGACTTAGCCCCCTCCTTCCACAGACGCCATCGATTGAAATTTTCACGGCGTTTTAACCAAACTGAGAAAATTTTAGATTTAAAAAGCAAAATAAAAGTGTTGTTTTATACATGTACTATATTTTTTAAATGGGATTTCTTCCCCCAAAACTTGAGAAAATGTACTAATACTACAGTTTGTATCAGGAAACGACAGAATGATTCACAGTACTGTGAAACCTCTCTAAACCGAACACCCTGGCGACCCCATTGTAGACGAAAATGACAAAAACTGTTCATGGAATGCCTAATTATAATGGAGCGTCTCTAAACCGGACACCTCGGGGACCTCCCAATGTGTCCACTTTAGAGAGGTTCCACTGTATAAAGCAATATCGATGGTCTAGTAACATAAGGTCGTAACTGCTAAAGCATAGCAGTTACGACCTTATGTTACTAGACCATCGATATGTATAGTAAATCCTCTCTAAGCCGTACTAAAACATCTGAATTCCATTAATTTGTATAGGATTCAACGAAAGGTATCTCTAATGATAATATCTGCTCCTGATTGCAAAGGACACATGTATGTATTCATATACTTTGATTACAATTGAACTTCTCTAAACCGGAAACGATGGGGACTTCCCATGATATCCGATTCAGAGAGATGCCATTGTCTTGTCAAATAAAGACGCATGCCGTTGCAAGAGTGATCATTCCGTTCTAAGCACGATCGACTCTCATCTTACTCTAATAGAGTGAAACCTCTCTAAACCGGACGCCACGAAATACATCTCTAAGATCTTATTGTTGATGGGTTTCTTGGCCATTTATCTCAGATGATATTGTCTGTTCATGACGGCAAAGCACACAAATATGTCTTAGTATGGCCATATGCCTGATTTACAGTGAAACATATCCGAGCCGGACACACTTGGGACCTCCCGGGGTGTCAGGATTAGAGAGGTTTCACTATACATGTATATCAGTTGGATGCTACATGTATGCATTTTGTCAGACGACCTGTGTAGATTTATTGAAATTTCACATTTTCCGAATTATAATGAAATATGGCCCGTGCTGTAGTAATACGTTGCCTTGTCGTATCGTCATATTTCCGTAAATGACGTCGAATATTGACGAAATAAATCAGGGCTCTGAATACTATGTCAACTTTCAATGTCTTGGTGAGCATATTGCATATTTTTTTTAATCAATATCGGCGAAAAACGGCAATGAGATAAGGGAGGTACAGTGGGGTCAGCGTGTAAGTGCACACACGAACGAACACGACAGGTTGGAACCAACCTGTCGTGTTCGTTCGTGTGTGCACTTACACGCTGACCCCACTGTACAGTAAATAAAACATTTGATCATTCTGATCCATAGTTGTGTGCTATGCAATCACGAACATGCATTATCACCTGAGATAAATGACCAAGAAAGTCATCAAACATAAGATCACATGACTGTGCTTTCTTGGTGTCCGGTTTAGAGAGTTCCATTGTAATACCATAGCAGGGATCATACAGTGGGGTCAGCGTGTAAGTGCACACACGAACGAACACGACAGGTTGGTTCGCTACCCACCCAAAGTGTATGTTGTTACCACTCAGTTGAACCGTCTCGCCGAGACGGTTCAACTGAGTGGTAACAACATACACTTTTGATGCGAAATGAGAAAAAATGCAGAAAAATATTTACTCTTTGTTTTATACATGAATTACAGTGGGGTCAGCGTGTAAGTGCACACACGAACGAACACGACAGGTTGGAACCAACATTTACCCCACTGTAGTTAACTTTCATACTGCAAAATTATGGCTTTGTTTCAACGTTTTGATCTTGTAAATATAATAGGATCTGGGGGCCGTTTCACTAAACTTCGTACGACTAAAATGTTCGTAAGTGCAAATTTAGGATCGTCTGGGAAGTTCAATTGATGGATTACATATATTTTTAGCAAAGGCTGCATATGCATATATATATATAAATGTAAATCCAATAATTGTTTACAAGAAAACATTGTTAATGTGAATTTTACAGACTATCATAAGTTTGCACTTACGAACATTTTAGTTGTACGAAGTTTAGTGAAACGGTTCCCCTGGTTCGTCGCGTGCGATGTCGTACGATTCTGCACTATTTGCCGCTATTTCACAGTTTATTCATAAAACAATAGTTGCTGGCATAAGCTACTGACGGTACGGGAGTTTTGCAGAGAGTTACTGCCCAAATCTATTGTTAATCTGTTTTAACCCTTTGAACCCGAAATCCCGCTATAGCGGTTTATGCAAAAGGTGCAGATCCAGATGAGCCGGCTCGTAACGAGCCGTCTCATCAGGATCTGCAATTTTTTCAAGTAATTTTCATATTTCTTAGAACAAAAACACCCCCTTTTCATAAATGGACGAATCGACACAATTGAGCGAAGGTATCACTGGCTCTTATTTATTTATTTCATTCTGTTTAACCCTTTCGCCCCTAAGTAACTGGAATGGATTTTGATATGTTAATTTTGCAACCAATCCAACCGTCACAAAATGGTTTTCAGACTAGTTCATTTATGAAAAGGAAGTGTTTTAGCTCTCAAAAATATGAAAATTACTTTAAAAAAGTGCAGATCCTAATGAGACGGCTCTGCACTGTTGCATAAACCGCTATAGCGAGCTTTCGGGTTCAAAGGGTTAATACTCTATCAAAAGCTAAGATCATTTTAGGCCGGGTTAACGGGGTTGAATCCCATATAATATGTCACCTACTGTAAGTGGTGCGGATCCCAAAATCAGAACGGAATATTTACAGAAAAAAAATATAAATTCAGCCTTGAAATTAGAATAGCCTGACCTAGTGCCAGGTCCTCACCGCACCAGATTCACTTAGCCTCTCTCTCCAAAAACAATGATTAATAATGTTAATACGGTTATACAGGGTATTACATAACCGAAGTAGCAAGAAAGCCAAAAATGTACATGAGGCCCGTTTCACTAAACTTCGTACGACTAAAATGTTTGTAAGTGCAAAATTATGACAGTCTGTA
The DNA here is from genome assembly GCA_029237695.1 of Conchocele bisecta. Taxonomy (NCBI): domain Eukaryota; kingdom Metazoa; phylum Mollusca; class Bivalvia; order Lucinida; family Thyasiridae; genus Conchocele; species Conchocele bisecta. Next base: position 40,680,231 of record CM055266.1, on the reverse strand, counting down.
AATTTCACATTAACAATGTTTTCTTGCAAACAATTATTGGATATACATTTATTGAGCATAAGCTGCATATGCAGCCTATGCTCAATAAATGTAAATCCATCAATTGAAATCCTAAATTTGCACTTACGAACATTTTAGCCGTACGAAGTTCAGTGAAACGCCCCCCCCCCCCCACCCGGAGGGCCAACACAATGATATCACGTTTAATCTACCATTTATTGGAATCAGAAATTAAATTAGCAACGACTAATTGCAGAAACAATCAGAGCTCCAAATAAGCTGCTTATTTGCTTAAATACCCAATTAAAATTGCCAAAAAATCCAATTAAAATCAGAAGTAGCGAGCATTAAAAAGCAATAACAATTTTGTTGTACCTTTATCATGTTGCAGAAAACAATAAACAGACCACACATATAGCATATTTTTATTATTATCAATGAAAACACATCTTGATATTTCATTAGAATTGTCTCCGTGGAGACAATTCTAATGAAATGCCAAGACATGTTTTCATTTCGAAGCAAACTATTCAATAATTGCTGTCTGTTGATGTGTAAACATCAGTGTGATTTTATTTTACACAATTAAAATTTTGAAATACCCAATTGCTTCAAAAATGATGGAGTGAAAATACTCAATTACTAATTCCTTATTTGGAGCTCTGAATAATGTTATTATCTCGATCTTTTATTCAGGTGACCCTCGGGTACAACTGGTTTCAGATATATAGATACAAATATATGATCAATCGGTATTCACTAATCTGATTCATTATAGGAATGAATGGCCTTTTTGTGGAATTTATCGGGGTATAAACTTGGAAAAGTCACGGGAATACTGGACGAAGGCCGGAAGGCCTCGTCCAGTATTCCCGCGACTTTTCTAAGTTTATATCCCCGATAAATTCCACAAAAATGCCATTCATTCTTTATAATTCCAGCATTTGAAATAAATTAATCAAGAAAATGTGTTTATTTTCCGTTTTCTTAAGAATTATTTTAACTGCGCCTCACCGTTACGGAAAGTAGTTCGGCATGTGAGTTTAATGGGATATAAATTGTGGACAGAGACTTGCTACGGACCAATCAAATGTTAGGGAATTGTGTAAATATGTTTGTGCTGGAATTATCACTTAATGTGCAAATATGAGACTATATGCATTTAATGAATACCCCTTCCTGAAGTCAAAATTTTGAAGAGGGTGAAAATAGCATATACGTAGTCATGTTACTGACTTTTAAAGGGATATACCCACTCAGTAGGTACAAACTGTTCTTTATAGGAATTAAATGAGTGTATAATTGTGTCATTATTCCACCAGTTCTAAAAATTACGAGTGCCCGCTATACAGATACAGTCATTTAGTAATGTTTATTTTATCGATAGTGACTCGCGGTGGTATCAGGCTATTTTCTTATGCAAATGAGGCATGATATTTTTTAATTATTTATACTTCTTAAATGCGTCATATGAAAAAATAATATATTCGACAGATTATAAAGAATAATCATTACACATCAAAAAATAAATACAGATAATACATAGTAATGTCCGGTAACACTTTAAGGAAACACGGTTATCGCCCCTGATATCACCGTGGAAATTTACGTCTGAAAATGTATAATAATTCCAATCATTACGTGTGGTAATGGTGAATGAATGTTTATTTTGCCAGAAAATGTCTCAGATAATGTATTTGATATAAAGAACATTTTGTGCCTACTGAGTGGGCATGTACCTTTAATGTACATACGAGACAAAATTAAGTTTAATGAGACTGCCCCTTCCTGAAGTCAAAATTTGAATAGTGTGAAAATAGCATATACATGTACGTAGCCATGTTACTGACGTTTAATAGTTAAACATTGCGTTTTGTACTCACATCTTCTTTATATACTTCACAAACCAAGACCCACGTGCTTAAATTCCATCCTTTCAAGAAGGCAACAGTCCATGGTAATCCACGATTTTCACAGTTTATCCAAAAATAAAATGAAAAAGTCAACCGTCGCTATATTTAAATGTAGCTAATCGATTACTTTCTCAATGATCGCACAACTGCGACGTTTCACTGATTCGTTCATTTACATTTGCTTGTATAATTACAGTTGGCACCGCCGACAACAATACCGACACATGTATCTGTATGTGGCTGTGACTGGAGAAATGGGGAGTATGGGTTTTGCGACCAGTGTAGATCCAGATCAGACTGTGCATCCGCACAGTCTGATCAGGATCTGCACTGTTCGCTATTCCATCAATGAAACACCCGTCATACTTCTAAACAAGAAATATAGATCGTTATCAGGCTACGCGAGTGTGTTATTTGATCAAAGTCTACACTGCTCATAAATCACATAAGCCCCATTTTTTCCAGTCACATCTACATATGAGACACGCCATGCGATTTTGTACCTTCTAGAACTGCGTTATTTCATGAAATACATTTATAAAAATTAACAAATTTTCCATAAATGATGTTGAAAGATGACAAAAATTACAGAGTACATGCGAAATTATATTTCGCATGTACTGTGAAAATGTTGTCAACTTCTGAAGTCATTTACGGAAAATATCCCATTTTCTGTAAATATATTTCATGAAATATCGCAGTTGTCCGTAGGTACAAAATCGCACAGCGTGTCTTATATTTGTTTTGCATAATAACGGGCATTTAACTTGTCTTTCTTCTTTCAAAGTCAACGAATGAATGGAATAACCCATTGTTACATTTAAAACTAGTTGAGCGTAGAATTTCACTAAATAATTTGCCCACCTTATGGATCATTTTGTGAAATTAACACCAACGGATTTGTGAAACAAATATAAACTTAGACAGCATTATAAGCAATTGTATACATTATACAGAGCTCCAGATAAGCTATGTAGCTCTCCAGTTGAATGCGTATTTTAATTTTGCAAATGTAAAAATTGGAACTAAACAGCAAAACAGTGTTTGCCTTTTGTAGCTCAAATTAGTGAAATTCCAACTTAATTAGAGAATCTTTACTCCTCAGTTTGAAACTTAATGAGTGTTTCTAATTTACATTGTGTGTACCACCACGTTTGATAACCAATGTGTAATACATTATTAAGCACCTTATCTGGAGCGATATTTTTAGGAGGGAAAAAGCGAAGTCTCGAATGCGTACGCAGCACAAAAAACGACTTAGGAGGGCGTATGTATTGCATTGAAACTCAACTGATTTACATAACGAGTTTGTTTAAATGAACTCAGGACATCAATTATGGAAACGGGTATAACTAATGTTGGCATGGGTACCAGCATACACTCTTTAAATGCATTCTGTGTCAGAAATGCACAGACCGTGGTGAAACTTACGGAGCCCTGCAGGGGACGTACAATTCAATTTTTTATTAATTCGTTCCCACGAAATAACAATTCGCTCCCACGAAATAACAATTCGTTCCTACGATATAACAATTCGTTCCCACGAATTAACAATTCGTTCCCGTGGGAACGAATTGTTAATTCGTGGGAACGAATTGTTAAATTGAGGGAACGAATTGTTATTTCGGGAACGAATTGTTAATTCGTGGGAACGAATTGTTAAATTGAGGGAACGAATTGTTATTTCGTGGGAACGAATTGTTATTTCGTGGGAACGAATTAATAAAAAAAAGAATTCTACGTCTCTGCGGGGCTTCGTACGTACCAGCATACACTCTTTAAATGCAGTTTGTCTCATATATGTTTAGAACGTAATGAAACGGATTAGACTGATAACTGTAATTTAATTGTAGTTTTGCGTCGTTTTTCTGAACACAATTTTACCCACGAATCGCCTGAAAAAAAGATGTTCAAATTACCTTCCCTTACAGCAACGCCGTTTGTCGCCGATAATGATTTTGAAAAATACATTATTTTCCGCAAATGACATCGAAAGTTGGCAAAAAGAATTCAGAGCACACGCTTGTGCTCCGAAATGTTTGCCAACTTTCTATGTCATTTGCATATAATACGGTTTATTTTCGAAGTAAACATCGAAGAAAACGGCACGATGCGACAATATAACAGGAGATACTTCCCGAGACGGCCACGTAACCTTAGCCCGCCCACCGGAGTTTCACATTTCTCCCGTGTTCAACCCGCACCAATCGAAGTTCATAATTCATAGTTCTCGTTATTATTTTCAATTACAGCCTGATAGCGTTTCTGTGTGGACCTTTCACCGCGGTGTGCCGTACCGGTGCGTCTCTGGAATTACCTCCATTGTCGCTTCGCCGATATTAATTTCGAAAGAAGGCGATATATTTCGTACATAATGACGAAAATTGACAGGAACTTCAGAGCTCATGCGGAATGCAATTCCGCATGAGCTCTGAAGTTTCTGTCAATTTGTTAATGTATTAACGGAAAATATGACTGATTTTCTAAATCAATATCGGCGAAACACGACAAGGGACATAATTCCAGAACTGAGCCTATGTATTAATTATCCTGACAATTAAATGTTAGGCAACGTATGAACGCATACAAGTCACGACGCATGATCTGAATGCAGCAATCTACGAGGGATGTATGAAAGCTTTTCCTTGCTTTTGACCGATTTTTTCAAAGTACAATGCCGTTATTACTGGAGCTCTTCTAATAGCGCCATTGTTGCTGGTTGACTCCTGCTGTAGTTTGATACGGCGCTTAGAGTTTAGACACTGATTTATACTCGCCAGACGTGAAATGATTTTAGTTGGAAGGTAGATGACAAACGATTGAACAGTCGGTAAATGAATTATAATAATAATGATATACAAAATATACACCATTAGAATATCACCGATTGACACAATTCACACAATTCGAATAATACCGATTGAAAAGTATTTATTACACTCTTGCAAATTGTTTGCACGAGTTTCGCTGTGAGAGAAAACCCGTAATCAACACCTTACAAATAATACACCGTGAAGAGAACATCCGTAATAATTAGTGTGCGTCTGTTTTCTTGGAAACCACGAGCTACCATGCAAAATGCATATTTTGTATTGCAGTCAAAATAAAGTGATTGGAACATTTGGAGAGGTTCTCGGCTAATCAAGAATGATTGCGGTATTTATTTTCGGAGTAGAAAACATACATAATTATAACTCATGATGAATGAAAGGAGCAGATCGAAATGTTTTGCGGTTCACTCCTTCAGGTATGAAGAGGATAAACCGAAAACTGAAGAAAAAGTTCGCTGGATAAGCAAAGCGTGACAGACGGACAGACGGACACGCGGGGCATAGATATATATTCCGAGGTGCTAACCCATGTTCACATACCTGTAGCCTATTTCATCAACATTGCAAAGTATACTTTACTAGCAAAGTATACTTTGAGGGAGTAATCATTTATTTTTCCTGAAATGCATTATTTCATATAGAACTAACACATGCATATATTTCATGATTAAAAGTATGCAGAATTATTATACTGAATTTATTACATTATCACAGCCATTAAATGGCTGTGATAATGTAATAAATTCAGTATAATAAAAATTAATAATTTTTAAAAAAAAAATAAAATTTCTCCCTCAAAGTATACTTTGCTCGATAAGTATACTTTGCGATGTTGGTGAAATAGGCTACAAGTGGGCAGACGGACACGCGGGGCATAGATATATATTCCGAGGTGTTAACCCATGTTCACTTCACATACCTGGTGGGCAGACACCGGCCGCTTAGACTTTGATTGTCCCATGTCTGTGTCGGCTGGACTGCCTTTCACCTGGAACGAAGACGGTGTCTTGCACATAAAGGCTTTCACAGTGTAATAACAAAATGTATTAAACATACACTACTGTCTGTTCCACGTTTTGCTGCCGACGAACATTTGGCCATTAAACACATTGAATCTAAAAAATATTTAAAAGTAAGTATTTTTTCATCAATAACAAAAAAAGGCCTTCTCCCGAGAAAATTTTCCATCAAATATTTATTTTATTGCGAAAAAAAGATTTTCCTACGGGAATTTAACAAGGGGAGTCAATTTCCAATTTTTTTCGTTTTTTTGATCCTGAAATTTGAAAATTGACTCCGAAACCTGGCGAGATAGCTTGAAAATGATGTAACTAAGAAAACAAGTTAGATTTTGAAAATCGGTCCACAAATAAAAAAAATATTTAAAAAATATATATTTTTAGCTCCCATGTTAAATTCCCATACAGTGTAGGAAAATCTTTTCTTTTTTTTTCGCAATAAAATCAATATTTAATGGAATTTCATCAAATAATTTTTTTTGGGGAGGGTGACTTTTTTGGTATTGATAAAAAAGTACTTACTTTTAAATATTGTTTAGATTTAATGTGTTTAATAGCCAAATGTTCGTCGGCAGCAAAACGTGGAACAGACAGTAGTGTATTCCATATACAAAGGAGACCGCTACTGAAAACATACTGGGTGATAATTCCAGCACAAAAATATTTACACAATTCCCTAACATTTGATTGGTCCGTACCAAGTCTCTGTCCAAAATTTATATTCCAGTAAACTCCCATGCCGAACTACTTTCCGTAACCGTCAGGCGCAGTTAAAATAATTCTTAAGAAAACGGAAAATAAACACATTTTCTTGATGGATTTATTTAAAATGCTGGAATTATAAGGAATGAATGGCCTTTTTGTGGAATTTATCGGAGATATAAACTTGGAAAAGTCGCGGGAATACTGGACGAGGCCTTAACAAATTACAATTTTGTATCGCTTCGTCCAGTATTCCCGCGACTTTTCCAAGTTTATACCCCGATAAATTTCACAAAAAGGCCATTAATTCCTATAATCAGTACCGCTTCAATTAATGCTTCTTAGCGGATACAATCACTATAATCTAACATGTGTGTTGACTTAATATGTCATTGACTGATTTTATAGCATAGCCTCGTTTCTTATGCAATCAGTAAACTCGTTTAATAAATATCATATTAAATCATCACTCATGCGAGACCCTCGATGTATTTCGGATAATGTCAAGAATATATAGCATTCGCTTCACGGGCTATTTGCAGATAAACCCCACGTCTCCTGTCGCGTCACAATCCCATTACATGATTGGCCATGTCGTTGCGTCACGTGACATATATTGACGTCGCGTCGCCAAGGCTATAACACGACGTCACTTTCCGTTTGCCAACCACAACGTTAATGTTGTGAGCAACATGCAACGAATCAACAGCTTGCTGCGAAAATCATATTAAGTATATTAATTAATTAAAAGTATAAAATGTACATAAAAGATGAATAGACGAACAGGATTCGCAATGCCTCAAGGGGATAGGAGGTATTGCAACTATGGCCCCGCGGCGGGAAACAACCAGTACTGGGGACGACAGGGTCAGTACCGCCCAGGACACGGGAACGGATATAACAGCTACGGCGCCCGGCTGCCCGTCGCCTGGCAGGCTGACTATGAACTAGGATATTACGAGGAACCACCGCGGTCCTACCCGGCACAGCACGGGAATGTCGCCTACTACGGAGGGCCGCCGCCATGGCCGCTGCAGCACGGAGGATATTCGGGGAGCCACCATGCCTGTACTGTAAGTATATGTATCTGTACTGTCCGCGCCAATGGGAGAAACTATCTGTGTTGCACAGGTAAGCTTTCACATAGAGAATAGTAGGTTAGTGCCGTGAATGGGAAAAAATATCCGGCAAGGCTCAAGAATTTCTTTATTTCTCATCAGAAGTATATGTTGTGACCACTCATTTGAACCGTCTCGCCGAGACGGTTCAAACGAGTGGTCACAACATATACTTTGGTTCAGAAATAAGGAAAATAGATAGAGAATAGTAGGTTAGTGCCGTGAATGGGAAAAAATATCTGGCAAGGCTCAGGAAACGGGAAGGGCGAGGCTCTGCCGAGCACATCCCGTTTCCGTGCCGCGCCAGATATTTTTCTCCCATTCACGGCACTAACCTACTATTCTATTTATCCCATCAACACCAACAAATGGCTGTAAAATACAAAAATTGTATTGACTGGATATCAAAATGTTTCACGGCACCGTGTTTCACGGCACATACGCACTGTGTTGACGGGATAAAGTGGAATTATCAAGCGAATTCAAATTTAAGTTCATGAAACACGCCTCATGCTGATCTGTCTGAACTGGATGGCACTTAGTTGGTAATTGTCAAGTAATTTCATGACAAATGCATTCGAAATGCCGATACATTGAACTAGCGGATGTGTGGTTTATTCACCGCCATATTATTCGCCACCGCAAGTCAATGAAACGTAGGATAATAGTGTAATAGGTAAGCGCCAATATATACCAGAATAGTTCACTTCCGGCGGAAAGCATGACATTTTGCATACATGGGGTTTTCGTGTACGCTAAAATAATTTCGCGAATGCATTCCCCATAATTGATTGTCATACTGATGGAATTGCTTTCTTACAGGCGTCCAACACAAAACATTCCGATGACGCGCCGAATGTTGATAATGCTGGATGTGAGCCGTCACAGGCGGATGATCATGGAGAGACAGCGGCAGTGGCGGAAGATGACGATGGCGGAGATAAGACCAACAAAAAGAAGAGACGATGGAGACGGAGGAAGAAGAAACAGGGTGCGAATTATGAAGGAGGTGAAACAGAGGAGAGCATGGAACATACAGAAGGGGACAAGACGACCAAGCATGATCAGGCGTCACAAGAGGAAACAGATATGCGAGAGATGGTGAAAGAAGAGCAATCTGAGGAGGTTCCTTTGCAAAATAAAAATACTCTAAATGATAAAGTTGCTACCAAAAATGATAAAGAGTCGAGAGATGAACAGCATTTACTTGCGGCAGGGAATAGTGTTGCAACGGACGTTACTGATGTAGGGCCGAAAAAGAAGACGAAGAAGAAGCACTCAAAACGAAAGATGAGATGGACCGTTGGCAACGTGCTAAATAGTATGCTGGGTAGAAACGGTACGTATGGTTCTGATGCATGTTATATAATGTTTTAACCGAAAGTCCGCTATAGCCGTTTATGCAAACAGTGCAGATCCAGATGAGCCGGCTCGTACCGAGCCGTCTCATCAGGATCTGCACTTTTTTAAAGAAATTTTCATATTTTTGAGAACAAAACATACCCCCTTTTCAGAAATGGACTAGCATGAAAACAATTTTGTGACGGTTGGATTGGTTGCAAAATTGACATAAAAATCCATTCCAGTTACTTCCGGGTGAAAGGGTTAATGCTGAACATTAGCTGTATGCGTGTTTACCGTTAAATTATGATTTGATAACTAGGTTGTACGTTTCAACTGTTCATCTTCTCTATGCTGTTGTTGGTATAGTAACTGCTCATTCATGACACTGTTGTCTGTATATATGTTTTAGTCGATGTATATTCATAGAGCCCGCTTTCCACGGCGCTTAGCATACACCCAAACGTATTTGTATATGTTTGTTTAATGTCCCCGTGCCTCTACCCCCTTCAAAGTTATATCTGACATAAATACATGTATGTTACATTATCAAATTCAACCATGTCTACCCACCTACATGGATTACCAATTTCAGTCATGTTGTTACCTAGTAACATGATTTCAAATAAAAGTATGTTCTGTTCTGTTCTGTTTACTTGTCATTGTAAACACGAAACCATGATACACATCAAACTAGAACCACTATTTTCCAGCCAGTTGTGGATGATTACTATTTTCTCTATCCATCACATTTGTTCTATATCAGTTACCTTGAGTTCTATAGCATTGCATTGTGTATTTCTAATATGCATATATAAAGTCACATTTAACCATTTCACCGCAAAAGAATATCTGACATTGATAGTTCCATAGGTCTATTTCATTAATCTCTTAACCCGTTTACCCCTAAGTAACTGGAATGGATCTTGATATGTTAATTTGCAACCAATCCAATAGCAACAAAAGGCTTTTCAGACGAGTCCATTTATTAAAAGGGTGTGTTTTTCCTCTCAACAATATGAAAATTACTTGCAGTAAGTGCAGATCCTGACGAGACGGCTCGTTACGAGTCGGCTCATCCTGATCTGCACTGTTTGTAAACGACGCTATAGCGGGATTTCGGGTTCAAAGGGCCAACGGATATTTTAAAATATCTGACAAATACATCATGTGGACCTATAGTGTTTGCACATGTTTGCTTTATGGCGAATATGGTCAATTCACTGCAGCACACTACGCCTGCGCTAATCTTGCCAATATTTGTCAACTTCTTTTTGTAAAAATAAGTGAATAGTGTGCTTGAAATCAAGCAGCTTTATTGGTTGAGCCTGAGCTGTGCTACAGCTCAGGCTCATATAATCAACTTGCTTGATTACGAGTTGGCATTGCTAATAGATGTTCAGAAACGTTGGCAATCTTGGCAAGATTAGCCCACTCGGTTGTGTATTGTTGCGAACAACTCTGGCAATGTACTGTCTGTTTCATGAAAGCTGCCCAAATTTTTCGGCCATATAAACAATTCAAAAACCATATTTTTTTCGATAATATTAAATTAAAGGAAAATTTAAGAATGATCCTTCTTTTTATTTCGTGAAATTTGGTCAAATATTGATTTTATTGCGAAAACAAAATTTCCCCATGTTAAATCCCCATAGACATCTTCACGGAGTGAAGATGTCTTTGGGGATTTAACATGGGGAAATTTTTTATAATTTCAGAAATACTGGACCGATTTTTAAAATTTAACTTTTGTTTTCTTAGTTGGATCATTTCCAAGCTATGTAGTCAGGTTTCGGAGTCAATTTCCAAAATTTTTCGTTTTTTGAATCCTCCCCGCACTCCTTTTCTACATCTTTTTCCCCCATGTTAAATTCCCATAGAGAAATCAATTTTTCGTAATAAAACCAATATTTGACCAAATTTCACGAAATAAAAAGAAGGCTCATTCTTAAATTTTGCTTTAATTTCATATTATGGAAAAGAATACTGTTTTTGCATTGCTTATATAGCTGTAAAATTTGGGCAGGTTTCGTGAAATTTGGGCTGGTTACGGACGGTACGTACGGGAGTAGATTTCAAGAGTTGCTGTTCGCAACTCGTGTATTTTGTACTTTTACGTTTATAGGTTACGCCCACCACTCCAACAATTTCCCAATCCAGGCGGAACCCGAAGATTTCACAGAGAAAGAGAAGAACGGTAAAGTGTTGTTTTGTTTTCTTGTGTGTTAATGTTTAACGGCCTATCAACAACACAGGTCATTTAAGGCCGGGCCAACGGGTTCGATCCCAAAATCAGAACGGAATATTTACATGGAACAAACTATAAATTCAGCCCTGAAATTAGAACAACCTGACCTGGTGCAAGGTCCATACAACGCCAAAGTCCCTTGGCTCCTTCCCATAAAAGTAATACAATTACGAATAATCATATTATATTATATCATATCATATTATAATATAATCATATAAGAGGTATAACCATATTCGACTCTTACATATAAGAAAGCCAAAGACGTGCATGAGTGCCAACCTAGGTCTCCGGTCGGGATTCCGGTGGCATGCTCCCACACACTATAGTCTGTTTCACGGAAGCTGCCCAAATTTTACGGCTATATAGATAATTCAAAAACACTATTATTTTCGATAATATTAAATTAAAGGAAAAATTGAGAATGAGCCTTCTTTTTATTTCGTGAAATTTGGTCAAATATTGGTTTTATTATAGGAATGAATGGCCTTTTTGTGGAATTTATCGGGGTATAAACTTGGAAAAGTCGCGGGAATACTGGACGAAGGCCGGAAGGCCTCGTCCAGTATTCCCGCGACTTTTCCAAGTTTATATCCCCGATAAATTCCACAAAAAGGCCATTCATTCCTTATAATTCCAGCATTTGAAATAAATTCATCAAGAAAATGTGTTTATTTTCCGTTTTCTTAAGAATTATTTCAGCTAGTACATTGTTAGATCATCTTTTATTTAAATGTTTCACTCTGGTGGGCTATACATTACACACTATAGACACAGATGAGCCGGTTCGTAATACAGGATTTCATGAAGATATGTAGCGTACGTCGGCATCATTCAGAAGAACAACAAATATAAAACGATATGTTCGTAATTATTTATCATTATCATTATCATTATTATTATTATTATTATTATTACAGCGATGGCCTACAAATGGCACAGGGAGTTGGCGTTTCTGGAGCTCGGGAAAGCAAGAGATACACACAACGTTGTCAAGGCCGATAGCACAGACCCAGTCCACCTCCACCTGGGAGAACTATGGGATAACCAGAGGCAACGGCAGCTCATGCGCGACTTGCAGTTTTTCGGAGGCGTCTCTATGTAAATTATTACTTCATGCTTTCATAAAATTTGCTATTTTGAATTTCGGACCATTGTGGATCACGACGAACACGAACATATATGTGGCTGTGACTTGAAAAATTGTGCTAATGAGGTTTGTGACCAGCTTAGCTCCGGATCAGAATGTGCATCCGCACAGTTTGATCAGGGTCTGCACTGTTCGCCATTCCATCAATGAAGCAACCGTTGTGCTTCTAACAAGCAATATAGATCGTTATTTAGCTGCGGAAATGTGCTATTTAGTCAGAAGATACACTGGTCGCAAATCCCATAAGCCCCATTTTCCAGTCACAGCCACATATGTGGCTGTGACTGGACAAATGTGGCTAATGGGGTTGTGACCAGTGTCGCTTCTGATCCAATAACACACTCCTGTAGCCTGATGAATATCTGTATTGCTGGTTATAAGTTTCACGGGTGTTTCACTGATGGATTGGCGAACAGTGGAGATCCTGATCACAGTGCGGTTGCACAGTCTGATCTGGACCTACATTGGTAGCGAAACCCATAAAGCCCCATTTATCCAGTCACAACCACGTCGTTTCACCTGGAACAACATTTAAGGTTTGCTAATTGAATTCCGGATATGACAATATGAATATGAAACGGGTCCATAGGGATTCAATGCACATCACACAGTGACAGAATTAAGCACCAACCATTGTGCACTGGTGAACAGAGTTGAATAATGAAAGAGTACAGCATGAAAATACATGAAAGAAAACGACTTAGAGACCGGTAGACGAGTATTGAACAAAAAACAAGTAGATCTAGAGGAAGAAAAATGTCTACTCCAAATATGCTGCCTTTCCGTGGAGCAATTTCCCGCCAAAGAGTGGAAGGTGGAACAATGTCAATGGAAAAATGTTTGACATAGGAAGACGGACCCGGATGTTGTCTAGAAGAGTGGTAAAACGTTGTATGTTGTTCAATATAATTGTGGTACATTATATATAGGTTTGCTGGTGTTTAATAAGCTTCCATGTTGTATGTTGTTCAATATGATTCCGGTACGTTGGAGATAGGTTTGCTTTCAACCCTAAGGAACTGGAATGGACTGTGATATGCTAATGTTCCGACCAATCTAATGGTCACAAAATGATTTTCAGATTCGTCCATTTATGAAAAGGGGGTATTTGTTGTTCTCAAAAATATGAAAATTACTTTCAAACAGTGCAGATCCTGATGAGACGGCTCGTTACGAGACGGCTCATCTGGATCTGCACTGTTTGCATAAACCGATATAGCGGGCTTTCGGGTTCAAAGGGTTAATATGCTTCTATGTTGAGAATGTTTTAAATATTCATCGGATAGCCAATATATTTTGTTACATTTTGCGATGCACAGGCTGATCTGGATCTACTCCGGTCGCAAAACCTATAAGACCCCTTTATTCAGACACACCCACATATTCTAAATCTAGAAATACATTATAAAATGTTTATGATAGATATTTCATTGACAGTTTCAAGGTGCATGATCACGTGGTTACAATAACAAGAACGTCGCCCACTCCAAAGTAATTATTATTTGATATTTTCCTTAATATGCAACGGATTTTGATGAAATATGGCGCAGCAAACGCGTCTTCATGGGCTGCATTTGGTGGTCCAGGGAGTTGTGTAGCACAGACTTGTGTCGTTTTTGCGAAGAATCGATTTCCGTGTCGGACACGGAAATCGATTCTTCGCAAAAACGACACAAGTTTGGGCGAAAATAGCTTAACAAGACGCGTTTGATGCGCCATATTATGAGGACACTATAAAATAATACGTACTTTGAATCAGATGGATTCTGGAAATTTCAGTACGTGTCGTTGTTCTTAGTTCCACGTGATCATACAGCTTGAGTTTGTGACCACCGACTTATGACAAGTTGCATTTCTCAGCGATCAATCGCGTAGTAATTTATGCTAATCCAGCGTAAGGCATCGTGACAAAAGTATTACCCAGTTCAATGCCCGATGAAACACTGTCACAATCATTATAGCACCTAGTGGATGCCCTGGGGGCCGTTTCACTAAACTTCGTACGACTAAATTGTTCGTAAGGGCAAAATTATGGTAGTCCGTAAATTTCAAGTTAACAATGGTTTCTTGTAAACAATTATTGGATTTACATTTATTGAGCATATGCAGCATATGCAGCCTTTGCTTAATAAATGTAAATCCATCAATTGACATTTCCAGACATCCCAAATTTGCACTTAACATTTCAGTCGTACGGAGTTTAGTGAAACGGGCCCCAGAGCGGATTGCGCGAACCGTAGACTGGTCTGGGGGATACACTTGTCTCAAATTCAATAAGGTTCTATTTTGCTACGGCGAATCGCATATTGCAGTTCTTGGTTAGCGGCTATGCTGGTCGCAAATCGCGTTTTATCAGTTAATGACTGATACGTTAATGACTGATACGTACTGAATGATAATATAATATCGCATCAGTCATTAACCTGATACGAATATCCGGGTTACAAGGAAATGTTCAACAATTCTGCAAAAAAAAACAGGAACTCACTTTTCCGATGTTACAAGGAAATTAAAACTAACGTTTCAATGGTCGAACGACGTCACATGACGTTACCGAATAAGGTCGCTGTAATGACGCAACGTAAACAAGTCCGTGTTATTTTCAACGAAAGCTATGTTATATTTGACATTAGCAAAAACAAACGTTATATATTACCTGATCAATATAATACCAGCCTAGAGTATGTTGGTATCAACTTTATCAAACTCGGCTCGGAACCAATAGGAATTCCTCGGCAAGCCTCGGAATTCCTACGCGTTTCCTAGCCTTGCCTGATAAACTTGTTATCAGAAAATACTTGTCTTCATATGGCTGTTACACCAGAACTGGGGCTTACGTGTTTTGCGACCAGTGTAGATCCAGATCAGCCTGTGCATCCGCACAGTCTGATCAGGATCTGCACTGTTCGCCATTCCATGGTCATGCGTATATCAGGCAATATAGATCGTCACCAGGCTGCAGGAGTATGTTGTTTGATCAGGAGCTACGTTGCCTGCCACAAATCCCATAAGCCCCATTTCTCCAGTCACAGCCACATATACACGTTCATCTCATACAAACGTATATAGTCAATATGCTAATCCAATCAAGTGTTCAGCGACCTTGTCCTATAAATAGGTCAGAAGTCTTTTTGGCTGATATTTGGTGCCAAACAAACATTTCGGTGTCAGACAAAGTGATCGGTAGATCGTGAAACGACATGTAATAATAGGTGATTTACAGTCATTATTTCGCCTTTGAATATCGAATAGTCCGCCTATCTCCCGTGGAGTATTGTTTCATCGAAAATTCAATTTTAATAACTTGAAATTCATCCAAAATGTGTAAAAAAAACGAGTGGCCAATGACCGCTGTCGACCCTAGAGAAATAAATTCAAATTCACTTGGGTGTTTAGTCGGGTATGAAAGCGCCGTGCTGTACACATCCGAGTACTTGCGGTCCTTTGAGCCAATTCCCACCTTTAAATATATGGTAAATAAATAATAATAATACTAACCAGGACTCGCTGATTTACGATACGTACACTTGCGAAGTACGAAATCAAGTGCCTATCTAAAACTGAAAATTATTATGGTATAGGCCTGAACTTGCATAAATTGCAAAGTGGTGCTTTTTCGCGTGTAAATGTCTAGTTTTTATACGCCCGTTTGAAAAAAAGGGATGTATTGTGTACTCACCTTGTACGGGGGGGGGGGGGGGGGGGGGGGGGGGGGGGGGGGGGGGGGGAGGGGGGGGGGGGGGGGGGGGCACAGCTTGTTCACGCGGATCGTAACCAAATTCGATTTCGCATCCATGTCCACGCAATAACTCAAGTTCTAACTGACGGATCGTAATCAAATTTGGCTGTACATGCTTATCATGACAAGACATAGAAGCATTTTAATTAACAAAAAACGATGAATGATCTCCCCTTGGCGGCCATTTTTAATATTCGCACTCTGTATCCATGTCCATGCAATAACTAAAGTTCTACATGACGGATCATAATATAATTCGGTTTACTATGAAGGAATGAATGGCCTTTTTGTGGAATTTATCGGGGTATAAACTTGGAAAAGTCGCGGGAATACTGGACGAAGCGATAAAAAATTACAATTTTCGAAAAAAAAAGAAAAAAAAAGAAAAAAAAAATATTTTGTTTTTGTTTTTTTTTTTCGAAAATTGTAATTTTTTATGGCCTCGTCCAGTATTCCCGCGACTTTTCCAAGTTTATATCCCCGATAAATTCCACAAAAAGGCCATTCATTCCTTATATTCCGGCGCCACAGTACACGTCGCGTGATGCAGCCGCATCAATTTCGAAATTTCAGTGCGACCATTGTGAACTGGTCTGGTGACGTAATGGCGCGTTCTAGTAACATCATGAGACACATGTATTACCAAGGTGCATGATCACGTGGTTACAACAACAACAACGTCGCCCACTCCAAAGTAAGTATTATTTGATATTTTCCTTAATATGCAACGTATTTTGATGAAATATGGCGCCGTAAACATGTCTTCATGAGCTGCATTTGGTGGTCCATGGAGGTCGGCGCATACTTGTCGTTTTTGCGAAGAATCGATTTCCGTGTCGGTAGACACGGAAATCGATTCTTCGCAAAAACGACAGAGGTTTGGGCGAAAATACAAATACCAAGAAATGCAGCTTGACAAGACGCGTTTGATGCGCCATATTTCATCAAGATCCGTTACACTAAAAAAAATACGTACTTTGAATCAGATGGATTCTGGAAGTTTCAGTACTTGTTGTTGTTGTTGTTAATACCACGTGATCATACACCTTGATTACGGCAGTCATGTAACAATGGGCGATAACCGCTGTGTGATAACAGAATTTCTCTATCCGGTATTGAGACAAATACCCGTGTCGATCCGTTTTCGAAAACTACGTTCGCTCACGTTTCATTGGTCGAATTACGTCACAAGATGTACTGACGTCAATGTGCTGACGTATTGAAAAGCACAGTTACACTTGTTTATCAAAGCACACAAGTAAAGAGAATACTAGGCTATTTTTTATATAGAGAAACCCCAGATAGGGGTATTTTCTTTGCATTACGTTTATCAGGCTCGGCTAGGAAACACGTAGGAATTCATCGGTTCGCCGATGAATTCCTACGCGTTTCCTAGCCTTGCCTGATAAACGCAATGAAAATAAAATACCACTATCCGAGTTTTTCTCTCCATTCAGGTTGCAAACGTTTAGCTGTTACACTGACATATTGCGGTTAAAACAGTCAGTGACAACCTTATAACATATTCGTATCTCTAGTATCCGGTTGCATAGCCTGAGCATGGCTGAACAATACATAACCCTGACATAACTTACATCAGCTGTCCGTCCGTATTAATCGACAAGAAAATGTCACAGAATCGAACCTTAATTTACCCTCCATTGCGTCGTCGTTCTATATATCCTTATTACACAACATTAGCATATCATAAACATAATTTATTTCACCTGACCCATGTCAATATATGATAAGTATCTGCAAACATATGTTCGACTGTACTAGACCTGTCGAATACGTCCTTCATTTGCGGCTGTGGCTGTGAAATGAGGCTTATCATAGTTATGGGGAATCAAGTTCCTGATAAAATATCACACTCCTGTAGCCTGATAACGATATATATCGCTTGTTAGACGAATTGACGGATGTTTCATTGATGGAATCGCGAACGGTGCAGATCCTGATCAGACTGTGCGGATGCACAGTCTGATCTGGATCTACACTGTTCGCCAAATCCGTAAGCATCATTTCTCCAGTCACGGCCACATTTAAATATAAATTGTGCCGATGTCCTCCTGTAAGCATTGTCAGCACGAACGTATTAAATACTTAATATCTCATTTCTTTATTCGATTTTTAAATAAGTTTATTTGTGCCTAAAGGTTAGTTTGTGCGGTATTCATAAATAAGGCACTTTTGTGGCGTTTTCTAAAGGGGAGCGTAAATGAACAATCAACAGGGATAATGGACTGGTCGACATATTCACACCAAACTAGTCATTTGTGAGACTTCTCTAACATCAAAAGGAGTAGTGTGCCACGGGAGAAAGGTCAGATCGTACCGTAACAATTTAATTAAAATCCTCTAATCAGTTTTGGCTAATTAAACGTACCAAATATAAGGTAAATATGCAACTAAATTTTCAAAATAAAAAAATGGTACCAGGTCCATGATTTTAGTTAAAAGAAATTCGATGTATACACCACACCCTGCGTTAATCCGGTGAATATTTTCATGTTCTTTATTTCAAAATGCTTTAATATTGTGCTTGAAATCAAGCAGTTTGAGTGACTGAGCCTGAGCTGTGATACAGTTCAGGTTCAGCCAATCAAACCGCTTGATTGCGTTGCCATTTGGGCAAGATTAGCGCGAAAAGTCGTGTACAGTTTTATGGAAGCGTCCTAGTGCCAGATGTTGAACTATTTTTAAGACATAATTAGGAGATAGCAACTCCTAATTAGGAGATAATAAGTCCTAATTAGGAGATGGTCTGTCTTAATTAGGAGATACTAACTCATAATTTGGAAACAGTACCTCCTAATATTAACTCCTAATTACTATATATTACCTAAATACTATCTCCTAATTAGGATTTATCATCTATTAACATATATTAACATCTCTCAGATACTAAGTCATAATTAGGAGATAGTAAGTCCTAATTAGGAGTTAGTAAGTCCTAATTAGGAGATACTAACTCCGAACTAGGAGATACTAACTCCGAATTAGGATATAGTAACTCAGGTATCTCCTAATTATGACATAATATCTCCTAAGTATGACTTAATATTTCCTAATTAAGACTTATTTTCTCCAAATTAGGAGCTAGTATCTCTTAATTAGGAGATGCAAATATTTACGCATCAGCACCAGGGGCCCTTTTCACTAAACTTCGTACGACTAAAATGTTCGTGGGTGCAAATTTAAGATCGTCTGGAAATGTCAATTCAATTGATGTATTTACATTTATTGAGCATAGGCTGCTTAAATGTAAATCCAGCAATTGTTTACAAGAAAACATTGCTAATGTGATATTTTCATAATATTGCACGTACGAACATTTTAGTCGTACGAAGTTTAGTGAAACGGCCCCCTGGCATATGCAGCCTATGCTCAATAAATGTAAATCCAGCTATTGTTTACAAGAAAACATTGCTAATGTGATATTTACAGACTATCATAATATTGCACTTACGAACATTTTAGTCGTACGAAGTTTAGTGAAACGGCCCCTGGACCCTTCCATAGCTTTGACTGTGTGTTTGTCCTATGATAATTTTACACGCGATCAGAACGGATGAGCAGCGCAGTTAAGTAGACAAACTTTGCAATCAATTTCCACAGTTGGTCGTTTTTCCACGTCTGATACAGACGTGGAAAAACGACCAACTGTGGAAATTGATTGCAAAGTTTGTCTACTTAACTCAGAAATAATCGAACTAAGGAAAGTCGGGTTAAATTTTGAAAATCCAAAGCTACGAAAAGGGGCGTTATCTCGCGTGTTGACCTAAGAGTATCACGCTAATGTTACATTATTAATAACGTCAAGTCAGGTTGACACAACTTCATTTCATCAATATGGTTGACTTAACTGGGTCAATTCATTCATTCTGCAGGTCAGGCATTGACCCTTTCAGCCATGGACCACCCGTGGCTGAAATACGAGTTGAAAAAGATGAAATACTAATAAACAAGATGGCCACTGTCCGTATGTCAAGCCCGACAAAACATTATCATTATATTCGTTTCGCCTGGATGAATAGACCCAAAATGTTCGTTGAATTATTGGACCAAACAACCACGATACACTTCTCCAAATAAACTACTTGTGTTTAGCCCACTGGCCGAGAGCAAGGCACGTGGTGATCAACATGAAGCCCGTGTGTCCGTCCGTCTGTCCACGATACACCAATATATCTGTCACTATAAGTTGGATTGACTGTAAACTTCATAATCGTGTCATCATCAATTTTCCAATTATGTAGCTTACCCACGCGGCCCGCATATCCAATGCCAAAGTCAAAAGATTTAAAGTCATTCAATACGTTTATAAGGTTGCAACCATGCGTTAGTCGAATTTGCTTAACCCTTTGAACCCGAAATCCCGCTATAGCGGTTTATGCAAAAAGTGCAGATCCAGATGAGCCGGCTCGTAACGAGCCGTCTCATCAGGATCTGCACTTTTTGAAAGTAATTTTAATATTTCTTAGAACAAAAACATCCCCTTTTCATAAATGGACGAATCCGAAAATCATTTTGTGACCATTGGATTGGTCGGAACATTAGCATATCACAGTCCATTCCAGTTCCTTAGGGTTGAAAGGCTTAACACTCGAACTGCCAATGTTCAATAAATACACCGTTGAGAGTTGAAAGTGTTGCCCCCAATGTAATTAGAGCGGCACCTCTCAAACCGGACACCATGTGATGTATCCATGATGGATTTACATTTATTGAGCATAGGCTACATATGCAGCCTATGCTCAATAAATGTAAATCCAATAAATGGTGTCCAGTTGTGAGAGGTTCCGCTGTAATTCAGATATATACAGTGGGATCAGCGTGTAAGTGCACACACGAACGAACACGACAGGTTGGAACCAACCTGTCGTGTTCGTTCGTGTGTGCACTTACACGCTGACCCCACTGTAATCAGTCCTTGACATGTTCAAGTTTTGAAATAATGAAGAGACATGCCAGAGACAACAATAATAAAACACTCAAAATGAAAGACAGAGTTTCAAATGTTTCTGGTTTGTATGTGTTGCACTGTATTTGATTGTAATTTATTGTCTAAAGGCCCTGAACGGCTCATTATTACAATTTTCCGGGTTTTTTTAAACACAAAAACATGTTTGGCAACTGATTTAGTACACAAAACTAACATATACTGCCTAATAGATACATCTCAAGTCTTGAGATTTACATCTTAATCGCAATGTGAAGACAACAAAAACTTGTTTTGTGTACCACTCAGTGCAAAATGTCAATATTGACAATTTCATTTCCGTAACCCAACGGCTTCGGCTCGGAAGCGAGTCGATAAACTCCGGCTATCGGAATTCATCGGCCGCGAATCGGAGAGTTGAGGAGTTGACCCGAGCGTCTATCGGAAAATCGATCGGACTTTGAAACACGCACCTGCTGTTTGTTTATCAACAACTATTGATATTTTCATCGACTACAAACTCATTTTTGTACCAAAATGAATGCAAACAGTTTCAAAGTGTGTGTAAATAGAAACCTGTTGGATTTATGTGTGGGAAAACCCAATAGGAGGCCAAATTCGGCAACTTGAGAATATAGTCATTTGAAATCTCGTAAAATGTGTTGCTATATTCTTAGAAATATCTCTTTCACCTGGATATTTTTTTATTAATTCATTCCCACGAAACAATAATTCATTCCCTCAATTTAACAATTCGTTCCTTCGAATTAACAATTCGTTCCCACGATATAACAATTCGTTCCCTCGAATTAACAATTAGTTCCCACGACGAAATGACAATTCGTTCCCTCAATTTAACAATTCGTTCCCTCGAATTAAAAATTCGTTCCCACGATATAACAATTCGTTCCCTGGAATTAACAATTAGTTCCCACAATATAACAATTCGTTCCCACGAATTGTTAAATTGAGGGAAAGAATTGTTATTTCGTGGGAACGAATTAATAAACAGAAGAATTCTACGTGCCCTGCGGTGCTAAGTAACTACCTACTATAGAGTCATTGTAAATATAGTGTGAACATTATCTGTTTACACACAATTTTAAATTACATTGACATTTGCAATTAGTGGGTATTTAAATATTCCAGTCAAAGAAAAAAAAACATACATTGCTGTGTTTTAAATCATTAGCGTTCCTGTATAAATTACTGCGACTTTTTCAAAAAGAATATTCAATTTACAAGCGCACTGATAAAATCTTCGCCTATCAACATTATATGAGGCTGTGACTGGAGAAACGGGGCTTACGGGATTTGTGACCGGTGTAGCTCCTGATAAAATAACACACTCCTGTAGCTTGATAATCATCCGTATTCCTTGTTACAAGCATAGCAGGTTTTTCATTGATGTAATGGCGAACAGTGTAGATCCCGATCAGACTGTGCGGATGCACAGTCTGATCTGGATCTACACTGGTCGCAAAACCCATTATCCCTATTTCTCTAGTCACAGCCACATGTTACAAGAAGGCGTTGTATACGCTTTTTTTATAAATGCACTGCCATAAATTGTCTAATCTACAGTAATTTGGCTATCAACTGTCCCGTTATCTGTACCAACATCTACAGACGGTGTATGAATATCACACATTGCGTGTAAATGCTGACACAAAGTAGATATATGTTAATAGCAAGGGTATGGCAAATTACGCGTTTTAAATTGTTCATTCTTAACCAGGTCCAACATGGTTCAAGAACAATTTAAAAGGCCTTAGTTCGTATGTACTGTAACGAAACTGTAACGAACAATGTTCTGTAATTGGCACGAAAACAACAAAATGTAAATTTCCAATATAAATCGCGTAATTCATGTCCGTGCATATTTATGTTCGCGTTCGTTTACTTTTCGCTATATTTTTTAAAGTGAGTTTTAGTTTCCGTGCTTGTGGTCAGACGATGATTAATTCTAATGATATTTTGTTAATTACACTTTAAGTACTTTAAAAGCGAAGAAGCCTTTTATGGATAATATTATTATGATCCGGAACAAATAGGTTTATCATTATACCCATTTTTTTAAAACAATGGGTATATTGTTTTCGTCACGGGTGACCCTCCGTCTTTCCGTCCGTCCGTCCGTCCGTCACGTTTCTTGTAAGAAGTAAAACTTTATAACCGTAATAGGTAGGGACTTGACACGTGGTGTGTGTCTTACTTATGGTGTGTAGATGCGTACAGTTAATTGTATTCAATTACCCGCCAAATACCCTCTTTATACGTAATTACAAATAGTGTGCGCAGTTTGTTTATGATTACTATATGTGTCCATTTATTTGTCAGTATGCTGACGTTTGATGCTACGATGTACACGTGTGCACGTGTTCGCTAGAAATAACCTAGTTGTGGCTGTGACTGGTGAAATGGGGATTATGGATTTGTGATCAGTGTAGCTCCTGATCAAATAGCACATTCCTGTAGCTGAATATGATTAATATAATAAAATATACCTTGTTAGAATGATTGTAATAATATAATACAGCTTGTTAGAATGATTGTAAAAAAAAAATATCGCTTGTTGTAAGGATAACGGATATTTCATTGATGTAACGATGAACGGTGCAGATCCTGATCAGACTGTGCGAATGCACAGGCTGATCTGGATCTTCACTGGTCACAAAACCTACAAGCCCCATGTCTTCAGTCACAGCCACGTACTGTTATATTAACCGGTCGTTTGACTATATTCACTTCTTGGGCATAATGACTCTCAGACAATACAAATTACACCCACATTATTATCTCCAAATAACATGATCGGTCGAAAATATGAAATCTACAATCTTGGAATTGACGATATTTCATCGCATTTATAGCTAACCTTCTATTTTTGTCGCGTTAATAACGATTGACCGACCACGACAAAAGGAGCTTATTTCGATATCAACCAGCGTAGAATCTGATCATCTCACTTGCTATAAGATTCAAGTATGGCATAAGATTCTGAGTTCGTACTTATTTCACTGATGGCGTTGCAAACAGTATATACACTGATCAGGCTGCGCTGGTGTGCAGTCTGATCAGCGTCTACACTGTTAGCAAAAACAATAAACCCCAGTTTCTCATGACAGGTCAGATAATTGTAACGACGAGTGTCAATTTCAGTTGAGACAATATTTCTATTCATTCGTGTCGTGTAGATCGGATTTGGTTAATATTTGGTTACGAAAAACAATAGAAGCTTGGTATATATTCACGGGAGGCCCGTGAAAAACGGTTGTATGTATATTTCTCCGGTTCCACCATATCGACACATACGCGTTTATCTGCACATTAAAAGTATATAGTTTCAGATAAATGTAACACTATGAATCGGCCCCTGAAGTATCAAACCTTATATATAAGTTTGCATTACAGAACAAAGTAAAAAGCAGTACTATTAGCGAAATTGACCTATTTTGGCGTAATTATGAATGCTGTTGCGCATTTTTACATATTTCTGATTAAATAAAGCGCAGATACCCACGGAACCTTGTATACAGTGGAACCTCTCTAAACCGGACACCCTGGGATGTCCCCAGGGTGTCAGGTTTAGAGAGGCTTCACTGTAATTAAGCACTCCATGAGCAGTTCTTGTCATTTTCAAACATGAACAGACACGAAAATGACATAAATGACAGTGAAACCCATCTAAATTAAACACAATTAGGTCGTCAGGGTGTCCGGTTTAGAGAGATTTCACTGTACTACTGTATCACATACGGATGGACAACAAGTCAGTCTTCACCAAATAATTCTGAGACGGATATAGCTATGAGTACGGCGTCATAAGCAAGTGGCATTGTGTGTATTCCCGTCGTATTTGCGCAAGTGCGCGCCAATGTTGTACTGATTGTTGCCTAAACAGTCACCCTCCTCAATCCAGCCGACCCAACCCCACCCAACCCACCCACCCCAATGTTTAACTGATTAATTTTCGATATCGAGCTGGGTCGTGTTGACATCTAATCAGACCCGAGTACGAAACACATTGGTTTCTAGAACGCCAAATCTACATAAACTTCTGGGGGCCGTTTCACTAAACTTCTTACGACTGAAATGTTCGTAAGTGCAAAAGTATGATAGTCTGTAAATTTCACATTAACAATGTTTTCTTGTAAACAATTATTGGATTTACATTTATTGAGCATAGGCTGCATATGCAGCCTATGCTCAATAAATGTAAATCCATCAATTGCAATTTACAGACGATCCTAAATTTACACTTACGAATATTTTAGTAGTACGAAGTTTAGTGAAACGCACCCCCGGTCCAAAGCCTTTGAAGAGCTCTCTAAATCATTTTGAGCTAGCTCTAAATATTCAATGCTAGCTCTAATTATTATTATATAGCAATTGCAATCGAGTCGTACTTTTTTAATAGGAACATGCGCTTTTCACCACAGGCACTTTGTGGTATGAATGAGAAAAGCCTCTTTAAATCATACCCAATTTTACTCCGATATTAAATATCTAGAAGGTTGGACACTCGCCATCATTTCAACCAACGGAAGTGGATTATTTACCTTGTGCCCGGCTCGCTAATTCAGTAATTGAAATGACCGCGACGGCCAGGACCTTGCTGGTCCAGGCCTTCGTGCGTGTTACAATTACTGAATTCATACAACAAAATGCCTGTGCTTTTCACGACAAATTCCGATGAGTGTGTGCGAGTCTTCAATGTCGGTATTGTATCGATATTCGATAATGCTGGCTGTCCCGAAGTTCGACGTATCCGGTCTGTCATACTAGTCCATTCATAAATCTACGGGGCACCGCGTGGGGTAGAATATGTCATTCGATAGGCCGGAACGTACATGATCACGTGTGACATGAACTCCATCGTGCTTCATTTAAGTCACGCGCACCTGGCCGGCCCGTTTCACCAAACTTCGTACGATTATAATGAAAGTTCGTAAGTGAAAAGCGAAACTTTGCAACGATGTTAGCATTAATATAACATATTTTGACAATTCTTTGGTGGTTGATTTTATTTATTAGTATTTAACGGCCTATCAACAGCTGAGGTCATTTAAGGCGGGGCCAATTGGTTCCATCCCATATTTTACCTGATGCATTGGGGGGGGGGGGCTACATGTAACCTGCTGCATATGTTAGCATCTCGTTCCCACGACATGACATCTCGTTCCTACGACATAGCATCTCGTTCGAACGACATAATCAGCCAATGGAATAACATATATTACTCTACCATCTTGAATGATAATCGTGCTACCGTTTGATTGGCTGATTATGTCGCGGGAGCGAGATGCTACGTCGTTCGAACGAGATAGCTAACTCGTGTAACCAGGGGGCCGTTTCACGATTAAAATGTTCGTAAGTGCACACTTATGATAGTCTGTAAAGGTTACATTAATAATGTTTTCTTATAAACAATTATCGGATTTACATTTATAGAGCATAGGCTGCATATGCAGCCTATGCTCAATAAATGTAAATCCATCAATTGAAATTTCTAAACAAGGTAAATTTAAACTTACGAACAATTTAGTCGTACGAATCTTAGTGAAACGGCCCCCAGATCCTATGTCGTGGGAACGAGATCCTATCTCATGGACACGAGATGCTGTGTCGTGGGAACGAGGTAGCAGGAATTTTTGAAAAAATACTTTAAAAAAAATAACAAAAATGTTTTCATCACCGCCCTGTGTAAAGTGGTTTAATTGAAGATATATGACGATACTATGAACGCTGGGTTGTTTCAATTTTGAACGAAACAAGATAGGAAATCAGATAAAAAACCAGCGTTTTTATTTATTATGGTATTTTTTTTTTAAATCCTGATATTCCCCTTTACATGTAAGCTGTCATATTATCGTGATGCTACGACGATCATTAAGTTGGCTTTAATGGAAACTTATGTGTGTGGATTGCAATTCATTGTCTATCAGTTTACAAAACAAATATATTGAAGCTTGCCGTTTACGTGTTAAGTTTTATTAATTTATTCAATATCATACACCATGGGACAATAATGGCGATCAAGCAGAAAATTGCGAACGAAAAATCAAATAATGTAACCTATTTTAGGTCTGTATCATGAACAATAAGAATAATAATTGATTTACATGGCTCAAAGGACAATATGCCACAAGACAAAACGGATCTTACAGTAGCCCATTTCACCAACATTGCAAAGTATACTTTTCTAGCAAAGTATACTTTGAGGGAGAAATTTTCAATTTTAGGATAAATTTATTAATTTTTATTATACTGAATTTATTACATTATCACAGCCATTTTGGCTGTGATAATGTAATAAATTCAGTATAATAATTCTGCATACTTTTAATCATCATGTATATGCAGTGGTTAGTTCTATATGAAATAATGCATTTCGGGAAATAAATGATTACTCCCTCAAAGTATACTTTGCTAGATAAGTATACTTTGCAATTTTGATGAAATCGGCTACAGGTGTAGCTCTTGGTCTTCTAGCAAACTCGTGTAACCATTTACGGATCTAAGCTACGGAGCCCCGCACGGGACGTAGAATTCTTTCTTTTATTAATTAGTTTCCACGAAACAACAATTCGTTCCCACGAAATAACAATTCGTTCCCACGAAATAACAATTTGTTCTCTCAATTTAACAATTCGTTCCCACGAACTAACAATTCGTTCCCTCAATTTAACAATTAGTTCCGACGAAATAACAATTCGTTCCCACGGGAACGAATTGTTAATTCCTGGGAACGAATTGTCATATCGTGAGAACGAATTGTTAATTCGTGGGAACGAATTGTTATATCGTGGGAACTAATTGTTAATTCGAGGGAACGAATTGTTATATCGTGGGAACGAATTGTTAATTCGAGGGAACGAATTGTTAAATTGAGGGAACGAATTGTTATTTCGTGGGAACGAATTAATTAAAAAAAAACATCCATGTCCCCTGCGGGGTACAAAGCAGACTGATTTTGAGGTTGTAGGTACCATATATGGTTCCGCCACTCAATAGCGAACAGTGTAGCCCCTGATCAGACTCTGTTCACAAAACTAATAAGCCCGCTTTTGTCGTGGCTGGTCAATATCAATAGAAAGCCGTCGCGGATCGCGTTTTTGTATGGGATATTTCACCAGTATGGATTTTGCAATTTTCACGAGTCGACAGTTTTACAGTTTTATAGTACATACATGATGTATATAGTACATGGTGACATTTTAACAATAATTACCAGGCGTGGACACAGGTTGAAGTAACGGACCCAGGTTTACAAATACATTAAATGTAATACCTAAAATCAGAGACATAAGCTAAACAGAATTGTTTTACTTATAAATAGAGTATCTCAAACGAGTGTCGATTTGATATGAGATTTATGAAACGAGTCACGCACAATGTATGCACCGAGCCTCTGGCGAGGTGCATAAACTTGCGAACGAGTTTCATAAATCTCATATCAAATGGAAACGAGTTTGAGATTCTGTTTATCCAATACGTTTCAGTGAGCAGACGTCATTGACTATTTTCGCATCAAATCTCCACAGAGAAAAATAGGTTAAATCTTAGCAAGAACATTATTATAAATATGCCATATATAGAGAATAGTAGGCTTGTGCCGTGAATGGGAAAAATATCCGGCAAGGCTCAAGAATTTCTTTATTTCTCATCAGAAGTATATGTTGTGACCACTCATTTGAACCGTCTCGCCGAGACGGTTCAAATGAGTGGTCACAACATATACTTTGGTTCAGAAATAAGGAAAATAGATAGAGAATAGTAGGTTAGTGCCGTGAATGGGAAAAAATATCTGGCAAAGCTCAGGAAACGGGATGGGTGAGGCTCTGCCGAGCACATCCCGTTTCCGTGCCGCGCCAGATATGTTTTCCCATTCACGGCACTAACCTACTATATTATTTATCCCGTCAACACCTACAAATGGCTGTAAAATGCAAAAATAGTATTGACTGGATATCAAAAATGTTTCACGGCACCGTGTTTCACGGCACATACGCACTGTGTTGACGGGATAAAATATGTTCCTGTTCTTTGTAAACACTGCATATTACCACACGGTAACACATTCGAACAATTTCAGTAGGTTTAACAAGTCCCTGGCGCTTATAATGACGTTTCAAACATGATGACGTCAACGTCAAAACATCATTGCTTTGTCGCACCTTTCGAATATCCAAGATGGCTGCCAATATTGCCAACATAATAAAAACAACTTACATTTTCTTACTATTAGTAAAGCTTCAATAAGTTTATATTTGAAATAGTATTACGTCCAAGATGACCACAAAAAGACTTAAAACCGATGTCAAATATGCATAACAGAAGGCCGCACGCAGCCCGTGTGTTCAGTACGACTAGGCCGTGCAAATAGCCTATTTCACCAACATTGCAAATAGCCTATTTCACCAACATTGCAAATAGCCTATTTCACTAACATTGCAAATAGCCTATTTCAAGTTCACCAACATTGCAAAGTAAACTTTCCTCGCAAAGTATACTTTGAGGGAGAAATTTTCAATTTTAGGATAAATTTATTAATCTTTATTATACTGAATTGATCACATTATCACAGCCATTTTGGCTGTGATAATGTAATAAATTCAGTATAATAATTCTGCATAGTTTTAATCATCAAATATATACAATCATTAGTTCGGTATGAAATAATGCATTTCGGAAAAAGCAACGATTACTCCCTCAAAGTATACTTTGCTAGATAAGTATACTTTGCAATGTTGATGAAATCGGCTATATGTGCATATGTGGTTAGATATAATGACACTTAAAACGTGTAATTAGAAATTCGTAAAACAGTTAACAGTTAATGTAAGTTTGCCTTGATCTTTCTTAGGAAGGCCAACTGGATGGTCTACAGAATGAAAGTATGGATTGTAATAAAAGACAAAACGTTTGACGTTTCCAGTCAATGTGACTTAGCATTGCAGACCAAGTAATTTGTGTAAAAAACCGTTTATAATCTGATTATGATTGGAGAGGTACAAGTGATGTACATTTCGGACGATGGAACTGACGAACAAATGTCATTGTCATCACTATGTCTCGCTTTTCAAGATGGGCTCGACAAACAATTACTTTAGCATCTGTCCTTCTTCTGGAATTAAATCACATTAACTATACATTTGATAAAAAAAAACGTATTGCAATACATTATGTACGATCCATGTAATTCAATGTGACCTCCAATATAGCTGACAAAACCTGCTAATTTGCAATTTGTATAATATGTTGATCAGTAACAAACTGTGTATAATGTTTCATAATTAACTTCCTGTTACCGTAATTACATTTATACACTGGTACAGTACATTGTAGACATAACATACATTTCATGTGAAATAAATAAAATTAGTGAGGAAAATGTGTCGTTTTCCCTGGCAGCCATGTTTGTGCATGTATGCATACCTTCAATGTATCAACTTGTATTATGAAATCGTCAGATCTTATATTTTAACCCTTTGAACCCGAAAGCCCGCTATAGCGGTTTATGCAAACAGTGAAGATCCAGATGAGCCGGCTCGTAACGAGCCGTCTCATCAGGATCTGCACTTTTTGAAAGTAATTTTCATATTTTTGAAAACAAAAAATACCACCTTTTCATAAATGGACTAGTCTGAAAATATTTGTTTGATGATTGGATTGGCTGCAAAAGTAACATATCAAAATCCATTCCAGTTACCTAGGGGTGAAAGGGTTAAGAGAAATATTAAATATATTATAATACATATGTTACTAACCAAAGGTTATGTAACATGATATTCTCATGTAGTTACCAGGGATATATTGTTTACAATAGTGCAAGTTATATATTATATGTAATGCATATACATTGCAAGGCAATGCATATATTATATAAGTACACACTGTTTAGATTCATACAAGACTGAACTTTCATTTATATGGAATTGTGTCGCACACTGTCAATGTCTCATTGCCTTGAAGTTTGGTGTTGACAACTGACGTTTAAAGGGAACATTTTTACACTAACTGACATTCTGTGGGCGGTTGGCTTCCAACAAGACCGGTATGTTAGGGGTGCGGGTCATCTTTATTCTAATTTCAGGGCTGAATATATTTTGTTCTCAATGTAAATATTTCGTTCTGATTTTGGGATTTTCCCCCCAATGCAGCAGGCTGAATACGGGATCGAACCCGTTGGCCCGGCATTAAATGACCTTAGCTGTTGATAGGCAATTAAACACCAATAAACAAACTGATTTTTAGCCCTGATGTACATTTGGCTTTCTAATGCACTATATAAATATCACGCAATATGATTGGCTGATGGTCATACATTACAGGTATATCATTGTTCATGAAGGGTCGCAAATTATTTCAATATATATTCCTACGCCAGTAGTAAAGGAGTGCATTATAAATAGGTTAACCGCATTGTAATTTTGAAATTTGAGGCGTATATCAGAACATGATAGGTCGGAAAACATGTTTAATGGCGACCTATAGGTACATATTTTCCGACCTATCATGTTCTGATATACGCCGCAAATTTGAAAATTACAATACAGTTAACCCTATATTCTGGTACGTGAGTGTTAGTACAGCCATTTGTAGGTGTTGACGGGATAAATAGAATAGTAGGTTAGTGCCGTGAATGGGAAAACATATCTGGCGCGGCACGGAAACGGGATGTGCTCGGCAAAGCCTCGCCCATCCCGTTTCCTGAGCCTTGCCAGATATTGTTTTCCAATCACGGCACTGACCTACAATTCTCTATATCCGAAGTGTACGTACAGTAAGATTATTGTACTCAGATTACGTTTATGGACTGGGACTAAGTGACTCTTGTACATTGAGGACCTGGCACCAGATCAGGACATTCTAAATTGAGGGCTGAATATATATTTTCTTGATGCAAATATTCAGTTCTGAAGTTGGGATCCCTCTTTACAGATGAAATAACGGATTTACCTCCAGTTGATCTGTGCCTAAAATGACCATAGCTGTTGACAGTCCGTTAAGCACAATTAATCAATTAATCTAGCTAGCATTCCAGCGGTCCAAAAACACGAGTAACATATGTTTATACTTATTTATTTTCTGTTTGATGTACGGTAAAGTCATACGTCATATTTATGCATACCAGAACGAGTTGAACAATGTCTCATCTGACACATGTAATATACGGCAGTCAATCGTAAAAAAAAGCAGTATGAATATTATTCGATTCAATCGTCACTCTAGACAATGGTTACATATATCGATCATTTATATGATTACGTGAATAGTATGCATGGGATTAAAGGTTCATGCCCACTAAGTAGGCACAAAAACTTCTTTATAGGAATGAAATAAGTGTATAATTGTGTCACTATTCTAAAAACTACGAGTGTCAGCTATACAGATATAATCGTTTAGTAATATTTATTTTACTGATATTGACTCGCGGTGGTATCAGGCTATTTTCATATGCAAATTAGGCATGATATTGTTTAATTATTTATACTAATCAAATGCGTCACCGAAAAAATATTTTCGACAGATTACAAAGTATGATCATTGCACATCAAAACATAAATACAGAAAATAAATAGTAATGTCCGTTAACATTTTAAGGAAACATGGTTATCGCCCCTGATATCAGTGTCGAAATTTACGTCCGATATAAAATGTATAATAATGCCAATCAATACGTGGGGTAATGGTGAATGAATGATTATGTTGCCAGAAAATGTATCAGATTATGTTATAAAGAACATTGTGTGCATACTGAGTGGGCCCACTCAGTATACACACAATGTTCTTTATATCAGAAACATAATCTGAGACATTTTCTAGCAAAATATTCATCCATTTACCATTATCCCACGTATTGATTGGCAATACTATACATTGTATAAAGGTACCTGTAATACTGTAGTGGTATGCATATGTGATACCAGTTCCTGCAGATGTCAAAAGGTGGAATGTCACACAAATTAGAATGTGAATCTTGCATTCAATTCAATTCATTTCAATACGTTTATTTTACTTTACTCGATCAATCAATCATGTTTATCAGCGCAAATGGAACTACCAACTGAGAATATAATATGATATATCTGCTGCTATCGCCTCGCGTATGAAACAAAGTACTATTATGCTGCCCATCGTCCGTAAACACATCGATTTAAAAATTAATTATTTACAATCAGTATCATATTTCTAGGTTTGTTTGTTGGGGTTTAACGGCCTTCAACAACTAAGGTCATTTAAGGCTGAGTCAATGGGTTTAGTACTAAATCCAATATATTACCTGTACAAGTACATGTACATGTTCAAGTACATGTACAAATGGAGGGGGATCCCAAAATCAGAACTGAATATTTACAATAAAAAAACTATATATTCAGTCCTGATCTGATGCCAGGTCCTCGCCACACCAGAATCACTTGGCTCCTCCCAAAAGCAGTAGGATGCGTTACTGATACGTTTGCTAATTTAGCAGACTATCCATTGTAGTTATGCAGTTACACGCACACTGTGCTTGACAATGCTGTAATGAACTAAGTCCGCCAATTTGAGACATGTTTCAAGAATAAAAAAGTACAAGTACAAGTGTTTTGTTTATCTCCCTGTGCATGTCAGAATGACACAGACTGTATACATTGAACGTCACAATTATTATAGATAGAAAACATACCGCTCTTTTGTCATAACAGTACATAAACTACATGAGAAAAATATTATTGTCTGTCATGGAATTATACGGAGCCCCGCAGTGGACGTAGAATTCTTTTTTTTATTAATCCGTCCCCACGAAATAACAATTCGTTCCCTCAATTTAACAATTCGTTCCCACTAGTTAACAATTCGCACTAGTTAACAATTCGTTCCCACGAATTAGCAATTCGCTCCCACGAATTAGCAATTCGTTCCAATTAGCAATTCGTTCCCACGAATTAGCAATTCGTTCCCTCAATTTAAACAATTCGTTCCCACGAAATAACAATTCGTTCCCGCGGGAACGAATTGTTAATTCATGGGAACGAATTGTTTATCGTGGGAACGAATTGTTAATTCGAGGGAAGACATTCTTAAATTGAGGGAACAAATTGTCATTTCGTGGGAACGAATTGTTAATTCAAGGGAACGAATTGTTATATCGTGGGAACGAATTGTTAAATTGGGGGAACGAATTGTCATTTCGTGGGAACGAATTGTTAAATTGAGGGAACGAATTGTTAATTCGTGTGAAGGAATTGTTAATTCGATGGAACGAATTGCTAAATTGAAGGAACTAATTGTTATTTCGTGGGAACGAATTAATACAAAAACAAATTCTACGTCCTCTGCGGGGCCCCGTAGAACTGCATGTCGGAATGACACAGAATGTATACATTGAACGTCACATATATCATACATAGGAAATATACCGCTCGTTTGTCATAACATAAACTACTGGAGAAAAACAGTAATGTAGGTCATAGAACTGACACATGATATCTAAATCGGTTCATTAAAACGCGTTGCACGCGTATTATGCTGCCAACTGATAAAACATCGATTATTATTAATATGCATACTTTTATTCATGATGCATATTATGATAACAGAGATTCCTTTACAAAGGTGACACCAGTGTCGAACTTAATCTTCTTTATTACTTGTATGTGTGTAGATCTATATTGATTTGATCTATCTGATTCTTTTCAATGATTTTTTTTTCTCAAATCACCAGATGCATATATGGTATGGTATATATTTTGTTTAAAGTTCAACCTGTTAAAATTACACTTAATCACAATACATTTCAGGGGATACTAAATTTGCCATGGCCTCCTTAGACTCACTGGAATTTCGCCAGGCATGCTTGTATTTATCATATTTTGCGTGGTATGGATTTTTTTCTGACGTGGGCGATATCTGGGGCCCTACTAAACTTCGTACGACTAAAATGTTCGTGAGTGCAAATTTAGGATCGTCTGGAAATTTAAATTAATGGATTTACATTTATTGAGCATAGGCTGCAAATGCAGCCTATGCTCAATAAATGTAAATCCAATAATTGTTTACAAGAAAACATTGTTAATGTGAAATGTACAAACTATCGTAATGTTGCACTTACGAACATTTTAGTCGTACGAAGTTTAGTGAAACAGCCCCCTGAGAACTAACGCAAATTATTGCTGTATCAACAACTTATACCAATATGACAGTAACAGAGCCTTGTGGATTTCTGGTGTCATTCAGAGTTGTGTCCCTTTATGAACTATTAGCTCTACTACATGCAATAGTAACAAACGGCTGATTTGTGCAGTCGTTTTGACTAATTTTATACATTCATCTGAAGGGCCACTTTACAATACTGAGGTCAGCAGTGGTTTGCCTGCGCCCCCTCTCGCCTCCTATTTCGGTAAAACCGCCACTTTCCTCTACCTGCCACGTGACGATATAGATACACACATGTACATAGCTATGTGTACACGTTAGTGATCGTTTTTTTGATTTTAATAGATCTTCTACGGATTTCCAAACATAACTGTGGCTGTGACTGGAGAAATGGGGCTTATGCGATTTGTGACCAGTGTAGCACCTGATCAAATAGCACACTCCTGTAGCCTGAACACGAGTATCGTCTATAATATGCTGTGTTACATGCATGCAGAAGCATGGCGGGTGTTTAATTTATGGAATGACGAACGAACAGTGAAGATCCAGATCAGCCTGTGCGGCGGATGCACAGGCTGATGCACAGGCTGGTCTGGATCTACGCTGGTCGCAAAACTCATAAACCCACTCTCCAGTCACAGCCATAATTACGGAAATTGCAACAAATTTTCCACCCCTACATGTAAACCACAGGAATGTGGCGCGTTTCCGCTTTCTTCGGAATTACTAAATATGAACAACTATAAATAGAAAATCAAATGACGTTATGTTAATCTCAAGGGAAGTAATCATTGTAACATATACAATGTCACCGCGTCGGTCATATATAGCAGTACCGACGAAGTCGAAACACGCCGAATACTGGGGATGTCGGAGTTTTTTTTTCCAAAAAATGTGATTTTTATGGATTGTTTGGTATCAAATTAAAGCTGAGGAATGTAGTTTGAAATTGGAGAACTTCGGAAATTTTCTGCCCATTTTCTGCCAATTTTGTATTTAAAGATTTCTTTATTTTTTTAAATGTGTAGAATGGAGTGTTTGGTATCCATTTAAAGGTATTGAATAATGCACAACAATATAAGTTGTTTCATCAAGATATCTTGATTGGTTAAGAAGTTATTCAATTTTTAATTTCGAGAAATAAAAAAAAATGTAAAAAAAAATAATTTGTTTTTTAATTTAGTGGATATTTTTTCCGAAAAAGTATGCAGTATGGAGTGTTTGGTATCCAATTAAAGGTATTAAAGAATGCAAAACAATGAAAGTTGTTTCATCAAGATATCTTGATTGGTTAAGCAGTTATTCAATTTTTTATTTCGAGAAATACCACATTTTCTAAAGAAAATATTGCCAATTTTGAATGTAGTGGATATTTTTTCCAAAACAAAAGTGTGCATTATGGAGTGTTTGGTATCACATTAAAGGTATTGAAAAAATGCAAAACAATGGAAGTTGTTTCATCAAGATATCTTGATTTGTTTAGGAGTTATTCAAATTTTCTTAAAACGGATAATATACAGACACCACTTGATAGTAAGTAGCTCAATTATTTTGTGCACAAAGTTGGAAAAGTCGAGGGAATACTGGACGAAGGCCGGAAGGCCTCGTCCAGTATTCCCGCGACTTTTCCAAGTTTTGTTCATGTCAAGATTATAATGTGTTAATGAATAGAGCTGTTTGGTGTGTTTATAACATGTTTTTTTTTTAAATATATTCACAAAATAAATATTAATGGCCGAACTAATGAATGGACCGAATTACAAAAACTTTTTATCTATCCAAAATACAAGGTCGGCGGTGAGATTAACTAAGATAGTGCGCTCTCATTTAATTAACCAACAATTAGTCAACAGTGGCTCTCATACACGGATTGATTGATAATTTGTGTTTAACGGCATATCAACAGCTAAAGTCATTTAAGGCTTGGCCGACGGGTCTATCCCGTATTTAATGTGTCCATAATGAGAGAAATTCCCAAAACCAGAACTGAATATTTACAGAAAAATCAATATTCAGCCATGAAATTCCACACCAGTCACTTAGCCCAACCACAAAAGTAGTATGATCAACACTAAAATAATTTGATCTGACATGTGGCTGCAGAGGCAACAAGAAAATATGACTTGTCGGCACACAAATGCCCATGGTGGCAGATTGGAGAAACTGTGTCACAAGTTAATTAACCAAGTGATACGTATTCACAAGCGTATTTGTGAAGGTCAAGAGGTCAAAGTCATATTAAGGCCAGCATGGATGTATGGCATTTGTCCACATGTACGATGTATTAAAATATTAAAGTAATCCATCAAGGGAAATAGAAGTGATGATGACAGAAATGAGAAACTCGGACAAATTTCTTAATGTGTGAAAAAGTTGTGACGGTCAAGGTCATAAAAATGGCAGCATGGATGTGTGGCATTTGTCCACAGTTATGCTGTGTTGAACTGTTTATGTTCAAATGATATAGAAGTTATGACAGTTTGTTGGTGTTTAACGGCCTATCAAGCAGCTATATATGGTCATATATGGTTATATAAGGTCGGGCCAACGGGTTCGATTACGATTAATCATACTCAGATAAGGCGTACAACTCTCACATACAAGAACACCAAAGACGTACACGAGGGCCAAACTAGGTCTCCGGTCGGGATTCGTGTAAGGAAGAATCCCGATCGTTAAATACCCCACCGGTTACCCACGAAGAAATGAACAACTCTGCCGAACTTCTTAACGTGTGAAAAAATTCAAAGTTGTGAACACCAAAAGGTGAAGGTCATATTAAGGGCAGCATGGATGTGTGGTAGTTGTTCAGAAGTATGCTGTGTTTAAATATTTAACTAATCTAATCATATATATCTAACCAATCCTTAAGGTGATATAAAAGTTATGACAGAATTGACCGGCGAACCTCTTAATGCAAACTGGGGGGAGGGGGTCAATATTTTAGCTGTAAACTTCTATCTACATCTATTTGTGCCTGTTGGAGAAAGGAAGAATAGGAAGCTGACCCACCCACGACCGCCGGCGCTGTACAAATATATAATAGAAATCCCCCCCCCCCCACCCCACGCACCACTGTAGAAACAGCAGACATTTTTCTTGAATACAAAATAGATCAATTGGTTATATTGCATAATTAAGTGGCCTCCAGACGCTTTTCAAATAATACAAAAAATGCCCACAGAAAGAGGTGGGGCTGGGGGTGGGGGGGGGGGCGCTTGGGTATGGAGGATTGACAGTCTAGTGTCTCAAAAAAAGATCGCTAAATACACAATACTGAATAATAATGATTCAGGCTTCAGCTCAATTTGATTGATAATAACATTGTTATTTGGAGTTGAATTATTTTTTATTGAATTGTTGAACATGTATTCAAAGTGAATTATCTACAAGGACCCACAAATACACAGAGGCATCATTAAACAACAATTTTGCTCTATAATTTTACACCAAAAATGGCAAGTTCAACTGTAACGCTGGCATTTTGGATGTGGAAGTGAAAATAAAATGGTCGCGAAAACCCATGACACGGCTCGTGTTCCGAACTTCCGGTTTGATATGAGTTACTAAAAAAAAAAAAGTTTGCCACCGATTGCGCACAAGCCAAACGGTTCAATACAGTGTTTTTTGGGCACATTAATGATTGTTAAAGAAACTGTCGATGTCCTAGGATGTCGAATCCAGAGGTTCCTATAAAAATCACTGTTCAAATATTTACCTCTTTCTAGCACCAAAAACACGATTTTCCTCTCAGAAATTTCAACAGCAGACAACAGAATCGTGTAGAGGGTGCTTTTTTCTTTCCGTTGACATGCCCAAATTAAATATCCATGATCGCGTTATCGAAATTAAGCCACACCACCTATATTAAAAATGGCGGCGCCCAAAAAAAAGAGTGAACGCGCAAGTGATTATAATTTATCGATTAAAAGTCACCCACATGTTACATATTTAAAAAAAAACCATCGTAAGTCATAAAATATACATTACACAATGTGCGTGTTTGTTTTATATTAACTAAATCGTCCAATATTGATAAAAAATCGACTTTGAAAACGGCCAAATTTAACATTGGGTCAGAAGGCAAAACGTGTAAATGGGGGAAAACTCCGACATCCCTACGAATACCGATGTTGTATCTACACTGCAACTCACCACATTGGCCGAGTCAGCTGTTAATCCAAATGAGGCGAGCAATGACGTTTGACGTCGCCGGTACTCGGTCAATAGGTCGGCAAGATCGGCGTCGGTCAGTGTGGACCAGAGTAGATGTAGAGCCTCCGCAAACTCGGAGTTTATGAACGCTTCCTCTTCCTGGAATATAATGGAAAAATACAGTGGATTGATTTGATTTGATTTATTGGTGTTTAACGGCCTACCAACAGATACAGTCATTTAAAGCCCGGCCAACGAGTTCGATCCCGTATGTAGCCTGCTGCATTGGGGGAGAAAATCCTAAAATCAGAACGGAATATTTACATCGATATAAATATATATTCAGCCCTGAAATTGGAATAACCTGACCTGGTGCAAGGTCCATACCACACGAAAGTCACGTGGCTCCTAAGAGTAATAGGAAAATACAGTGGAACGTCTCTAAACCGGACACCCTGGGAGGTCCCCGGGGTGTCCGGTTTAGAGACGTTCCATTGGAATTAAGCACTCCATGAAAATGTTCAGCCATTTTTAATCATAAACAGTCACGAAAATCAAACATATTACAGTGAAACCTATTTAAATTAAACAAAATGGGGTCCCCAGGGTGGCCGGTTTACCAAAGGTTCTACTGTAGTAAATAATGAATCGTCCTGTAGCCGATTTCATCAAAATTGCAAAGTATACTTATCTAGCAAAGTATACATTGAGGGAGTAATCATTTTTTTTCCAAAAATGCATTATTTCATATAGAACTAACCACTGCACATATTTGAGGATTAAATGTATGCAGAATTATTATACTGAATTTATTACATTATCACAGCCAAAATGGCTGTGATAATGTAATAAATTCAGTATAATAAAAAATAATAAATGTATCATTAAATTGAAAATGTCTCCCTCAAAGTATACTTTGCTAGATAAGTATACTTTGC
Organism: Conchocele bisecta; assembly: GCA_029237695.1. Classification (NCBI taxonomy): domain Eukaryota; kingdom Metazoa; phylum Mollusca; class Bivalvia; order Lucinida; family Thyasiridae; genus Conchocele; species Conchocele bisecta. The sequence goes on along the minus strand of CM055266.1, from coordinate 40,639,987 downwards.
AATTTTGATGAAATCGGCTACTGGACCAAAATCTCAAAAATAAAATGTAATTCACTAAGTCACAAAATCACGTGCTCTGTTGATATGTACATGTTTGTCCAGACCAGAATAAGCTAGGATTCGCTGAATTAACCCTTTGAACCCGAAAGCCAGCTATATCGGTTTATGCAAACAGTGCAGATCCAGATGAGCCGGCTCGTAACTAGCCGTCTCATCAGGATATGCACTGTTTGAAAGTAATTTTCATATTTTTGAGAACAACAAATACCCCCTTTTTATAAATGGAATAGTCTGAAAATCATTTTGCGATGACTGGATTGGTTGCAAAATTAACATATCGCAGCCCATTCAGTTACTTAGGGGTAAAGGGTTAAGCCTTATTATTGATACCATGAATACTTTAACATATATTCTCCGAAAATGTGAAGCAGTTGTTATCTTTGAACAAATCAATATTTACTACTGAGAATATATGGAACGCCAACTCTACATACAGTCAACTAATTAATACTAGCTCTAAATAATTATAGATAGCATTAACTATTGACAGCTAGCTCCAAATCATTTGAAGAGATCTCTAAAATATTTGGAGCTAGCTCTAAATATGTAATGCTAGTTCGTTAAAGGTACATGCCCACTCAGTAGGCACAAACCGTTCTTTATATCAGAGACATCATGTGAGACATGTTCTGGCAAAATAAACAGTCATTCACCATTACCCCACGTACTGATTGAATGTATTATACATTTTATATCACAGTTAAATGTCCACAATGATATCAGGGGCGATAACCGTGTTTCCTTAAATAGTAACGGATATTACTATTTATTATCTGTATTTATTTTTTGATGTGCAATGATCATACTTTATATGACGCTTTTAATTAGTATAAATAATTAAAAAATATCATGCCTCATTTGCATATGAAAATAGCCTGATACCACCGCGCGTCACTATCGGTAATATGAATATTACTATAGTCTGTTTCACGAAAGCTGCCCAAATTTTACGGCTATATAGACAATTCAAAAACAATATTATTTTCGATAATATTAAATTAAAGGAAAATTTAAGAATGAGCCTTCTTTTTATTTCGTGAAATTTGGTCAAATATTGATTTTATTACGAAAAATTGATTTGTCTATGGGAATTTAACATGGGGGAAAAAGAGGTTAAGGCAGTGTGGGAGGAGTCAAAAAACGAAAATGTTTGGAAATTGACTCCGAAACCTGACTAGATAGCTTGGATATGATCTAACTAAGAAAACAAAAGTTAAATTTTAAAAATCGGTCCAATATTTCTGAAATTCTAAAAAAATTCCCCATGTTAAATCCCCATAGACATCTTCACTCCGTGAAGATGTCTATGGGGATTTAACATGGGGAAATTTTGTTTTCGCAATAAAATCAATATTTGACCAAATTTCACGAAATAAAAAGAAGGCTCATATTCTTAAATTTTCCTTTAATTTAATACTATCGAAAACAATATTGTTTTTGAATTGTCTATATAGCCGTAAAATTTGGGCAGCTTTCGTGAAACAGACTATAACTGATTATATGTGTATAGTGGGCACTCGTAAGTTTTAGAACTTGTGGAATAGTGACACAAGTATACACTTATTTATTTCCTATAAAGAACAGTTTGTGCTTATTGAGTGGGTATGTACCTTCAATGCTAGTTCTAAATATTTAATGCTAGCTCTAACTATTTAAAGCTAGCGACACTAGTTTATGTGTATTTGGCGTTCCATTAGAATAAATGACCGTATCAGTGACGTAAGGTAGTAACTCATTCTTGGCACTTGATCAATTCTTGCACCGATGCATGTAATTAGTGTGAGCATAACAATTAATGTGACATATTACGACAACTAGTAGAGAATATTCATAGTGTTGCAACACAATGGATCCAGTCAATGTGCAACTAGGTCTGCAATGATTGCAAAGATAAAAATCCGCGTTCCTGATTGCGACGTCCAATTTGTGATTGTGTTACATAAAACACCCGGCTGCTTCATTGCATCGTCCATGCTGTTCTGGTTAGAAAGCCAAGACGTCCATTTTCACAGATTATATTGTTTTACAGAAGCCGTGCAGTTGTTTTATTTCATAGTCTAATATACAGTGCAACCTCTCTTTAACAGCCACCCATGGGAAGACGCAAAACTGGCTGTTGTAGAGAGGTGGCTGTTGTAGGGAGGTTAATGCTGAATTCAATTTTGGCGTCCGCTGTTGTTGTTTTTTTCTCGATAATTCTCACCAAAAACGTCCTTTGGCAACATTTTAGAATCATTTCCATTGGAAATGATTCTAAAATGTTGCCAAAGGATGTTTTTGATGAGAACAACAAATACCCCCTTTTTATAAATGGAATAGTCTGAAAATCATTTTGCGATGATTGGCTTGTGTAAAACAATATAATCTGTGAAAATGGACGTCTTGGCCAAAATGCTGTCAAAACATGTTTTTATTGAGAAAGAAGGCAAAAGCAACAGCAGACGACAATTGTCGTGCTCAGCAGTCTAAGGGTTAGATACAGAGGAATATCCATTTGGGATATCAATTGTTATGACCTCCAACACAAGGCGTCCATTTGTATGACCTCCAACACAAGACGTCCATTTTTATGACTTCCAACACAAGACGTCCATTTTTATGATCTCCAACACAAGACGTCCATTTGTATGCAACACAAGACGTCCATTGGTATGACCTCCAACACAAGGCGTCCATTTTTATGACCTCCAACACAAGACGTCCATTTTTATGACCTCCAACACAAGGCGTCCATTTTTTTTATTTGAAAGACCAGACGCCCATTCAGCAGTCTAAGGGTTAGATACAGAGGAATATCCAGTTGGGATATAAATTGTTATGACCTCCAACACAAGGCGTCCATTTGTATGACCTCCAACACAAGAGGTCCATTTTTATGACTTCCAACACAAGACGTCCATTTGTATGCAACACAAGACGTCCATTGTTATGACCTCCAACACAAGGCGTCCATTTTTATGACCTCCAACACAAGACGTCCATTTTTATGACCTCCAACACAAGGCGTCCATTTTTTTTTTGAAAGACCAGACGCCCATTGAATGAGTATTAACCCGAAAGCCCGCTATATCGGTTTATGCAAACAATGCAGATCCAGATGATCCGGCTCGTAACGAGCCGTCTCATCAAGATCTGCACTGTTTAAAAGTAATTTTCATATTTTTGAGAACAACAAATACCACCTTTTTATAAATGGAATAGTCTGAAAATAATTTTGCGATGATGGGATTGATTGCAAAATTAACATATCGCAGCCCATTCAGTTACTTAGGGGTGAAAGAGTTAATGAAAGATCCAGCTATGCACTTATGCAATGCAGTGTGTGGTATTTTCATTTTACACAAATAAACATTTATACCAATTGTTACGTAAATGGCGATTTCATATGATATGTATTCAACGAGTTCATTGATTTTATAATAACCGAGGCTACACGCTGACCTCACTGTATTACACCAGTGTATCGTAATTTTAATACCCTCTATTATTGCACCGTGAACGATCATGCAATCGGTATAAGTTATTGTTCACATATTGGATGCTTAAGGAATTAAATGCGAGGGAGCGCTAGCGACCGCAGCATTTAGTTCCTGAAAAATCGAATATGTGAACAACAACATACTTATAGTTCAGCTAAGCGTACAGTGCAATGTCCCATCCGAGATATGATTTTCCATTTCCTGTCGAACAGTTAATCATTAAATCTGGTAATATATAACTTATTGGGGTTAAACGCGATTGGCTTAGAAAGAAGGATAAGCTATAATAGCATTTTATGTACAGCCTGATAACAATTCACAAACCATTCAATGTGATCAGGATCTACACCATCAAATAAAGTTAAGATACTCACCGAACACTATATTCCATTATCCTACATAAAACTGTGCACTCAGCAGATAGCGAAAGCTATTAGCAGTCGAATGCGTGGGATGATGTTTCAACAAAAGTCAATAGCTTTAACATGATATGTATATTGTAATATGCATAATCTAAAACAAACACTGCCTAACAGCGATTAATCAATCACTTTATGGAGTTCATATATCCAATAATACGGTCACGTAATCTAAATGATTGGCATGGTGATTTTATAGGCGGTATGATAATGTCATTTGCTTGCGTCAGGTCACACAAACCATGTATGTTTAATATGTAGATCTAAGCGACTATATATTCCAGGGTGACTGAATTACTTGCAGTTTGATTTGTAGTGTAATTGTTCACACACGACTATAAGGACGCAATCTGTGATCGTGTTTGAAGAATTGGGACATATGCCTATGTGACCAGTCTTACTCAGCCCCGCAAGTGATGTAAAATAAAAAACAATTATTAATTCGTTCCTACGAAATAACAATTCGTTCCCACGAAACTACTATTCGTTCCCACAATTTAACAATTCGTTCCCACGAAATAACAATTCGTTCCCACGGGAGCGATTTGTTAATTCGTGGGAACGAATTGTTATATCGTGGGAACGAATTTTTATATCGTGGGAACGAATTGTTAAATTGCGGGAACGAATTGTCATTTCGTGGGAAAGAATTGTTAATTCGAGGGAACGAATTGTTATATCGTGGGAACGATTTGTTATTTCGAGGGAACGAAGTGTTAAATTGAGGGAACGAATTCGGCGTGTTTCGGCTTTCATCGGTATAACTCTATATATATATATATGAACAAGGCTTCTAACTTCGGTCGGACACGAGAGCGTATCATAACACATTCCGTGATTGTATTAACGACAGCGTATCATAACACATTCCGTGATTGTATTAACGACAGCGTATCATAACAAAATAACATGCTTAAAATTGTAATTTTCTATGTATTCAATGTATTCTGCAGGATATCGATAATTCTCAAATGATCATAATTTTTATGAACTTGCCACTACAATATTGACGTTAGAGCCTTAAACACATTATTTCATTTCTTATGATACGAGGTTCTGTCCTACCTAGGAAAATGAGCTGTATTTCATTATTATTTGAATAAATATGTTCTAACTATGTTATTTGAGCAAGATAACAATACTTATTCACATTAACGTTAATAAAATCGCGGAGTGTGTTATGATACGAGGTCGTGTCCGACCAAAGTTAGAAGCCTTGTATATATATATATAGTTATACCGATGCAAGTCGAAACACGCCGAATGCCTGTGGTTACAGACAGGAGATTCGGGTCACATGCTCCTGCTAACTACGTATATCAATCATGCACACTGATGCATTTGATTAAGTTTGCTTTATAATCAAGTATAGACTATCAGAAATTGTGATACACAGGGTGGGGGGGGGGGAGATAATTCGGTTGTGTATTTTCCACTTACCAGTAAGAAACGTTTGTGTATTTTAGTTGCGAAATAATTATTATATACAATGATATTTAGAAATACGCTTCCACTAGTTTAATTAATTCAAATAATGTAATATTAATAATGATTGATTGCAGAAAAAACAAGCGTGCAATGCGAATTAATTTTCAGCCTTATAAACACGTTTTACCCTATCCATATTTGTTCAGGTGACTCATGTACAAATGGCTTAAGAAATACAGTGAAACCTCTCTAAACCGGATACCATGGGAATCTTGTTTTAAGCATATTGAATTTAAAAACAAGATAATGATTATATTGAATTTGGAACATATTCCAATAAGCAGTTATTTCAAATACATCTATATACGTACATATATAATTTATTATATATCATGCACAAGTAGAACTTGAATATTTATGGCATCAGCGATTCGTGCATAACTAGAATCAATGTGACACGCACGCTTCTACGGAGACCCGCAGGGGAAATGGATTTTTTTTATTAATTCGTTCCCTCAATTTAACAATTCGTTCCCACGTTATAACAATTCGTTCCCCCCTCGAATTAGCAATTCGTTCCAACGAATTAACAATTCGTTCCCACGAAATGACAATTCGTTCCCTCAATTTAACAATTCGTTACCTCGAATTAACAATTCGTTCCCACGATATAACAATTCGTTCCCACGAATTCACTTTCGGCTACACCATCACTGTTTGTAGACCTAGGGCCCGTTTCACTAAACGTCGTACGACTAAAATGTTCGTAAGTGGAAATTTATGATCGTTTGGAAATTTCAATTGATGGATTTATATTTATTGACCACAGGCTGCATACTATCATAATTTTGCACTTACGAACATTTTAGTCGTACGAAGTTTAGTGAAACGGCCCCCTGTATCGTGTCTGCTCTCAGTCTTCGGTATTCTAGACATGGTAATCCGAGGATTCAAATGCATACCAATGGGGGCTGTTTCACTAAACTTCGTACGACTAAAATCTTCGTAACTGCAAACTTATGATAGTCTGTAAATTTCACATTAACAATGTTTTCTTGTAAACAATTATTGGATTTACATTTATTGAGCATAGGCTGCATATGCAGCCTATGCTCAATAAATGTAAATCCATCAATTGAAATTTCCAGACGATCCTAAATTTGCACTTACGACCATTTTAGTCGTACGAAGATTAGTGAAATGGCCCCTTGTATCGTGTCTCGTGCTCTCCGCCTGCGGTATTCTAGTCATGGTAACCCGGGGATCTTGAGCCTTTCAGGATAAGACTTGCTGGACAAGTTTCTGTCCATTCGTGCTACTCATGGTTGAAAACATGCCAATTTCGATTTTGCAAAAAGGACAGAAGCGAAATGCCGATGTCCGCAATCAGCCACCATAGAACCAGATTAAATTCCATTTCCCTGCAGTACAATACGAAAACCGAAAATGTTAAAGGCACTGATTCTCAGATATAACCAGAAAGTCAGGAAAATTATTAGTAAAAATAATGTATTATCATTTGTATATTGCAATTGTATTTCTGGATCGAATTTAATGAGTTGCCTGAAAAAATGTGTTTATACTACTGGACCATAAGTTACGTTGTGAACACTGTTTATGTAAACACAAGTTTGTGTGCAGCTAATGTTCATATTATTACATGTATTTAAATTAATCCGTCTAGAATGTTCGCATTTCACAAGTCAAAAACACTATGTTTCACTAAACGTGCTACTTTGTGCAATGTGCATTATCATCTTACCTCCCCTATTTACAATGTATAAATGTTTCTAGTTTCAATACCAGGGGCCCGTTTCACTAAACTTCGTACGACTAAAATGGTTGTAAGTGCAAATTTAGGATCGTCTGGATATTTCAATTCATGGATTTACATTATTGAACATAGGCTGCATATGCAGCCTATGCTCAATAAATGTAATCCAATAATAGTTTACAAGAAAACAGTGTTAATATGAAATTTACAGACTATCATAATTTTGCACTTACGAACATTTTAGTCGTACGAAGTTTAGTGAAACGGCCCCCAGACAGCCTGGGGTCCTCCCAAAGGCTACACTGTGAATGGTCAGCCATATAAATATCATAAGGTCCATTTTGTTAACTAGTGGCTCTTTTTGCGACTCGCCGCCTGCGACCCGTGCAACCACAGATCGGAATCAATGTGAATGATCACGTGGTTACAACAACAACAACAATGGCTGAAAGTGTTGAAAGCTCGCCCACTCCAAAGTTAGTATTATTTGATATTTTCCTCCTTAATCATGTTAATATGCAACGGATTTGTATGAAATATGGCGCAGCAAACGCGTCTTCATAAGCGGAATTTGATGGTCGATACATACATATGTCGTTTGTAGACACGGAAATTGATTCTTCGCAAAAACGACAGAGGTTTGGGCCAAAGTAAAAAGACCACCAAATGCAGCTTAACAAGACGCGTTTGATGCACCATATTTCATGAAAATCCGTTACATAATAAGGACAAAATAAAAGAATACGTAGTTTGAATCGGAGGGCTTCTGGAAGTTTCAGTACTTGTTGTTGTTGTTATTGTTGTTGTAACAACGTGACTGAGCATGTGCGTAGTCTGATCGGTGTCTACACAGTTCGCTATTTGTATTTACCTCGTATCCGAACGTATCGCCGTCTTCCCCTTCCGAGTCTATTCCAGACTCGTTCTGGTTCCGTCTATTTTTAGCCTTCGTCTCGGGTGACGACTGCAACGAGTACTTATCGTCTGCGGTATTGTCGCCAGTTTTCGCGTCACCAATCTTCAGCCTCTTTTGATTTCCCGGTTCACCACGGGTAAGTTTATTGTTCTTTGATTGACCAATCGGTGGCAGTTTATTATTAAACGGAACTCCCCCGCTGTCGTGATTCGGTTTTCCAATGGCCTTTGTGTCATTGGCCTTTCTCTGCTTGCTAGCACTGCCTGGGCGTCGTTTCACTGAATAAACGTTTGAATCCGAAGACCACCCTCGAGCGGATATAGACCCCGGATGTTGCGCAGTCTTTTCGGTGCCGTGAACTTGTTGCAGAGTTTCAATAGTCCGTAAATGGTCCGCCAGCAGGAGAGACACTTCTTCGCGGGAAACATTCGGACTCCTTTGAGCTAGTCGTCGGGCTAACGTTCTCTCCGAAGTTTCCAATATCTGCAATGACGACTTCAGTTGTACACAGCCAGTTGCGTAAAATCTTACAGTGTTGGAAATAGAGAATACCAGGCTACTGTCGTTTGATATCAAGTTTATCAGGCAAGGCTAGGAAATGCGTAGGAATTGCCGAGGAATTCCTACCATTTCCGAGCTGAGCCCGATAAACATACTATCAAAAGACATCAGTTCGGTATTCTATTTATCAGGTAACGTGTTTTGCTTCATAATGAGCAATTATATATTATAAGGTTTGATCATGTCCAGCCGTGTGCAAGCGTTTGCTGTGGCCCGAGGGAACTGTTTGAACCCAAGGCCGCAGGCCGCGGGTTCAAACAGTTCCCAAGTTCCCGAATATTCTCTGATTTTTATAAACACGAGCCCTGCATTTGCTTACACTCATGGATCCTGGTCATGTACTTGATGTTCATGTTCGATATCAATACGCTGATTAGTTGAGCATGAGATGAGCTCGGGCAGAAAATCTAACCGTTTAAGTTTCAGTTCATATTTCGAATAAATAAACAAGTACATGCGGTAGTATTCGCGCAGTTGTTAGTGTAAACGTATGACCCGAGTCACGGAGTAAGATAGCCCAACCTGAGAAGGACAGGTAACGAAGTATTAATGAATATACCATATTCATGAGATAAGTGTCAATGCCACACAATGGGTGAACATTAAGAGTGAATGAACACTTCTGCATCTGACATAGCAAGCGGAAAAAACTGTGATAGAGTTACTACTGTCGCCTGACAGTTGTTTAAGTATTGACAAAAACGTTATAATAAATTGTATGCAAACTTGTTTTCTTAAACAAAAAGCACATACACAGTAAAGCGTGTTATCTAATGAATAGTCAAGATGATCAATACTATAGAGAAATAGAATTCATTAACTAACACAATAATTGAATTTTCTATAACCACCAGCAATGACCAGATATATGCAAATAGGGTATCGTACAGTATCATTACATGTATACCATTTCACCCCTGAAAAACTGGAATGTCCATTAATGAACATGGGGTGTTTTTGTTTTAAAAATTATGAAAATTACTTGCAAAAAAGTGCAGATCCTGATGAGACGGCTCGTCACGAGCCGGCTCATCTGGATCTACACGTTTTGCCAATACCACTATACATGACTGTGGTGTTGTGTAAGAGTTAAGGGGGTGCGTACGCACGCGTAGCACCCCCTTCTGCCTACGGGCCTGACATTGTTCCAGTATTTTGATATGTTAATTTTTAAACCAATCCAATTGTCACAAAATGATATTCAAACGACTGTAATAAAATCATAATGCACTAGTGTAATAAATAAGCGGAAAATACGATCGTACTAATCAGTGACGGTTCAGTGTATGATTCTGTAGTTATGCAATAAATGCAATATAACATTATGATGTAGTATGGTACATAACATGTATTGAAATCTACTGTCTGTTCCACGTTTTTTGTGCCGACGAACTTTTGGTTATTAAACACATTAAATCTAAAGGATATTTAAATGTAAGCAGTTTTTCATCAATAACAACAAAAAAAAGTCACCCTCCCCAAAAAATGAAATTCCATCAAATGTTGATTTTATTGCGACAAAATTATTTTCCTAAGGGAATTTAATATAGATTTTGTTTAATATTTTTTTATTTGTAGACATTTTTTCAAAATCTAACTTTTGTTTTTCTTATTTACATGTATCTAAGCTATCTAGAGAGGTTTCGGAGTTAATTTCAAAAAAAAAAATTTGTTTACTCCTACCCCACTGCTTCCGCTATAAAATTCGCTATAAAATTTGATGGCATTTCATCAAACAAAAACATTTGGGGAGGGTCACTTTTTTGTTATTGGTGAAAAAGTACTTACATTTAAATATTTTTTAGATTTAATGTGCTTAATAGCCAAAATTTCGTCGGAAAAAAACGCGGAACAGACAGTAGACTTATTTCATACAACATATCGACATTTCCTCGTTTCTTATGAAATCGGTAATCTAGTATCTCGTTTAATTAAATCATCACTCATGTAAGATCCTCTATATAAAATTAACTGACTAAATTAATGTGCCACGACAGTAACACAAGCATTCCTTTTACGATTGATGTTCATTTGTTTGCTAATGGCAAAACGGACTTTGGCATAATTTTATATAGACCGTGAGGTAAAACTATAGCCGTTTATGAGTATAGAATATATTTCACCCTTTCAACACCACATGCATGTACAGTGGTATTGGCAAAAAATGTAGATCCAGATGAGCCGGCTCGTGACGAGCCGTCTCATCAGGATCTACATTTTTGCAACTAATTTTCATATGTTTGATAACAAAAACAATCCCTTTTCATAAATGGACTCAGAATGAATGTCCATGTTATGCAATAATCTATTATTGTAATAATTTCTGGAAGAAATAATACAATTTATAACAGCACATTTAATTGAACATCTAATGTGTTGAATTGTACCAAACGTACATGTGTATGTCATATTTCATTTTAAGGCATAACATTGGCTAATCGCAGTGTAATAACGTTGACACTATTACATTTAAAACTCATAATACACTATTGTAATAAAAATGTAAACGAGAGCGCTACATAATTCATGTTAGGTGGTCAGTACAGCATCAGCCTATGCTGTTCTGCTTAATATGTAATAATAAATATAATCTAACATAATATGCTATTTATTAAACTAAAACTCGTTGACTGATTTCATTGGAAACGAGTTCTAGATTAATAAATTGATCTTTATTAAACTAAAACTTGTTGACTGATTTCATTGGAAACGAGTTCTAGTTTAATAAATTTCCATTTATTAAACTAAAACTCGTTGACTGATTTCATAGGAAACGAGTTCTAGTTTAATAAGTTGCCATTTATTAAACTAAAACTCGTTGACTGATTTCATAGGAAACGAGTTCTAGTTTAATACATTGCTATTTATTAAACTAAAACTCGTTGACTGATTTCATAAGAAACGAGGCGATACCTCGTTTCTTATGAAATCAGTCAACGAGTTCTAGTTTAATAAATATCATATTATGTTAGAGTATATGTATCATTACGTATCAAACACAACATCATACGAAATCAGTAAACGAGTTTAATAAATAACATATTAATGATTACTCATATATTGACGTGAGAACAACACGTACCTGTAAATACGTGAGTATCCTGAAAACCGTGTATATCCATGACGTGCACTTAATACTCTGAGAGAAAATGCCTCAAATTTTCTTATAAATAACACTGCATAATTTGCTTAAATCATACCTCCGAAAGTGCATTCTAAAAGGTACAACTCGGCATGTGTTTGCACTCAAAGCTGTAGTATAATACAATTAAATCACATGTCAAGTTCTGATGGAAATATCTAGGGAATGATTGATACTATTGTTATAACAAAACTCCGGTGAAATAGATAGTTTAATCAGGGTATACATTGTATGTATCCCAGTAAACGACGTTGTACGTTTAGCGGTGCATTGGCGATATATTAAAGAGACTTTAGTCAAAGAAATTTAGTTTTATCGTAAATCAATGGTTTTCAAAAGAATTTGGTAGGTAATTTACCAGTCAATTAGATAATTAAATTATTTTAAACTATATTAGTGGCTATCATGAATAAACACGGGCACTGTATATGCACAAGTTGGCCTTGGTGCCCTCACAGTGTAAGAGGATATCGTAACGGTCACATTATCGTTAACAGATACACATTTGTATAAATCAAATCTATTTTGTATCAATAAAATCCACTTGTGGTTGTGGCTTGAGAAATGGAACTGATGGGTTTTGCGACCAGTGTAGATCCAGATCAGACTGTGCGTCCGCACAGTCTGATCAAGATCTGCACTGTTCGTCATTTCATCACTGAATCACCCGTCATGCTTCTATCAAGAAACATAGGTCGTTACCAGGCTACACGAATGCGCTATTTGAACAGGAGCGGGTCACAAATCCCATAAGCCCCATTTCTCCAGTCACAGCCACATTTATGTACTACTGAGTCTAGGTGACCCCAACGAAGATCTTCGATGGGGTAAGTCAGAAATAGAAAATGGCATCTTGTTAGATTGCTATCATTGGACATAATCGTGATAATGGCATAGGATACAATTGTGGGAGCAAACGGGCTGTAAATACAGCGATTAAGAGTATTTAATATTACGGAGCCCCACAGGGGACATGGATTTTTATTTATTAATTTGTTCCCACGAAATAACAATTCGTTCCCCCAATTTATTAATTCGTTCCCACGATATAACAACTCGTTCCCACGACATAACAATTCGTTCCCTCGAACAATTCGTTCCATCGAATTAACAATTCGTGAATTGTTAATTTGAGGGAACGAATTGTTATATCGTGAGAACGAATTGTTATATCGTGGGAACGAATTGTTAATTCGAAGGAACGAATTGTTAAATTGAGGGAACGAATTGCTATTTCGTGGGAACGAATTGTTATTTCGTGGGAACGAATTAATAAAAAAAGAATTCTACGTCCTATGTGGGGCTCCGTAATTTATAAACGTAACAATTAAGTTTGTTGTTGCAACAAATGACATGCATTGTGGTGAGTACTGTGGAATAGTATAAATTAGACAAGCTATGTGATTTTGTACCTAAGAAGATTTGCTTGCGATTTTTCATGAACAAATATTTACAGAAACGGCGACATCTTCTGTAAATGACGTTGAAATTTATATTCTATTCCACATTTGCTCTGACAATTTCGTCATATTTCGACGTCATTTACGGAAAATTTCATACTTTTTGAAAATTTGTTTTCATGAGAGATCCATGTATCGCCCATGTTCTTAGTAGTTGTAGGTACACAGTCACATGGCTTGTCTCAAATTGTGGCTATGAATGGAGCAATCTCAGGCCCGTACGCGGAGGGCGTGCGACTGGTGCGTACGTACCCCCTTAACCCTTACAACACCACAGTCCTGTATAGTGGTATTGGCAAAAAGAGTAGATCCAGATGAGCCGACTCGTGACGAGCCGTCTCATCAGGATCTGCACTTTTTGCAAGTAATTTTCATAATTTTGAGAACAAAAACACCCCATGTTCATTAATGGACTAACATATCAAAATCCATTCCAGTTACTGAGGGGTGAAATGGTTAATCTGCCGAGGTCTGTCCGTGGATGTGCAAAATAAAATGCTTAACCCTTAGCGCCGTCGATAACGACACCCCCCCCCCCTCCCCGCCCCCACGCCCTCAATTAATTCCTGCGTACGAGCCTGAATGTGGCTTATGGGATTGTGTTTATGTGCCCAATGTAGCTCTTGATCAAATAGCGTGCTCCTGTAGCCCGATAACGATATGCATTGCTTGTGAGAATCATTGCGTGTGTTTCAATGATGGCATTGTGACCAGTGCAGACCTGGGTCTACACTGATCGCAAATACAATAAGCCCCATTTCTCCAGTCACGACGACAAATGAGAACTCCGGCCGCTACACGTGGGTTTACTATTTAAACTTATGTTCCCTTGAAAAGTAATTATGTAACCCAATCCACCTGCGCATGTCGTCCTAATACCTAATATATCCATAATAAACAGATACTTCATACTTAGTTTGATGTTTAAACGTTATAATTAATAATAGTGAATTTTCCGCGGGTTTCATAATTCTGTAGAGTACCATGACTTTAGACTTTAGAAATTATTTTTTTCTAAATGGCATATATATTGAATACAGTATCTAATCTGCTTATTACAGCCATTTATACATATACAAGTACTAAGTGAACGCAAACGACTTTGTTCATATCAATACAAAATTTAGCAGCATTACTTCTGTTGTTAGTCTAACATTCTCAAGGTGTATGATCACGTGGTTCCAACAACAACAACAAGTACTGAAACTACGTATTCTTTTATTATTATGTAACGGATTTTTATGAAATATGGCACATTAAACGCGTCTTGTTAAGCTGCATTTGGCCCAAACTTCTGTCGTTTCTGCGAAGAATCGATTTCCGTGTCTACTGGCACGGAAATCGATTCGTCGCAAAAACGACATAAGTTTGTGCTGAACGACCAAATGCAGCCCAGGAAGACGCGTTTGCTGCACCATAGGTCATCAAAATCCGTTGCCTATTAAGGAAAATATCAAATAAAACTTACTTACTTTCAACACTTTCAGACATTTTTGTTGTTATTGTAACCACGTGATCATGTACCTTGATTCTGAACAAACAAATTAAGTAAAGTGTATTTTACATTTGGAAGCCTTAAAACTTTATCTACAAACGTTCAGACTAACTACATAAACAGGGTATGGGATCACGTGATCTATTGTTTACACTGCAACACCGGCGTTGCCCATAAGATATCAGGTAAATCTTATGTTTCATCAATACGACTGCGGTTCTTTCGGAGGGGACCATGTTCCAGCCATTAACACTACGAGTGCGCCAATACCAAATTTAGCAGCATTACGTGTGTAGTTAGTCTGAAAATGTTGCAGAGAAATTTGAATCGGACCAAGTTTAAACAACGTTCGATTCCGTCTGATTTAAATTTCTCTGCAGAATGTTCAGGCTAACTATATAAATAATGCTGCCAAATGTGGTATTGTCCGACTCGTAGTGTTAACCCTTAGACCGCTACACACAACAACTGTCGTCTGCTGTTGCTTTTATATCTTGCTTTATTTCTAAATAAAAACATGGTTTGACAGCACTTGAGAATCATTTTCAATGGAAATGATTCTCAAGTGCTGTCAAAGCATGTTGTAAATTATTATAAAGTGCTGTCAAAACATGTTTTTGATGATAAAAATGGAAAGTAGAAAATAAACAGCAGATGACAAAAAATTAAGATAGCGGTGTAAGGGTGAACGCCTGCAACGTGATCATCATTATAAGGAAAAACAACAGTCGTATTAACGAGCAATACGAAACAGTCGTATTGACGAGCAATACGAAACAGTCGTATTGACGAGCAATACGAAACAGTCGTATTGACGAGCAATACGATTTAGCTCGCAAGTCATGGGCGCCGCCATTACGCAGACCCACAATAATTAGAGTACGTGATTCCCACACCGTGTATTTAGGTACGGAATTGCTATGCCAATTTGCGTATCACATACATACCTCTTCGTCTTCCGTACGCAAGCGTATCTGTACTTTCCACGCATCATCAGAAAACAACGTAGATTTTTCTCCCTGAAAAAAAAAATAATAATCACAAAGTAATAATAACAGCATAATAAAATATTCACCAACAGATGTCATTCATGTGGCCCGCCATGATACATTCAAATTGAGATTTTGAACAGTGTAGCTCCTGATCGGCTAATACACTCCTGCAACTTGACACATACCCAAGGTGCATGATCACGTGGTTACAACAACAACAACAATGGCTGAAAGTGTTGGACAGCGCGCCCACTCATAAGTAAGTTTGATTTGATATTTTCCTTATTATGTAACGGATTTTGATGAAATATGGCGCAGCAAACGCGTCTTCATGAGCTGCATTTGGTGGTCCCGGGAGTGCGGCAGATACTTATGTGGTTTTTGCGAAAAATCGATTTCCGTGTAAGCAGACACGGAAATCGATTCTTCACAAAAACGACAGATGTTTGGCCCAAAGTACCGAGACCACCAAATGCAGCTTAACAAGACGCGTTTTATGCGCCATATTTCATCAAAATCCGTTACATGATAAGGACAAAATAAAATAATACCGTACGTGCTTTGCATCGGAGGGCTTCTGGAAGTTGCAGTACGTGTTATTGTTGTTGTAACCACGTGATCATACACCTTGATACCTATGAATGTCACTATGTTACGGTATAATTGTCAAAAGTGTCTGTGGTTTTCACATATATTAAGGCGGCCATCTTGGATTCTGCGTAACCTAGAACGCCCAATAAATATTGCTCGACGTTGGTTGGGTTTGTGCTATTTATCCACATATAACATTCATACACATACTGTATCTGATGATAAGTATTAGTAACAGTTTTAAGATTTAAATTTATTTTGTTCCGTAGCATTACGTCAGGAAACCGGTGCATTTTTTCGGCGTGAGAAATTTTAAACAGGCGCGGATGACAGCACCAGTGACAACAACATCAGAAGTAGCAATTCACACATAAATACAATTCCCATGTGTGAAACAAACACAAAAGCAAGTTGTGTATTAGTCCTCTACTGCCATTGATAATTGTAAAATCGAATACTGATATAAGTTACAATAATTCCAGCAGAAAAATATTTACACAATTCTCTAACATTTGATTGGCTCGTAGCAAATCTCTGTCCAAAATTTATATCCCAGTAAACTCCCACGCCGAACTACTTTCCGTAACCGTGAGGTGCAGTTAAAATAATTCTTAAGAAAATGGAAAATAAACACATTTTCTTGATGAATTTATTTAAAATGCTGGAATTATAAGGAATGAATGGCCTTTTTGTGGAATTTATCGGGGATATAAACTTGGAAAAGTCGCGGGAATATTGGACGAGGCCTTGCGGCCTTCGTCCAGTATTCCCGCGACTTTTCCAAGTTTATACCCCGATAAATTCCACAAAAAGGCCATTCATTCCTATAATAATCCCGTACCGAATATACAATCCTTTCATGTGCCGATGTGTACGACAAATATTCTCCAAGACAGAATGTTCGCATTGGCCTATAGTATACTATTCTATATATATGAATGCATGCTGATTTTTATAAGCGTTATCATTTGTGTATAAACAAAATACGTTGAATACCTCGTGGTTGCTGCACGGACCCCAGTCAATATCAGGTATTGGTAATGATCGAAAATACGCGATAATATTACAATTATGGAAAATACTACTACAATAAGTCGCCTCCGATATGTTGTTATCTACGGCTACAATTTGACCAAAAAAATGTGAGCAACCGGAGTGCATACCGAAACCTGTTGTATGTAGGTCAAAATGTAGTAAAGTGTATATTTTATACATTTAAACAAATAATCTTTGATATTTGAAATAGTAAATTGCCAAAAATAATAGAACAGGGAAATAATTTTCCCATGGAAGCCATCTTTTCCCGTGATGTTGTTCAGCATTCAACATAACGAAATGAAACTATCAAATTTACAAGATATACATGTAAATGTCAGATAAACACCTGGACACGGTACAATAACCAATTTCTGCATGCGCATGTTCTCTATTAATACTGTATTGATACAGCTTTATCAGTTTTATATCGCTAACATATCAAACACGCCGGATAACCGGATTTCAAAAATCACTCTACCATGTGTTACATTAAACAGATGGGGTTAAATTGTTACCCTCGCGAGAGGTATGGAGCGGGGTAGCAATTTGTTTCTAGGAAAATACCAGCTCCTGGTTACTTGTATGCGTTCGTGGTGTCATCTAGTATGTTATAGTGTATGTGTGTTTAACATGTATACGGCTGTGACTGTGGAGAAATTGGGATTATGGGATGTGTGACCTGATCAAATAACTATTAATATCCTGGGGCCCGTTTCACTAAACTTCGTACGACTAAAATGTTCGTAACTGCAAATTTAGGATCGTCTGGGAAATTAAATTGATGGATTTACATTTATTGAGCATAGGCTGCATTATGCAGCCTATGCTCAATACATGTAAATCCAATAATTGTTTACAAGAAAACTTTGTTAATGTGCAATCAACATTCCTGTAGTGCAAATTTATGATCGTCTGGAAATTTTAATTGATGGATTTACGTTTATTGAGCATAGGCTGCATATGCAGCCTATGCTCAATAAATGTAAATTCAATAATTGTTTACAAGAAAACATTGTTAATGTGAAATCTACAGACTCACATAAGTTTGCACTTTAGTCGTACGAAGTTTAGTGAAACGGCCCCCATGTTATTATACAGTGAAATACCAGTTGATGCCACAAGTCTAGTACTCATCATTGTGGTTCTATGAAAACCTCGCAGAACAGAACCCGGATATGTCACCAACGTTAGAAATATCGCCTTGTATTGACAGTTAATTAGCTACCGTACTATTCAACCGCCAGTGCTCATTTACACCCTATCGCATTTGCGTGAAATCGTGATATAAATGTGATGATACAGGTACAGTAATTGAGTATGGATCTGGAAATACCTCCCTTATCGCATAGCATTCGCCGGTATTTTGTCATAATTTTGCCGAACAGAACAACAAATAGACATCAACAGCATTATTTAAGGGCATACGGTAAGCAATAACCAATTATATGATGTTTGACCTACATAAGTATGGCGGCCATCTTGAATATGATAATTCGGGGACAGGCTACACTATTTTAATTAGTGCTAATGGTTTCACTATGGTCGAAAACATGGGTATAGTCACCAAATCTTCATTCTAAGTCTGCTCGTTGAGGAGATATTGCCATTTCTATTAAAATTAACATGGACTTATGACGTCATATGGTTTTTGTCAGACTGACAACATATAAATCTCAAGGCATGATCTTATCCAACTGTAATGTTGGTAATTTTCAAAAAAACACAATACGCGGATCTACATTTCCTGACATATTGAACCCAACTAAAAGTAGCGTGAACTCTGTGTTTTTGTTGACTTTCGATGTAATAACGCACATGAATTATTTTCGAAATCAATATCGGCAATAAACACAGATGCGATAAAGGAGTTAATTCCAGAGCCGGTGACATATAACAATTACTGTGAGCCAGTATATATGATATTCTGTCTTATCACATACAATATATGAAAATTGCTGATTTTGAAAATGTACGCTATATTCTGAATATAACGCCGAAAGTGAGCAAAAATTTCAGAGCACATGTGGAATATAATTCCACATGTGCTCTGACATTTTTGCCCACTTTCGATGTCATTTGCGAAAACTGCGTCTGATTTTCGAAATTAACATCGGCGATAAATGGTGATATGATAATGGTAGGGTTCCAGTGCCATACCCAGAACAAAGTACAGGCAAACCTATGAATAAATGCCAGCCATGGGAAGTGAAAAATCTGGCCTTTGTTCACAGGTGGTCTTTATTCGCAGGGTCATTTATATAGTAATTGTGCCAATGGGACAACATAATTGTGGCCTTTACAGCCAGGTGATTGCTATTCGGAGGTGGTCTTTAGCACAGGTTCGACTGTACTAGTGTCGAAGGTCAACGTGACGGATAAGATAGAGACAGGGGGTCATTTGAAGTGTCATGTGTACTTCTAAATATATTCCTAATATTATCTAAACATTAAAGTCACTATGACCGACCGCCCCGTTTGTATTTCTCATATACTGCATAGTGCACGTAGAATTATTTTTTGTATTAATTCGTTCCCACGAAATAACAATTCCTCGTTCCCTCAATTTAACAATTCGTTCCCACGAAATAACAATTCGTTCCCATGGGAACGAATTGTTAATTCGTGAGAACAAATTGTTAATTCGAGGGAACGAATTGTTAATTCGAGGGAACGAATTGTTAAATTGAGCGAACGAATTGTCATTTCGTGGGAACGAATTTGTTATATCGTGGGTTCGAATCGGTCCACAAATAAAAAAAATATTTAAAAAATATATATTTTTAACCCCCATGTTAAATTCCAATAGGAAAATAATGTTTTTTCGGCAATAAAATCAATATTTGATGGAATTTCATCAAATAATTCTTTTTGGGGAGGGTGACTTTTTCGTTATTGATAAAAAAGTACTTACTTTTAAATATTTTGTGGATTTAATGTGTTTAATATCCAAAAGTTCGTCGGCAGAAAAACATGGAACAGACAGTAGGTAACGTTGTATCAGTAAGGGTTTTTATTAGATTTCCATTGCAAGGGTACATCTCCTAACCTTGGAAGTATCGAATGGCTTCGATTCCGCAGCATGTATTGTAGGGGTTATATTGTTTTGGTTCAGCATCTGTGTCATTAACCCTTTCAACACCAAGTAACTTAATAGGATGTTCCATGCCAATGTTTCACGCTATTTCATTGGTCCATTCAAATTTTCAGGCTATTCCATTCTTCAGAAAGGGTAATTTTTTCAAATTTGATAACTATTAACAAACAGTGGAGATCCTGATGAGACGGCTCGTTACGAGCCGGCTCATCTGGATCTGCACTGTTTGCAAATATTGTCTCTATAGAGGTCTGTGGTGTTGAAAGGGTTAACCCTTTCAACACCAAGTAACTTAATAGGATGTTCCATGCCAATGTTTCACGCTATTTCATTAATTTTGTTCATTCAAATTATCCCATTCTTCTAAAAGGGTAATCTGTACGACGTTTAAAATTATTAACAAACAGTGGAGATCCTGATGAGACGGCTCGTTACGAGCCGGCTCATCTGGATCTGCACTGTTTACAAACATTGTCTCTATAGAGGTCTGTGGTGTTGAAAGGGTTAATATATACAAAGAGCGTTCAATGTTTATGACCGGGTACACATATTGGTACGGAGTCCCACAGGGGGCGTACAATTATTTTCTTTATTAATTCGTTCCCAATTGTTATATGGTGGGAACGAATTGTTAATTCGAGGAAACGAATTGTTAAATTGAGGGAACGAATTGTCATTTCGTGGGAACGAAATGTTAAATTGAGGGAACGAATTGTTAAATTGAGGGAACGAATTGTAATTTTGTGGGAACAAATTGTTAATTCGAGGGAACGAATTGTTATATCGTGGGAACGAATTGTTAATTCGAGGGAACGAATTGTTAAATTGAGGGAACGAATTTACATTTTGTGGGAACAAATTGTTAATTCGAGGGAACGAATTGTTATATCGTGGGAACGAATTGTTAATTCAAGGGAATGAATTGTTAAATTGAGGGAACGAATTAATAAAAAATAAATCCATGTCCCCTGCGGGGCTCCGTATATTGGAACTAATTTGTATTATTTCTATGACGGAATCAATGATCTTCAGGTCAGGGGAGATAAACACGTTTTCTCAAAATATTAACGAAATTCGATATTTCAAAGGAAGTCGACATTTGTTTGTCCAATGCAATTTCTGGTGTACTATAAGTATACTTTATAATATACCGACAGTAATCGTGTTGATACACATACTTGATTTAAATAATTAAAACTAACCACACGGTCTTCACATGCACAGACACTGGTGATCACCACTACTAACACGGTATTGAAATATTAGTTAATACTGTGTAAAAACGAACACTTTTGAACTTATGAAATATTTATATAATTAGGTACACATTTAATTTCCGTAACATTATATTTTTATATAATTTGATGGCCCCAATATTTAACGAGCCGTACCGTTTGTTAATGTTCTCATCAATGGAATAGTCCAAGCATAAGCATGATAAAAAAAACACACAATACAATGTTGGATATGTATGGGGGAAATGGACAAAGCCAATTTTCCTATTTACATTAACATAGTATGAGCATCGTGTTCATATACCCAATGCAGAATATAGAGAATAGTAGGTTAGTGCCGTGAATGGGATAAAATATCCGGCAAGGCTCAAGAATTTTTTTATTTCTCATCAGAAGTATATGTTGTGACCACTCATTTGAACCGTC
Source organism: Conchocele bisecta (assembly GCA_029237695.1). Lineage (NCBI taxonomy): Eukaryota > Metazoa > Mollusca > Bivalvia > Lucinida > Thyasiridae > Conchocele > Conchocele bisecta. The sequence goes on along the minus strand of CM055266.1, from coordinate 40,617,877 downwards.
TCGCCGAGGCCATCCCGTTTCCGTGCCGCGCCAGATATGTTTCCCATTCACGGCACTAACCTACTATTCTCATTATCCCGTCAACATCTACAAATAACTTTAAAATGCAAAAAAATAACCCCAGCCGTATATTCATACGCAGTGATTAGGTCGTATTGACATGATATCAAAATGTTTAACGGCACCATGTTTCACGGCGCATACGCACTGTGTTAACGGGATAAAAACAAATAAGCGACCGCCACCAAATAAGACATGGCAGAAAATACAGCGCCAATTACAATGCTGAAGAACAAAGACGACATGTTTACATACGTAAATAGATCATACAAACATTAGGATGAGCATGCTCTGTAACAACTGCTAAATGTTTTACAAATGTTTTGACGCCAATAACGCCATAATTCTGACGTTGAAACACGACGTTACAATTCGTTCGCCAACACTATGCGCGACGTCTAATTATTCTGATAATCGACGCGGAATATGACATCATATTCTGGCGCTAAAAGTACGTCGCATTAGCCTGGAAATATGCATCAACATTCGCTGGTATATAGAATAAATATTTGTATTACTATTTAACAGCATTAACATAATAACTGCTGTTCACATATGGTACTTCATAATAATTTTGAAGAAAAAAAACACACATTAAATTGACTTGTAATATGATCTTGGTCATAATTATTATGTCTCGACGTAGGAAATGACATATTGATGTCGGTGTGGCAATGACCGGTTGGGTCAATATTTACTTGACCAATCAATACACGGGAACAATCGAAAACATAACACGTAATCCGAATCAGTTGTTCTGCATGTAATGTGGCTGTGACTAGAGAAATGGGGCTTATGGGATTTGTGATCAGTGGGACAGCGCACTTCTGTAGCTTGATAACGAGATACGCTGTTTGTTAGAAGCATGATGTGCGTTTTATTGATGGAATAGCGAACAGTGCAGATCCTGATCAGACTGTGCGGATGCACAGTCTGATCTGGATCTACACCGGTCGCAAAACCCATAAGCCCCATTTCTCCAGTCACAGCCACTAATAGGTTATGCTTTCCCAATATTCAAATATTTGTCCTTCGTCTGCGCGCTAGGGATAACAGTTCATTAACCCTTAGAACGCTGAATTAAATATTGTCGTCTGCTGTTTATTACATATTCTCGATGTTTCTCGTTGAAACACGTTTTCACAGCGCACGAGAATCGCCCCCCTTGTGCTGCAAAACTATTTTCTGTCAAGAATAAAATCAGCAGACGACATTATTCCTTCATCCCTCCCCTTCCTGGTTAAGTGTGCATCAAACAGCACTTGTTTTAATGCTGGGACGCCGGCAGAGATGGTTCGAAGGGTTCACTCAAAGTTCCAATGTGTATGTTTCTTCTATATAGTGTCGGAGGGTGGTGGCGAGGGAATCGTGTTTAGCTTGTGAACAAAAAAAAATGTATTGTTACATGACTGCCGTTGCTCGACACCGCTCACAGCCGTGTTCAAACGTACAGCGAGTGCTGTTTGACCATGGTTGTAGACAATGCTCGTTCCGGGGCCAAGACGACACCTGCGTAATGCATGTGTCTCATGACGTTAGTAGAACGCGCCAATACGTCACCAGTTCACAACGGTCGCATTGACGCGACGTGTACTGTGGCCCCGGAATATGTATGAGTAAATCAGCTGTTTGAATGGCGCAGATTATCAAAGGACCGAAAGTACTGAATAAATGCTCAAATTGAACGCTATTTCCGACGGAAATGTAACAGTAACGTTCGACCATATCCAGCCGTGGGTAAACGCTTACCGTGGCCCTTGGGAACTGTTTGAACCCGCGGCCTACGGCCTTTGGTTCAAACAGTTCCCTCGCGCCACGGCAAACGTTTACCAACGGCTGGGCATTGTCGGACCTTATATTATATATTCATTGCATGATTTCCAACGGGGAAAACAGTTTCAGAGTCGATACGAAATCGAAGTATGTTTCACATCTAACTGATTAACATATTGGGTGCATAATGGTTTTTGATACCGGATCAAGACAATGTTGTTCCATGCTGAAAGTTTTCACTGAAATCTCGTATGCTCAATCTAAGAAAGGGTTCCGCGTAAATAATATTATTGTGACCCAAGGTCAACTCAAGGTCAACTCAATGTCGACTCACCTGCACCTCGATCCTAGGGGTCGACTGTGGGCATACATAGGTCATTGCCATGGCGACTAGTTCGTAGCGCAGACCCTTCATCACGTTCTCGTAATCTGATTGGCTACACTGACCACGTGACTGTTGGTAGCCAATGGCGGTGACAAGGGAGGTCACTAGGTCATCCAGATTCTGTAATAGGGGCGATAATGGATATTTGGCTGTGACTGAAGAAATGGGGAAATGGGTTTTGCGACAAGTGTAGATCCAGATCAGCCTGCGTATCCGCGCAGTCTAATCAGGATCTGCACCGTTCGCCATTTCCTCAATGAAAAAACCGTTATGCTTCTAACAAGCAAGCAAGTTATGCTTCAAACAAGCAAGTCGTTTTCTGTTCTACATAAGTGTGTTATTTGATCAGGGGCTACACTGGTCACAATTCCCATAAGCCCCATTTCTCCAGTCACAGCCACATATACACAGTGGAAAATCCACAAACAGGACACCATGTGGACTACGAGGTGATTTATTTTGAAGATGTTAACTGCAATTAATCGCTATTCAACAAGGCAATCCCCCGGCGAGTGTCTCACCTACGATGACCAAGGTCACAAAGGTCAAGGTCAAATGAAACTGTGTGGATAGCGATTAACGTCAGGTAGCTATAATGATAATGTCACGGAGAAAAAAAGTACAGTGAAACCTCAATAAACCGGACACCCTGGGTGTGCCCAGGGTGTCCGGTTTATAGAGGTTCCACACATATGCGGGTGTGTGAGCACTGGATGGTACGTTTGTGTGTTTTTCATTCATGAACAGACATTTCTAATACAGATACACTTTACATTGAAACTCATCAAAATTAAATACAATGATGCGTTCTGTGTGTCAGATTTACAGAGGTTCTGTTGTATAGCAAGCTTTTCCGATATTGTTGGCCCGCTTTGGTACGCCTTTTTTAACCCTTGGAATGATGGGAACGAACATTGTTGGCTGCTGTAGTTTTAGATGCTGTCTTCTGTCTCAACAAAAACACGGCATGACAACACTTAAGAATCACTTCCATTGGTTCTAGAGAGGTTAAAGATATCGCGAGTTGTCTGTAGGTGATGTAGCCTATTGGTTGTTACAGAGAGGTGGCTGTTGCAGAGAGGTGGCTGTTTTAGAGAGGTGGCCGTTCGCAGAGTATTTAAATAAATGCATGTACGTGTACATACATATAGATGCAAGTCACAATAAATGGTGTGCGTGACGTACTTTGTGGCTGTGACTGAGAAATGGCGCTTACAGATGTTGCGACCAGTGTAGATCCAGGTCAGCCTGTACGTCCACACAGTCTAACCAGGGGCCCGTTTCACTAAACTTCATACGACTAAAATGTTCGTAAGTGCACATTTAAGATCGTCTGTAAATTTACATTGATGGATTTACATTTATTGAGCATAGGCTGCATATGCAGCCTATGCTCAATGAATGTAAATCCAATAATCATTTGCAAGAAAACATTGTTAATGTGAAATTTACATACTATCATAATTTTCACTTACGAACATTTTAGTCGTACGAAGTTTAGTGCAACGATCCCCAGGATCTGTACTGCTCGCCATTCCAACCGGCATGCATCTAACAAGCAATATATATCGTTATCAGGCTACGATAGTGTGCTATTTGATCAGGATCTACAGTGATCACACATCCCACATAGTACCATTTCTCCAGTCACAGCCACATTTGTGCATACCAAATATGTGTTTCAGTGAACTGTGTTTTCTTCAATAGCCCTTCAAGAGCACTGCAAACCCGGGTCAACGTGACGGGTCATTGTAAATATAAAACACATGCGAAGAATAGTTTCAGGCAAATTTCGTTGCTGTGATATAACTTCACACGTGTGGCAAAACTAACAATGACAGCGCTTTCATGATGTACGCGATAACACAGGTATGTCTATTTAGATGTTTAGACACCGTATGATAGATGCCACTTCACTCTGTGAGCATGGCGTATAATCGAGACACCGCGATTAACCGTGTGGATACTTGAATTTCATGCAGGAAATAAAACAATGTTAGCCCATGTTGACTGTTTTGTTCCCTGACCGTTCCAAGGCGACACTATTGATGTCATGTTTTCGGGTACTGTACTTCTTTTATGGAGTAAATCGCAAAATAAACGTCGTACATAATGCTACCCAAGGAAATTGTTGCTGATTTGTCAGAATATCGGTTGCTATGGTTACAACAATATTTCGTTTATTTTCTAAACTTTACGTATACATATAAGCCCGAGTCAAATATACGTGTATCCTATTAATAAAATAATAAGTTTATTGAGAGTAATCACTGCAACAACTGTTCACATATTGTCTGTACTTTTTTCCACGGAGAATTTACTGTTACCATGGAAACTGTCCAAAATTACGGCATTCGGTCGCGGTTTAGCAATGTTAACACGCGGATTCGATTTCTACGATGAATTTCAGATAAATACATAATGTTCTACTCTGGGTAGGGGTAACTCGAAAAATAAGCGTCGAACAGAAGGCTGTGCAATAGGTTAATTGTGATTTATTCTTTCCTGCTGCGACTGCTTTTTCTGGTTATTTCATTGAGATGGAGTGGTTGTAGGGTGTTATTGCATTTCTTTTACTTTAAATATATATTATAATGCACTCTATAAATATCACGCAATCTGATTGGCTGATGGTCATACATTACAGGTATATCATTGTTGATGAACGGTCGCAAATTATTTCAATATGTAGTCCCACGCCAGTAGTAAAGGAGAGCATTAGAAATAGGTTAACCACACTGTAATTTTGAAATTTGCGGCGTATATCAGAAAATGATAGGTCGGAAAACATGTTTAATGGCTCCGCTAGCGCGGAGCCATTAAACAGATTTTCCGACCTATCATGTTCTGATATACGAAGCAAATTTGAAAATTACAATACAGTTAACCCTATATTTCACGTACTTCATTGCGACCCCACACCGCTGGTCGTGTAGTGTATGTTTGCGCTACGTTGAAGGCTCCTCGACCTCCGCTGTGTGCAGGTCAAGTATTTATCATGAGGTTAGTTTCATTTTTGCGTGAGTTCATGTGTCGCCTTTGGGTATTTTGTCCGCTATTGCTATGATGTTGGTGTACACCAGGGATTCCGCTGGCGATCGCCACTTTCGCAATTGGCGATAAAAATAAACAATTGGCGATAAAATTACAATTTTCGAAAGAAAAAAAAATCCAAAAAAAATCGCCACTTCAAAAAAACAAGAAAAAAAAATAAGTGAAGTGGCGATTTTTTTATTTCCCCCAGCGGAATCCCCGGTACACATTTCGATTAGACATGCTTAGAACATAGTAGTATTTAATCAACTTTGGCACGCGGAATTTGTAAATTTATAAAGAAAGTATGTTAATCATTTGTGAGTAGTATTTCTATTTTTCAACATCACACGTGTCGGTGGGTGTACCTCCTCATGATAAATGAAAGCCGGAACATACCATACTTTTCCCGGGCTATCGCGGTTGAAGTCGGCATTAACCCTTCCAAAGCTGAATGAATATTTTGTTGTCTGCGTTTCGTTTTCATTTTCAGAAACTATTTTGAAGGCGCACGAGTATTGCCAAGGAATAAAATATGAACAAGAAATTGTAGACTGTCGGCAAACAAAGGTCCCCGGTGGCAGATTGGAGAAACTCCGGAATGCGCCATAACCAGACACACGGACACACGGACAGACAGACACATAGTTCAAATACGGAAGTAGAACCTCTCTAAACCGGACACCCTGACGCATTGTGTTTAATTTAGACGGGTTTCACTGTCATTTATGTCATTGTCGTGTCTGCACTGTTCATGATTGAAAATGACAAACACTGTTCATGTAGTGCTTCATTACAGCGGGGCCTCTCTAAACCGGACACCCTGTCGACCCCATTGTTTCACTGTCATTTATGTCATGGTCGTGTCTGTTATGATTGAAAAATGAAGAAAAAAAGTTCATGTTGTGCTTACAATTACAGTGGAGCCTCTCTAAACCGACACCCTGGGGGCCCCCCAGGGTGTCGGTTTAGAGAGGCTCCACTGTATATGCCTCCCGGTTCTACTGAAAACGTGGATGGTTGGGGTATGCAAACAAAATAGGACAATATAATTTCACGAGTATGTAATATTAAATGTTCAATTATCGAACGGATTGACACAGGTTGATGAATGGAATATCAGACACAATCATTTTAAAATCTAAAGTATCTTTATCGCTGCACATTAATAATGTCGCCGTTTTTTTCAAAACTACCCGCGCCTGTAATTGATTTGAAATAAATATAGACCAAATATAACAAGCATGATTTAGTGAAATTGTCAACAATTAAACATAAATTGCATTTAGAATTGCATATTCACGATTGTTATTGCCTGTCTATGCCGGTTCAAATGCAAATTATAATTATTTATCCACGATAGGAGACACGCCATGTTATACATTGGACAACTGTGTAATTTCGTGAGACACGTTTACATAATTTGCAATATTTTCCGTAAATGGTGTTATATTCCGCTTTTACTCCGAAAATTTGGTCACCTTTTTACTTTATTTATGAAATATATTGTACATTTTGTAAACGTATTTAATGAAATTACGCAGATGTCCGAAGGTCCCATATCGATAATGCATCTATGACAAAATCATGACCATAGTTCTTACATGGCATTTGCGAATAGAGTCTGATATATCGCTATTATCGGGTAATAATATACTCTGGACGAGTTTTGTGTGAGTTTTTCTGCCTTGTAGCAAATATAGAATAATGGCGAATTACCGATATTGAATTAGAAGTCTGCGATGTAGTTTGCAAATGACGTCTAAAGCTGACGAAAATATCAGAACATATGCGGAAGTATATTCCGCATGTACTCCGAAAGTTTTGTCAACTTTATTTATGAAAAATATTGTAAATTTTGTAAACGTATTTAATGAAATTACACAGATGTCCGAAGGTACAAAATCACATGGCGTGTCTCATATGAGTATTCATATAGCTGGGTTACAGTGAAGCCTCTGTAAACCGGACACCCTGTGGATTTTCCTGGGTGTTCGGCATAAAGACGTTCCACTGTATTATGATGGAGTACGTTGAATTTTTATCCCCAGCCTGTTTGTCTAGACGACCGATTAGCAATTTCCCGCCAATATATTTTGCCGCTTGATAACACATAAATATATGTAATTTTGTTATATCAAAAATGTAATCTGTGCGTAATGGAGTTTCTTTATCGGACAACAATAGCCGTGTGGCAGTGCATGATATTTCAGCGTTTAATCACGTAGGGCTGTTCCAGAATTATTAAGAGGATATGGATGCGGGAAGGCGCCACAACACTAAAGGGAGCAAATGGCGGTCAAAACATAAAACTATAGATCTGAATCAAATCATTTTAAAAATGTCCCAAGACAAACGAAACTAAATCCGATCTTGATAAATTCTATCAACAAATATGTCTAGTCTATCATATGCTCGGCACATGATAGCTGTAAAATCGCGCCTATAGGTGCAGGAAGTAGTCATGTGCTCTCTCTGTATTACGATTTATCCTCCAATTAAAACACTGGTGTACACAATTTCCGAACCAGGGGGTCGTTTCACTGAACTTCGTACGACGAAAATGTTCGCAAGTCCAAAATTATGACAGTCTGTAAATTTCACATTAACAATGTTTTCTTGTAAACAATTATTGGATTTACATTTATTGAGCATAGGCTGCATATGCAGCCTATGCTCAATAAATGTAAATTCATAAATTGAAATTTCCAGACGATCCTAAATTTGCACTTACGAACATTTTAGTCGTAAGAAGTTTAGTGAAACGGATCCCAGGCATATTCGTATCAGTTTGCATTTAGATTTATAAAACGTTTCATTACCATGACTACTTTCCATCATATACCGCCTATTTCTACCTGTAAGTTATTCCACATATATAACTGCCTATGTTTTTCGTATATTTAATATTCGTAAATATATTACCACCCCACCACCTACCACTGACACAGTCGAATTAAACGTTCACAACACAACAAAAGCACAAACAATTACAAAATAAAACAATCACATACCAAAAAAAAACATTGAATTAATTGCAATAACAAATCCCACCACCCTTCAATCAATTGATATTGACTCCCACTTCCCAATAACAAATACCACCACACTTTCCTTAAATTAATAATGACTCCCACCACCCAGTACCAAATCCCGTCGTTGTTTATACATAAATAGATACAAAAACCACCCATCTAATTTTATTTAGATTGTCGACCATCCACTCCTCCCCATACCTCGTTATTCATTCTGGAACAGCCCTTATGAGACAGTGATATAGGAACAAGCCCGAAGCTGATTTTTATATTTCGTAAATTATGTTCACTTTGGTGAGAATTTTGGAGTACAACTATTCTGATATTATTCACAGCTTTTTGTGTGGTGTACGGAAAATAATGTTGATATTTTTAAGTCAACATCGACCAAATTTTACGAAAAGTTTCTTAATTAACACGATAATGATATCAGGCTGTGACTGGATAACTACGGCTTACGATATATATAATTCCAGCACAAAAATATTTACACAATTCCCTAACATTTGATTGGTCCGTAGCAAGTCTCTGTCCAAAATTTATATCCCAGTAAACTCCCATGCCGAACTACTTTCCGTAACCGTCAGGCGCAGCTAAAATAATTCTTAAGAAAACGGAAAATAAACATATTTTCTTGATGAATTTATTTCAAATGCTGGAATTATAAGGAAGGAATGGCCTTTTTGTGGAATTTATCGGGGGTATAAACTTGGAAAAGTCGCGGGAATACTGGACGAAGGCCTTCCTTCCGGCCTTCGTCCAGTATTCCCGCGACTTTTCCAAGTTTATACCCCGATAAATTCCACAAAAAGGCCATTCATTCCTATAATAAACCAGTGTAGATCCAGATCAGGGTCTGCACTGTTCACCAGTCAGTGGTTCACCATTCATGTTGCTAAGCAACATCATATATATACTTACCAGGCTGCAAGAGACATACATTATCAGACGCGCTATTGTGGTCTCAAATGCGATAAGACCATTTCTGTCCTAACAGTCGCAATTGTATGTATAATCTACAAGGTGCATGAGCATGTGGTTATAACAACAACAACAGTGGCTGAAAGAGTTGAAATCTTGAAAGTATTATTTGATATTTTTAATATGAAACGGATTTTGATGAAATATGGTGCAGCAAACGCGTCTTCATGAGATGCATTTGGTGGTCAGGGAGTTTGGCACAGACTTCTGTCGTTTTTGAGAAGTTTGTGCGAAAATACAAAGACCACCAAATGCAGTTTAACAAGACGCGTTTGGTGCGCCATATTTCATCAAGATCAGTTGCGTAATAAGGACAATATAAAAGAATACGTTCTTTGAATCGGATGGATTCTGGAAGTTTCAATACTTGTTGTTAGTACCACGTGATCATACACCTTGAGAGTTACGTTAAAGGCGGTTTGCCTCAGATGATGCATCAGATATTCAATATGTGGCGTTTCGCTTTATGCACTGCAAATCACCTATATCAACCAAACACACCATTTTATTTGTTCAAATTCGAAGGACTTTGTGTTATTCTACTAAAGACAGTAATAGAGCCCGAAACACGTGGACGATTATTTGCCACAGCATTTCCTCTGTTACTGTACCATGAATATCAAATTGGAAGTGTAATATTACACCACATACAATGAAACCTCTCTAAACCGGACACCCTGGGAAGTCCCCAGGGTGTCAGGTTTAGCGAGCTTTCACTGTAAATCAGACATTTGATTATTCCGAGCCATAGTTGTGTGCTATACGATCACAAACAGGCATTATCACCTGATATAAATGACCAAGAAACCCATCAAAATTATGATCACAAATGTTTCTTGTTGTCTGGTTTAGAGAGGTTTCACTGTATATGAATTAACTGAGAGATAAGATTAAAATATCAGTTGACAAAATAGTGTTGGTATTATACGCTAGTTATGTTTGAGTAGTCGCATAAGCATTGTTTTGTCGCATACATATTTTTTTCAGGCGTCTCATGGGTGCAATTGCGTTCGGCAATACGATGCGAATCTACAATTAAATTATATTTTATTCATTACTTCTGTGCATATTTGAGACCTAGTGCTTTTAATCCATGGCAGTCGGGCGACTTGTGAAAACGCGAAGACATGCATACATGTGACCCGTCACGACAAAAATAGCCTTAGAGAGTTTTTGCCTAGTACAAGGATTTTGTTAGATGTATGTCCAAGGTGTATGATCACGTGGTACTAACAACAACAACAAGTACTGAAACTTCCAGAATCCATTTGATTCAAAGTACGTATTCTTTTATATTGTCCTTATTACGTAACGGATTTTGTTGAAGTATGGTGCACCAAACGCGTCTTGTTAAGCTGCATTTGGTGATCTCTGTATTTTCGCCCAAACTTCTGTCGTTTATGCGACACGGAAATCGATTCTTCGCAAAAACGACATAAGTCTGTGCCGAACTCCCTGGACCACCAAATGCAGCTCTTGATGACGCGTTTGCTGCGCCATATTTCATCAAAATCCGTTGCATATTAAGGAAAATATCAAATACTACTTACTTTGGAGTGGGCGACGTTGTTGTTGTTGTAAACACGTGATCATGCACCTTGATGTCTCTGCCTAGTATAACTTCGGATCAGCATAGATGCGCTTAGTTACGGGCAGTAACTCTGCAAAACTCCCGTACCGTCCGTCCATATGAGTATATGACGGTATGGGAGTTTTGCAGAGTTACAGCCCCGAAACTAGGATTAGCTCGTCCACCGATCCGAAATCTTTGTTAGGTGCAGTAAACATGTGTCCCAATATAAAACACAATAGCGGATGTCTCCGATCAGATTGCGCAGATTGTGTCATACTGACAGTAAACGCAATAAGCTTTCATTTGAGACAAATGTGAGTATGTACCTCAGAATTGTGTGTACATGTACATACAAGCCATATGATTGTGTACCGAAGACGATATTCGGTTTTTCACGAAATATATTTACAAAACTTACGTTATTTTCCTAACATTGTTATTTTACTTAACAAGATCGCCGCGGCCCGCATGTCGCACCCGTCGAGGCTTTGCTAGTATACCGAAAAACCTTAACCTTAACCGAAAACTGTAACCTCGGACGCACATACGCACGTACGTACATACGGATGTCCGTACGTACGCCAATGTTCCGACTATATCGCGCTGTCCGCAAGCGGGCGCGACAAAAACTATTCCGCATTTGCTATGAAACATTTGTCAACTTACAACGTCATCGACAGAAAATATCACAGTAAATATTTCTCGTGAAAAATCGCTTATATTTTTTTGGCATGGCTTGTAGGTACAAACTTCTTAGGTACACATTCATTTGTCATGGCGGGACAATACTGCTGTGCTCATGCATAATTGAGTGTTTGATCATGCACAATGGTATTATATACATGCATGCATAATGATTTTCGTACAGTCACATGTTGTATATGCATAATTATGCACAGAGCAAGCACGCCAATAGCATGGCATGCAATTGTGTTATGCTGTTGACAAATGAGAATTATTTAAAGCGTGTGTGACAAATTAAATAAGTGTGTTTCGCAGTGTGTTTTTATCGCACTTTTACAAGTTGTCTTTGTTTAATTTTGCCGGGTTCCGTTTGTGGCTGTGACTGGAGAAATGTTGATTATGTATTTTGCGAACAGTGCAGATCCAGATCAGCCTGTGCATCCGCACAGTCTGATTAGGATCTGCACTGTTCGCCATTTCATCAAAGACGACGCACCCGTCATGCTTCTAACAAACAATATAGATAGTTATCAGGGCCCGGTTGTTCAAAACATCAGTTAGCTTAACGGACTGTTAAATCCTTAACTGAATGGTTAAAATCTCTGTTAAAACAGAGATTTTAACCATTCAGTTAAGGATTTAACAGTCCGTTAAGCTAACGGATGTTTTGAGCAACCGGTTCCAGGCTACGTGATCCATGCGTGTTGTTTGGTCAGCATTTACGCTTGTCACAAATGCCATAAGCACCATTTCTGCAGTCACAGCCAAGTTTAAACACGATCAATCTCTGGAGTATCTCAGGCTCCATGGCTAGCGTCCGCGGAGCGCTCAATTTCGAAACACGGACCAGCGAATGCTTCCGGTGCCCATGTTAAAGCTTAATAAGATATGATTAGTCATAATGCAAATTCGATACCTTAAATCATTTGACAAGAACTATACGCTGCTATTCCTTAATAATTAACGCTGGCCTGTCAAAAATAAGCAGGATACATGTCGAGATATAGAAAATAAAGTGAACGCAGCTTGAAATCTAAGCAATAATATAACTATTTGCATGCTGGTAAACTTGTGAGTTATAAATAGTTTAAAAATAGCGGTCGAAAATTATTATTTTTTCTTTTATTTCACGCTATAAGTATTATGAATATGTTTTGGAATTTCATTAAAACTGTGTACATAGGACGCAATTGTAATGAAATTCCAAGACACATTTACAAAGAGAAACAAGAAATATACTGCTAATTTGTTAGCTGTTATAATCACCACCCGCAAGAGTTCAGCGCAATGGCGGCAAGAAGTAAGCGAAAGAAAAGGGGAGCGAATCACGATTAATAATTTACTGAGCCAGTTAGCGGAGTGTCCGTGTGGTCTGCAAGACCAGTTACAGACTGTGTCTGAAGAGGCGTGAGATGGTCTCCATGACGACCTGTATTTCTAAAATATGTTTTAGTTATGCGTGTATGCCAACTTGTAGTTGCGGGAAGTAACTCTTCAAAACTCCCGTACAGTCAGTAGCATAACGTGCACGTTATGCTACTGACTGTACGGGAGTTTTGAAGAGTTACTTCCCGTAACGAGCCAACAGAGACGGACAAGGTCAACAATAACTGCAACTTAGTGCACGTTATGCTACTGACTGTACGGGAGTTTTGAAAAGTTATTTCCCGTAACGAGCCAACAGAGGCGGACAAGGTCAACAATAACTGCAACTTAGTGCACGTTATGCTACTGACTGTACGGGAGTTTTGAAGAGTTATTTCCCGTAACGAGCCAACAGAGGCGGACAATGTCAACAATAACTGCAACTTAGTGCACGTTATGCTACTGACTGTACGGGAGTTTTGAAGAGTTACTTCCCGTAACGAGCCAACAGAGACGGACAAGCTCAACAATAACTGCAACTTATACGAGTACATGTTTCCCTTGACCAAGGTACAGAACAACTCGAGAAACATATTGACTTGGTTGGTATTTTCACGGTGGAGGATCACGTAATCTAGTGTTCTCGATTAATCGTGTTCTCGAGTAATGGCGGCGCCTATGAATTGTGAAGTAAATCTTATTGTCATCAATCCGACTGTTATGTGGTTTCTTCCTTTTAATGATGACCATGTTCACGTGTAATACTACGAAATAGCAGCATTGCGTCTGTAGGTAGCGACCATTATGCATGACTTATGTAGATACAGTTCGGATAAACGTGTTTGCAATTAGAAGCAGTGAAATGTCGCTATAAAATAAAGATATTTTCGGACACTTTGTGCTGGAACATGCTCATCAATGAACAGAGAAACTGCAGTTGTTAAAACTTAAGGGCGCCGCCATTACGCAAACGAAAACACCGTGTATGCGCATCTCTATTTGCAAGTTATATAGTGGTTTCCCTTGAATAGAGGAAACATATATACTGAGTTGTAGTTTAATAAAACTAAATCCGGAGATACTCCGTACCCAAATACAATGGAAACGGTAAACGCCTGGGGCCCGTTTCACTAAACTTCTTACGACTAAAATGTTCGTAAGTGCAAATTTAGGATCGTCTGGAAATTTCAATTAATGGATTTAAATGTATTGAGCATAGGCTGCCCATGCAGCCTATGCTCAATAAATGTAAATCCAATAATTGTTTACTAGAACAAATTATAAATGTGAAATGTACAGACTATCATAAGTTTGCCCTTACGAACATTTTAGTCTTACGAAGTTTAGTGAAACGGCCCCTGACTCGCACCTCTACTCGATTTCCAAACGAGTGGCAAGTCGAATCGGACGCTATAGTAGCACAGCCAGAATAGAATTGAATCTCGAATTCTGAAGTGTCGATGAGACAATGAACGTTGCCGTTACATGTGAATGGATCGGAAGATAATATTGGTGGCCAAATCATACTGTCATTTTATGGCACAACAATAGCATGTTCGCGAGTTTCTAAAAAGGTCAACCTCCGCCTTTGCGACATGTTTCTCCATGACTCTTCGTTTGGAAATCGGGTCGCAATTCCAGTCCCTATTTTACGTTCAGATGGGTACCGAGTATCTCTACAAGGAGGTAGTCTAGTCCTTCAAGTAAACCCAGCCAATTGTTTGACTACAAGGTTGCATACACGCACAATATACATGCATGTCTTTTATCATGTTTATCGCTAATGTTCTAGCACCTACCACATATGGCCTTACACACTCAAACACAGGACAACACACGTGCATGGACGAACATCACTGGAGCTGTACTCAGGCTAAACGTTTCACGTCGAGATAGGCACCGGATTCCTGATGAATTCACATTCAGCTACATGCAGAAGATACCGCATGAACACTTCTCCGTCTAGTAACTGCGCAAGAACTTTGCACCGTTACTAGACGAAACATTCGTTTATGCGATAGCAAAACTTTGCGCCGTTACTAGACGAAACATTCGTTTATGCGATAGTAGAGCTATCGCATAAACGAATATTTCGTCTAGTAACGGCGCAAAGTTCTTGCGCAGTTACTAGACGGAGAAGTGTGCATGCGGTATCTTCTGAGTTCATGCGGTATCACAGAGCTGAGTGGGATCTCGTCAGGAAACCGGTGTATTTTTCGACGATAAACGTTTTACGCCGGTGCAGAGTGCAGCCCAAATGAGCATATAGTAAGCGGAGTGACTGAGCTATATATGGCAGTAGTGGAATTCGAATTTCTCCTCCTTACCCCACCCACTTCGAGTCGGTCGACTCGGAGTGGATGGGGTCAGGAGAAATTCGAATCCCATGTGCACATGCACTCACCCTTCCAGCGTGATATGATAATTCGTTAGGTGCAGCAAACCATTCCAGGTTAGTGGGTGTGCACGCGCCCTCTGCCGGAGTTAGTATTACACCGGAAATGGAACGCTCGCTGGCTTTCTTCGCCAACTGTGCGTCGGTGTCGACGAACGAGCCACTTACTATTCGGTACGGATTGGGCGGCGACCTGATACTTGCGATTAGTCGCGGGGACACTATGACGTCAGTCGTGTCGTCATTGCGCACCCAGCCTCGCCGTGGAGTTGTCGTGTTCGAGCCTCGCGCCGACACGCCCGTTTCGTCCGGAATCGACAGCATGTCCGTGTCACTGATTTCTGTGTCGGTTGAGCTGTCAAGGTCATTGATCGTTCGCGCGGGAATTTTGACTGCGGGTTTTTGACTGCGGCGGTGCAGGCGCCTACGCGCACTTTTCGGGCGCATGTTTACGGCACGTGTTGGCGACGAACTGCTGTGATTGGACAACGTGTCGTTATCGGACGAATCGAAGCCGCCATTGGCTCGAGTCGGTACGCACGGTTGTCCGTTTGCCGAGCGCACCATACGACGAATTTGTGACTCAGATAATTCCGACTGATTTTGTTTTCTAGACTTTTCACCATGACCGCGGTGACCTAGTCGACACGAATGCGGGCGTGACGGACGCGATGACGTCACTTCCGTAGAATCGTCATCTATATCTTTACTCTTCTCTGGACTAGACTCGGAGGACGAATTTCGGATATACCCTGACCCGTTGTGTTTGTGTAACACATATCCGTTGGGGATATCATTCTCCCCTATACCAGAATCGCGAGAATCGGCGGGGTGGAGTTTTCCCGGCCGAGAATGCATCTCAATGTCGTCAA
Source organism: Conchocele bisecta (assembly GCA_029237695.1). NCBI lineage: Eukaryota > Metazoa > Mollusca > Bivalvia > Lucinida > Thyasiridae > Conchocele > Conchocele bisecta. The sequence goes on along the minus strand of CM055266.1, from coordinate 40,601,721 downwards.
GGTCGGACTCAGCCTCATTCTCCGGAATGGGAGGTAACTTCCGCACACTGTTTGCGATCAGCACCGATCGTTTACTACCACAAACCGTACTTATTCCGGAGCCCATGTCGTAGTGTATGTCGTAAAATATGTCATTTCTGCCATGCGACGCGAATAGAGCTGTTTCTGTTTTTCTTCTTCATGGTGTACCCCACATCTGAAACAGACAAAGGCTAAATACACTAAATACACTTGCACTGTACTCCGCGCCGGCGTAACATGTTTCCCATCGAAATAGGCGCCGGATTCCTGACACATTCCCATTCAGCTACATGCAGAATATACTACACATACACATTTTCGTCTAGTAACCGGCGCAAGAAAATTGCGCCGGTTACTACACCAAAACTGCGTTTATGCGATAGCTCTAAGTAGAGCTTAGTGTCATTGTGTGAACAACCGGTGCATTTTTCGACATGAAACGTTTTACGCCGGCGCAGAGCGAAGCACCTGTGAAATAAATAACTTGTGCTTTGTATTTTTACCCATCGTCGTATTATGTAATCTATTGTATACCTCGTGTGTCACGTATGTGGCTTAGAGTGAATACAATGTATTGTATTGTATTGCTAATGACCACCACACCAATTCGGCTGCTTCGGCTTTCTTTGTTATCGCTATATAAACTATACAAGGGTTCCAGCCTTCTGTCTGTTTCACGAAAGCTGCACAAAATGCAAAAAAACAATATTGTTTTCGATAATGTTAAATTGTATGAACATTTAAGAATGAGCCTTCTTTTTATTTTGTGAAATTTGGTCAAATATTTATTTTATTACGAAAACAACAATTCCCATGGTAAATGCCCATAGACATCTTCACTATGTGCATTTAACATGGGGACATTTATGTACTTCAGATATAGTAGGCCGATTTTCAAAATCTAACTTTCTTTTCTTAGATATGTCATTTCCAAGGTATCTAGCCATGTTTCGGAGTCAGTTTCAAAAAGTTTTCGTTTTTACTCCACCTCCACTTTCTCCACCTCCCCCATGTTAAATCCCATAGACAAATAATTTGTTTGTAATAAAATCAATATTTGACAAAATTTCACGATATAAAAGAAGGCTCATTCTTAAGTTTTATCTTAAATATTATCTAACAAAAATTAATGTTTTTGCATTGTTTATATTGCAGTAAAATGTTGGCAGGTTTCGTGAAACAGACAGTAGCTCGGACACGACCTCGTATTGTACTTAAAACAAGTTTAACTCAATCAGTTTCGCGCATGTTCTATTCATTTCAGCAAGATATAAAGGATCATTATCAAATTGACATTAAACCTGTCAACAACATAGTCATGTTAACGTAACTAAAGATACTGAATGTGTTGCGATACTAGGTCGCGTACGACCTGTAGCCGATTTCACCAAAATTGCAAAGGTATACTTATCTTGGTAAGTACACTTAGAGGGAGAAATTTTCGATTTAATGATACATTTATTAGTTTTTGTATAATGAAATAAATTATTTTCTGATCAAATTGTTATACTGAATTTATTACATTATCACAGCCATGTTGGCTGTGATAATGTAATAAATTCAGTATAATAATTCTGCATACTTTTAATCTTCAAATATATGCAGTCGTTAGTTCTATATGAAGTAATGCATTTCAGGGGAAATAAATGATTACTCCCTCAAAGTATACTTAGCTAGATAAGTATGCTTAGAAATCTTGGTGACATCGGCTACTGGGTTCGAAGCCTTGCATAGCTTATATAGTATACCAAAGATACCCTACACTATTGTGTTAGTTAAAAATATATTTCCACAACAAAAATCACGAAAGGAAAAGTCATGACCGACACCTATACTCGATAGTCCAAACATAAGAAATGATCACAAAAATATAATAATCCCGCAATAACGGTATCACCAGCATAGGGGTGACACAGGGTAAATGGTATCACATATATGAGACACGCCGTGCGGTTTTTTACCTACGGACATCTGCGTAATTTCATGAAATACGTTTACAAAATTTACAATATTTTCCGTAAATATCGTCAAAAGTTGACACAAGTTTCAGAGTACATGCGGAATATAATTCCGCATGTACTCTGAAATTATTGTCAACTTTTTACTTTATTTATGAAAAATATTGTAAATTTTGTAAATGTATTTCATGAAATAACGCAGTTGTTAGAAGGTACAACATCGCATGGCTTGTCTTATATTTGGCTGTCACTGGAGAAATTGGAATAGTGAGATTTGAGACCAGCGTAGCTCATGATCACATAACACACTTATGTAGCCTGATGACGATCTATATTGCTTGTTAGAAGCATGAAGGCGTTTTATTGATGGAATGGCGAACAGTGCAGATCCTGATCCGATGCAAAGGCTGATTTGGATCTACACTGGTCGCAAAGCATATACGCCCCATTTCTCCAATCACAACCACAATGATCAAGAAATTGTGATATTTTATATCAAGAGAAATGTTATAATTGTGCCCATGTTCTCATATTTTACAGTCGGTTCACGAACCATGTGTGTTTTAGATATAATGAAGCCGCATTGTAATGCTATTACTATTGAACAAATCCCTACGTAGCTGTGGTCACAACCATGAGCTTAAAAAGCTATTTTGTGTACACGAATACAGGTCCACCACCACCAAAGATTGTTCCTATGTAAACTAACCAATGACTACACAGAGACCAGTGTACGCACTGTGTTGACTGTACATACAGTGCGTATGGGACCTATCTTCCCATAACATGCAGTAATTCTGCCATGGATATTCACTAATTAAAATATAGGTTTAATTATTGTTAAGAAAGATAAATTCAATCTCCTGTGACCACCCTGGTGGTGGCGCCACAAAGTCAGCGGCTGGAATTGAAACCGCCTCGCATGACAAACATGATCCGACTCACAAAATAATCCCAAAGCATATGCTTGAAACTGATATAAATGATACATTAACATGCCCGTAAATTAGATATTAGTGCATCAATTGACAGGTTTCTGCAAGCAAAGATTGTCTATGGCATAACAAATCTGGCTTTGTATTAACCCTTACTACGCTGAATTAAAACATTTTTCGTCTGCTGGAAATGTTTTATTTTCAATATTTTTCGATAAAAACCTGTTTTGACAGCGCATGAGAATCGTCTCCACTGGAGACGATTCTCATGTGCTGCCAAAACAGGTTTTTTGTTAAGAATTAAGGCAACAATGAAAAACAGCAAACGACAATTTTCGTCTCCCGCGTAGCGAGGGTTAACGTACTATTACACCGCGCATTAATATCTGATGATTTGGTGTGGTTAAACTTACTTACATGCACAATTTGTTTACCGGTTTCATATTATGCTAGGTATTCCAAACATTAGAATGGATACTTTATTTTATCCCGTCAACACAGTGCGTATGTGCCGTGAAACACGGTGCCGTGAAACATTTTTGATATCCTGTCAATACAACATAATCACTGCGTATGAATATGTATGGTGACTGGGGTTATTTTTTGCATTTTAAAGCCATTTGTAGGTGTTACCGGGATAAATAGAATAGTAAGTTAGTGCCGTGAATGGGGAAAATATCTGGCGCGGCACGGAAACGGGATGTGCTCGGCAGAGCCTCGCCCATCCCGTTTCCTAAGCCTTGCCAGATATATTTTTCCATTCACGGCACTAACCTACTATTCTCTTATACATGATTGATTTATTGGTGTTTAACAGGAAATGTCATTTAAGGCCGGGCCAACGGGTTCGATCCCGCATTTAAGCTGCTGCATTGGAAAAAATATATATTCAGCCCTGAAATTAGAATAACCGGACCTGGGGGTCGTTTCACTAAACTTCGTACGACTAAAATGTTCGTAAGTGCAAAATTATGATAGTCTGTACATTTCACATTAACAATGTTTTCTGGATTTACATTTATTTTCACTACTCAATTTGAAAATCAATTTTCACATTGCTGTGAGTATTTTGTACTTCCAATTTTGACAATCAATGCGTATTCTGCTAAAATAAGTGCGTAAAATACGACAATAACCATTTTTTATACAACACATAGCTGATATAGAAACTTGAAAGAGCCCGTACTTGATCTCCACTTGTCCCCATAGGGATCATAGTTACACACTCCAGGTAAATTGGTTTACAAACAGGAAGACACCTCACAAATAGCTGATAACAAGCTTCAATAATGACAATATTGAAACAAGTGTTTTTAACCCTAGACAATTCACAAGTGTTTCATAAGCATAGTATGCGACGCTTCATATGATAACAGGTAATATCGGCTATGAAATATTTTACCAAATTTATTTGAAATTTTTCATTGTCACCGAAAGCTTATTGACATATTGACGATGGGCGACGGATGTTTGTCATTAGTAAGTGTTATTACACTATATATAAGTTGATATTACATTGTTATGACGTAAGTTAGGTTTTCTCAAAATACCTGTGAATCGGTTAAAGTAGTGAGGACGGCTTATGCTTTATGCTGTGAAATTTTCCGGGGTTTCTGCACTTGATCACATCAAAAAACTGTTCGATATTAGGGGCGCGTTTCTCTAAACTCCGTTCGACTAAAATGTTCGTAAGTGCAAAATTATGATAGTCTGTAAATTTCACATTAACAACGTGTTATTGTAAACAATTACTGGATTTACATGTATTGAGCATAGGCTGCATATGCAGCCTATGCTCAATAAATGTAAATCCATCACTTTAAATTTCCAGACGATCTTAAATTTGCCCTTACGAACATTTTAGTCATACGAAGTTTAGTGAATCGGGCCTCGGCATTGCATAAGCCCCGCACCATACGGTGAAGCTGTACTGATCGCCAAACATGTTTTACTTTGCATATTTATTACACTAGTGTATTATATTTTAAATAGGCGTTGTTATTACGTGGTGAATGCCCATGTTATGCATAAAAATGATAACAGACATATGAGACGCGCCATGTGATTTTGTATCTAAGAACATGTGCGATATCTCATGAAAAATATTGACATATTTACGATATTTCCGTAAATGAAATCGAGAGTTGATGACATTTTCATAGCAAATGCGAAATATTCCCCATTTGCTATGAAAACTTCGTCATTTTTCAATGTCATTTATAGAAAATAACACAGTTTCTGTAAATATATCGCATGACAAATTGCACCTGTTCTTAGGTACAATATCACATGGCGTGTCTCATATATACATGCCGTTTTACCTCGTGGATGAGTTCATTTGATACAAGCAAGTTCGTGTCGACCCAAAGATAAATGCCTTATAATCACAGTGGGTGATATGGCTACCGGCTTTGAATAATTCGTATCCCGCTGATGTAATTTCCAAGGTGCATGATCACGTTGTTACAACAACAACAACCTCGCCCACTCCAAAGTAAGTATGATTTGATATTTTCCTTAATATGCAACGGATTTTGATGACGGTAGACACGGAAATCGATTATTCGCAAAAAACGACAGAAGTTTGGGCGAGAATACAGAGACCACCACATGCTTAACAAGACGCGTTTGATGCGCCATATTTCATCAAAATCCGTTACGTAATAAGGACAATATAAAATAATACGTAATTTGAATCAGATGATTCTGGAAGTTTCAGTACTTGTTGGTGTTGTTAGTACCACGAGATAATACACCTTGAGTTTTAAATGGGTCTCACATCATCTGGGATCGGTGTATATCTTGACCACCATGTGTAGTCATAAAATGTGGCCGTGATTGGAGAAATTGGGCGTATGGGATGTGTGACCAGTGTAGCTCCTGATCAGATATAACACTCATGTAGCCTGATAACAATATATATCGCATGTTAGAAGCATGGCGGTGTTTCGTTTATGAAATATGCGAAGAGCAGGTCCTGATCAGACTGCGGATGCACAGGCTGATCTGGATCTAGCCTGGCCGAAATCTCCAAATCTCCGGTCATAGCCACAAATAAGGAAATGATGGAATTGCAACAGACTGATCAGTGAATACGCTGGTGGCAAATGTCGTAAGGTCCATTCTGACAGACAGAGCCCATGCATACCCCCACCACTCGTCATCCACAACAATGCAGTAGGAAAAACAACTGTTTTGACGTTTGCAACAAAAAAAATCCGCATTTTTATCATAATTCGACGTTGCTTACGGAAAATATAGCATTTCTTTGAAAGCAATATCGGCGAAAAACGACGAGCGATAAGTATAGTAATTCTTGTGCCGAACCAAGTCGCGATGGGAACAGTACGTCACGCGCACCTGACCTGCTTTTTTAGACATGTTTCCAGCTAGGTTTTCTTAAATATCGCATCAACTGTTGGGGCAATTTTCACGCGATAAAGTGCAGATATCCCGGGAAATGACGTAGTATAGCATCTGTCTATGACGACATCCTAATACATGAAACTGTAGCGGTCTCGGAGTTATTTTAAGAAAACGTATACAGTGCAACCTCTCTAAACCGGACACCATGGGTGTCCGGTTTAGAGAGGTTTCACTGTACACCGTGCCAGTAGTAGTTAATGTATCGACAAGAAGCAAGCACTAACTACATCAAAGTAAGCACTAACTACAATTTCAAGAAGAGCAAGCACAGCTACATTTCAAGAGCAAGCACTAAAAAAACACTATTTCAAGAAGAGAAGCATACATATCAAGAAGAGTTTAAGCTAAGCATACTATTAAGAGCAAGCACTAACATACTATTTCAAGGTAAGCACTAGCATACTATTTCAAGAAAGCACTAGCATTTCTATTTCGAAGCAAGCACTAACTACGTATTTCAAGAAGAGTAACATAGCATACATTTCAAGAAGAGTAAGCACTACATATATTTCAAGAAGATAAGCACCATACAATTTCAAGAGCAAGCACTAACATACTATTTCAAGAAGAGCAAGCACTAACATACTATTTCAAGAAGAGCAAGCACTAACATACTATTTCAAGAAGAGCAAGCACTAGCATACTATTTCAAGAAGAGCAAGCACTAACATACTATTTCGGAGAACCGATACGAAGCAGGGGGGCGTTTCACTAAACTTCGTACGACACAAATTTTCGTACGGAGATGTCTGAATTAATGCTGCAATATTCAACCTGTTGCAAACATCATTAAATCTGAACAAATCCAGGAAATATGTCTCAAATCGTGTACCAATGCTAACTTTTATTTAAACTTATATGTTGCACTTACGAACTCCTTATTCGTACAAAGCTTAGTGAAACTGACCCCTGATGCCCATTTCACTAAACTTCGTACGACTGACTAAGAAGTTCGTAAGTGCAAATATAAAATGTACAACAAAAACACATTAGCAGCCCATTTTGGGAACTTTTTGTTTGAGTTGTTCAGATTATTCACCCCTTCATGTAGGTGGAAATGGTAGCAGTAGTGAAACACGTTAGTGTGAGCAGTGAAATCTCTGTATGGACATTTACAAGGTGCATGGTCACGTGGTTAAAACAACAACAACGTCGCCCATTCCAAAGTAAGTATTATTTGATATTTTCCTTAATATGCAACGTATTTTGATGCAATATGGCGCAGCAAACGCATCATCAAGAGCTGCATTTGGTGGTCCATGGAGTTCGGCACAGACTTATGTCGTTTTCGCGAAGAATCGATTCCCGTGTCGGTAAGACACGGAAATCGATTCTTCGCAAAAACGACAGAAGTTTGGGCGACAATACAGATACATGTACCACCAAATGCAGCTTAACAAGATGCGTTTGAATCGCCATATTTCATCAAAATCCGTTACGTAATAAGGACAATATAAAAGAATACGTACTTTGAATCAGATGGATTCTGGACGGTTTCAGTACTTGTTGTTGTTGTTAGTACCACGTGATCATACACCTTGATTGTTGTCGTACAAAGCGTAGTGAAACGGACCCATGATTGTGTATGTAAATGCGTAGATACGGGGCAGATTGTTACTGAGTATTATGAGACACGGTCCACTTTCTACACAATGCCTTAGTCATTATAAAAGATATAATACTCATTTTGCGAGTTTCTATTAATTTAATATACTGCGCTAAATAATGTTTTTGAAAGGCCATATTGCATACGAGCCGATATAAACGTGGTTTCCAGATAACCATCATCGACATTTTCTGATATCAACTATTTCATGACTACAGGACTCTATCCTAATGTTTGCAAACTGTAGATACCTTAACGAGCCGTTTCATCAGGATCTGCACCGGATAATTTCTTATCGGGCTACAGGAGTGTGCTATTTGATCTGGAGCTACACTGGTTACACATCCTATAAGCCCCATTTCTCCAAGTTACAGACACAAATGTTCCCAGTCCGGAATGTGTAGCTAACTATATATATGATCCCGGTACTAGAATTATCTCCCTTATCGCATAGTCGTATTTCACCGATACTGGGGGCCGTTTGACTAAACTTCGTGAGATTAAAATGTTCGTAAGTGCACATTTAGGATCGTTTGAAAATTTCAATTGATGGATTTACATTTATTGAGCATAGGCTGCATATATGCAGCCTATGCTCAATAAATGTAAATTCAACAATTGTTTACAAGAAAACATTGTTAATTTTAATCTGAAATTTAAAGACTATCATAATTTTGCACTTACGAACATTTTAGTCGTACGAAGTTTAGTAAAATGGGCCCCTGGTTTCGAAAATGAGCCATCACGTGTGGCTGGAGAAATGTGGCGTATGGGATTTGTGACCAGTGTAGCTCCCGATCATATAGTACACTCCTGTAGCCTGATATTAGATAGATATCGCTTGTTATAAGCATGGCGGGTGGTTGATTGGTGGAATAGCGACCGGTGCAGATCCTGACCAGACTGTGCGGATGCACAGGCTGATCTGGATCTACACGGGTCGCAAAATACACAAACCCCATTTCTCCAGTCACAGCCACATTTCCAGCTAACATCCACATTTCCGTATTGTTAAAAAAAAATATGCCGAGTTCATGCCAAATTGAATTCCGCGTAAATCTGAATGTTTTGTCAACTTTCGACGTTATTTAGGAAAATATTGCATTTCTACGAATTCAATATCGGCGAAAAACGGCGATGCGATAAGGGAGGTAATTCCGGGCTCATATGATATTATGATATGTCGTATTGGACTTAAAAAGATGCGCATTTTCCGATGAAAAACATTTACAACATTTTACGAAATTTGCTGAAAATTTCGTCTAAAGTTGACGAAATGTTCAGAGCAAATGCGGAATATAATTCCGCATTTGCTCTGAAAATTTCGCAAACTTTAGACATCATTTGCAGAAAATATCACAGTTTCTGACTAGACTATATGACTAGATGGCCGAGGGCCGCATGTACCGCTCGCCGAGGCTTTGATAGTATACCGAAAACTACACAATCACATGGTTCGTCTTATAATTATTATCCCATGAGCGGATCTGGAAGGGGGGTGGTTCCGGGGTTGCATCCCCACCCCCGTTCAGCCACGGAGTTTATATAGATCACAGTTTACCACCAGTTGGAGTCTGAATTTAAATGCCGTAAAACACAGGAAAGTGCTCCAAAATAGGACAACACCCTAGTTTCGAACGGTAACTCTTACAATTACTTAGCTAGCTACGGACGGTATGGGAGTAGATTGCAACAAGAGTTACCTTTGCAACAGGACAACCCCTCCCCCGCATTCCCCAAATGCTGGATTCGCCCCTGGATTCCCGGCATACTTCCACCATCTGTCCGTTTCTATTAATTCGCCCCATATATTTATCTTTATCTCTTATGATATGGGGAATAACCGTCCCTTTACTGCATTGTAGGGCTAGATTATGAAATAATCCACTGGCAGTTCGTTTCTATATTCATTGCAGCACGTGTTTATTAACATACCTAAATTTACATAACAACCGTTATAACTCGCCCGTAATTCTACAAGTATCACACCTGACATGGCATAGTGGTACCTTGGCCTGATTTTAATTCGATTGTAGATTTGCATTTACATTGTAGTATGAATAAAAATAATGAATTGCTTTTGAAACCAGTGTTGTAAAACATTTTTGTTTTCTAAACGGTGTCGGCGATCTGCGCTTCTAAAGCAAATGTAAACCGTATACTCTATAGAATAATCTCCGGAAATTTCTGCCGACTTTCATTCGTCATTTGAGGCTGAGATTGGAGAAACTGGGATTATTGTTGCGCTACCAGTGTAGCCCCAGATCAGCCTGCGCATCGGGGGCCCGTTTCACTAAGTTTCGTACGACTAAAATGTTCGTAAGTGCTCGTCTGTATATTTCAATTGATGGATTTACATTTATTGAGCATAGGCTGCACATGCAGCCTATGCTCAATAAATGTAAATCCAATAAGTGTTTACAAGAAAACATTGTTAATGTGAAATTTACAGACTATCAAAATTATGCACTTACGAACATTTTAGTCTTACGAAGTTTAGTGAAACGGCCCCCAGTGTCCACACCATTCGTTATTCCATCAAGGAAGCGCCCGTCATGCTTCTAACAAGTGACATAGATCGTTATCAGGCTACACAACATGGGTGTGCTATTTGGATCAAGAGCTACATTGGCCACAAACCTCATAAGCTCCATTTACCCAGCCACAGCCACATTTACGAATAAATGGTAGATTTCTCTCGGAAGTCAATATCCGTTAATATGAGACACGCCATGTGATGCGAGATCTCATAAACATTATTTACTATATTTTCCGTAAATGACGTCGACAGTTGAAGAACTTTTCATAGCAAATGCGGAATCATATTCCGCATATGCTATGAAAATTTCGTCATCATTCGCCGTCATTTACAGAAAATATCACAGTTTCTGTAAATATACTGCATAAAAAATCGCACATGTTCTTCGGTACACAAGCACATGGCGCGTCTTATTAAAGGGAGGTAACTGCAGCGACTGCCGGTTTCTAGTGCAAGAGTTATCCTTGTTACTGAAACAGGAGAAATCTACGGAGCCCCGCAGCGGACATGGATTGTTTTTTATAATTCGTTCCCACGAAATAACAATTCGTTCCCAAGATATAACAATTCGTTCCCACGAATTAACAATTCGTTCCCGTGGGAAAATTGTTATTTCGCGGGAACGAATTGTTAAATTGAGGGAACGAATTGTCATTTCGTGGGAACGAATTAATAAAAAAAAAAATTCTACATCTCCTGCGGGGCTCCGTAAAAATCCGACCAGGAATATTATGATAAACTCATCGAGGGATTTCCGGGGGCGACCTTAGGTTAAGAGACGAACACTCTAGCACATCGCAATAGAAGCCAAAACGGCAGTACAATATCGTTATTATGTGCACACGGCCCTAGTACACTACGCCACCAAACTGCCAACGATGGCACCCACGCAGAGAAGAAAGACTAACGCAATACATCATAATAAACACTAGCTGCGAGCAGTAACTCTTGCAATCTACTCCCGTACCGTCCGTGGCTACGGACGGTACGGGAGTAGATTGCAAGAGTTACTGTTCGCAACTACATAAACACATGACACAGCGGTGATCAAAGCGCCTTAAACGCGGCATAAACATGGACGCCACGGCCAGAGGTGTGCGGTCCCAAAGAGAAGCAACAGTATACGCCGAGTCTTTGATAGTATACCGACAATCTTTAATCAAACACTTTAACCCGGACGAACGCCAATGTGCCGACTATATCGCGCAAGCGGGCGCGACAAAAAGTAACACACATGCAACGAAAGCCTCACAACAACTATGCCTAATGAACTAACGACAAAATGGCAGTCGCAGCATGAACACACAAATCACAATTAAGCACAATACACGAAGACATAATAACTCAATCCTGAAACATACTACCAGAAGTCATAACGTTGACATCGCCCGTTACAAGTAACCCAATGGTGGCCCGTATAGTTTTCGAACTTGTGGCCACCATAAATAAACTTATCACAACAAGAAACCCGTACACATGTACAAGCATTGTATAATGATAAGATTATGGGATTAGAAAGGTATAAACGGAGAAGGGTGAGTAGCTCAACAGGTACAACGGTTTATTATTGAGTGTCACGGGTTGCAAAGCCACCTATTGGTACCACCGCGTGACCTAACACACCAGACAATGAATGGCGAGTTTAACTTCGCCATTCTTTATTTGACACCTTGGATTAAATATGTTAAATGTATTGTGAGAATAGTGACCGAAGTTCGCTAAATGCCAAAGATCGTGAGTGATATACATGTATATGACACGCCTGTGTATAACCGCATTGTAGAGCGGTATTCAAGACCTGGGGGTCGTTTCACTAAACTTCGTACGACTAAAATGTTCGTAAGTGCAAAATTATGATAGTCTGCTGTAAATTTCACTGTAACACTATTTTCGTGTAAACATTTATTGGATTTACATTTATTGAGCATAGGCTGCATATGCAGCCTATGCTCAATAAATGTAAATCTAACAATTGAAATTTCCAGACGATCCTAAATTTGCGCTTACGAACATTTTAGTCGTACTAAGTTTAGTGAAACGGGCCCCTGGTGATTATGAATGGACGTTGTCAGACCCACCAATCGGCACACCACACTGTGTAAGTGTAAATTGGCCTGTAAGTTGACAAAATCGCCACCTCAGAATATCGCACAGACAAGTTGACGGCGACAACTGGCTCACAGCGGTTACTGGTTAAAGTCCCGAGGATGCAAGGCGCCACGCGGCATGACAGTGTCTTCGAGTATACTTATATTATAAACTATACCATCAGGCAATATATGTGTCCGCTACCTGTGATCGAGACAGGCCCAAATAGCACGTGGGCACAATGCACATTCCCCCACCGTTTCGTTGTGACGTAGGCGATGTACTTTTAACGTGACATTTACCCCACATCTCATCTAACCATTAATTTATAATTGAACCTTTACTACTATTTTTCATTCAATTTCAACTCCTTTTATTGTTAGTTTTACTATTATGTGAAACACCGTGGTTCAGAGCAATAAAAACACAATTAAATATACAATTAAATTTGCTCTCGGCCACCGCCAAAAAGGTGTGATTATCGAACTTGGAAAGTCCAGTCGGGCAAAAACATGCTTTATTTCAAGCTTGTATCGCAATATTAATATTTGGAGTTACAAAAACCGTGGCCGTGGGGTTACAAAACGGGCGCGTACATCAACGGTTTCTGTAACCCCATGTTTTTGTACCGGGGGTGGAGGGTTACAAAAACCGGCACTACATACGCTGTTTGCCATGTACGAAGTCCGTGAATCAGGCAAATTATTTTGATCATTATCAGACTGCGGGAGTTTAGTGACGGATCAGGAGCTGCACTGGTCTGAGCCTAAATTAGGTCAGTCAATGAGAAGCAGGGCTCCAGATAAGGAATTAGTAATTGAGTATTGTTACTCCATCATATCTGAAGCAATTGTGTATTTCAAAATTTTAATAGGGTAAAATAAAATCGCACTACTGTTTACACATCAACAGACAGCAATTATTGAATAGTTTGCTTCGAAATTAAAACATATCTTGGCATTTCATTAGAATTGTCTCCTTGGAGACAATTCTAATGAAATACCGAGATATGTTTTCATGGAAAATAAGACAAACATGCTATATTTGTGGTCTGTGTATTTGTTTATGCTGCATTATAAAGGTACCATAAAATATGTATTGCTTTTTGATATTTCAATTGAATTTTTGGCAATTTTAATTGGGTATATAAACAAATACGCAGCTTATCTGGAGCTCTGGAGAAGTAATACCTATTTTCCATGAATGGATATTTCGTCATACAGTTTAATGTGACCGTGTCTCAGATGATGTCTCAACTTTCCAATATGTGGTTTTTCGCTTTATTCACAGTGAATATAAGGTTAGACCATATCCAGCCGTGGATATTAATCAGTCGCACCATTGTGTTGTATTGTATTGTTGCAAATAATAACAGATAAACGCCGCACCTGAACTCGAATAATAACATCTTGAATATTAGTGGCAGTCATGTCACAATGACGTACTGTCTGTTTCACGAAAGCTGCCCAAATTTTTCGGCCATATAAACAATTCAAAAACCATATTGTTTTCGATAATATTAAATTAAAGGAAAATTTAAGAATGAGCCTTCCTTTTATTTCGTGAAATTTGGTCAAATATTGACTTTATTGCGAAAACAAAATTTCCCCATGTTAAATCCCCATAGACATCTTCACTCTGTGAATTTTAACATGGGGACATTTTTTATAATTTCAGAAATACTGGACCGATTTTTAAAATTTAACTTTTGTTTTCTTAGTTGGATCATTTCCAAGCTATCTAGCTAGGTTTCGGAGTCAATTTCCAAAATTGTTCGTCGTTTGTGTCCTCCCACACTCCATTACATCTTTTTCCCCCATGTTAAATTCCCATAGAGAAATCAATTTTTCGTAATAAAACCAATATTTGACCAAATTTCACGAAATAAAAAGAAGGCTCATTCTTAAATTTTGCTTTAATTTCATATTATCGAAAGGAATACTGTTTTTGCATTGCTTATATAGCTGTAAAATTTGGGCAGGTTTCGTGAAACAGACAGTAGGCCTATATCAATCAGTCGCACCATTGTGTTGTATTGTATTGTTGCAAATAACAACAGATAAACGCCGCACATGAACTCGAATAATAACATCTCGTATATACATGTAACGATAAGCCACGAAAGGACAGTAGCTAGGCCCGAAAACATATTACATCATACTTTGCATAACCCAATATCGATCAATCCCTGCCTGATATGTTTTGCCCTGACCAACCGTCAAATATCATCATCATATAGGATAACAATGTTACCGCTGAGTCTCCATATACAGTCGAACCTCCCCGAACGGCCACCTCTCTACAACAACACCCTCTCTATAGCAGCCGCTATTTTATATCCCGAATGGATGATTTCCTCTGTATCTAACTCTTCGACTGCTGAGCACGAACATTGTCTTTTGTTGTTTTTGCCTTCTTTCTCAATAAAAACATGTTTTGACAGCATTTTAGAATCATTTCCATTGGAAATGATTCTAAAATGTTGTCAAAGCATGTTTTGATGAGAATTATCGAAGAAAATAAATAAACAGTGTATGACACAATTTAATTCAGCATTAACCTCCCTACAACAGCCACCTCTCTACAACAGCCAGTTTTGCGTCTTCCCATGGTTGGCTGTTGTAGAGAGGTTGCACTGTATCACATGCACTCACACTCAGCCTTTGTCACGGTCTTACTAGTCGCTTCGTGCGATTGGAGAATGAACTAGCTAGGTTAAATTAACCGTCTCGTTGCCTTTTTCATTTAATGCACATATTTCGACTGTATGGCAGATATTAGTAAATTCGGAAACAAACGGGCCAACGGTCATTGGCCTGCCATTTTTTAGCTCAAATGCCCGGGTTTGGAAGGTCCTCGAGCCAATTCCTACCCTTAAATATAAGATAATAATATTTGTGTTGTATTCAAGTACCTGCTATCAGAAACTGTGATAAGCAAGGGCGATAATTTGGCTTGGCATAACTTAGCATTTTCACTGTACATGTACCAGCTAAAGAAAAATTGTGAAAAATGTTTATTTTGTGTTGTCAAATGATAACACTATACCAAATTTAGAAAGAAGTTCCCTATAATAGCTAGTGTAGATAATTGAAATAAAATAATTTAGTAACCATCGATTGAAAGAAAAGCTTATAATACGGAAAAATAACTAGCGTTACAAACGCTAGATATTTTTCAGTATTATAAGCACTTCTTTCACCAATTCCATTTTATACAATGACGTTCATAGATACAAGACTAGAATTAAACTATTGTTTCGCATATCTGTTCATCACTGTCTAGCCATATCTGGGAACCAGGGGCCCGTTTCACTAAACTTCGTACGACTAAAATGTAATTATGATCGTCTGTAAATTTCACATTAACAATGTTTTCTTGTAAACAAGTATTGGATTTACATTTATTGAGCATAGGCTGCATATGCAGCCTATGCTCAATAAATGTAAATCCATTAATTTAAATGTCCAGACGATCCTAAAGTTGCACTTACGAACTTCTTAGTCGTACGAAGCTTAGTGAAACGGGCCCCAGTGCCTTTAAGACCAATTCTCCGTACAAACCAAACAATTGCCACATGGTTCCGGCACGTAAAATCCCAGATTGTGTTCAAACTTTCACCAGTTTTTGTGGCCATGCATATATCTCGAATCAGCCAATAGTTGCGTTTTCCAGGGCGACGTATGCCATGAAAACGCAATTTTTCATTCTATTTTTCCGAAGTCAATTTTTATAAAAAAAAAAAAAGGGAAAATTTGTATATAAATCTACCATTTGCATTCAAAAGATTACACTTTTTCCTCCTAGTATTTTTCTAACGTTGTTGATGTTATGATATAGTTTGGTGTACAATGTATTGAACTACAATTTTTGCTTATCTTTCTTTTTGTGTGGGTGGGTGGTGGGGGTGGGGGTAAACTATATGGTATCTATTCCAATGAGGCATTAGGTTTTGTTGAAATTGCATTAATGTCCGATTTTAAATTTGATACATCATGCATATCAGACTGGCTTGTTTGAGGTTAATGACCTTCACGATTCAATAAATGATATGCAACGAGACAACACATATAAAAATCATACTGGGTATATTTTATTTGTATTAACATTATCTGTGTTCCGCTACCACAAAAAAAAGGTATATTGAGTTTTAGAGCAATAACCTGATCAGTTATTACTATGCAATCTGGGAAAGGTATAGTGAATTAATCGGGGATGATTCCCCCAACAGGATAGCGAACAGTGTACGCCCTGATCAGACTGCGCAGATGCGCAATCTGATCAGGGCCTACACTGTTCACAGACACAATACGCCCGTGTTTGCGAGTCACATATCTAAATACAACCCAATTGTAGATGAAGACAATAAGCAAACACGGCTGACTGACAAGGCGTGCTGGAACCTAATATATCACGAGGGGGACTAATACTGGTAATATGCTGAACAATAGTCTGGGCAATTATACATTATCCTGTCAAACGTGTCTTCTTTTTAAACAACGTCGTAAATGTACTTATATGTACGCAATGCTGAACTGTTATTCACCGACAGCTGGCGAATATTTGTAAGAAAAAAAAAATATTTTCGAGAGTGATACTGGTGTGGTGAGGTCATGGAACCAGTTCAGGTTAGTCTATAATTTCAGGGCCGAATATAGGTTTTTCTGTACATATTCAGTTCTGATTTTGGGATCCGCTACCCACCCAACCCCATCCATCCATCCATCCATGGGATTGGACATCGGTAACCCGGCCTAAAATGACCATAGCTGTTGACAGGCCGTTAAACACGATTAGATCAATATATATATTAGTTTCAGAATTTGTTCATACCATCCCACATATAGAGAATAGTAGGTTAGTGTCGTGAATGGGAAACAAATATCTGGCAAGGCTTAGAAGGCTGTGCTACAGATCAGGGGGCCGTTTCACTAAACTTCTTACGACTAAAATGTTCGTAAGTGCAAATTTAAGATCGTCTGTAAATTTCAATATAAGGATTTACATTTATTGAGCGTAGGCTGAATATGCAGCCTATGCTCAATAAATGTAAATCCAATAATTATTTGCAAGAAAGCCTTGTTAATGTGAAATTTACAGACTATCATAATTTTGCACTTACGAACATTTTAGTCGTACGAAGTTTAGTGAAACGGGCCCCTGGCACAGCCAAACAAACTGCTGGATTGCAAGTTGGCATTGCAAATAGATGTTCAGGAATGTTGACAATCTTGCCAAGATTAACGTACCACACATAGAGAATAGTAGGTTAGTGCCGTGAATGGGAACAAATATCTGGTAAGGCTTAGGAAACGGGATGGGCGAGGCTCTGCCGAGCACATCCCGTTTCCGTGCCGCGCCAGGTATTTTTCCCATTCACGGCACTAACCTACTATTCTATTTATCCCGTCAACACCTACAAATGGCTTTAAAATGCAAAAAAATAACCCCGGATTAGATCGTATTGACAGGATATCAAAAATGTTTCACTGCACCGTGTTTCACGGCACATACGCACTGTGTTGACGGGATAAATATCAGTATTCGGCCGTTTTATGGAATTTTTTGGCCGAGTACGGAACGTCTTAGATCCAATTCGCATCTTTAAATATATAATAAAGCTGCTCTGGTTTTGAAAGCATTTTCATGATAATGCTTTTGAAACCAATATAGCGTTATACGTTTTCGAACGGGCCGTCCTGGGGCCCGTTTCACAAAACTTCTTACGACTACAATGTTCGTAAGTGCAAATTTAAGATCGTCTGTAAATTTCAATTTATGGATTTACATTTATTGAGCATAGGCTGCATATGCAGCCTATGCTCAATAAATGTAAATCCAATAATTATTTACAAGAAAAAAATGTTAATGTGAAATTTACAGACTATCATAATTTTGCACTTACGAACATTTTAGTCGTACGAAGTTTAGTGAAACGGCCCTCAGCTCAATTAATTGCCCTTTGCCACATGCGACCCACAAATGAGCAGATTTACAAAGGTACCGATATCTAGTTATATTTGAACAAACATCAACTCAGCATAATTTATTTCAAGTTTTTATTACAAGTATGCGGCTATTCAAATGTAATGACTGTTTAAATATATCGCAATTAGATAATAGTACTTTTATGACAGGTGACCATGCGCGTCGCATGATGCCATAAAACGGGGTTCGTGTGGTTCGTGTATTTTGTTTGTTTGTTGGGGTTTAACGGCCTATCAACAGCTACGGTATTTAAGGCCGGGCCAACGTATTTAACCTTCTGTCATGAGGAGACTCCCACAATCAGAACTGAATATTTACAAAAAATATATATATATTCAGCCCTGGAATTAGAACATCCTGACCTGGTGCCAGATCCATTTGACACAAGAGTCACTTAGCTACAACCCCAAACGTAATATGATCAGCACTAATCTTATTACGTTTTAATGGGGTGTAACCGGATTTAGCTGTCAATACTCAGAGGCCGAACATGTATATGAGGGCCAAAGCATGAAAGTCGGCATTCCGGCAAGGATGAACCCCGATCGTTAAATTACCGTTTACTGAGTGCTTATTTATATTTTAACCTCTCTAAACTGGACACCCTGGGGACCTCCCAGGGTGTCCGGTTTGGAGCGGGTCCAATGTATTATGATCGTACTGAGGAAATATTCTGTCATTTTAGGCAATATTATCCCGTCAACACAGTGCGTATGTGCCGTGAAACACGGTGCCGTGAAACATTTTTGATATCCAGTCAATACAATTTTTGCATTTTACAGCCATTTGAAGGTGTTGACGGGATAACTAGAATAGTAAGTTAGTGCCGTGAATGGGAAAACATATCTGGCGCGGCACGGAAATGGGATGTGCTCGGCAGAGCCTCGCCCATCCCGTTTCCTGAGCCTTGCCAGATATGTTTTCCCATTCACGGCACTAACCTACTATTCTCTATCTATTTTCCTTATTTCTGAACCAAAGTATATGTTGTGACCACTCGTTTGAACCGTCTCGGCGAGACGGTTCAAATGAGTGGTCACAACATATACTTCTGATGAGAAATAAAGAAATTCTTGAGCCTTGCCGGATATATTTTCCCATTCACGGCACTAACCTACTATTCTCTATTTATTCGCACCCTGCTAGCTTGCTCTGGCGACGCCTATAGGTCAAACAGCGACAGCGAAAGAGGGCACTTGTGATTGGCTGTCCAAACAAGATACGTCTCAATGATTTCTCCAGACATTAGAAATACATGCCTGTTATGAGATTTCAAATATTATTGCTTTGTGGAATGGTGGAAACGTTCTAAGCCCGATACACTAAGAGGTCCCCCAGAGTGACAGGTGCATTTGTCGCTGTGACTTATGGAATTTGTGACCATATAGCTCCTGATCAAATAGCCTGATAATGTCTATAGTACTTGTTAGATGGATGCATAGCGGGTGATTCATTAATTGAGTAGCGAAAGGTGCAGATCCTGATCAGACTGTGCGAATCTGGATCTACACTGGTCGCAATACCCACAAACACCCTTACTCCAGTCACAGCCACGAATAAATTACACTACGTTTCATCAATATGAGAATTTCGTGAAATGTATGTGTGCTTTTCAATCATAATCATCAGATATACATTATAACAGGGAAACCTATCAAAACGAGCTATCGCACGGTAACGAAACAACTGCGCAATAAACAAAACTAATTTAGCACCCGTGACCTTGACATTGAAGAGACGAAACCAGCATTCAATAGGCTCCATGATTGATATGAATGTACATGTGAAGTATCGGGAAAATATGATTTATGGTAGTCGAACACGGCATCGTTATCACTAATCCCCTCACCGGCAGCCTTGATACCAATAAAGCGGTTTATAAGTTATTGGAAAATGAAAGGTGTTACTAACCCACGCACACACGTACGTGGACTAGATATAGAGAATAGTAGGTGAGTGCCGTGAATGGGAAAAAATATCCGGCAAGGCTCAAGAATTTCTTGAACACGGCATCGTTATCACTAATCCCCTCACCGGCAGCCTCGATACCAATAAAGCGGTTTATAAGTTATTGGAAAATGAAAGGTGTTACTAACCCACGCACACACGTACGTGGACTAGATATAGAGAATAGTAGGTGAGTGCCGTGAATGGGAAAAAATATCCGGCAAGGCTCAAGAATTTCTTGAACACGGCATCGTTATCACTAATCCCCTCACCGGCAGCCTTGATACTAATAAAGCGGTTTATAAGTTATTGGAAAATGAAAGGTGTTACTAACCCACGCACACACGTACGTGGACTAGATATAGAGAATAGTAGGTGAGTGCCGTGAATGGGAAAAAATATCCGGCAAGGCTCAAGAATTTCTTTATTTCTCATCAGAAGTATATGTTGTGACCACTCATTTGAACCGTCTCGCCGAGACGGTTCAAATGAGTGGTCACAACATATACTTTGGTTCAGAAATAAGGAAAATATATAGATATAGGTTAGTGCCGTGAATGGGAAAATATATCTGGCAAGGCTCAGGAAACGGGATGGGCGAGGCTCTGCCGAGCACATCCCGTTTCCGTGCCGCGCCAGATATGTTTTCCCATTCACGGCATTAACCTACTATTCTATTTATCCCGTCAACACCTACAAATGGCTGTAAAATGCCAAAATAGTATTGACTGGATATCAAAAATGTTTCACGGCACCGTGTTTCACGGCACATACGCACTGTGTTGACGGGATAAATCTCTCTTGTCTATCGGCGAGGGCATAATTTTCACACTCAAACGAAAGTTGTCTACTCACCGCGGTAAAGACGGACAGGTGTATAGACAGACAAAATATTAGCAAACTACTAGCAGTCGTGGAATCTACCAAATGTTCCACCGTCCATGCCCTTTATTTAAAAAAAATGGTGGAATGATAAGCCTGTTATAATACAAATAATACCCGAATCGAGGCGAAATTGGCCTGTGTTGGCACTTCACATATGAAACAAGCCACAAGATTTTGTACCTTCGGAAATCTGCGTAATTTCATGAAATACGTTTACAAAACTTACAATATTTTCCGTACATTGCGGCAATAGTTTACAAGATTTACAGAGTAAATGCGGAATATAATTCCACATGTACTCTGAACATTATGACTTCATTTACGAAAAATATTGTAAATTTTGTAAACGTATCATAGTTTCATGAAATTACGCAGATGTCCGAAGGTACAAAATCACATGGCGTGTACGCCATGTGATTTTGTACCTAAGAACATGTGCGATTTGTCCTAAAATATATTTACAGAAACTGTGATATTTTCTGTAAATGACGTCGAAAGATGACAAACTTTTGCTATGTGAATTTCGTCAACTTTCGAAGTCATTTACGGAAAATATCGTAAATTTTGTAAATAGTTTTCATAGGTTGGTACATAATCACGTGGCTTGTCTCATATCCAGAACATGCGGTGCATTCGGTTTGATTTTCCTCCGTGGCTCATGTCCATCAAACTATTTGATAGTAAAATCAAAATGTTCAGACATAGCCCTGATTGAACGCTTACCTTCGTCGACTGTAGCCAGATAATAACTCAGTTTGTTTATAAGCAAGATGATGTGTCACTGATTGAATGGCGAACAGTGCAGACCCAGATCCGACTGTGCGGATGCGCAGGCTAGCCTCGATCTACACTGGTCGCAAAGGAAATAACCTCACTATCTACAGTCACAGAGACATATGCCGATACCGGACTCATCGACATGCCGAACAGTGTAGACCCCATATCAATTTGCGCTGATCTGTGTATTCACCGATGACAATTCAATTCGTCAGCTGAACATCCATTAAACCGACTGCTTAAAAACATCTCAATTATTCGCACGGTGGACGGTTATTAACACAGATCAAGATCTACACTGATTAGCAATGAAACAAACCCGATTTTCTCATATCGCAGTTCTTATAAATAGTAATTAACACTAATTGTAGTCAGTCTAGTGCCCACACTATTATAGATAAAGAAACTAGCGGACCATCAAGTACTTTAGCCACAAATGGACATCATAACGCCATTTAGCTCTGACAATTGGATTGATGTCATCGATAAATGATTTTATAATACTCGCAACCAGTATCGAACCAGATCAGCCTGCACAGCTGTGCAGGCTGATCTGGGTCTATACTGGTTGCGAGATAATCATATACCAGGATACCGTGTAGAATAGACTGCTCAGACTTCGCCCAGATCACGTGGTTCTACTAGTCATACACTGGAGACAGCTGTATTACCTACCTCCCTTTGCGATGCTCAGTGCCAAATTGCATTCCGAAAATAACGTTTAATTGACGACAATTAACATTGACGTTTATGTCCGAATGCCATCAAACGGTCACTTAGATTTTAGAATGGGTTAGGATGGAGTTTCTTTCAGTAAGGGTAGCTCAAGTTTGTCAATTTGTGACTGTGACTGGAGAAATGGGGCTTACTGGATTTTTGACCAGTGCAGTGTTCAAATAGCGCATTCATGTTGCCTGATAACGATCTATATTGCGTGTTAGAAGCACGACAGGTGTTTCTTTGATGGAATTGCGAATAGTGCATATCCCGATGAGACACATATCACCTTAAAGGTACCGTGTCTCAGGTGATGTCTCAGATATCTGGGGGCTGTTTCACTAAACTTCGTACGACTAAAATGTTCGTAAGTGCAAATTTAGGATAGTCTTGAAATTGTAATTGATGGATTTACATTTATTGAGCATAGGCTGCATACGCAGCCTATGCTCAATAAATGTAAATCCAATAGTTGTTTACAAGAAATCACTGTTAATGTGAAATTTACAGGTTATCATAAGTTTGGGTGAACGCCAGTAAGTAGTAAGTATCATAAGTTTGCACTAACAAACATTTTAGTCGCACGAAGTTTAGAGAAACGGCCCCAGACACATTGTGTTTAACTGTATGAACTGCAAATGAACGTTATCAACCAATCGCACTATTGCATCGATCAAATTACAATACGTTTGTGCTATAATTATGCAAGTATGAGTGCATGATATACATATGTGTGTGATTTTACCGTTAACTATAAATTACAGTGAGGACAATGCAAAGTAATCCTTTCAACACTACAGCTCTCTATAGCGACATTTGCAAACAAGTAATTTTCATATTTTTTAGAAAAATAAACACCACGTTTTCATAAATGAACTAATCCGAAAATCATTGTATTACTATTGGATTGCTCAGGAAAATATCAAAATCCATTCTAGTTATTTAGGGGTGAAATGGTTAAAGAACTATGTTCAGGTGTCAGGTATACAAATAGCCCACAGTATATGGATTTAGGGACCCGTTCTATACCTGATCATCGTTTGTTTCAAAGATAATTGCTTCGTATATCGATGGTCTAGTAACATAAGGTCGTAACTGCTATGCTTTAGCATAGCAGTTACGACCTTCTGTTACTAGACCATCGATATGTGATAGAATATATTGTTTACATATATGTGAATACTGCCTCTTTACTCTATCCTATACGGTACATGGAGTGGCCAAGTCGGCCATCTGTGTATGTTCCAGCCATAAACCAGTTTCACCTGTTCTGCCGTTTGACAAAGAACTCAAAATGTGAAGCAGAACATATGATATAATGTAGCTAATGACATGTATAACAGCCAGGAGAACGGACTCCTATGAACTATATTACACCAAACTGTAAAATATGTCAGTTTTCTGGACAGGTTTGTGCCAGTGTTTTTAACATCATGAACCACCATTATATATAGCCTAATACACAGAGAAGTGCGCAGTGTATCACTTTTACCTGGCAAACCACACAACACATACCATACATACCCACTACTGTACTCTGTTATTAGCTATCAAATCCAGTGACATGTAAACAGTTACCTGCGTATATTGTTCCTGGTGTCTACTCACCTATTATGCAAGTAAATGTGGCTTTACCTATGGGTACATGTAACGTGTACACTGACATATGATGTGCATCAGATTGAAAAGTTTACACATCAAAATATATTTTGAGAGTGATGGGAGAAATGCTCAGATATCTCGTATTTTGTATAGTTTACTGGCATAATATGTATAGCTTGCCGTTGCCATATCTGTCTATTATGTATTGCACAAACTGTTATTTGGTCTACTGTCATATTATTTGCTGTATGTGTCAAACGCACAAAGTGGTGAAACTGTACAATGGCTTGTACACACAAAGATGGCGGAGATGGCAACTCAATGCTCCATATAGTATACAGTAACAAGACAATATTCACATATATTGTATTCATGTATCACACCACTCTTATGAATCAAGTATCATTGAAGTCAAGTGTATCTATCTATGACCTTAACTATATAGTTCCCATTTCGCATCGTCGCATTTTACCATATTTTGTTTCCGAAATCAACCTATTTATACTGCAGGGGTTTGAGTTGCACATTGTGAGAAAAAGATGAAATTAGTAAAATAAGATATTACACAAAAGAGGAAACCTATTCACCACCTCCATAAAAGTATGACGTGTTGACAGTTTCAACAATAATCCAGCAATTTGTTATTTTTAAAAGTTTAATGAAAAAGAAGAAAACACCTGATATCTATGTATATGTCAATCCATTCACAAGAGGGTGGGTGGGTGGAAAAGCCACATGAATTTAGATAACGTATATGTGGCTGTGACTGGAGAAATGGGGCTCGTAGGTATTTGCGACCAGTGTATATCCAGATCAGACTGTGCATCCGCACAGTCTGATCAGGATCTGCACTGTTCGCCATTCCATCAATGGAACACCCATCATACTTCTAACAAGTAAAATAGATCGCCATCAGGCTGCATAACAGGACTGCATATTTATGATTTGATCAGAAGCCACACTGATCACAAGTCTCATAAGCTACCTTTCTCCAGTCATAGCCACATCTTAAAGGTTCATTTCCACTCAGTAGGTTATAATATAGGGAGATAGGTAGTTTTGTATATTCTGTAGATATGACATTTTCTGGCAAAATAAACATTCATTCACCATTACCCCACGTATTGATTGGTATTATTATACATTTTATATCAGACGTAAAATTCCACACTGATATCAGGGGCGATAACAGTGTTTCCTTAAAATGTTAACGGACATTACTATTTATTATCTGTATTTATGTGTTGGTGTGCAATGATCACACTTTATATAACATGTCGAACATTTTATTTTTTCAGGCGACACATTTAATTAGTATAACTAATTAAACAAAATACCATACCTCATGTGCATATGAAAATAGCCTGATACCGCCGCGAGTCACTATCAGTAAAATAAATATTAATACATGATTATATCTGTATAGCGGACACTCTACTCGTATTTTTTGGAACTGGTGGAATAGTGACACAATTATACACTTATTTAATTCCTATAAAGAACAGTTTGTGCCTACTGAGTGGGCATGTACCTTTAAGTATCACATGTGTGTCAACTAGATACCCAGATCGTTCGGTGGCGATATTAGATATGCATAATTATGTCATACTGCGTGGAAAAGCTCTGGGGCCCGTTTCACTAAACGTCGTACGAATAATATGTTCTTAAGTGCAAATTTAGGATCGTCTGGAAATTTCAATTGATGGATTTACATTTATTGAGCATAGGCTGCATATGCAGCATATGCTCAATAAATGTAAATCCAATAATTGTTTACAAGAAAAAAATGCTAATGTGAAATTTACAGACTCATAATTTTACATTTACGAACATTTCAGTCGTACAACGTTTAGTAAACCAGCCCCCTGCTCCTTTGGGAATTAGACTCCGGTGTAATTTCGATTCTCGGAAATTAGAAAATCTACTTCAGAGTTGGTCAACTTATACCCCACCCCCTCACAAACACACACATTTACTGAACCCCACCCACCCCTGGCCCTACCCTGGGGCCCGTTTCACTAAACTCCGTACGGTAAAAAAGTTAGAACGAAGCTTCTTATGAATTTGCTTCTCACTTTAACGTGGTTCACGAATGCTGCCATTTTCCCCCTATATGTACACATAATTAAATGTATGTAAATGTAAACATACCCAAGAAAGTAAACATCGACTGTCAGTGAAAATGCTACTGTCAATTTCAAGTGTGCTCTTAGTCGCACGAGGTTTAGTGAAACGGGCCTTATACCTTATAGCCCGTTTCGCTAAACTTCGTACGAGAAAAGTGTTCGTACGAAGATTAATATTAATTCACTTCACACATTAACGTGGTACATTAATGCTATAATTTTTCACCTCCATGTAGGGGTCATTAAATCTGAACAAATCCGCCAACAAATTCCCAAAATCGGCTGTTAATGCGAAGTTTAATGAAACGGGCCCCAGCTATCTCGAGCAAGCAGACGTTGACAGGCTTATGGAAATTCTTTGGCATTGGAAAGTGATTTCCCAAAACAAAATTGCAAAACGCCATAACCAAGGTGTATGATCACGTGGTACTAACAACAACAACAAGTACTGAAACTTCCAGAATCAATCCGATTGAATGTACGTATTATTTTATATTGTCATTATTACGTAACGGATTTTGATGACATATGGCGCATCAAACGCGTCTTGTTGAGCTGCATTTGGTGGTCTCCGTATTTTCGCCTAAACTTCTGTCGTTTTTGCGAAGAATCGATTTCCGTGTCTCCGACACGGAGATCGATTCTTTGCAAAAAAGACATAAGTCTGTGCCAAACTCCCTGGACCGCAAAATGCATCTCATGAAGACGCGTTTGCTGTGCCATATTTCATCAAAATCCGTTGAATATTAAGGAAAATATCAAATAATACTTACTTTGGAGTGGGCGACGTTGTTGTTGTTGTAACCACGTGATCATGTAACTGGTGTGTCTCATAATTATTAAATTAGGAACACACACATGTACACATTACACTTGATAATACGAACCGAAACTCCTTTTGAAAGTATGTATGCATTCCTTTCCACACTTTTACGGCGCCCCGCAGTTGACGTAGAATTCTTTTTTCGTCCCCTCAATTTAACAATTCGTTCCCTCAATTTAACAATTCGTTCCCACGAATTAACAATTCGTTCGCTCAATTTAACAATTCGTTCCCACGAAATAACAATTCGTTCCCACGGGAACGAATTGTTAATTTGTGGGAACGAATTGTGAATTCGAGGGAACGAGTTGTTAAATTGAGGGAACAAGTTGTCATTTCGTGGGAAAGAATTGTTATATCGTGAGAATGAATTGTTAATTCGTGGGCACGAATTGTTCAATTGAGGGAACGAATTTTTATTTCGTTGGAACGAATTAATAACAAGAAATGCGTCTGTCGAACGCGGATGCCACCTGCAGCATATTTGAGAAACTGCGACAAAGTGGTTAACCGAAACGTGTGACGGACGGACGGACGGACGGACAGACGGACGGTCCAAACACTATATGCCACCCGTTTCTTCGAAACCCGGTGGCATAAAAAGATGAATTATACGTCCCCTGCGGGGCTTCGTACTTATACACATTAAACTTGATAATACGAACCGAAACGCCTTTTAAAAGTATATATACACCGCTTTCCGCACTTGATAGTCCAAACACACCACGCGGCTTTCAGAATTAAAACGAAACAGTCCATACCATTTACAACGGGTCACTTGAATCGCTTGACCATAATCGCTTCCATACAAATCCGTATCGGGATTAAGGTAATCCAATAAATTTTATGAAAATCTGGTATTTCTCTTATCGCAAAGATCGATGTTAGTTTCAATGAACAACGAACGAACGCGACGCGCCGCATTGATTTTGTAAGGACCTAGGCGGCACTTACATGGCAAACCGCCGCTAATGAGACTTTTGCAGAGTAAAAGTAAATACTTGGAGTTAACGACGGCACTGGCTCGATGACCTTGCATGTCGTCTCCCAAGAAGGCCCAGAGGGCCTAGCTATTATTATAATAGTCCCCCCTGGTTCTTTTACATGCACAGACGCTCCTTCAAATCTGATACCCGGGCCGCCTTTTAAAGTCCCCATCCGAAAGGACTAGTATAGCAGGAAATACAAAGTATATCAGAAATATTGACGCCCTGGCCGAGAATCGAAACCGGGTCGCCATCGTGACCGTCCGACGGTGTTACCCCTTGGTCAAAAACAAGGCATAAGCTTAAGGGACTGCTAGAGAGGGAACAAGAAATAAAAAAGGGGAATAGTTGAAATAATGGTCCAGAGTTCGGCTCCGGTGAAACACATTTCTGTGCAGGCTCCCCCAATAGTACATTGTTTCCTTAACATTTTGACTATTGTAAAAGGTGCATGATCACGTGGTTACAACAACAACAATAATGGATGAAAGTGTTAAAAGCGCGCTGCATTTGGTTCCAGCAGTTCGGCACATACTTATGTCTTTTTTTGCGAAGTATTTGGGCAAAAGACACGTTTGATGCGCCATATTTCATAAAAATCCGTTACATAATAAGGAAAAAATAAAAGAATACATACTTTGAACCGGAGGGCTTCTTGAAGTTTCAGTACGTGTTGTTATTGTTGTAACCACGTGATCATACACCTTGATTGTAGCTATATGTGAATTCGGAAATAAACGGGCCAACGGCCATTGGCTTGTCGATTTTCTGACATCAAATGCCCGTGTATGAAGCCAAATCATACCCTTAAATATAAGCTGTAAGACTCTCCCAACTAATAGTCGAAGTCAGGCTGTTTGATTGGTCGAGGCTGAGCTGTGCTCACTCTTGACCAATCAAACAGCCTGATTTCGAGAACAAATGTCATAAACATTCTCAGATGAAAAAAATGTCCGAGACATTAACTCTGAGGTCACATTCGAAATCAGGACATTTCATTGGTTGAGGCTGAGCTATTCTCCGTCTCGGCCAATCAAACTGACCGATTTCAGCATACATTTCGAGAACGTGCTCAGAACGTTTTATTATCACGGACCCGAAGTTTTTGGTCACGCTCCCACAACACCACCACAATCTTGCGCCGCCCCCGACCGCTACATGCCCCTCCCCATTCGCCCTCGCCCATTCAACCTTCAACCTCCCCCCCACCCCCCCCCCCCCCCCCCCCCCCCCACGTATCCCTCAGTGCGCCGATGGTGGGCTTCAAATAAACAATAAAGTCTCTGGGGCTGTTTCATTAAACATCGTACAACTAAAATGTTCGTAAGTGAAAACTTATGATATTATGTAAATTTCACATTAATACTGTTTTATTGTAAATAATTATTGGATTTATATTTATTGAGCATAGGCTGCCTATGTTCAATGTTCAATAAATATAAATCCCGCCAATTGAAAAGATCCTAAATTTGCACTTACGAACATTTTGGTCGTACGAAGTTTAGTGAAACGGCCTCCAGGTGTTTCAAACAATATCAGAGGTGAACCATGTGACAGTGACACTGAAGCTAATCAAAATTTAACTGAAGTTGAATTGCCATGGGTGTTAAGAGAGCTTCTATAAGATTAATTCCATTATGAAAATTGCTGCTATTGATTTTGAAAAGAAACCATTCAAAAAATTAAATAGAACCCATTCGAACAAGCGCGCAGTATGATCAGGGTCTGCAACTTTTGCCATTGTGTCAGTAAAGCAACTGTCATGTTTCAAACATGTCATGATTATCCAGCTGGACGTGTGTAGAACCCCCTATTGTTCACCCTCCCCTATTGTTACCCAGGTAACACTAGGGGAGGGTAACAATAAGGGAGGACTGTATAATTTGTAGAACCCACTATTATTCACCCTCCCCTATTGTTACCCTATTGTGAAACCCCCAAAAAAGTGATCAATTATTTTTGGTTTCACAATAGGGTAACAATAGGGGAGGGTGAACAATAGGGGGTTCTACAGACGTGGGAACTAGTCTGGTCCCAGATCTCAGAACCCCATATTTTTCAGCCACCTTCACATAATATTATGTGGCATGACTGGAGAAATAGGGCTTATGGAATTTGTCATCAGTGTATCTCCTGGGCAAATAACACACTCCTGTAGCCTGAGAACGATCTATATTGCTTGTTAGATGTATGGCCGATGTTTCACTGAAGGGCGAGCAGTGCAGATCCTGATCAGACTGTGCGGATGCACAGTCTGATCTGGATCGACACTGGTCGCAAAACACATAAGCCCCATTTCTGCAGTCACAGCCACATATATGCAGCGATCTGATAAAAAGGCTTTAAAACCAGTGTAGATCCTGATCAAGCTAAGTCGGCAAATAATGTATACTATTCGTTTAATGGATGATCCGCTAACTGACACACGAACAGTATCGACCATGATCAGACTATACGGAATCTTAAGTTGGCTGGCTGTAAAGCTACGAAGCCCCGCAGGGGACGTAGAATCTTTTTTTTTATTAA
Organism: Conchocele bisecta; assembly: GCA_029237695.1. Taxonomy (NCBI): domain Eukaryota; kingdom Metazoa; phylum Mollusca; class Bivalvia; order Lucinida; family Thyasiridae; genus Conchocele; species Conchocele bisecta. The sequence goes on along the minus strand of CM055266.1, from coordinate 40,570,771 downwards.
TTCGTTCCCACGAAATATCAATTTGTTCCCACGAAATAACAATTCTTGCCCTCAAGTTAACAATTCGTCCCCACGAAATAACAACTCGTTCCCTCAATTTAACAATTCGTTCCCACGAATTAATAATTCGTTCCCACGAATTAACAATTCATCCCCCAATTTAATAATTCCCACGGGAACGAATTTTTAATTCGTGGGAACGATTTGTTCATTCGTGGGAACGAATTGTTAATTCGAGGGAACGAATTGTTATATTGAGGCAACTAATTGTTATTTCGTGGGAACGAATTGTTATTTCGTGGGAACGAATTAATAAAAAAAATCCATGTCCCCTGCGGGGCCCGTATAAAGCTAATAAGCCAGGGATTGTCTCATAATAGCACACATATACTCGGTGCAATCTGTCCAAATGGGAAATTTTTAATTAACTTCCTTTACGTACATTTGGATGTGACTGGAGAAATGTGGCTATGCGATCAGTGTAGCCCCAGCTCAGCTGATCTGGAGCTACACTGATTGCCATTAATTCACTAAATCATCGGTCCTACGTCTACCAAACAGGATATACACTCCCGCCTGCGATTCTCTTACCAAGAATTGCAATCCAGCGGTCCTTAAATTGCAATTCGTCCCCTCTGAAATTGCAGTCTAATTGCGGTCCAATCGCGGTCCCGTTTTTGCGGTCATTCTTTCGCGATACCGTTTGTGCGGTCATTCTTTCGCGGTCCAGTTTGTGCGGTCATTCTTTCGCGATACCGTTTGTGCGGTCATTCTTTCGCTATTTGCGGTAAAAACTTAGCGTTACGCGTATATATACACCTAATTCTACTATTTATGTATATTTTATTGGATTTGAAATGGCTAAATACAGATAGGAAAATATATCTTTTCGTCAGAAAAAAATCAACTATTTCGATTTTATTGCCGCATTGGTCAAGCAGAGCGGTCCGCTGGTTTGACCACAGAGCACAGCGTAAAGCGGTCATTCTTTCGCAGTTTAAAGAAAAAAAGGAGCGTAAACTGCAATTAAAAGCGGAGCGCAGCGCTAACTGCGCTAACTGCGCTAACTGCGCTAACTGCGCTATAAGTATTGCAATTCCGCAACCAACTCTTTGGACCGCAGTCACATGATTGCAGTCCGATTGCGGTCCAATTGCAATTAATCGGAGCGCGAATTGCAATCCTGCGCTCCAGAAATTGCAATTCGCCTGGTAAGAGAACCGCAGGCCACTCTGTATTCATACCAGGCTTTACGTATATGTGGCTGTGACTGGAGAAATGTGGTTATGCGATCAGTGTAGCCCCAGATCAGATTGCGCATCCGCGCAAGCTGATCTGGGGCTACACTGATTGCCATTAATTCACTAAAGCATCAGTACTGCGTCTAGCAAACGTATACATCCATATCAGGCTGCAGACATGTGCGAGACGATCAGGTTCGGGACTGACTAGAAATATCATAAGGCACATTTCTCCAGTCATAGCGACATATGTATTAACAAAGCTTATTACTAATAATACGTGATTACCATGTGTATAGAGGTTAGTAGTACATCAACTATTATATGTATACTGCGGTTCGAAACATGAAAAACGCATTTGTATAACATGGTTCGTCCGCATGTACGAGGAGATAATCCGCGAGCTTCAGCCAGCGGATAATCGACCGTACATGCGGGCGAAGTTTAAACAACGCTCGATTCAGTCCGATTCAAATTTCAGCGTCCGTCTAGATTTCAGAATGTTCAGACTAACTACATAAGTATAATGCTGCTAAATTTGTTATTGGCGGACTCGTCGTGTTAACGGCTGGGACATGGTCATCACTAAAAGGAAGAAACCAAAACGAGCCAAATCCCACCCTTAAATATAAGCCGAATGGAATAGAATAGTCGTATTTATGAACAATACGATTTACCTAAGACTTCATGGGCACCGCCATGAATTCAGTGTCAACAATAGACCACGTGATCCTATACCCTGTGATAACATTCCCACAAACCTGCTTTTAGAAATTACGATAAAAACAGGGGAGATAATTTGGCTTGTCATAATTTTGCATTTTTGCTATGTATGTACCAGTAAGGAGTTTTGTTATTGTGAAATGATAACACTCAAGGTGTATGATCACGTGGTACTAACAACAACAAGTACCGATTCAAAGTACGTATTATTTTATAGTGTCCTTATTACGTAACGGATTTTGATGTAATATGGCGCATCAAACGCGTCTTGTTAAGCTGCATTTGATGGTCTCTGTATTTTCGCCCAAACTTCTGTCGTTTTTGCGAAGAATCGATTTCCGTGTCTCCGACACGGAAATCGATTCTTCGCAAAAACGACATAAGTCTGTGCCAAACTCCCTAGACCACCAAACGCAGCTCATGAAGACGCGTTTGCTGCGCCATATCTCATCAAAATCCGTTGTATATTAAGGAAAATATCAAATAATACTTACTTTGGAGTGGGCGGCGTTGTTGTTGTTGTAACCACGTGTTCATGCACTTTGACACTATACAACATTGAGAAATACGTTCCCATTAAAAACGCTAATGTAACTAATATAAATAAAATAATGTTGCAACAATCGATTGTGAAAAATTATTATCAATTGTTTTTTTTGTTTGTTTTACAAATCCCGATTGATTATTGGCGACTTATATGTACTTGTAGATCTACATCACGTTCTATGCGTGTCTGAGACCCAGCGCCTTTAACCCTTTGAACCCGAAATCCCGCTATATCGGTTTATGCAAAAAGTGCAGATCCAGATGAACCGGCTCGTAACGAGTCGTCTCATCAGGATCTGCACTTTTTGCAAGTAATTTTCATATTTCTTAGAACAAAAACACCCCCTTTTCATAAATGGACGAATCTGAAAATCATTTTGTGACCATTGGATTGGTCGGAACATTAGCATATCACAGTCCATTCCAGTTCCTTAGGGTTGAAAGGGTTAAATATGCGGACTGCGCGACATGCAGCAGTTGATATCGGTGATAACAATCTTATAGTGAGTGCACACACGTAAGGACGACGTGTCTTTACGTATGTGCACTGTAAGATTGTTATATTGTATAACTGCTATAGAACTGGTATAATTCATTAATATTTGTATACGGCAGATAATTACGTTCTTTATCTACATTTTAATACATGAGTTTATAAAATGATCGTGCATATGTTTGTGCTTATTCACGCATTAACGTTTATTTTAATTAGAGACATGCGGAGTTATATTAGAGCTTAGTTGGCCATTAATTCATTGCGTGAAATTTTCTTTTTAACGTTGGCCCTGTACACATACAACTAGATTTGTCAGTAAGCGAGGCTTACGGAATACGCCCTGCATGGACACAGGTGCCCCGAAATATGTATATTTGTTTCCAAGTTTGTTATAGTATGATAGTAGACCATTAGAGGAATGCATGCATAAAATATTATGAATTTTTCGATAAATGAAATAGAAGTTATAACATATTTCTTTGATGTTAAGTTTTGTAAAGAGACTAAGTATGTGACCTTGACCTTGGGGATCAGCGGGGGTTGGACGGTCGTGGATGTGTCACAACATGATAGTAGAGCCTTATAGGAATGCATGCGTGAAATATTAAGAATGTTCGATGAAGGAAATAGAAGTTATAACATGTTACTCTGAGGTTACGTTTACTGGCGGACAGACTCACGGACCCACGGACGGACGAACGGATAACCTGACGACGAGTTGTGGGGGTATAATTTTTGTATATGCGCAGGGTTGACTATTATAGTTGACAATTCTGTTAAAATTTGCCACGTTTATGTGAGAAACTACGGAGCCCCGCAGGGGACATGTATTTTTTTTTATTAATTCTTTCCCTCAATTTAACAATTCGTTCCCTCGAATTAACAATTCGTTCCCATGATATAACAATTCGTTTCCACGAATTAACAATTCGTTCCCGTGGGAACGAATTGTTATTTCGTGGGAACGAATTGTTAAATTGAGGGAGCGAATGGTTAATTCGTGGGAACGAATTGTTAAATTGAGGGAACGAATTAACAACAACAACAAGTACTGAAACTTCCAGAATCCATCCGATTCAAAGTACGTATTATTCTATATTGTCCTTATTACGTAACGGATTTTGATGAAATTGGCACATCAAACGCGTCTTGTTAAGCTGCATTTGGTGGTCTCTGTATTTTGGCCCGACACGGAAATCGATTCTTCGCAAAAACTACATAAGTCTGTGCCAAACTCCATAGACCACCAAATGCAGCTCATGAAGACGCGTTTGCTGCGCCATATTTCATCAATATCCGTTGCATATTAAGGAAAATGTCAAATAATACTTACTTTGGAGTGGGCGACATTGTTGTTGTAACCACGTGATCATGCACCTTGGCTTAGGAGCAATATCGTTGCGCGGCGGAACGAGTGGTATATATATGTGCATACGTACATCATTCGCAATTTATATGCGCTAAAAACAATATACAAAATGTAATCAAAATAAACAAATTGGGGGTGTTTTAGAAGGAACTATTTTGCGAGTGAAACGTAGTTGCGGCACTGACCAATATGAACTCGCGAGATGTCAATATGGAAAATAAAGTACGTACTCTATACTAATACAATAGTTAACCCCACTAAATTACATATTACCAGAATTAATGATTATCTGTTCGACAGGAAATAGGAAATTAATATTCGAATGGGAGATTGCATTGTAAAACTTGCTAACTATACATATGTTATTATTCTCATATTAGTTTTTGAAGGAACTAAATGATGCGGCCACTAACGCTCCCTTACATCTAATTCCTTAAAAATCGAATGTTTGAACAATAAGTTATAAGAGTACGAACGTTTTAATACTGTACGAATTTAGTGAATTGCCTTTAAATCCAAACGGTATTCAGCGATATAGTTGGTTGCAGCTGATCGCGGATACATTGTAAGTATGTGTACGACATTGCAGTAATATGTGGCTGTGACTGGAGAAATGGCATTTATATACGGTGTTCCGTTTGGGCCATCGTACTACGATAACACGATACTACGACGACGACAGTATGATACTACGATGACGATCGTACGATGCCACGATGACATCACGATGATACGATAACGATTGTACGATACTACTATGACGATAGTACGATGCTACGATGACGAAAGTACGATATCACGACGGTACGATGACGATATCTATACGATACTACGATGTCGATATTACGATATAATATCGCAGTGTTGTCGTCGTACTATCGTGATATTACGATGGCCTAAACCACAGGCACTTTGTGGTTTGAACGACTAAACGCTCTTTAAATCGTACCCACGTTTACTCTGATATTAAATATCTAGAAGGTAGGACACTCGCCATTTTTTTTCAAACCAACGGAAGTGGTACTAGTGTGCCTTGGGCCCGGCTCGCTAATTCGGTAATTGTAACGCGGTCGAAGACCAGGACCCTGCTGGATAAATGGCATTTATATACGGTGTTCCGTTTGGGCCATCGTAATATCGCTATAAGGTCGATACTACGATAACACGATATTACAATAACGACAGTACGATACTACGGTGACGATCGTACGACGCCACGATGCTCTGCTTGTCCCGGCCTTCGCGCACGTTACAATTACCGAATTAGTGAGCCGGGCCCAAGGTAAATAATCCACTTCCGTTGGTTGAAAAGATCACGAGTGCCAGGTACCTTGTAGATATATAATATCAGAATAGAATTGGGTACGATTTAAAGAGGCAAATAACGCTATATATATGACATTAGTGACGCGCGTATCTCATTATCTTCGAGCACACGCGTGCAGGCTGATAATGATATACACCATTTATGAGAACAACATGACGGGTTGGTCGCGTATTCACTGGTGGACAGTGCAGACCCTGATCAGACTGCGCGGATGCGCATGCTGATCCGGGTCTACACATGTCGCAAAATTCACAGGCCCCATTTCTCTAGTCATTGCAAATATATGAAACTTAATGTGAATCGTGACGTCCCGTGTTTGATAAAGGTTAGGCCGCCATGTCACAATATGACACCCTACGCAAAGTCCGCTAACTGAAAACTGGTGTAATACAAGATTATTTCGACCAGTCTAATCACATATCCACACAGTCTGATCAGCATCTTCACTGTTCGTCATTCCATCAGTGAAGCACTTGTCGTGTTTCTAGGAAGCAATATACATGTACGTATCAACTCGCTCAACTCAACTAATATATTACATCCCATTACATTACATTACATGTAAGATGGGGTTTCACGTCTTTGATACATTTTCGTTTCTGCATTTACACAGCACATGGGAAATTTATGGACACGAGGATGTGATAACACAGTTTTATCACGTTCGTCCGCATGTACGGTCGATAATCCACTCGCTAAAGCTCGCGGATTATCTCCTCGTACATGCGGACGAAGCGTGATCTAACTGTGGCGAAATACACATAAATATGGTTGAATGGCGCAATCTAATGCCACAACATACACATATAAGGTTTGAGGACACATGAATTTTGCATTTGCCTGGGGAAAACCATTTTATTGAATAAAATGGGTTTTCGTTGTTTAACAACAGACTGTGTTTAATACTCATACTAAACGAATGTAATAAATATCAATAGCAGGCTACATAAATGTGCTATGTGATCAGGAGCTACACTGGTAACAAACCACATGAGCCCCGTTTCTCCGATCACAGCCACATATGAGACAGTATTAATCGAAAAATTGCGTCACTAGATACTCTCTGTATAGCAGTAATGTGTTTACATTGATATAGTCTAACATCATGGAACGCCAAATGTACATAATGAACACAAGTAATTAATGCTAGCTCTAAATAATTAGAGCTAGCATTAATATATATCGAGCCGCAGTCTCTCGATTTAGAGAGCTCTTCAAATGATTTGGAGCTAGCTCTAAATATTTAATGCTAGCTCAAATTATTTAGAGCTAGGATTAATTATTTGAGTTTATGTATATTTGGCGTTCCATACAACCTGAAGGTTCAGAACATGTCACAACATGACATACATCGAAATAAACTGTTGCCTCTCCGCCTAGTTGCGGATACGTAACTCTGAAAAAAACTCCCGTATCGTTCGTAGCTTCTAGTCCACAGCTAACCTACACCCGCATCACCATCCCAAGCACAATAGTATCACGGCGAGCCGTGGCTGCCGTGGTGGTGTCTATGGCCGTGTATCAAGGACGTTGACGGTACTAGCACGTTTTGATACACATGTACAAGAATATAGGGTTAACTGTATTGTAATTTTCAAATTTGCGGTGTATATCAAGTAGCCACTTGTGAATTTGCATACTCAGAAATTTCTTGTTAGAAATATATTCGATGTTGATTATTGGATGTACAATCTGCAAATTTGGAGAACTTGATCAGTTAGTGGTGTTTGTAAAATACAGCCTGCTCTAAACACAAATAGGTTGATGAAGCAAAGGTGCTTTATGTCCGACTAATAAACCGTTTTACGAGGTATATTGCAGACGTATTATGTGAAATCTTTTCAAAATTATGACTGGGCGTAGGCCTACATACGTGTATGCTGCATGAACGACAAAATGTTTTCATGAATTTTGTTTCGCTCACACAGAGGGTAATTTTTCGAAAATCGCCCGTAAACCACAATATGAAAAAGAAATGGCCTTCGACGTCGCATTGCGACTGCGTGGTACACGATACGGGGGGCGTCTCAATAACAGCAATTTGTTCGTTTCAAAAGTAAAGTTGGTCATGCCAACTATTTTACACATAATGTTGAGCATTGCCGTTGCTATTAATAACTTGCTTTCAGTTCACTCGCTGACTTTAAATGTCACCTGACTGTTGTTAATTGCGAACGCAAATTGAGCCTATTGAGACGTCCCCCGATTAACAGAGAATCACGATCCCAATAGCGATACGGGGGGCGTCTCAATAACAGCAATGTGTTCTCTTCAAAAGTAAAGTTGGTCATGCCAACTATTTTACACATAATGTTGAGCATTGCCGTTGCTATTAATAACTTGCTTTCAGTTCACTCGCTGACTTTAAATGTCACCTGACTGTTGTTAATTGCGAACGCAAATTGAGCTTATTGAGACGTCCCCCGATGAACAGAGAATCACGTTCCCAATAGCGATACGGGGGCGTCTCAATAACAGCAATTTGTTCTCTTCAAAAGTAAAGTTGGGCATGCCAACTATTTTACACATAATGTTGAGCATTGCCGTTGCTATTAATAACTTGCTTTCAAATCACTCGCTGACTTTAAATGTCACCTGACTGTTGTTAATTGCGAACGCAAATTGAGCCTATTGAGACGTCCCCCGATGAACAGAGAGCGACTTCCGAAAGTAGACCCGTGCAAACGGCCAGAATCACGATCCCAATAGCGTGGAGACAGAATGTCTCCCGCCAAAAATGATAGGTCGGAAAATCTGTTTAATGGCGACGCTCTAGCGGAGCCATTAAACATGTTTTCTGACCTATTCCGACCGAGACTTTGCGGATTATCTCCTCGTACAGGTGGACGAGCGATGATAGAACTATCAAATTATCATGGACCCTGATAAAGCATAGCGCGTGTGGATCAGTAAAGGAGAGAGTATTGTGCAGGGTCAAGTATTGCTTAAAATGTTTAAACTTTGAAATAGTTATATGCAAATTACGGCAACACATGTTTATTATTAGCCGATCCATTTATAGATCGGCTATATATTGGTTATCCATTGGTTTGTGAAAAAGTATGTAACCACCCTTTTCTCTTATATTCGGTAATCTACAAAAACGCGAAATTTGTTGTGTCACTTCCAAATTACATCAACCGGATATTTTTTCATTTTTGGCCATTATCTCTGTTGAAAACTTTAAATATAGCGAAATAACACAATTTGGCCATAAATAAACGTTTTCATTACAAGAGTTCGGTAAACTAGAGTTAGGCGGTTTGCAATTTGGCTATAAATAAACGTTTTAACTACAAGAGTTCGGTAAATTAAAGTTAGGCGGTTTGCAATTTGGCTATAAATAAACGTTTTATCTACAAGAGTTCGGTAAACTAAAGTTAGGCGGTTTGCCTTCTAGTCCAGGGGCAATTGTAGGTATATATATAAGATTCCGGCACCTCGTGTTAATTTATGGCACCCGTTTTTATAAACTTGAATGTATAAGGTTTCCAAAAAATCCGGGTGCCATTTTTTAAACCAAGTTCAAGATCATTTCCAGGTCATTGAACTTTATGCTTGACGGAAGTCGAAAATTCCAATATATATGAGCCAATAGGTCATGGTCCTTAACTTGGAAATTGGTGTAAGTTGTTAAAACATTTCTGATGGATATATTAAAGAATTTACGTACACTACACTACTATTCAGTATATAATTATCATATTTTCAAGATGGCCGCCAAAAATCGGGTATTTATGAGATTTCGATTGACTTGCTACATATTTGTGTAATGCTAAGCGCCTTCACCTATATTCAAAGGTTAATTCTTTCAACTGGAATAATATTGTTTACATTTGACTACCATAAGTATTGCTATGATCAGATATTAATGATAGCTAAATATAGCTGGGAGAATTTGGTTGGGGAGGAAATCAACACTTCTCTCCGTCACTTTTCCCTGAGATTCCGCAACTACTAAAATGTGGACATATATTGAACCCTTATTTGATCGGCTAATAACATCATGCTCTGCATGACTTTTCATTTGTCTTTTGTTGTTTTGGTTTTTTTATGTTGCTGTTTTTTTTTTCGTTTCAGTATCAATATTATTTACATTGTAGCGCACTGCAAATAACCACTCAACACATGCCACCACAAAACAAATAAGTGTGATAGGAACTCCTGAATTACCCAGTGCAAATAATAAATATGAACACCAATAATTGACACGAATGTCTTCCATATATGGGCCTGTCTCTCATTTTACCACCCTTATCGCATCACCGTACTTCGCCAATATTGATTTCGAAAAACAATCACGGTTTCCATAAATGACGTCGAAAATTGACAAACAAATTAAATTCCGCATGAGCTCTGATTGTATTGTCAACTTTCAACGTCATTTACGGACAATATTGATTTTTATTTTCGAAATAAATATCGGCGAAATACGGCAGTGCGATCAGGAGGGAAATGCTGCCAGAATTTGGCTCATATGGGACACGCCATGTGATTTTGTACGTTCAGACATCTGCGTAATTTCATGAAATACGTTTACGAAATTTACAATATTTTCTGTAAATGACGTCAAATGTTGACAAGAATTGCAGAGAACATGCGGAATTATATCCCGCATATATTCTGAAAGTTTTGTCAACTTCAGACTTTGTTTATGAAAAATATTGTAAATTTCGTAAACGTATTTAATGAAATTACGCATATGTCCGAAGGGACAAAATAACATGGCGTGTTTCATACGTAATAACACCTACATAAGTGTACATGTCGACCGCCTGTCTGTACTTTACAATTCCCGTGGTTTCTCAAATAGAAATATAATCGACTTATTAGTAAATACAGTGAATCCTCTCTAAACCGGACACACTGAGAGCACCCAGGGTGTCCGGTTTAGAGAGGTTTCACTGTAAATCAGACCTTCGCTCATTCAGAGCCATAGGTGTGTGATGTGCTATCACGAACAGACATTACCACTTGGTATAAATTACTGAGAAACTCATCAAAAATAAGATCACAGATGTTTTCTTAGTGTCCGGCTTAGAGAGGTTCCGCTGAGGTTACATTGAGCTAGCACACCTGAGAAGAAGACAGAAGAATAGCGTTGCAAACCCCGGGTTTAATTAGTAACTGTCGATTGCAGTAAATAAAACTAGGGCCTACACTGGTCGCAAACTTCGCAAAGCGCAGACTGATCTGGGGCTACATTGGTCGCAAACTTCGCAAATCGCAGACTGATCTGGAGCTACACTGGTCGCAAACTTCGCAAAGCGCAGACTGATCTGGGGATACACTGGTCGCATACTTCGCAAGGCGTAGTCTGATCTGGAGCTACACTGGTCGCGAACTTCACAAAGCGCAGACTGATCTGGAGCTACACTGGTCGCAAACTTCGCAATGCGCAGTCTGATCTGGGACTACACTGGTCGCAAACTTCGCAAAGAGCAGACTGATCTGGAGCTACACTGGTCGCAAACTTCGCAACGAGCAGTCTGATCTGGGGCTACACTGGTCGCAAACTTCGCAAAGCGCAGACTGATCTGGGTCTACACTGGTCGCAAACTTCGCAAAGCGCAGACTGATCTGGAGCTACACTGGTTGCAAACTTCGCAAAGAGAAGTCTGATCTGGGGCTACACTGGTCGCATACTTCGCAAGGCGTAGTCTGATCTGGAGCTACAATGGTCGCAAACTTTCCAAAGCGCAGACTGATCTGGGGCTACATTGGTCGCATACTTCGCAAAGCGCAGTCTGATTTGGGGCTATACTGGTCGCAAACTTCGCAAAACGCAGTTTGATCTGGGGCTACACTGGTCGAAAACTTCGCAAAGCGTTGACTGATCTGGAGCTACACTTGTCGCAAATTTCGTAAAGCGCAGTCTGATCTGGGGCTACACTGGTCGCAAACTTCGCAAAGCGTAGTCTGATCTGGGGCTACACTGGTCGCAAACTTCGCAATGTTCGCTTGCCAGTGTAAGGCCCATGTTTAGAAGAAACAGCGTGCGTCCAGGGTTGAATGGCGAACAGTGTAGCCTCAGATCAGCCTGCGCTATTGCGCAGGCTGATCTGGGGCTACACTGGCCGCATACTTCGCAAAGCGTAGACTGATCCGGAGCTACACTGGTCGCATGCTTCGCAAAACGCAGTCTGATCTGGAGCTACACTGGTCACATACTTCGCAAAGCGCAGTCTGATCTGGGGCTACACTGGTCGCATACTTCGCAAAGCGTAGACTGATCTGGAGCTACACTAGTCACATACTTCGCAAAGCGTAGACTGATCTGGAGCTACACTGGTCGCATACTTCGCAAAGCGTAGACTGATCTGGAGCTACACTGGTCGCATACTTCTCAAAGCGTAGACTGATCTGGAGCTAAACTGGTCGCATACTTCGCAAAGCGTAGACTTATCTGGAGCTACACTGGTCGCATACTTCGCAAAGCGCAGTTTGATCTGGAGCTACACTGGTTGCAAACTTCGCATAGCGTTGACTGATCTGGAGCTACACTGGTCGCATACTTCGCAAAGCGCAGTTTGATCTGGTGGTACACTGGTCGCATACTTCGCAAATCGCAGTCTGATCTGGGGCTACACTGGTCGCAAACTTCGCAAAGTGTAGACTGATCTGGAGCTACATTGGTCGCATACTTTGCGCAATCTGATCTGGGGCTACACTGGTCGCATACTTCGCAAAGCGCAGTCTGATCTGGGGCTACACTGGTCGCAAACTTCGCAAACCGTACACTGATCTGGAGCTACACTGGTCGTAAACTTCACAAAGCGCAGTCTGATCCGGAGCTACATTGATCGCAAAGCGCAGTATAATCTGAAGCTACACTGGTCGAAGACTTCGCAAAGCGCAGACTGATCTGGAGCTACACTGGTCGCAACCTTCGTAAAGAAACAGTGACAGTATGTGAGGACAATTATCTTGCGCAGTGTGTGTTTTCTTTAGAGCTTTCAGATACAATACGCATAATTAATTGACAGCACAGTCAGGTCATACACACATGTACATTCTCTATCGTGACATAACCATTATTTATCCCGTCAACAGAGTGCGTATGTGCCGTGAAACACGGTGCCGTTAAACATTTTTGATATCCAGTCAATACCATTTTTGCATTTTACAGCCATTTGTAGGTGTTGACGGGATAAATAGAATAGTAGGTTAGTGCCGTGAATGGGAAAAAATATCTGGCGCGGCACGGAAACGGGATGTGCTCGGCAGAGCCTCGCCCATCCCGTTTCCTGAGCCTTGCCAGATATTTTTTCCCATTCACGGCACTAACCTACTATTCTCTATTTATACAGTATTCATCTGTATGGTTAAGCCTCACTACTGTCTGTTCTGCATTTTTCTGCCTGCTAACTTGTGTGGCTATTAAACACAGTAAAGCTAAAACTATTTAATAAGAAAATGTTACTCTCTCAAAAAATTATTGCGATTTTCCTATGTAAATTTAACATGTGCCCGCAAAAAGCAGATGGAGAGCCAGGTGGAGGGTCGAAAAATGACAAATTTAGGAAAACTTGGAAATGATGTGAATAAGAAAACAAAAGTTAGATTTTGAAAATCTGTCCTCAAATTCCATAATTATTTAAAAAAAAAATGTTTTTAGCCCACATGTTAAATTCCCATAGGAATAAAAAAAATTCGCAATAAAAATCAATATTTGATGGCAATGTTATCAAATAAAAAAATGATGATGGTTTTTTTTCGCCATAGATGTATATACATCGGTATCTGGCTACAGTACTCAGTAGTGTGTTATTTTATCTGGAGCTACATTGGTCACAAATACCATAAACCCCGTTTCTTCAGTCACACACACGTATAAGGCTTCTGTTTAGAGCTAAATGTATATTATTCTAGAATATCTCATACACAATGAAATGTATTCGATCCTTTTTCGTAATGATGTTTTAATAAAAAGTTTGTAGAAAAAGCAATGAAAATTTAAATGAAATTTTAGAGCTCTGGAGTTTTCCTTTTTGGCCAATCTTCGGCTCCGTTTTCAGAATATCTCTTATCTGCGTGTGTAGAGCCGGTTTTTGTAACCCCCCGGTTTTTGAAAACCGGCTCCACATGGCGCGTCACGAAATATTTCACGAGCCGATCGGCTATTTATATGTGGTTGTGACTGGAGAAATGGGGCTTACGGGTTTTGCGACCAGTGTAGATCCATATCAGACTGTGCGGATGCACTGTTCGCCATTCCATTAATTAGTGAAACATCCGTCATGCGTCTAACAAGCAATATATATCGCTCACGAGCTGCAGAAGTGTGTTATTTGAACTGCACTTGTCACAAATTACATAAGCCCCTTATCTCCAGTCACAGCCACATATTAATGTTTCTATGGTTTCATGTAACCACATGCGTGCGCATTATTTGGAAAATAGATCAAAGCATGTTGCTTGGACAGGCGAGGTAATGAAACACGTAGTAATCGAGGCTCGCAGTGTAATTCCCATCGTATCACACGTAGTAATCGAGGCTCGCAGTGTAATTCCCATCGTATCACACGTAGTAATCGAGGCTCGCAGCGTAATTCCTATCGTGTCACACGTAGTAATCGAGGCTCGCAGCGTAATTCCTATCGTGTCACACGTAGTAATCGAGGCTCGCAGCGTAATTCTATCGTATCCACACGTAGTAATCGAGGATCGCAGTGTAATTCCCATCGTATCACACGTAGTAATCGAGGCTCGCAGCGTAATTCCTATCGTATCACACGTAGTAATCGAGGCTCGCAGCGTAATTCCCATCGTATCACACGTAGTAATCGAGGCTCGCAGCGTTAATTCCTATCCCGTATCACACGTAGTAATCGAGGCTCGCAGCGTAATTCCCACGTATCACACGTAGTAATCGAGGCTCGCAGCGTAATTCCATGTATACACGTAGTAATCGAGGTCTCGCAGCGTAATTCCCATCGTATCACACGTAGTAATCGAGGCTCGCAGTCGTAATTCCCATGTATCACTCGTAGTAATCGAGGCTCGCAAGCGTAATTCCCATCGTAGGCTCACGTAGTATAATCGAGGCTCGCAGCGTAATTCCCATCGTATCACACGTAGTAATCGAGGCTCGCAGCGTAATTCATATCGTGTCACACGTAGTAATCGAGGCTCGCAGTGTAATTCCCATCGTATCACACGTAGTAATCGAGGCTCGCAGCGTAAGGTCATAATCGTCGGGTCAAACACGTAGTAATTCGAGGCTCGCAGCGTAATTCCCATCGTATCACACGTAGTAATCGAGGCTCGCAGCGTAATTCATATCGTATCACACGTAGTAATCGAGGCTCGCAGCGTAATTCATATCGTATCACACGTAGTAATCGAGGCTCGCAGCGTAATTCCCATCGTATCACACGTAGTAATCGAGGCTCGCAGCGTAATTCCCATCGTATCACACGTAGTAATCGAGGCTCGCAGCGTAATTCCCATCGTATCACACGTAGTAATCGAGGCTCGCGTAATTCTATCGTTCACGTAGTAATCGAGGCTCGCAGCGTAATTCCCATCGTATCACACGTAGTAATCGAGGCTCGCAGCGTAATTCATATCGTATCACACGTAGTAATCGAGGCTCGCAGCGTAATTCATATCGTATCACACGTAGTAATCGAGGCTCGCAGCGTAATTCATATCGTTTCACCCAAGTAGTAATCGAGGCTCGCAGCGTAATTCCTTTCGTATCAAAGTAGTAATGCGAGCTCGCAGGTAATAATTCATATCGTTATCACAGTAGTAATCGAGGCTGCAGCGTATTCCTATGTTTCTCATGTAGTAATCGAGGCTCGTGCGCTTATTATATCGTATCACACGTAGAATCGAGGCTCGCAGCGTAATCATATCGTATCACACGTAGTAAATCGAGGCTCGCAGCGTAATACAATATAGTTATCACACGTAGTAATCGAGGCTCGCCAGCGTTATCCCATCGTATCAGTTCCACGTAGTTAATAAAATCGAGGCTCGCAGCGTAATTCCCCAATCCGTATCAACCCACTTATACAACGAGGCTCGCAAGCGTATCATCGTTATCACCCACGTATAATCGAGGCTCGCAAGCGTAATTCATACGTGTCACACGTAGTAATCGAGGCTCGCAGCGTAATTCCCATCGTATCACCACGTAGTAATCGAGGCTCGCAGCGTAATTCATATCGTATCACACGTAGTAATCGAGCTCGCAGCGTAGGTTCATATCGTATCACACGTAGTAAATCGAGGCTCGCAGCGTAATTCATACGTATCACACTTATAAACGAGGCTCGCAGCGTAATTCGATCGTTATCACACGTAGTAATCGAGGCTCGCCAGCGTTAATTCATAATCGATCACACGTAGTAATCGAGGCTCGCAGCTAATTTCTATTCGTATCACACGTAGTAAATCCGAGGCTTCCGCAGCGTAAAATTCATATCGTATCACACTAGTATCGAGCTCGCAGCGTAAATTCCATATCGTGGTCAAACGTGTAATCGAGGGCTCGCAAGCGTTAATTCCAATATCGTATCACGTAGTAAATCGAGGCTCGCAGCGTAATTCATATCGTATCACACGTAGTAATCGAGGCTCGCAGCGTAATTCCTATCTTGTCCGAACAGAGTAGTACTTGTACGGAGCCCTGCAGGGACATGGATTTTTTTTTATTAATTCGCTCCCACGAAATCGCAATTCGTTCCCTCGAATTAATAATTCGTTTCTACGATATAACAATTCGTTCCATCGAATTAACAATTCGTTCCCACGAAATGACGATTCGTTCCCTCAATTTAACAATTCGTTCCCACGAATTAACAATTCGTTCCCGTGGAACGAATTGGTTATTACGTGGGAACGAATTGTTAAAATTAGGGAACGAATTATTAATTCGTGGGAACGAATTGTCAAATTGAGGGAACGAATTGTTATTTCGTGGGAACGAATTAATAAAAAAAATAAATTTAAGGGGCTCCTTATACTTGTGCGGAAACGATAAATATGAAAAAATAGGGTTAATGACATTCGTGACCAGTGTAAGTCCTGATCAAATTGCACACTCACGTAGTCTGATAACAATCTATATTTCTTGTTATAAGCATGATTGGTGTTTCATTGATTGAATTTCGAGCAGTGAAGATCCTGATCAGACTGTGCAGATGCACAGTCTGATCTGGATCTACACTGGTTGCAAAACCCATAAGCTCCATTCCTCCAGTCACAGCCGCATATGATGAAGAAATGGGGCCAATGACAGTTGTGTCTAGTGTAGCGTCTGATCAAATTGCGCACTCGTGTAGCCTGACGATGATCTACATTGTTGCATATCGCTTGTTAGAAGCATGTTGGGTATTGTATTGATGGAATGGCGAATGTTGCAGATCATGATCAGACTGTGCGGTGTATTTATCTTGCTTTTGCGCAGCCATTACTGGATTCTCACAAAATTAACAATGGGTTAAGAACTCTTTAGAAATCCATAGGACGTTGTTCTTCAATGGCATTTGGTAGACATTGCACAAAATTGTATTTATGTGTATGTCATATTGTTTGTGGTATGCTTCAAACGCCACAAGAGGTACAACTGATTAATGGCGGCTTGTAAACACAAAGGTGGCCAACATAGGAACTCAATGCGCCGTATTGTATACAGTAACGAGGCAATGTTCACATATACGTATGTTATACATATATCCGATCACATTTAGGAAGCAATTGTGTTTTAATCATATGATGGTCAGGGGTCCCGTGGGTCCTTAATAACTGGTAGTTGTTTGTAATACAGTGAAACCTCTGTAAACACTGAAAAGCATGACGTCAGTGTAAGTGGTGGTCAAGAGTAACAGACAAGTGAACCGTCCGATGGACAGTAAGCTACTATAACACTCCGTACGTCCGTCCGTCATTTTTCTTGAAAGAAGTATAACTTTTTAACCGTAAATAGTACTGACTTGAAGCTTGGTGTGTGCCTTCCTTACGATGTGTAGATGCGGAAAGTGAATTTATATTTTTGATTCGACCCACAGTCATGGATTATCTCCCCCTTTTCGACTTCACAATTTTGCCTTGTAAGAAGTAAAACGTGTTAACCGTAATAGCTAGGGACTTGAAACTTGGTGTGTGCCTTCCTTATGGTATGCAGATGCGCAAAGTGAATTTCGGTTTCTGATTCGTCCCCCGGTCAATAATTATCTCCCCCTTTTTGAAAGTTGGTATATTGCGATGGCGCGCCATCGACTGTGTTCTAGTTTTATATGTTTTGGTTTACATTGTGGAGATAAATATCAAACTATACATTATAGGTTGTATAGAAATATTCCCTTTGCTTGTGTACTCTTGAAGTTGGTGTTGAGCCGACACATACAATGGCTGAATTGCGATGTCTGATAACGGACTATGACTGGAGAAATAGTGCTTATGACATCTGCGATCGGATCAGGAGCTAGCCTGGAAACAAATTCCATAATCTCAATGTTCCCAGTCACAATCGTCAACAAAGGCATCGTTATTACGAAACTAATCCCCACGCTGGCAGCCTTGATAATAACAAAAATAAAAGTTAACGCATTTGCCTTACAAAGCCTTACAAACAAGACGAACATAATTCCTCAGTGACCTTGACATTGGGCGGTCGGACGTGTGTGTGGTATATAAAACAAAGCACCATTCCTAGACACACATTGGTGCCGAATATTATCAAAATCGGTGAAGCGGTTCATAAGTTATTGGGAAAAAATCACACGTACGTACATGGATTAACACTTTTTATTATATACCTACCCATGAAGTACATAGTTATACGATGTAAATAAAAGTCATATGTTCTCATCGATGAAATAAACAACTTTCGGTGAAAATACGACTACTTCCGCTATCTATATTCAGAACGCGCAGCTGAAAGAAAACAGTGCAAATAGGCTGCAAATACACATTCATTACCGTATACAGTCTGAAAAACTGCTAATTTCCATGGAGCGGTATATAATAACGAATATGACATATATGTTCATCGAGTGGTGTGAAATGTCCATATTTCACGAGTGCCTAAAAAGGCACTCGTCAAATATGGACATTTCACACCACTCGATGAACATATATGTCATATTCGTTGCAAAAATATGGATATCCTCTATTTTCCCTACATATCTTCCATACAAAACCGCCTGCGTTAATCCTGTCCAGTAGCCTATTTCATCAACATTGCAAAGTATACTTTAGTAGCAAAGTATACTTTGAGGGAGAAATTTTCAATTTTATGATAAATTTATTAATTTTTATTATACTGAATTTATTACATTATCACAGCCAATTTTGGCTGTGATAATGTAATAAATTCAGTATAATAATTCTGCATAGTTTTAATCATCAAATATATGCAATCGTTAGTTCTGCATGAAATAATGCATTTCAATGATTGCTCCCTCAAAGTATACTTTGCTAGGAAAGTATACTTTGCAATTTTGATGAAATCGGCTACAGATGTCAACGTCTCTGAACGCCCACTGCCAATCTCAACTCGCAATCAAGCAGCTTGATCGTAGCACAGCTCAGGCTCCGCCAATCAAGATGCTTGATTTCAAGCACAATATTCAATTATTTTGAAATACAGTGGAACCTCTCTAAACCGGACACCTTGGGAGGTCCCCAGGGTGTCCTGTTTAGAGAGGTGCCGTTGTACTTAATCACTCGATGGCCACTTTTTGTCATTTCCTGTTATGAACAGATGGGACAGTGATATAAATTACATTGAAACCCATCTAAATAAGACACAATTCGGATTCCCAGGGTGTTCGGTTTAACGGGGTTCCACTGTAACATAATTTACAAATATTGACATGAGTACCGCCGGTGGTAGTGTACAGTCGAACCTCCCCGAACGGCAACCTCTCTACAATAACAGCCGCTATTTTATATCCCAAATGGATGATTTCCTCTGCATCTAACCCTTAGACTGCTGAGCACGGAAATTATCTTCGGCTGTTGTTTTTGCCTTCTTTCTCAATAAAAACATTGGAAATGATTCTAAAATGTTTCCAAAGCATGTTTTTCATGAGAATTATCGAAGAAAATAAATAAACTGCGGACCGTGACAAAATTTAATTCAGCATTAACCTCCCTACAACAGCCACGTCTCTACAACACCCAGTTTTGCGTCTTCCCATGGGTGGCTGTTGTAGAGAGGTTGCACTGTAGTAGTATTTGGAACAGTACTGTCTGTGTGTTTGTATCACCTTCGAAGAGTACATACGACTTGACAATGTTAAACATGGATTTCTGTCTGATATTTTGCTAACAAGCTATTGTGTCGGCTAAGATCTGGATGACAGATACAGTATGTCATCGTTTCATATATGAACTACTCGTTAATTGCATACAACCCGACATGGTTTGTGGCTGTGACTGGAGAAATGGGGCTTATGTGATTTGTGGCCAGTGTAGATCCTGTTCAAAAAGCTCACTCCCTAGCCTGGTAACGAGAGGTAACGCTTTTTAGCAGCATGCCGCGTATTTCATTGATGAAATGGTGACGGTGCAGATCATGATCAGACTGTGCGGATGCACAGGCTGATCTGGATCTACACTGGTTGAAAAATAACAAAATCCCAATTTCTCCTGTCACAGTCTAGTATACATATCGTATTGTCACTGTTTACAAGTGTAGCTCCTGATCAGATAGCGATAAAAACCTCATGTATGGTTATAAGGATCTGGGGGCCGTTACACTAAACTTCGTACGACTAAAATGTTCGTAAGTGCAAAATGATAATCTGTAAATTTCACATTAACAATGTTTTCTTGTAAACAATTACTGGAGTCACATTTATTGAGTATAGGCATATGCAGTCTATGCTCAATAAATGTAAATCCATCAATTAAAATTTCTAGACGATCCTAATGTTGCACTTACGAACATTTTAGTACGAAGTTTAGTGAAACGCCCCCATGGATGTGTTCGTTATAAAACATCGCTATTTCCGTGAATAAATCATATGTATGTAGTAGAGTGAACATGGGATCTGGGTCTAAACTAGTGGCAAATGCAATGAACCCCTTTGTTATGACGCGCCATGTGTACAAAAGAATGTTCGTTATACTATAGGAGCTAAAACAAAATACAAAACTGGACATCGTCCAAATAAGAACACGGACGATTTAGTACATTGTAGTTAATAGCATACAGTATTGATGTATTTCATTTTAAAAAATACATATATTTAGGAAGTACAGTCATGAGAAGTGAGCAATCTGGCCTTTGTTCACAGGTGGTCTTTATTCGCAAGGTCATTTATATAATACAGTCAAACCTGTGAATAAATGCCAGCCATGGGAAGTGAAATATCTGGCTTGTTCTCAGGTGGTCTTTATTCGCAGGGTCATTTATATAGTAATTGTGCCAATGGGACAAAATAAGTGTGGCCTTTACAGCCAGGTGATTGCTATTCGGAGGTGGTCTTTAGCACAGGTTCGACTGTATTTGCAGTAGATGTTGGTGAGAAGTTTCATGGACGAATATTGCATGTGTAAAATACAGTGGAACCTCTCTAAACCGGACACCCTGGGAGGTTCCCAGGGTGTCCGGTTTAGAGATGTTCCACTGTAAATCAGACATAGGGACTATGCCAATGTATGCGGCTGTACTTTGCGAACTTGAACAGGCATTATCATCATGAATATACACCAATGGACCCATACAATTATAGATACACCGACTGCCTGCGTGTCCGGTTTAGATAGGTTCTACTGTACGTGAAATGAATAACGTGTGAGTATAAGACGCATACCACTATGTTGCCGTTTGTGAACGCATTTAGACCTCGGCCATGGGGTCATTGTGGAGGCAAATGGTCATAGCAATGTCCCATCGTCATAGAGCAGCATCAGGGGACCGTTTCACTAAACTTCGTACTACTAAAATGTTAGTAAGTGAAAATTTAGGATCGTCTGGACATTTCAATTGATGGATTTACATTTATTGCGCATAGGCTGCATATGCTCAATACATGTAAACCCAATAATTGTTTACAAGAAAACATTGTTAATGTGAAATTTACAGACTATATAATTTGGCACTTTAGTCGTACGAAGTTTAGTGAAACGGCCCCCAGAAGAATGCATGTGAAAGCAGACATAAGTTTACGCCACCGTTAGATCACGGTTTGTCCGTATGTACGAGGAGATTATCAATCGTACATGCGGACGAACGTGATCTAACGGTGTTATCACATCGTCATGTCCATACATTGCTCATGTGCTGTGTACATTCAGAAACAAAACTCAAAAAAGTATGAAAGATGTAATAACAAGAAATTAAATAAGCACATTCACTCGTACAAGTGAATAAATACACAATATAAGATGAGTATAAGTAATCCCTGTCACTCCTAAGTCTCCAACATTGACTATTCAATGCTGATTTTGAACTATTCTATACATAAGAAATTGTGGATTGTGTTTTAGCATTGAAAAATACTGGAAAATGCAGGAGATCCTGTGAGAGGGTTCTGAGCCGTCTCATCTGGATCTGCGGTGTTTTCACGTGTTGGCTTTATGGTTTGTCTGGTTGAAAGGGTTAATATATTCGTTGAACTACAGTGGAACCTCTCTAAACCGGACACCAAGAAAACACTTGTGATATTATTTGTGATGAGTTTCTTGGCCATGTATCTCAGGTGACAATGTCTGTTGGTGATCGCGTATCACACAGCTATGGCTCACAATGATCAAATGTATAATTTACAGTGAAACCTCTCTAAACCGGACACCCTGGGGACCTCCCAGGATGTCCTGTTTAGAGAGGTTTCACTGTATTATAATACCCCAACCGTAAGTTATGTGATGGACGGACGGACGGACGGACGGACAACCCGCCACCAGTATTCCTCCACCCACCCACCCCCTCATCCAAACTGCACTAAACATCTCGTTGCACGGACTGACTATAAAGCAGAAAAACGTGTCTACATATACGCAGCAGTCTTTGTGCCTCTTTTCCAGATTATGAAGGTTTCTGAACATCACCATTGGTATAATTAACTCGTAATCAAGCAATTAGATTGTCTGAGCCTGAGCTGTGACACAGCTCAGGCTCAGACAATCAAACTGCGTGTCTTCAAGCGCAGTATGCGAGTATTTTGAATTAAAGAAATTGACAAATAGTGGCAAGATTAGCGCAGATGGAAGTGTACATACAATCTCGCTATCCTTAGTGCCCATTGACGTGAAGTATTTTAATTTTGTATTGAACAGAAGTAACGGCAAATATTTATCAGACTGAATACACAAAATTAATCGAAAGTCAAAACGTCTTTCTGACAAGATCAATGTTTATATTTGGTTATTTACATGGTCAAAGAATCAGGACTCCAGATAAGGCGCGAATCTATGTATCTTACCCCAAATTTTAGCTGAATACGCATTGAATTACAAAAGAAGGAGTACAAAATACTCTCACGAATTTTAAAATATTCATAGGTTTTCAAAATGAGGAGTAAAATTGCTCTAAAAATGAATGTTTTCTAATTTGTGCTGAAAAAACAACAACAGTTTGAATAAAATAGTTGTCTCATACCAACACGTGATTCATTGAAGGGGGTAGTGGGAGAAGGGGGCTAACTCCATGCGGGAGTTAGCCCCCTTATCCAACTGACCCTTCAATTGGTGCAGAGAATAAGCACTATGCTGTGGTATAATATAACAACCTCGTGTCCAATAGTTTGATTTCAATATTGAAATTAGTATTTAATTTGAAATTAAGAAATAAAATTATCTTCAGACACACAGCTTATCTGGAGCGCTAAAGAATGTTGAATATTCCGTTATGTTAGTCCGTTTAAGGAAATATATGTGTAAGCTGATGACAAAACGGGAATTTCAAACGTATGCGATCACCCTAACACCCGATCAGATTGCGCATCCGTGCAGTCCGATGTGGATCTACACTGTTTGCCATCAAGTCATCGAAACACCCACCTAACAAACTGCATATACACTGGTTCTGCATCCCGCCCCCGCCCCGCCCCCCCCCCGCCCCCGCCCCCGCCCCCGCCCCCGCCCCCGCCCCCGCCCCGCCCCCGCCCCCGCCGCCCCCCCCCACCACCCCGCGTGAAGTGTTTCACGTCGAAATATTCACCCGTTTCCTGTCGAGATAGCAATACTTAGAGTTATCGAATAAATGCATATTCGTCTAGTAACCGGCGCAAATCTTGCGCCGGTTTCTAGACGAAAATATGCATATGTAAATCTTCTTCTGCATGTAGCTGAATGGGAATTCGTCAAGAACCCGGTGACTATTTCGACATGAAATATTTGACACCGGCGCGGAGTGCAGCACTGGCGAGATATGTCCGTTGCAAGAAGTAAAGTGTACCAGTAGCCCAGAAGCTAATGTCTGTTCCACGTTTTTCTGCCGACGAACTTTTGGCTATTAAACACATTAAATCTAAAAAATATTTAAAAGTAAGTACTTTTTCATCAATAACAAAAGTCACCCTCCCCAAAAAAAAAATGTGTTTGATGAAATTCCATCAAATGTTGATTTTATTGCGAAAAAAAGATTTTCCTATGGGAATTTAACATGGGGCTAAAAATAGATTTTTTCAAAATCTAACTTTTGTTTTCTTAGTTACAACATTTTCAAACTATCTCGCCAGGTTTCGGAGTCAATTTCCAAAATGTTTCGTTTGTTGATCCTTCAGGATTAAAAAACGAAAAATTTTAAAAATTGACTCCCCATGTTAAATTCCGATAGGAAAATCGTTATTTCGCAATAAAATCAATATTTGATGGAATTTCATCAAATAATTTTTTTTGGGGAGGGTGACTTTTTTGTTATTGATAAAAAAAGTACTTATTTTTAAATATTTTTCAGATTTAATGCGTTTAATAGCCAAAAGTTCGTCGGCAGCAAAACGTGGAACAGACAGTAGATCCGTCTATCGGTGTTCTAAACATTAATTACTACTTACATGTCTCTATAATGCTCACATGAACCCAACTATTAATCCTAAAACACAAAAGAAACGAACTAGCTTAAAGTCGATGCGGTGGTCGACAGTTGACCACGTGGTACATGTTTTCTAAGCTGATTATAATCGGGTGTATACCCCGATTCGTCGTCATTCCAGTAGCCTATTTCACCAACATTGCAAAGTATACTTTTCTAGCAAAGTATACTTTGAGGGAGAAATTTTCAATTTTAAGGATAAATTTATTATTTTTTATTATACTGAATTTATTACATTATCACAGCCATTTTGGCTGTGATAATGTAATAAATTCAGCATAATAATTCTGCATACTTTTAATCATCAAATATATGCAGTAGTAAGTTCTGTATGAAATAATGCATTTTGGGAAAAGTAAATGATTACTCCCTCAAAGTATACTTTGCTAGAAAAGTATACTTTGCAATTTTGATGAAATCGGCTACAGGTCCTAACGTTGTCCCATAAAAGAAATACAAGGCGATCGTAGGCGAGTGTCTCACCTATGTCGGTCAATGTCACAAAGGTGAGGAAGCTACGATTTAGTTTGGTAAAGATCCGACTGACGGATCAGGAAATATCCAACTTTCGGACGTACGTTGAAAGTTGTTGGCATGAAAGTAAAGGTTACCCTAATAATACCAGGGTTGGATAGCCACCACTGTGTCATTATACATTTTATGTCGACGTACATTTCCACACGGATATCAGGGGCGATAACCGTGTTTCCTTAAAATGTTAACGGGCATTACTATTTATTCTCGGTATTTAGTTTTTGATGTGCAATGATCATACTTTATAATCTGTCGAAAATATTATGTTTTCAGGTGACGCATTTAATTAGTATAAATAATTAAAAAATATCATGCTCATACCACCGCGAGTCACTATCAGTAAAATAAATATTACTAAATGATTATATCCGTACAACGGGCACTCGTAATTTTTAGAACTGGTGGAATAATGACACAATTATACACTTATTTAATTCCTATAAAGAACATGTTGTGCCTACTGAGTGGGCATGTACCTTTAAAAAATACTCACATTTTTCATTCACTTACTATTGAATATTGATCCATTTATCCAGTCAGCAGTTCACAGAGGTTCGTTCGAATTCTTCCCACTGTGTGTAGATAGACCTACATTTGTAATTCTGTCAGTCTCTGGTGTCACCGATCGCGGCAATGTTCGCGTCTGTGGAGCCGTGTGTGGTGTTAATACGAGATAAAAGATAGTTCCGATTACACACAGGGATTTAATTAGCCTGCATATGTGCATGTATAATTATATAGGTTATACAAATGTCGGGAGTGTGTGCTTATGACATATATCGACAGTATAAGCATCATATTCCTCGCATATTCCTGTAACTTGATAATAAGCTATGTCCTTTGTTAGAAAGATTGAGTGATGTTCCTTTGATTGGATATCGAACAGTGTAGACCCTGATCAGACTGCGCATGCGCGCAGGCTGATCTGGTCTACACTGGTCTCATTTGCTATAAGCCCCAATTCGCCAAACATGAGGCAAATAATAGGCGGATTACTGCCGCATACAATAGATATCATGGCGCATTGTACGAGTAGGTTGACAAAGGTGAATGTTTTAATCCTAAACTGACATAATTTAAAGACCAATTTGAGCGTATGACAAATCATAACATTCAAAGTGTAGTGGAATAACATGTATCATTATCGCTCACAAACCATCGTTCCGCCCTCACGGGCTCTCCTCAATGTGAAACCAACTGTAGCCTGTACATAAACGAAGTTGAAATATGAATCACCGCCGAAAACAGTTAATTTGAAAATTTGAATCACAATGGTACCTCATATACAGCCAATATGCGTATGAATTTACAACCTTAAAACGTTATGATATTACATGAGGTTTTTACGAACAACCGGGAAAAGAAAAGTAGTAAAAATCTGGACAATCAAGAAAATTAACTACGGACATAAAACTGTACTTACATTATTACGTCATAACTGACGTGGTTTATGCCGCTTATATGGTCTGGTTCTTCAGAAGGCTTATGGTATGGTGTCTAGTGGGCTAGGTAAAACCGAAACAAGTCACGTAATTTGTGTCGCACACACACACAATAGCAGGACAATTAGAGAGATCAGATGATAGACGAGGCGGCCACGAGATTTTGGTCATATCGTATACAAGGTGCATGATCACGTGATTCCAACAACAACACCAATGGCTGAAAGTGTTGAAAGCGCGCCAACTCCAAAGTAAGTATTATTTAATAGTTTCCTTAATAGGCAACGGATTGTGATGGAATATGGCGCAGCATGAGCTGCATTTGGTGGTCTCGGTACTTTGGCCCAAAGTTCTGTCGTTTTTGCGAAGAACCGATTTCCGTGTCTACTGACACGGAAATCGATTCTTCGCAAACACGACAGAAGCTTGGGCCAAAGTACCGAGACCACCAAATACAGCTTAACAAAACGCGTTTGATGCGCAATATCAACATCCGTTACATAACAAGGACAAAATAAAAGAACACGTACTTTGAATCGGAGGGCTTCTGTAAGTTTCAGTACTTGTTATTGTTGTTGTTGTTGTAACCACGTGATCATACACAATGGTATATACTGGTTTAGACTGGAGAAATTACGTTTATGGGATCTGTGACCAGTGTGGCACCTGCTAAAACAGTGCGGATCAACATCTGGATCAGCACTGGGCATAAAACACACAAGCACCATTTATGCCATTCATATATCCCATTCTGGAAAATATCGATGCATAGAGTAACTTGAGGAATTACGGAAATGGTTTGTCTTCAAAACACACTAATAACAAACACAACACATCATCTTGTTGATAGAGCCTATAATTAAGGCTGTTGAACATTGTACTATTAATGTAGACACCTGTCTGATGAATCATATTGCATAATAATACAAGCATAATTTGCACCAACGATTGACAATTTGCATAATAATACAAGCATAATTTGCACCAACGATTGACAATGTTTTCAATACTTGTATCTACATGTAAATAAGACAATACATATATCCCCACCTAAAACAAACATGAACAAACGTCTCATAGCGTATAGTGTGTGAAAAAGACCAATTCACATAGCTCCACAAGGGGAGATGGGGTGGATGGAGGGAGTGAAAAATGTCGAGAGACACAAATAAACCTGCTGAACTATCCACCAGCAACGTAAAAGGAAGCACGGCCAGATCAGCCAATCAAAATACAGCCCTCTGACCAGGCGCGGATACAGGATTTCGGGTTGGGGGGGGGGGGCGTAACTATTTTGCAATACTTGACTATATTATCGAACGATCTATGCTCATTCGATAATATAGTCAAGTATTGCAAAATAGTCGTCCGAGCAGAATCTACATCGCATTTCCTGCGTTCTGGCGCATTTTGGAGCAAAAATATTGACACTGTCGCAGTATGATCTTTGATTGAAAACGTTTAAATATTGAAACAATAAGAAAACGACCGAAACATGCATGGAATACATGGCACTTTGCATGAAACGTGCCTTGTAACTTGTAAAAACGTTTTACTCGGCGAATGTTAGGGGGGGGGGGGGAGGGGGGGGGGGGGGGGGGGGGGGGCGCGCGCCGGGTCCGCCGCCCATGCTGACGGCCCTGTGACTGTCATATCAAAGTATACCAGTACAAAACCCTCGCTACAATATCGAAATGCTGAAAACTGTCCTGCCTACAAGAATTGTGAAATTGTAACAAATTAAAGGCACAACGCCAAGTCATATTAAGCAATATTAAGGGCACCCTCTCTGAAGTTGGATTAAATAAATCCAAAACTATGGAAATCAAAAACTGGATATATGCATAGCATAAAACTTGCTATTAAAATAGCATTCATTTATCCAGCTACAGCTACATAAGAGACATTTTCAATATTGGTTTCCAAACTCGGCGACTTCTTGTAAATAAATTCAATATGAAGTATGATCAGGGCCTACATTTCGCTATTGTATTCAGGGGCGGATCTGGAGGGGGGTTCCGGTGTTGCAACCTCCCCGTTCAGCCACGGAGTTTATATAGATCACAGTTTACCACAAGTTGGAGTCTGAATTTGGATGCCGTAAAACACAGGAAAGTGCATTTCTGGACATCTAGATGCTCCCTGACCCCCTAGCATACTCCATGGAGCTCCAAAATAGGACCCCACCCCGTCACAAATGCTGGATCCGCCCCTGGTGCCTCAAACAAAAATCAGGATGAATGGGAGCGTAAATTGAGGAGCTACATTGGACAACGTATCAATAAGCCTCCTTATCCCGTCAACACAGTGCGTATGTGCCGTGCAACACGGTGCCGTGAAACATTTTTGATATCCTGTCAATACGACCTAAGCCATTAATAGGTGTTGGCGGGATAAATAGAATAGTAGGTTAGTGCCGTGAATGGGAAAACATATCTGGTGCGGCACGGAAACGGGATGTGCTCGGCAGAGCCTCGCCCATCCCGTTTCCTAAGCCTTGCCAGATATTTTTTCCATTCACGGCAGTAACCTACTATTCTCTATTTCCTTCGCCTTCGCCGTATGGAACGCGAAATACTTAGAGCTAGCATTATATATGTATAGCTAGCTCCAAATCATTTGAAGAGCTCTGTAAATAATTTTGAGCTAACTATAAATATTTAATGCTAGCTGTAATTATTTAGAGCTAGCATTAATTATTTGAGTTTATGTATATTTGGCGTTCCATATTGCCGGTGACAGATATATGCGGAGGTTTCACTAAACATCGTACGACTAAAATGTTCGTAAGTGCAAACTTATGATAGTCTGTACATTTCACATGAACATTGTTTTCTTGTAAACAATTATTGCAGCCTATGCTCAATAAATGTAAATGCATCAATTGAAATTTCCAGACGATCCTAAATTTGCGCTTACGAACATTTTAGTCATACGAAGTCATACTATAGTCTGTTTCACGAAAGCTGCCCAAATTTTACGGCTATATAGACAATTCAAAAACCATATTTTGTTCGATAATATTAAATTAAAGGAAAATTTAAGAATGAACCTTCTTTTTAGTTCGTGAAATTCGGTCAAATATTGATTTTATTACGAAAAATTGATTTGTCTATGGGAATTTAACATTGGGGAAAAAGTGGTAAGGGAGTGTGGGAGGAGTCAAAAAACGAAAAAAAAATGGAAATTTACTCCGAAACCTGGCTAGATAGCTTGGATATGATCTAACTAAGAAAACAAAAGTTAAATTTTAAAAATCGGTCCAGTCCAGACCGTGAAGATGTCTATGTGGATTTAACATGGGGAAATTGTTTTTTCGCAATAAAATCAATATTTGACCAAATTTCACGAAATAAAAAGAAGGCTCATTCTTAATTTTCCCTTTAATTTAATATTATCAAAATAAATCTTGTTTTTGAATTGTTTATATAGCCGTAAAATTCGGGCAGCTTTCGTGAAACAGACAGTAGTCATACGAAGTTTAGTGAAACGGGTTCCTGATTCTGCGAGAAAACTCCTTACGCCGTTATGGATCGATACCGTCTGTTAGAAACACAATGTGCGTGTTTCAAAGCTTGAATGTCTAACCGTGCAGACTCCGTTCAGACTGCGTGGATGCGCAGACTGGTCTGGCTCTATACTGGTCAAAAAGACATACTCCCCATTTCGCAACTCACAGCATGTACGTATATGACTGTGACTGGAGAAATGGGGTTTATGGATTTTGTGACCAACGTAGATCCAGATCAGCCTGTGCAGCCGCGCAAGCTGATCAGGATATGCACTGTTCGCCATCCAATCAATGTAACACCCGTCATGATTCTAACGAGCAATACAGACCGTTAACAGGCTATCGGGGTGTGCTATTTGATCAGGAGCTACACTGATCACAAACCCATAAGCCCCATGTATCCAGTCACAGCCAATATATAACAAAGTGCATGATCACGTGGTTACAACAACAACAACAATGGCTGAAAGTGTTGAAAGCGCGCCGACTCCAAAGAAAGTATCATTTGATATTTTCCTTAATAGGCAACGGATTTTGATGAAATATGGGGCAGCAAACGCGTCTTCGTGAGCTGCATTTGATGGTTCCGGGAGTCCGGCATATACTTATGTCGTTTGTGTGAAGAATCGATTCTTCGCAAAAACGACAAAAGTTTGGGCCAAAGTACCGGAGAATCTGAAGGCTTCTGGAAGTTTCAATACGTGTTGTTGTTGTTGTTGTTGATGTAACCACGTGATCATACACCGTGTGTAAGGCAGACACATTGTGCTGAATGAAACTGCTGTATGGATGTATAGTATGAAATGTTGCGCTGATTTAATCCATTTCATGCTTGATTGATTGATTGATTTGAGTTTAACGGCCTATCAACAGCTACGGTCATTTTAAGCCGGGCCAACGAGTTTGATCCCGCATTTAACCTGCTGCATTGGCGGGGGGGGGGTCCCAAAAATCGGAACAGAGCATTTATATCGAAAAAAAAAATAAATTCAGCCCTGAAATTAGAATAACCTGACCTGGTGCCAGGCCCATACCACATCAAAGTCACTTGGCCCCTTCTCCTAAAATTAATAGGATTACGAATAATCGTAATACTCATATAAGGTGTATAGCCAGACCGTAGCTGTTGATAGGCCGTTAAACACCAATCATTCAATAAAGCATGAAATGTAAAAATACTGAAAAATAACTACGCGTTGCACACGCTTATGTTTCAGGATTATAAAGATGTTTACCAGTCGATTGTTACTATGTTAGTTTATTTAAAGGTACATGCCCACTCAGTAGGCTCAAAATGTTCTGTATAGGAATTAAATAAGTGTATAATTTTGTCAATATTCCACCAGTTCTAAAAATTACGAGTTCCCGCAATACAGATATAATCATTTAGTAATCATTATTTTACTGATAGTGACGCGCGGTGGTATCACACTATTTTCATATGCAAATGAGGCATGCTATTTTTGAATTATGTATACTACATGTACTTAAATGCGTCAATGAAAAAACATAATATTTTCGACAGATCATAAAGTATGATCAGTGCACATCAAAACATAAATACAGATAATAAATAGTCCGTTAACATTTTAAGGAAACACGGTTATCGCCCCTGATATCGGTGTGGAAATTTACGTCTGATATAAAATGTATAATAATGCCAATCAATACGTGGGGCAATGGTGAATGAATGTTTTCTTTTGCCAGAAAATGTCTCAGCTAATGTCCCTGATATAAAGAATAGGTTGTGCCTACTGAGTGGGTATGTACCTTTAACCATTAGAAGGCGGGAACCGAAAACTGTCGTCTGCTGTTGTTTCTTATTTTGTAATTCTTCTCAATAAAAACATGGTTAGACAGCACTTTAGAATCATTTCCCATTCTAAAGTGCTGTCAAATCATGTTTTCATGATAAAAATGCAAAAAAGAAAATAAACAGCAGACGAAAACATTTAATTAAGCATTGTAAGAGTTAAAAGTGTCGCCACGTACGCACGTCACTGCAACTACGTAATCGTTATTTACAAATCGAGATTATTTTCACATTAATTTAATAGGGCAAATGTTCAATACCATACACAATATCGTTTTATTATCGCAGACATTGAGTCAATAAGTCCGTCCTTCCTCACACAGCCTGGTTGAATTAATTGAATACGCGTGCAGACGCTAACTATAGAAAATACATTTATCTTGTAAACACATTACACATGCATAAGCAGATAATAGGTGATAAATATAAAGTGTCAACACCCATTGCTACGGAAGCCCATTAGGGCCACTTCACTTTTTTTTAATTTCCATTTATTCAAGATGTTTTCTTGAATTTTCAAGTTCTTTTCTTGAATTTTCAAGAAAAGATCTTGAAAATTCAAGAAAACAACTTGAAAATTCAAGAAAACATCTTGAAATCTTGAAATTTCAAGTTCTTTTCTTGAATTTTCAAGTTATTTTCTTGAATTTTCGAGATATTTTCTTGAATTTTCAAGATGTTTTCAAGATGTTTTTCAAGATGTTTTAAAAGTTTTCAAGATGTTTTCAAGATGTTTTCTTGAATTTTCAAGAAAAGATCTTGAAAACATCTTGAAAACATCTTGAAAATTCAAGAAAATATCTAGAAAATTCAAGAAATTCAAGAAATTCAAGAAAAGATCTCGAAAATTCAAGAAAACATCTGAAAATTCAAGAAAACATCTCGAAATTCAAGAAAACATCTTGAAAATTCAAGAAAACATCTCGAAAATTCAAGAAAAGATAAAAAAAAGTGAAGTGGCCCTAATGGGCTTCCGTACATTGCTGTTGTCGATCGAATTAAATATTTTATCGTTTATCAACCTTTTAAACATACCGGCCAATTATTTTCCTGTCAATGGCTTTGGTTGTTAGAACTGTGCAGTGTGCAATATTTAGAGGAAACTGCACGAGTGATGATTAAATATGATATTTATTAAACGAATTTACTGATTTCAAAAGAAACGAGGTTCTGCCGAGGACTGGACTGGAAAACCAGTAGCCTATTTCACCAACATTGCAAAGTATACTTTTCTAGCAAATTATACTTTGAGGGAGACATTTTCAATTTTATGATAAATTAATTAATTTTTATTATACTGAATTGATTACATTATCACAGCCATTTTGGCTGTGATAATGTAATAAATTCAGTATAATAATTCTGCATACTTGTAATCATCAAATATATGCAGTGGTTAGTTCTATATGACATAATGCATTGCAGGGAAAAATAAATGATTACTCCCTCAACGTATACTTTGCTAGAAAAGTATACTTTGCAATGTTGGTGAAATAGGCTACAGGAACGAGACTGACCATAAGTCCTATTCGCCAGCCACAGCCACATTTATGAAAAATATGGGTGATTTGCAAAATCATGATCAAATTTCGCACGAGCTCCGAAATGTATGTCAACTTTCGACGTCATTTACGTAAATACGGTAATACCAGCTCCGGGCCCAGTTATAAGTCTCACGTGACAGTGCGAAGCTACATGTAGCAGTAAAAAGCGGGTGACCGATTTTCTATATATTCCAGTACCGACCCTGCAAGTTATACCCTGCAAGTTATACGTTTATGAATATTTATTCACTGTGTGAGACTTGACGAGGTGGATTTCTTAGAGTATTTCATAATTCTACGAAACTCAATGTTAGCTCCGGTTGATTTTGACATCTAGGAAAATGGCGCATGCTATGCTGTCTCGCCGGTTCGGTTTCGCGTCAGAATTTAAGGTACTTTTCGGGCATTTGTAGCGAACATTTGAGGTGGTTATGTTTTTTTGTTGGGGTTTAAGGCCGGGTCAATGGATTTAGTACTAAATCCTATATATTACCTGTACAAGTACATGTACATGTTCAAGTACATGTACAAATGGGGGGGGGGGGAATCCCAAAATCAGAACTGAATATTTACAATAACAAAACTATATATTCAGTCCTGAAATCAGAATAATCCTGATATGATGCCAGGTCCTCGCCACACCAGAATCACTTGGCCCCATCCCAAAAGCAATAGGATCTGTAATAATCTTACTACTTTTATAATGGGCATAAACCCAATTCAACTCCCAGGTAACTAAAGAGCCAAAGATAAAAAAACGTACATGAGGGCCAAACCAGGCAAATCGTGATTCCTATAAGGAGGAACCCATACCGTTAATTGACGCCTTCTCGTTCGCCCGACCACCACACACTAAGGTGGTTATGACACCGCTTTGTTCATGGAATGGTGTGGTGTTACAAGTGATATATCAAGTCATAAAAAAGCCTTTGTGTCTCATATTCTATTGAAAAAAATTCCAACAAATTCAATCATGTTTAAATGTCTGGCCGAACATGAGGTAACATTGTAAAAACTTAATATACGATCTGAGGTGGTTACTGCATTTGTATTGTGGCGCGCGATATGTACTTCATTTGCGAGTATTTTTCAATATTTGTCACAAGAGGCAGTGATCTTTGTAAGTCAGCCGCCGCCGTCAGAAAAGTTGTCAATTTTGCCTATTTTCAACCGTCCCTTCTAATTTCTCGTCAATGTTACGACAATAGTTACGACAACGTGACTGGTTTACCAACCCGAGTTGCGATAAGGGGGCAGTGACCAGTTAATTTCAAATTATCATTTTCACGCCCTCGGACAGTATGCATTTAATGCAATATTCCAAATAAGTGAGCAGACAGTAAAATGTGTTCGAGATTTGTAAACAAGATACACTAGAAGTGTTTACATAAACAATTAGTGTTCCTTACCTATGCAGGAATGTGAAATATCTCGATGCAGCCTCTTGAAAATTATCAAATTTTGAGGTGAAGCCACTTTCAGACCATGCTGTGCCACGTCACTTGCAGAACTAGAGACTGAAAGTTGCATATTTTCTCAATCATAGCCCAGAGGCAAATGTTCTGTCATGGTGCAAACCAATTCCCATCCATACGTTTTCTCTGGAATAAACTATCGGTTGAAACTGCCAGAAAAATCTTTTGTTTTGCTTTTGTTTCCTCACAACATACCCTCAATTCGTATTTGCCAATTTCTGACCAATGGAAACAGTTCAGATGGCCTGGAATACGCATTCATCAATTATTACGATGTAAAATCTGATTAAAAAAAAAATCCGGTGCCATTGTACGAAATTGGCGGCTAAGTTGTCACTGCTACCTAAGGTATTTTTCCACAGTGCCGTCACCGATCACAAACACGAGTATACATACAATTCACCTAAATGGGAAAGAAAAAAATAATTACAACTAAAATTAGACATGTTTGCAGTAAATATTTTAATATGTGGTAGACCCCGAATATATCTACCTTCTTACTATATTCCACCGAAACTATTGTCGAAATACTTTCGTGTATGACAGCTGTAACAAGGTGTATGATCACGTGGTACTAACAACAACAACATGTATTGAAACTTCCAGAATCCATCCGAATCAAAGTACGCATTATTGTATAGTGTCCTTATTACGTAACGGATTTTTATGAAATATGGCGCATCAAACGCGTCTTGTTAAGCTGCATTTGGTGGTCTCTGTACGTTGGCCCAAACTTCTGTCGTTTTTGTGAAGAATCGATTTCCGTGTCTACCGACACGGAAATCGATTCTTACCAAAAACGAAATAAGTCTGTGCCGAACTCCCTGGACGACCAAATACAGCTCATGAAGACGCGTTTGCTGCGCCATATTTCATTAAAATCCGTTTCATATTAAGGAAAATATCAAATAATAATACTTTGGAGTGGGCAAGATTTCAACACTTTCAGTCACTGTTGTTGTTGTTGTTGTTATAACCACGAGAGCATGCACATTGTGTAAGGCAGATGCGGAAATAAGATATTCATATATTTTACGAAACTATGGCGCATTTTCGAAATTCTGGTAAATTCTTGCATTTGACAATAAGGCATAATAGTCACATTGCCATGCGCACTGGCTAGTTAAGTGTACATAGCCGATTGCGTTAATCTTGCCCAGTAGCCCATTTCATCAACATTGCAAAGTATACTTTAGTAGCAAAGTATACTTTGAGGGAGAAATTTTCAATTTTGTGATAAATTTATTAATTTTTATTATACTGAATTTATTACATTATCACAGCCAATTTGGCTGTGATAATGTAATAAATTCAGTATAATAATTCTGCATACTTTTAATCATGAAATATATGCATTTGTTAGTTCTATATGAAATAATGCATTTCAGGAAAAATAAATTATTACTCCCTCAAAGTATACTTTGCTAGTAAAGTATACTTTGCAATGTTGATGAAATAGGCTACTGATGTCAACGTTTCTGAACGTTTACTGCCAATCTCAATTCGCAAACAAGCAGCTTGATTTGAAGCACAATAATCAAGTGTTTTGAAATAAAAGATTTTGTGGCAAGAGTAGCGCAGGCGATATTGTAATAACTTGTTTTCTCCTTCCCGGCGACCACACGCAATGCTCATGTCTGCTGTTATTGTTGTGACACGACACGAAGTCGATGCAAAATATGACTTTCCGCCAATTATCACAGTGTGGAGTCACGTCGTCTATTGTTTCGGTTTTATGTAATGGCGGCGCCCTTGAGTTGTGAGGTAAATCACAATACGACTGCGGTTGTTTTCCCTTTTAATGATGATCAATATATGTTTTTTGCCAATTATCACGGTGTGGGATCACAGTGTCTATTGTTGTGGTTTTCAATAATGGTGGCGTCCATGCGCTGTGAGATAAATCACAATACGACTGCGTTTCTTTTCCTTTTAATGATGATCAAGTTCCAGCCGTTAACTGTACTTGCTGTGGGCAATACCAACTTCAGCAGCACTACTGTACATTATGTAGAGAATAAACTCGGATAAACTTTTAGAAGCTGTGAACTTTCTCTGCGGAAAATTCAGACTAACTATTGAAGTAATGGTGCTAAATTTCGTATTGTCAGTCTCATTGCGTTAGCGACTGGAACACGGTCATCATTAGGAGGAAGAAACCGCAGTCACATGGATGAAAAATAAGATTTACCTCCTCACAACTCATGGGCACCGCCATTACGGAAAACAAAAACAATAGAACTAGACGCAATATGGACACAGAGGCATTCGTCGTGTGTCGGCTTTCTTCGGTACTGTTATATTTGAACGGCGGGGATAAATTACAATAGTTACTTCCCTTGAGAGCAACATAACGCAGGAAATGGCGTTATGTTGCTCTCAAGGGAAGCGATCGTTGTAATTTCGCGCGGAACTTTTGTACAAAATGCAATAGTTATTTCCCTTGAGAGCAATATAACGCCATTTGCAGGCAAATGGCATTATGTTGCTCTCAAGGGAAGTAATCGCTGTAATTTCGCGCGGAAATAATGTATAAATTGCAATGAAAGCAACATAATGCTATTTGCTTTATTATTTATGAAGGGAAATAATCATTGTAATCTATAAAGTATTTCCGAGCCTTTCATATATATAACAATATCGAAGAAAGCCGAAACACGTAGAATACCTGTGTATGGACAAAGGTGTGGGATAAATAATCTATAGCACAGTTGCCTTCCTATACGAGAATATAATCCGTGGACTATCACTCCCGTACAGGCGGACGACCGTGTTCTCTAAGTATGTTTATCTACGTACCTTGCTTGGTCACACACCGACGTGGATGGAAATATTCCTCAATAATAAGTGTCCGTTTAAATAAATTGATATCATCTATGGGCCTGTCCATGAACAAATAATATGCCCGGTAGCATGGCCAATATTTACAGCGAATTTTCTGTCTGAAACTCAGGGCGATTTACAAGTAAGTAGCCCGTAGCCCTGCGTTACAGACAGAAACTTCGGGTTATGCCAATATGCTTGCTAACACGGATAGCGACGATCTTAGGTTATTTATCAGACTAAAACGTTAGTTGGAAGGTGGCAAGAACCATTGACAAATCATTCTGAAACATCGCACTAATTTAATAATATTATCTAATAAAAATTAATTCGTTAAATTGACGTCCATGAAACAGGGCATATTTTCACCGGAGAGATAAATAACTTGTTTTCAACCCACATTACACCGTACATTTCATACAGGTTATGGTTAATTGTTATCCATCTGCAAGTTGGTCTCTTTTACTGGTCCATTTAAAAACTATGTTAAACTAATGCTAACTGAAACTGTTTCATAAGTTTAGAGTTACACAATGCATGTGTACACAAAATATCAAAGTTCCTGTGCACTTTGCAATCCAAATGTTACAATCCATGTACTACGTGTTCATAAATACAGTTCAACCTAAAGTTGATACTTATATTGAGGGACGACTAGAAAGTATCGGTAAAGCATGGTACTGTTTGTCGTAATAGTTCTAATGATTTTGAAATCTATATAGATCATGATATGTTCGATATGTGTGTCAATTAATGAATATGCCACTTCCAGTTCGCAATCAACAGGCACATATACAGTGAACCCTCTCTAAACCGGACACCCTGGGAGGTCCCCAGGGTGTCCGGCTTAGAGAGGTTTCACTGAAAGTCAGGCATTTGATCATTCCGAACCATAGTTGTGTGGTATGCGATCACGAACAGGCATTATCACATTTGATAAATGACCAGGAAACTCATGTAAAATAAGATCACATGTGTTGTATTAGTGTCCGGTTTAGAGAGGTTCCACTGTACATGCCCGCCACGACAAAGTGGTACATAATTTTGTTCCTATTATATATCTCATGTGTCTAATTTATTTGAAGAATCGGGACAGTTTTTCAAGCTCAATAACAAACAATAAATAGCAAACACCTTGTTCCAAATGAAGTAATTCCAGTTACAATGTTGGTATTGTGACCAGGGCCTGCATTGTACCTGTAAGTGCTTTTGCAGGGAAAGGGAATCTGCGTGCTTCTTGAGCTCGAGAAGACGAAAGGAAGCAGAAAACATTCCGAGCATTAGGGATAACCTGGTGGTAACTGCCAGGAATTGCATACCAAATTGAGAAAAATTTGTTTGCTTGTTGTATGCGCAAAATCCACCACATCCAGTGTCAAACGAGTTACGATACAACATATTTTGCTCGAGAACTACCGCCCTGCCAGGACTGCCTCATGAAGCATTCATTGCGGTCCAACTACCAAGCTGCTATTTGGAAGAGAAGCGTACTCGCAGACCCTCAAGTTCCAACACCACATGGACGTGGATGGAACTTTGAAACAGTTGACGGGCAGCAGCAACTAAACATTGATTGGATGGATGGGTCACCAGCTCCTGATGCAGTTCTGGCATTGCTATCCTGCAAGTGTTCACGGGTGTGCAAAATGCCATCATGTGCCTGCTTGGTGAATGGTCTGAAGTGTACAGACATGTGTCGCCTCAGACAGGCTTTCAAGCGTTCCTACTTTTTCCTACTTTTTCCTACTTTTTTTTTTATTCCTACTTTTTCCTACTATTTCATCAAAATTCCCAAAATTCCTACTTTTTCCTACTTTTCATTTGAAAAGCTAAAAAAATTAAAAACTATGCTGTTCTAATCTGTTATGAGATTTATTTACAGAAAAAAGCTGTGCATGTTATATAGAGTGCTCTCGGGTGTCTTCTTCTTGTGGCCTTGATGTTTGTGATACCTCAGATGCCTGCCAGTTCGGAACAGCATACAGTATTCTCAGGTGAGTGTTGTAATATACTCTTGCTACGTGATTTTACTCCCAGGTACAGCCTTTTCTTTGAACATTTATGTGCCAGATTAACTGATCCAAACAATTGTGCTGCAGTAGCTCCTGTTTCTCATCAATGATGAGTTAAAAGGGATGGCATTTTCCCTGTGTGCCACAGCATCAAGCACCAGATTAGGATAGTGAGAAAGCTCCTTCACACCTGCTCTTGGACTTCTGCCAGCCTACGACGTCACTTGCACACATTCTATACAAATACAGTGACGCATGCCGTCGCAGGCTACTTATGACGCTCGACACTGCCAACTTCAGACAATGGTTATACTATTTTGATACATCTTTAAACGATTTCACTCTTTGACTATTTATGTTTATAGCGAAGAACATTGTACATGTTTAATGTTTAATGCTAATACATAATATTGTATATTGTATTGTATACTTTCTAATTAGGAATTAAAATATGTGTGTAAAAGGTAAACACTGTGATGTTTATATGAGTGTTGCATTGGGAATTTTGATTCAGTATATTGAGGAACAAATTATATTTCAAATAGACGTGCATGTATTTCAAACTGCTGCTGTTTCAATACTAAATTGATTTGAATTAAACAACCAAGTTAAATGGGCAATAAATTTATGCAATTTAAAATAGTTTTTTTACATTGAAGTTTTCTGAAGTAGTTTATAATATGCACATGTTTGAACTTGATGTTGGCATTTTGCGTCACTTTTCATATGACATCGCCATTGACATCGATTGAAAATCCATGTTTAGGGACTGGCACATCTCCTGAATGGATGAGTCGAACAAGACGAGATAGCTCATATTATTCAGCAGTTGCAACTACATTTCTGAAGCTACCTTGCACAGTCCCCTTGGTATAAATTAAAAACAAAATATGAAAATACTTGATAGTCTATGGGAAATGTATTTTTTCCTTTAAATACACGGCACATTGATATATTTCTAGTCGTCATAGGCTACACATTAATATATTAAGTAAATTGGGCCATCAACAGAGAAAATGGACCTTATAACTTTTCCATCCAGCTGAGCATACACATGTGTAGTTTGATCAGACTCAACACTGCTTGCCAGACCCATATCTTAGCGCCGTGTAATGGCATGCCAAACATGCACGGATATACAGGGGGGGGGGGGGGGGGGGGGGTGGGGGGGGGGGGGGGGGGGGGGGGGGGGGGGGGGGGGGGGGGGGTCCAGGGGGTCCGGACACCCCTGCTCCCGGCTAAAAAAAAGAAGAAAAAAAGAAAATCTACAATACTCGAATAGTTGGATGACTTTTTTCGTGGCCTAGGTGCCAGGAAATCGCATCTGCGGCGATCTGGCATTTAAAAATTTCCTGGGGGAGGACCCCCAGACCCCCCACCTGTACAGTCCTCGAATATATGTATTTCGCTAGCATGAATATTCAGGTCCGTATTGTACTGTAGGAGGCTGTCAGCTGATCAGGAACTACACTAGTCAAAACATAACAAAACTATGAACAGCGTAGCTTTTATTGTATTGCATAAAATTAAGCTTGCTTTGAGGCGTTTCATGGTCATTTAACATAATGTCTGTTCATGATCGCATAGCACATAACTATGGCTCAGAATGATCAAATGCCTGATTCACAGTGCAACCTCTCTAAGCCGGACACCCTGTGGACCTCCCAGGGTGTCCGGTTTAGCGTGGTTTCATTGTATATACTTCATAAATTGTGCAAACTACATACCACACCTGAACGATCTATATATTTAATCATCACCCCTCGTGATGAATAGTTGCCATTAAATCGGATTAACAGATCGTGAATCAGCATTTATACCCGTAAATCCCTTCCAGTGCCGCAGATCAATTTGTGATTTACCATGATAAATGTAGACCAAAACTATTTGCGACTAGCTTACCTCATTATTACGGAGCCCCATAAGGGACGTAGAATTCTTTTTTTTATCAATTCATTCCCACGAAATAACAAATCGTTTCCTCAATTAAACTCCCTCAATTTAACAATTCGTTCCCACGAAATAACAATTCGTTCCCGTGGGAACGAATTGTTAATTCGTGGGAACGAATTGTTATATCGTGGGAACGAACTGTTAATTCGAGGGAACGAATTGTTAAATAGAGGGAACGAATTGTCATTTCGTGGGAACGAATTGTTAAATTGAGGGAACGAATTGTTATTTCGTGGGAACGAATTAATACAAAAAGTCCATGTCCCCTGCGGGTCTCCGTACATTATTTATGTTCGCTATCGGTGTCAGATGTCTGTTCCTAAACAATGTGCATGTGCCGTATTATGGTACGGGTGTCTGTTCGTTAAAGGGGATACACTGGTGAAATCTTTAATAAATACTGATTTGTTTCATGAAACACATGCCTCATAATAATACTAATAATAATAAATGATTATTGCTATTACTTCTACATTTATTATTATTATTAATAATAATAATAATTATAATGATAGTAATTAAAATGGAATTGTTTTGAATATTATTCGTATTTCGGTATTGCATTATTTTAACTGTTCCAAGTTGGAACACTACAATCCAAACTAGGCGTGCATCAATGGAATTAAACTGCATTCGGTGTATGTACGTGGAATATTGTATATCAAACATATTTAAAAATATAAACGTTTCATAAATTATTGAATTTTGTTAATACCACATGCATGCATGTATCCGCCGCAAAAAATAGTTTAACTGCAATGTTTTACCCTTTCACCCCTAAGTAACTGGAAAGGACTGTGATATGCTAATTTACCGACCAATCCAATCGTCAAAACATGATTTTCAGATTAGTCCATTTATGAAAATGAGGGTGTTGTTTCTTATTAAAAATATGAAAATTACTTGCAAAAAGTTCATATCCCGATGAGACGGCTCATAACGAGACTGCACTGTTTGCATAAACCGCTATAGCGGGCTTTCGGGTTCAAAGGGTTAAGTCGTTTGACCTTGACCACTTGCCGCACAGGAGCCGCATAGGTGAAACATATGTACAGTGGAACCTCTCTAAACCGGACACCCTGGGAGGTCCCCAGGGTGTCCGGCTTTGAGCGGTTTCACTGTAAATCAGGCAATTGATTATTCTAAGCCATAGGTGTGTGCTATACAATCATGAACATACATTAGCACTTGAGATAAATGACGAAGAAACTCATCAAAAAGAAGATCACAGGTGTTTTCTTGGTGTCCGGTTTACAGGGGTTCCACTGTATATGTAATTTCAAGCCAATTTGATGTACGGTAACAGATATAGTAGATAGCGGAAAACGTTACCGAAACTCTCGGACGGACATGCGAACAGACGGACACACGAACAGACGGACAGGGTGGGGACTACATATCCCCACAAAACATTATGGGTACATAAACACTCAGAATTTTCTGATATGTATGTTATCGGCTGTAATGTTACTTCAGTGACTTTCAGTTTAAACACGGTATAATAACGGTTGGGGATCCCGTGGTCTGTTGTTTTGGTTTTGCGTAATGACGGCACCCAGGAATTACGAGGTACATTGTAAATGCTATGTTTCATCAATACGACTGTGGTTTCTTCCTTTTAACCCTTACACCGCTATCTTAATTTTCTGTCGTCTGCTGTTTATTTTCTATTTTCCATTTTTATCATCAAAAACATGCTTTGACAGCACTTTATATTAATTTACAATATGCGTTGA
The DNA here is from genome assembly GCA_029237695.1 of Conchocele bisecta. Lineage (NCBI taxonomy): Eukaryota > Metazoa > Mollusca > Bivalvia > Lucinida > Thyasiridae > Conchocele > Conchocele bisecta. The sequence goes on along the minus strand of CM055266.1, from coordinate 40,527,229 downwards.
CAGCACTTCAGAATCATTTCCATTGGAAATGATTCTGAAGTGCTGTCAATCCATGTGTTTATTGATAAATAAGGCAAGATATAAAAGCAACAGCAGACGACAATTGTTGTGTGTAGCGGTCTAAGTGTTAACGATGGTCATGTTTCAATACCAATTTTAGCAGCATAATTAGTTACACAGTTAGTCTGAGCACAGACCGAGAATATACTTATAGGTCTGTGGTCTGAACATTCTGTAGAGAAATTTCACGGTTTCCAAATGCAAACGACGTCTATATTAAATATATCTACAGAATGTTCAGACAAACTACAGGAATAATACTGCTGTAATTATATGAGCCGCGTCGTGGGAAGATGTACCTTATGGCGAAAATGACGTTATCGAGTAAATGACGTCGGAAACGTATCTTCCATTTGCGCTTTTGACAAGTAATGGCTGACGTCGTTGTTGACATCTCGGGGCCGTTTCACTAAACTTCGTAATACTACAATGTTCGTAAGTGCAACATTATGATATCCTGTAAATTTCACATTAACAACGTTTTCTTGTAAACAATTATTGGATGTACATCTATGGAGCATATGTAGCCTATGGTCAATAAATGTAAATCCATCAATTGAAATTTCCAGACGATCCTAAATGTGCACTTACAAACATTTTAGTCGTACGAAGTTTAGTGAAACGTGCCCCTGGTTTTGATAGATAGAAAGATAGAAGTGTGTTATCGTGCCAATCCAATTGTATGTAGACCATTGACTATGTTACCATTTTATGCCGAATAATATGATATTGTCGGAAAAACAATAGACTACGTGGTTTCACACAGTGATACATACAACTTTCCAACTTTACTCTTTCTTTTCATCGTAGTCGCTGATTAGACTACGTGGACGAATTCGATATGGGGCTTTACCGATCGCAAACTTTATAAGGCCCGTTTTATCAGCCGAATGCGAATCTACTCGATACAACGGCCATTCGATTTATCATTTTAAACATGTATGAAATTGTAATCCCCTTTCTGTGGGACTTTAGCAAGCTCATTCACAAACTATCAACGTGGGAATAGCAACCTTAAAGGTACATGCTCACTCAGTAGGCACACACTGTTCTTTATAGGAATTAAATAAGTATATAATTGTGTCACTATTCCACCAGCTCTAAAAATTACGAGTGCCCGCTATACAGATATAATCATTTAGTAATATTTATTTTACTGATAGTGACTCGCGGTGGTATCAGGCTATTTCCATATGCAAATGAGGCATGATATTTGTTAATTATTTATACTAATTAAATGTGTCACCTGAAAAAATAATATTGTCGACAGATTATAAAGTATTATCATTGCACATCAAAAAATAAATACATAGAATAAATAGTAATTTCCGTTAACATTTTAAGAAAACACGGTCATCGCCCCTGATATCAGTGTGAACATTTACGTCTGATATACAATGTATAATAATGCAAATCAATACGTGGGGTAATTGTGAATATAGGGTTAACTGTATTGTAATTTTGAAATTTGCGGCGTATATCAGAAAATGATCATGATTATAGGTAGGAAAATCTGTTTAATGGCGACGAGCTAGCGGAGCCATTAAACATGTTTTCCGACCTATCATTTTCTGATATACGTCGCAAAATTCAAAATTACAATGCGGTTAACCTATTTCTAATGCACTCCTTTACTGTTTTGCAAACTTTATCGAGTCTCGTTGGAAAATCGTACCGGATTGCAAGCTGGTTGAGCAGGTCATACCGGACGGATCACACAAATAATATTTTATACGAAGAAAATAGTTCCAACAGAATTACAAGATATTAGCGATTTTTGCATGAATGTATATACGTTTATGTTGATGATTTCATTATTTTTCAATAATAAAAGCAATGAATTCGTGGTTAGGATTATAATTGCCTTATGTACTACTTTGCGCATTTAATGTCACTCCAATGCGATCTCTTATCAACAACATTTCAATGGCGGCCATCTCTGCATCTGTCAAACTTCCCTGATGTTGACACATATTGTGATAACTCGTCTAATAATTCGTGAATTACTACCATTTGAGATGCAAGATTACACAGGATACATACTTTCTCTTTGTGTGAACGATCTATTACTGCCAAAACATATGAAACGTGATCAACGGTGAGAGATTTGTATTTTTTGTTCGCCGTTCGCTTCAGACCATGCAACTTTCGGACCTGTAGCCTATTTCATCAACATTGCAAAGTATACTTTAGTAGCAAAGTATACCTTGAGGGAGAAATTTTCAATTTTATGATAAATTTATTATTTTTTATTATACTGAATTTATTACATTATCACAGCCATTTTGGCTGTGATAATGTAATAAATTCAGTATAATAATTCTGCATACTTTTAATAATCAAATATATGCAGTAGTTAGTTCTATATGAAATAATGCATTTCGGGAAAAATAAATTATTACTCCCTCAAAGTATACTTTGCTAGATAAGTATACTTTGCTAGATAAGTATACTTTGCAATTTTGATGAAATCGGCTACAGGTCACCAGGACGTTTCGGACCAGGACGTTTCATATGCAAGCCAGCTGTGTCTTTGACAATAATACTAGAATACCACTTGGGACATTTTATGTGAGTTACCCCATGTTTTGGTCGGTCATTATGTCGCAGAGTAAATTGACAGACCTCAAACTTAGTATGGGCGTAGGAATACTATATATTGAAATAATTTGCGACCGTTCATCAACAATGATATACCTGTAATGTATGGCCATCAGCCAATCAGATTGCGTGATATTTATAGAGTGCATTAGAATGAATGTTTATTTTACTAGAAAATGTCTCAGGTGATGTATCAAGAACAATTTGTGCCTACTGAGCGGGCATGTACCTTTAAGACGTGTGCAATCAGCTTATATTAGGCCCAGATCAGCCTGCGCATCCGCGCAGTCTGATCTGGGTCTAAGCTGTTCGTAATACGGTCACATAAGTAGCCTTCCTGTCGTCAATAAAATGATTACATTCTAATCAAACTCGATAGCGCTGCACTCCGCACCGGCGTAAAACGTTTCACGTCTAAAAATGCACCCGTTTCCTGACCAGCGGCCACACAGCTCCACAGTGTGTACATAGAGCTATCGCAGTAACGCATCTATCGTCTAGTACCCGGTGAAAATTTCTTGCGCCGGTTACTAGACATACACGTGTTTATACAGTGAAGCATCTTACGCTGGCGCGGAGGGCAACAAAAGTGAAAGCAACCTTATTGACGTCAACAAAATCATAATTTTGAACTTACTAATATTTTAGTCGTACGAAGTTTAGTGAAACGGGCCCCAGGATCTACACTCTTTACATATTGCTGCAGGGTCCATTTTGTCAACCGGTTGTCGATTAATTCAATTCTATGAGTGGATGAATTACGATCAATCACACGAATTGAATGTAAACACACAAAACTCATGTTGACATAAAGCCATTATTCTCATATTCTATTGCACAATTAAATGGACGGCCATGAGTAACGTCTTTCCGCTGAATGTATTTATAACTCGCCGGTTCAATGTTAGTATGACTATGAGGTATATCAGGATTGCCTTGAAAAAATACTATCATCATAGCCCTGTGTAAAATGGTTTAATTGAAAATATGTGACGATACTAGGACCGCTGGGTTGTTTCTATTTTCACCGATATCAGTATATAAGTATCAGATGTTCTATATCTTGTTGAACGGAATAAGATAGGAAATCCGATATTTATGTACCTTTATGGGTGAAGATAGAAACATCCCAGCGGTCCTAGTATCGTCATATCTTCAATTAACCACTTTACACAGGGCCATGATTTAAAAAAAATCCTGATATGCCCCTTTAACCCGAATTTTCTGTCTAACGCAGGGTGACTTACAGACTTGTAAGTCGCCCTGCGTTACAGACATACAATTTGGGTTACTTGAGAAATGCGGCTTATGACATTTATAACCAGTGTAGCTCCTGATCAAATAGCACACTCCTGTGGCCTGATAACGATTTGTATTGCTTGTTAGACGTTTGACGGGTGTTTTATTTATGGAATGGCGAACAGTGCAGATACTGATCAGACTAGTCATCTTTCGATGTCATTTATAGAAAATACCCCAGTTCTTGTAAATCTACATGAACTGTCGCACGTGTTCTCATGTACACACTCACATTGCGTGTCTCAAATTGGTATATATGCCGTATGCTATGATGTGTTATTTCATTTGTATATCCCAGATATCGCCCAACTTGGAACGGCCACTTGAGAAGTCACTAAAGGCGATTAACCCGGTCAGTGTATATATGTGGCTGTGACTGGAGAAATGGGGATTATGCATTATTGACCAGTGTAACTCCTGATCAAATAGCACACTCATGTAGCCTGATAATGATCTTTAATTGTCATACCGCAGATAAGTTTATCGGCTTTTGATTGGCTAGCTTGCCTGGTCATATATATTATATGACCTGCCAAGGCCGTCGGATATAGAGAAATTGCGATTCCCCTCCGGCGCCTCGCGTCCAATGAAGACACATTTTGCAAGCGTCTAGCGATTGCGAATTGTATTTCTCACTAAACACAATAAAACTCAGAACTGATCAATAAAAGTAACAAATTGTACACTCAAAACCAGTCTTTATTGTTTATTTTTCCAAAAATATTCTTCGCTCATCAAACTATGAGCGAAAAATTAGCCAAACTGTCCCGTTTAGTGTTTTCAAATCTCAACACACTTGGCTTCGTGACACGGCTATATTTAGGTCACAAACTATGGGTTCCACATGAAACGCGGCGTAGCAATGACAGCGAATGTTTGGGAACCAGTCGCATTTTTGTAGAGGCGCCAAAGGGAGAGCAGATCGATAGAGCAGTGGAATATAAATTAAATTACACGATATAAAAAAAATGTCATAAATTCGTTTTCGATGGATTTCTTACTCCATATTTAGTTTGTTTTCGTTTAATAAAAAAAAAAAAATGTTCATTTACGCCTTTATATTAAGACTGAGGTAGAAAATTGAATCTCGGATTATTTTTCTTCCTGAAAAAAAACGCAAAGATCAAAAGAAGAGATATGTTTATACGGCCAAATAAAGGATCTGCGGTATGACAAATACGTTATTGTGATTCTATCACAATAACTTATAATATTGGTAGGTAGAAGAATTACAAGCGTTTCATTGATGGAATGGCGAACAGTGAAGATCCTGATCAGACTGTGCGGATGCACAGGCTGATCTGGATCTACACTGGTCGCAAAGCCCCGAAAGACACATTACTCCAGTCACAGCGATATATATGCTGCCATCACTCAGCCTACAGTTTGATTTAATTTGGTAAATGGATTGGAAAACTTGTATTAAAGGTGCATGCCCTCTCAGTAGGCACAACATGTTATTTATATCAGATCCATCATCTAAGACATTTTCTGGCAAAAGAAACATCCATTCGCCATTACCCTACGTATTGATTGACATTATTATACATTTTATATCAGACGTAACTGTCCACACTTATATCAGGGGCGATAACCGTGTTTCCTTAAAATGTTAACAGACATTACTATTTATACTCTGTATTTATTTTTTTATTTGCAATTATCATACTTTGTAATCTGTCCAAAATATTATTTGTTCAGGTGACGCATTTAATTAGTATAAATAATTAAAAAACACTATGCCTCATTTTCATATGAAAATAGCCTGATACCGCCGCGCGTCACTATCAGTAAATAAATATTACTAAATAATTATACCTGTATAGCGGCCTCTCTTTCTCAATCTTTAGAACTGGTAGAATAGTGACACAATTATACACTTATTTAATTTATAAAAAGAACAGTTTGTGCCTACTGAGTGGGCATATACCTTTAACCACTTCAACATGTTTAATTGACCTGCGTAATATCCCGAGTGTTGTCAATTTGGCAACAACAAAACAACACTTTATATGAATAAATCACGCAACTGTAGTTATCACTACAATGTAATATTTTATGCAAAGGTCACAGGAGATTAATTTTATTGGCATGTATTATCCCTCCAAAGTGTTAAAATGGCTGTGATTGGAGAAATGGGTCTTTAAATGGGTTGTGCGACCAGTCTAGATCTACATCAGCCACCGCATCCGATCCGCACATTCTTGTCAGGATCTGCACTGTTCGCCATTCCATCAATGAAACACCCGTCATGCTTCTAACAAGCAATGAATATCGTCATCAGGCTACATGAGTGTGGTATTTGATCATGAGCTACACCGATCACTAATCCTTTAACTCTTTGCATGCTAGCGGCGAAAATATCCGCCAAACGAATTAGGAGTATATGTTTTATTTCTCTCTGTAAATATGTCTTGAAATTTCATTAGAATTGAGTCCTCATGACTCAATTCTAATGAAATTCCAAGACATATTCATGATATTTACGGGGAGAAATACAATAAAATATGATGAATTCTTGTCCGCTAGTTTTGAACTATTTATAGCCCACAGGTTTCCCAGCATGCAAAGAGTTAAGTCCGATTTCTCCTGTCAGGCCCACAAATGACGGTCCGTTCAGAGCACGAGAATCGCCCATGATAGGTATATTGCCCACCACGATGAATTGTGCTTAGTCAGTGGGCAAAGGTTTACCTGACAAGTACCTGATAATTGGCTCGATGTTCATATATGACTATATGTTAACCCTGTCAACCCTGGAAGTCCTATATTGGCTTTTTGTCATATTAATTTTGGACGATTCCATTAAAGGGGCATATCAGTATATTTTTTTTAAAAATACAATAAGAAATCAAAATGTGATATGCCCCTTTAATGATTTTTTTTTTAAATAAACGTGGCAAATGCTGCAGGTCCTGAAGAGACGGCTCGTTACGAGCCGGCTCTTCGGGATCTACAGTGTTTGCACATCTTGGATTACTGGCTTCTAGTGTTGAAAGGGTTAAAATTGTGTGAAATGCGGAGAAAAATTGGCATTCAGAACACGAGTGACTAGTGTGATCTTCATTTGTAAGTGTGCAATATGTGTCTGGTTAGATATATGTATACAGTCACACGGCCATAGCTAGATTTATCTAATGGCAATTAGCATTGACCCTGATCAGACGGCGCAGAAATATGTTTTCAATCACACAATCATAGCTATATTTATCGAATGGCGATCAGCATTGACCCTGATCAGACTGCGCAAGTGCGCAGGCTGATCTGGGGCTAGACTGGTCATCAGTTATAATCATGCAATCATAGACTGAGTAAAAAATATGTATACAGTCACACAAACATGGCTAGATTTACTGAATGGCGACCGGGGTTGGTGCTGGTCAGAATTAGTATTCAGTCACACAGTCACAGCTATAGTTATCGAACTGATCTGGAACTCTGCTGGTCGCACAAACCATCATTTCCCTTTTCTTAACCATGTGCTAAAATATTAACTAATCTCTTGACACAGCACGCATTTCTAGAACATTTTTGTCATAGTATATGTTGTTCGTCATTTAACACTTTGGAATGATAATGGCTGTCAAATACTATGCTAAACAATAAGTCCATGAGGTAGAGACAAGTGGGCACCCAGCCGCGAAAGTCCAACGAGGAACTTCTAGTTTGCCTACCATCGCTATACCGACTGAGCTAGCCGAGCCCAGATACAAACTTTCTTGCCATAGTGACGTACATACTACCATGGAGCGCCAAAATGTGGCAGGGCGAGATAAATGAGCACCCGGCCACTAGACTAGTATTAATAACCCCAGATGCCTGGTGTACCTAGTACTAGGAACCTACCTTCGCTATACCGACTGTGGCTAATCGGGCTGAGATGCACATTTACTTGCTATAGTGACAACATACTATGGAGCGCCAAAATGTAGCAGGGCGAGACACATGCGCACCCGGCCGCTAGACTAGTATTAGGAAACCCAGATGCCTGGTGTACCTACCTTCGCTAAACCGACTGTGGCTAATCGGACTCAGATGCACATTTACTTGCTATAGTGACAACATACCATGGAGCGCCACTATGTGGCAGGGTGAGACACATGTGCACCCGGCCGCTAGACTATTATTAGGAACCCCGGACGTCTGGTGTACCTACATTCGCTATACCGACTGCGGCTAATCGGGCCCAGAGATAAATGAGCACCTGGCCGCTAGACTAGTACTAGGAACCCGGGACCTCAGGTTTACTTATCTTCGCTCTACCGCCTGAGCTAACCAGGCCCAGATGCAAACTTCCTCCCACTATTGACTTACATACCATGAAGTGCCCGCGCTGCCGGCCGCTATACTACAGTGGGGTCAGCGTGTAAGTGCACACACGAACGAACACGACAGGTTGGTTCCAACCTGTCGTGTTCGTTCGTGTGTGCACTTACACGCTGACCGCACTGTAGTACTAGGAACCCGGGACCTTTGGTTTACCTACAATCGCTATACCGACTGTAGCTCACACAACTCGAACGACATTGTGTGGATTCCTTGAGCAGTCCAATCTCCCAAGACCTTTAGTAGAGGAAAGAAATGCTCAAAAGAGGCTTTGGAAATCCAAAATGACTTCCAATATGGCCGACAATTATGTGCATAGGCAGCAGTAACACATACTCGGCCATGTAAAGTATTATATCAATAAAAGCATTTCAAATCTTGACAAAGATATGTTCAACAAAATAATAGAAACAGAATGTATCAGACAATAAACAATCACGAAACACAGTCAAGGTCACAGGAAAGGTCAAAGGTCAAATTATTGTGCAATTTCGCAGCATTTCATCTACTAACTCCAAGGAAGTGTGACCACCCTGTAGCCGATTTCATAAAAAGTGTAAAGTATACTTATCTAGCTAAGTATACTTTGAGGGAGTAATCATTTATTTTTCACATAGAACTAATGACCGCATATATTTGATGATTAAAAGTATGCAGAATTATTATACTGAATTATTACATGTAATATGTAATAAATTAGTATAATAAAAATTAATAAATTGATCCTTACATTCAGAATTTCTCCCTCAAAGTGTACTTAGCCAGATAAGTATACTTTTATTTGCAATGTTGGTGTGTTTGCTCTGAATGACAATGTGGCATTTAGCATGTGTAGTATTTTAGTTTTTGTTTGAAATAACTATTCGCAATGTTATATATGTGCAAAGAAAATAGCACGCTTATGTGAAGCAAACGGTAGTATTATCGTTTTTAGTTACTTTGGTTTCAATGTCGCGCCCATTATATATCGCTGTATAAGAACCAACAACCCGTTGCAATTGGACACCAACTAATATACATGGAATACATTATAATGTAACTATCTAACAACCAGTAGCCTATTTCACCAACATTGCAAAGTATACTTATCTAGCAAAGTATACTTTGAGGGAGAAATTTTCAATTTAAAGATAAATGTATTAATGTTTATTATACTGAATTTATTACATTATCACAGCCATTTTGGCTGTGATAATGTAATAAATTCAGTATAATAATTCTGCATGCTTTTAATCATCAAATATATGCAGTCGTTAGTTCTATATGAATGCATTTCGGTAAAAATAAATGATTACTCCCTCAAAGTAGACTTTGCTAGATAAGTATACTTTGCAATGTTGGTGAAATCGGCTACTGGTGTGCTAGACATACATGTACGTGCGTTTTTGTCGCGTATTGAATGACAGTTGTGTGTTGTTCTTTTACATATCTACACCGTTCATCGAGATTAGTGACTATCTTGATATATAATCATACTAATGTCACCATCTGGCACCACATTTCTTCTTGTGAACTATTAGAAGTAATTTAGAAATAATCTCGTCAGAAATCTGGATATATCAGCGACGAATGTCATTATTTAAAAGTAAAAGTAGGCTACAACGGCATTATCATACCCTTGCCAAACAATAGTCAATACACCACATTACCGCTGATCAGTATGTGCATCGGAACAGTTTGATTTGTACGGAGCCCCGCAGCGACGTAGAATTATTTTTTTATTAATTCGTTCCCACGAAATAACAATTCGTTCTCTCAATTTAACAATTCGTGCATGTGCAGCCTATGCTCAATACATGTAAATCCAATAATGGTTTACAAGAATCAATTGTTAATGTGAAATTTACAGACTATCGTAATTTTGCACTTACAGTTTAATCGTACATTTTTTAGTGAAACGGGCTCCAGTACATAAACAGGCCAAAAATGTCATAAGCCACATTTTACTTGTTCGTGTTATATTCGTAGTCAAGGTTGCTCATGATCACGTGGTTACAACAACAACAACGTCGCCCACTCCAAAGTAAGTATTATTTGATATTTTCCTTAATATGCAACGGATTTTGATGAAATATGTCGCAGCAAACGCGCGTCTTCATGAGATACATTTGGTGGTCTATGGAGTTTGGCACATACTTATGTCGTTTTTGCAAAGAATCGATTTCCGTGTCGGAGACACGGAAATCGATTCTTCGCAAAAACGACAGAAGTTTGGGCAAACATACAGAGACCATCAAATACAGCTTAACAAGACGCGTTTGATGCGCCATATTTCATCAAAATCCGTTACGTAATAAGGACAATATAAAAGAACACGTACTTTGAATCAGATGGATTCTGGAAGTTTCAGTACTTGTTGTTGTTGTTAGTACCACGTGAGCATACACCTTGGTAGTGTTTGCAGCAATGAGTACCAAATGTAGTTATACAGTGGAACCTCTCTAAACAGGACACCATGTAGACACATATATTGGTAGTTTGGATACTTTTCATTGACATATAACTCCGATGGTGCTGTCTGTTCGCGATCGCAAAACACGAACGGCTGTATTGGAGCGGTCATATTTACAGTGGAACCTCTGTAAACCGGATAACATGGTGTCCGGTTTAGAGAGGTTCCAGTGGGTAAATTAATTGCAAAAGTATGTTAGCGAATCAGTAACTAAACTTTGCCACAAATGCCATAAGCCCCATTCTGCTTGTTCATGTCGCAAACTCAAGTTCGGTTTTGTTCGACGCGTGTCCATGTCGCCAAATCAAGTTCTGTTTTTGTTCGACAGGTCCTGGCCTAATAATAGTTAATACTGTAAAAACGCGTGTTCAGATAAAGAGATATAAGTAGACAGGAGCGAATGTCGATAATCCGTCACCTTCCCGAAATTAGCATTATTCTGACTTGACCCCTAAACAATGTTTGTGTCTGTTTTTGTTTGCAAATTAGCTGAAAAACAGATTGGGTGGTAGATTAGATATTCTTTCTTTCAGAAAAAAAATATGCTATCGCATAATAAACTACAGATACGTGCTCTGTAGGATGTCAACAGAATGTTAGGTTGCGTTGCATAGCGACATTACTGTTTCAAAACCAGGGCCGCCTGTTGTTGTTGTTGTTTTTTTTGGTGTTTTTTTAGGTGGGGTTTGTTTTTTTAACAAAATCCAAATACATTAAGTTTCTCTTGTAAATTATATGTAGTGCCAAAAACATTTGGAACTAGAAAAAGTCGATGGCGCGCCATCGCAATATACCCACTTTCCCCAAATGCTAAGTCCGAAAGGGGGAGGTAATCCATGATGGAGGGTCGGATAAAAAATCCGAATTCACTTTGCGCATCAGCACATCAAAACGAAGCTACGAACCAAATATCAGACGCGTAGGTATTAAGGTGAAAAAGTTTTTCGACCTACGAGGAAAAATAGTGAAATTCTAAGTCCGAAAGGGGGAGATAATCCATGATGGAAGGTCCGATCAAAAATCGGAATTCACTTTGCACATCATAACGAAGCTACATATCAAATATCAGAAATGTAGGTATTAAGGTGAGAAAGTTTTTCGACTTACAATGAAAAATAGGGAAATTCTGAGTCCGAAAGGGGGAGATAATCCATGATAGAGGGTCGGATCAAAAATCCGAATTCACTTTGCGCATCTGCACATGATAACGAAGCTACATACCAAATATCAGGCGCGTAGGTATGAAGGTGAAAAAGTTTTTCGAGTTACAAGGAAAAAATGGGAAATTGTGAGTCCGAAAGGGGGAGATAATCCATGATGGAGGGTCGGATCCAAAATCCGAATTCACTTTGCGCATCTGCACATGATAACGAAGCTACATACCAAATATCAGGAGCGTAGGTATGAAGGTGAAAAAGTTTTTCGAGTTACAAGGAAAAAATGGGAAATTGTGAGTCCGAAAGGGGGAGATAATCCATGATGGAGGGTCGGATCAAAAATCCGAATTCACTTTGCGCATCTGCACATGATAACGAAGCTACATAGCAAATATGAGGCGCGTAGGTATGAAGGTGAAAAAGTTTTTCGAGTTACAAGGAAAAATGGGAAATTGTGAGTCCGAAAGGGGGAGATAATCCATGATGGAGGGTCGGATCAAAAATCCAAATTCACTTTGCGCATCTGCACATGATAACGAAGCTACATACCAAATATCAGGCGCGTAGGTATGAAGGTGAAAAAGTTTTTCGAGTTACGAGGAAAAAATGGGAAATTCTGAGTCCGAAAGGGGGAGATAATCCATGATGGAGTGTCGGATCAAAAATCCAAATTCACTTTGCGCATCTGCACATGATAACGAAGCTACATACCAAATATCAGGCGCGTAGGTATGAAGGTGAAAAAGTTTTTCGAGTTACTAGGAAAAAATGGGAAATTCTGAGTCCGAAAGGGGGAGATAATCCATGATGGAGGGTCGGATCAAAAATCCAAATTCACTTTGCGCATCTGCACATGATAACGAAGCTACATACCAAATATCAGGCGCGTAGGTATGAAGGTGAAAAAGTTTTTCGAGTTACAAGAAACGTGACGGACGTACGGACGGACGTACGGACGTACGGACGGACGGACACCCGTGACGAAAACAATATACCCGTTTTTTTTTACAAAAAAAGTGGGTATAATTAGTTTCAGGAAAGATAAAATATCGTGACGGTGAATGTACAGATGGGGCTCATAGGTGGAAGACCCGGACCTGTGACACAAAACAAATATCCATTAAAAGACATTAAATGTAGAATTATTTCGTTTTGGGCAAAATTAGTTTCAGGGAAGCAGAGTAAATTATTGTTTCTTATGTATAAGTTATTATATACACAACATGAAGCAAATGTGACTCATTTCCGATGGATTCAGAATGTTAAATCTATTTTAACTGAAATTGGAGTTCCTGGCGTATGGCTTAGCCAGAACGATGTTAATGCTATCTGGCTGAGCCACTACGCCAGGACTCGGCTTCAGAACCAGTTTATTCAGTCATGGCTCACCAGCATCGATTCATCTTCACGTGGAACGTATAGAATCTTTAAAACAGAGTTTGGATTAGAAACATATTTAATTAATCTCACGGAAAGGTTAAGAAAAACATTGACCAGATTTCGAACTTGTAATCATAGACTGGCGGTCGAAACTGGTAGATGGACAGGTGTGCCGAGAGCAAGCAGGGTCTGCAACAAATGTGGCGCTGGTGCTCTCGGTGACGAGTTTCATTTCCTTTTCGAGTGCCGCTTCTATGATGAAGTTCGAAAATGGTATATCAAGCCATTTTATTTTAGAAGACCAAATATTTAAAAATTCGCACAGCTATTTGAGAAAAAATCTGGAAAGCAATTAAGAAATTTAGCTATTTTTATAAGAAATGCTTTATGGTTATAATGACTAGTGAGCTTATACATATGCATTTTGTATTTTTACCCATCGTTGTATTATGTAATCTATTGTATACCTCGTGTGTCACGTATGTGGCTTAGAGTGAATAAAATGTATTGTATTGTATAAACAATCCATTACCCCACCCACTTGGTCTCATACAGTACTACATGTATATGTATTTTAATGGGCATTTGTTTGTGTCACAGGTCCGAGTCTTCCACCTGTGTTGGGGCTTATGTTATTGGCGTCCGCTCAGTCTAAGAAGTGATCGTAGCTAGTTATTCCCCTTTGCAAATCTATTTATAGAGATCCGGTCCTCTGCTGTATTTCAGCGTTTATATCTTACTGAATTGCACATAAATTGAGTTTTGCGAACAGAGTAGACCCAGATCAGACTGCACATATGTGCAGTCTGATCTGGGTCTACACTGTTGGCGATAATATTAATAAGTGTGAAAATATTAATCTTGCAAATAATGCAGCCCAGGATCAGATTGTACAAACATATAATAAGATGACCTGGATCAACACTAGTCGAAATCACTATATTGACCCCTTTTCACAACAAACCATGCCACGGTCGCTCTTTGTACAAACAACGTTACAAGGCCCTAAACTACACAATTTGGACCGGATTTCAATACATAAATTCAACGGGAGATAACGAGCTACGGATCCCTCATTAGACGGTCTCTGTGCGCGAGCAGTCCGAGTCTTTAAAGGAAAGTCTGGTTTAATATAAATCCACTCACAATCAGCGCTGCACTGAACACAGCAATAACAAAACAAAATAATAAAGCAACAAACAAGCCATAATGAATGGCGAATGATGCAGCAAAGTGAGTGAGCAAAGCGTACTGTTCAAAGTACGCTTGCAAGGAGGTAAGGCGGCAATGGTACCGCCCTGGAACGTTCACTGAAGGCATTATTTAATTAAAGATACATGCCCATTCAGTAGGCATAAACTGTAATTAAATGAGTGTACAAATTGTGTCACTATTCCACCAGTTCTAAAAGGTACGAGCGTAAATGTAAATGCTTTGATTTAACGACGGCACTGGTTCGATGACCTTGCATGTCGGGACCGACTATTTAAGTCCACATCCGATAGGACTAGGCTATCACGCCCAAGGCCCAAGACACGCCGAATCGGCCAGTGTCGGGATTGGAACTCGGGACCTTTAGATCAGTAGTCTGATGCCCTACCACTGAGCTATTGCGGCTGACCACAAAGTACGAGTGCCCGCTATACAGCTATAATCATTTCGTAATATTTATTGTACTGATAGTGACGCGCGGTGGTGTCAGGCTATTTTCATATGCAAATGAGACATGATATTTTTTTAATTATTTATACTAATTAAATGCGTCACCTGGAAAAATAATATTTTCGACAGATTAATCATTGCACATCAAAAAATAAACAGAGAATAAATAGTATGTCCGTTAACATTTTAAGGAAACACGGTTATCGCCCCTGATACCAGTGTGGGAATTTACGTCTGATATAAAATGTATAATAATGCCACTCAATACGTGGGGTAATGGTGAATGAATGTTTATTTCTATGATATAAAGAAACGTTTGTGGCTATTGAGTGGGCATGTACCTTCAATGTGGCGGTTGAAAACTGATTAACGAGACGCCGAACACCTCACCGTTTACCTTTCCATCATGCTTCACAAGCAATATAGTACATGGATGATGTTTCTATGGCATATATAACAGCCAAAAAAACCAGACCATATCTCTTTAATATACATATTCAGGTTAATTTGACTGATTGATTGATTGATCGATTTGTTCGTTCGTTCATCAAAATAGGCTATTAGTTGCATGTAGTTATAAGCTAAGCAAGTTAGAAGAGCTTGACAGTTAACCCTTTGAACCCGAAATCCCGCTATATCGGTTTATGCAAAAAGTGCAGATCCAGATGAGCCGGCTCGTAACGAGCCGTCTCATCAGGATCTGCACTTTTTGAAAGTAATTTTAATATTTTTGAGAACAAAAACACCCCCTTTTCATAAATTGACGAATCTGAAAATCATTTTGTGACCATTGGATTGGTCGGAACATTAGCATATCACAGTCCATTACCAGTTCCTTAGGGTTGAAAGGGTTAATTAAACTCCCAAAGGATACAGCAGAAATGGAAACAAATTTAAACTTACCCTTTAATGCCATGTACATGTATGTGTACTTCTTTCACGGACGCATTGTTGGTGCTTATGCTAATTCAGATTCAGAGTCCGGAATAAAAATGTCCACACCATACAGCAGCGAATTATATAATCCGAATCGGCTTCACAGCGGCACTACAGTGGAATAACTAAATGACTTATCTTCTCGCATAAAATTGGCGTTTACAATGTAATAACACCGTATATTACAATCACAATACACTAGTGTAATACATACCAGACACGCCATGTGATTTTGTACCTTGGGAGATCTGTGTACTTTCATGAATTGCATTTACAAAATTTACAATATTTTCCGTAAATGCCATAAAAAGTTTGACAACATTTTCAAGTACATAATTCCGCATTTACTCAACTTTTGACTTTATTTCTGAAAAATATTGTAAATTTTGTAAACGTATTTAATGAAATTACGCAGATCTCCGAATGTACAAAATCACATGGCGCGTCTCATATGTAAAGAAAACATGCTAGGTTAGCAGTACATCTTCAATGCATGATGTTGCACTTATGTAATAATATAATTTAACTCTTTTTTCTTTTCTTTTTTACATGATGTTTAAACGAGTTGACTGATTTCATAAGAAACGAGGCTATGCCTCGTTTCTTATGAAATAAGTCAACTCGTTTAATAAAAATTGTACTTAATCCTCACTCATGTAATATCCTCTAAAATGATCTTCATTCCTTGTTGTATTTATTTTAAAATGTACTACACAATATCGATACCTCGACAAGAGTGTTATCACTAAACAGACACTTATAAACACGGTGTAAAGCCAAAAACTGAACGAATATTGTATACTAGTAGTTTAGTCTCAGTATGTAAATACATGCCTTCTACCGACCTGTTTATTATATTAATATTTGCTTAAGTAATTGTATGCGCATAAGTATAAATCATATCTTAAGGATAAGTCACATTGAGCCTAAATTGCGTCTGTCTGTTTTAGAAACTGGAATGTGTAGATCGACAAATGTGTTCAATACCGCGGGTGCCGGCCAGATAGCTGTCTTGAAAGCGTTATCCGTTCGTGAAAGGCCTTTTATCTGACACCCCAGATGAACCCACGGTTATATGAGCCAGAATTTAATAATTCCCACCTTTTCTCATCTCCGTGTTTCTCCGAAACTGATACCGAAAAAATACGATAGTTTCCGTAAATGACGTCGAAAGATGGCAAAAATATCAGAGCACATGCGGACTTAATGTCCGCATGTGCACTGGTATTTTTGTCAACTTTCGACGTCATTTGCGAAATATATCACAAATCTTGGAAATCAATTCTCATAAGCGATAGTGCTGAAAATCTCATATAATGCTTGGTTATGTTTGAATAGCTATTGATTTAGCCTATTGATGTTTACTGATCGTAATATTTGTTTTAAATAATTCTTTATAGAAGCCTTTAGATAATCGCCCGTTTACCTTAACTGTTTATTCTGGCCGATGTCCGTACATAAATACACTTTTTAAACAAAACGGCCTCTCATAAAACATATCAACGATCGCAGTTTCGATTTGTTACGCGAATGTAATGGGACATTTTTAGACGTTTTCCAAACAAATATGTCCTTGTTAAAGGCACATGCCCACTCAGTAGGCACAAACCTATATCTCCGATAAGGGTTTACGCTGGTTTCAAATGGGCAAAGCAGTTGCAGAGATATAGTATAAGAAAAAACTTTAACCAACAAACTTAACCAAAAACTTTAACCAAAAAACTTAACCAAAAACTTCAAAGTAATTTGACCTTGACATTGGGCAC
This sequence comes from Conchocele bisecta, assembly GCA_029237695.1. NCBI lineage: Eukaryota > Metazoa > Mollusca > Bivalvia > Lucinida > Thyasiridae > Conchocele > Conchocele bisecta. The sequence continues at coordinate 40,509,590 of CM055266.1, read as the reverse complement.
AGGGGCCGCACGGGAGAGGGGTAGAATGAAAATATAGATGATGATAAACATCCATGTGAAGTTTCAAGGTAATGGGCAAAGCAGTTGCAGAGATATAGTATAACGAAAAACTTTAACCAAAAAACTTAACCAAAAAAACTTAACCAAAACCTTTAACCAAAAAACTTAACCAAAAACTTCAAAGTAATTTGACCTTGACATTGGGCACAGGGGCCGCACGGAGTGGGGTAGAATGAAAATATAGATGATGATAAACACCCATGTGAAGTTTCAAGGTAATGGGCAAAGCAGTTTGCAGAGATATAGTATAACGAAAAACTTTAACCAAAAAACTTTAAAAAACTTAACCACAACTAACCAAAAAACTTAATTCAAAAACGTTTACAAAACACAATAACACTAACAAAAACTTTAACCACTTAACCAAAAAACTTAACCAAAAACTTACCAAAAACTTCAAAGTAATTTGACCTTGACATTGGGCACAGGGGCCGCACGGAGGGGGTAGAATGAAAATATAGATGATGATAAACACCCATGTGAAGTTTCAAGGTAATGGGCAAAGCAGTTGCAGAGATATAGTATAACGAAAAACTTTAACCAAAAAACTTAACAAAAAACTTAAACAAAAAACTTTAACCAAAAAACTTACTTAACAAAAAACTTAACCAAAAACATTAACCAAAGAACTTAACAACCAAAAACTTCGAAGTAATTTGACCTTGATATTGGGCACAGGGCCGCACGGGAGGGGGTAGAATGAAAATATAGATGATGATAAACACCCATATGAAGTTTCAAGGTAATGGGCAAAGCAGTTGCAGAAATATAGTATAAGGAAAAACTTTAACCAAAAAACTTAACCAAAAAACTTAACCAAAAACTTTAACCAAAAAACTTAACCAAAAACTTCAAAGTAATTTGGCCTTGACATTGGGCACAGGGGCCGCACGGGAGGGGGGGGGGGTAGAATGAAAATATAGATGATGATAAATACCCATGTGAAGTTTCAAGGTAATGGGCAAAGCAGTTGCAGAGATATAGTATAACGAAAAACTTTAACCAAAAACTTTAACCAAAAAACTTCACCAAAAAACTTAACCAAAATCCTTAACCAAAGAACTTAACCAAAAACTTTAACCAAAAAACTTAACCAAACAACTTAACCAAAAACTTTAACCGGACACACGTACGTACGTACGTACGTACGTACGTACGCCAAAGTGCCGATTATATCGCGCTTTCCGCAAGCGGGCGCGACAAAAATTAAGTTTTTGACCGACATCTTGGATTATGAAAAATGCTCATGGGTAGCTGAGTATCTTCCGTCGGATTCCAATAATATAGGCCCTGAAGAAGCAAAATCACTTAAAGCCTATTGTATATACGCCAAGTCCGGGTCCCATGGAAGTTCGGCCCGACTAATATGTTATTACTAATGATAATCTTTCCATTTTCCGACACATTCAACATTGGCATATTTTGTTCGATCTCAACCCTAATGCTCTTCACCTATGAGCATCCGATCAGGGTTTACGCTGGTTTCAAATGTCAAGCCAAGCATACAATTTCTTCAGTCACAAACACATATAATAAAATACGTGAGCAATGATCAACATTAATACTTAATTAACCCTTTCCCTGATAGAAATGACTTTTCACGCCTCTGCAGAAGATGTCTTTTGAAAACATTGTGGGAAAAGGAGAAATTGCTTGTAACAAGCAATTTCTCCTTTTCCCACAATGTTTTATACTCTATCAGATAATTTAACCATCACTTGATCCAGCATTTGATTCTTTTATTCAGATGTTTTGGATTTGGAAGAGTCGAAATATCGCAAAACAGGGAAAGGGTTAATTAATGTATACCATAGGCTCGCCTGTATATAAGTATATATATTGTATATATATACTTGTAAACGCTCCATTGGTCCTTTGCACTCCCAATACACAACGTCGCACTATTTTTCAATACGACTTGACCTTTATTTGTGTTTTAATTATACAATTCAATACATAATTATTATTATTCTGTTACAAGTACATAGTGCGGACTATGACTTATAATTTATTGTTTAACTTAGGATAATAGCGATGTTAACGATCATTGAATTGATTTGAATATCAACTAGCCCACTATGGCAAGGTGTATGATCACGTGGTTACAACAACAACAACAATGACTGAAAGTGTTGAAAGCGCGCCCACTCCAAAGTAAGTATTATTTGATATTTTCCTTAATATGCAACGGAGTTTGATTCAATATGGCGCAGCAAACGCGTCTTCGTGAGCTGTATTTGGTTGTCCATGGAGTTCGGCACATACTTTTGTCATTTCATTGATGGTATGTGCTAAAATCAAATACGTCACTACCATAATATTGCAGACAGTCAGACACTCGATGCTAATCCGTGGCATGTAGTAATAACTAATCATTAGCGTTGCACTCCTGGGGCCCGTTTCACTAAACTTCGTACGAGTAAAATGTTCGTACGTGCAAATTCAGGATCAATTGATGAATTTACATTTATTGAGCATAGGCTGTAAATGTAAATCCAATAATTGTTTTCAAGAATACATCATTAATGTAAAATTTACAGACTATTATAAATTTGCACTTACGAACATTTTAGTCGTACGAAGTTGAGTGAAACGCGCCCCTGGGTCGCAAGACTACATGGGACCAAGTACACTTTGTGGTTTTCATTGGTAAATACTGATATGAAGAAGTCGGAGAGTACATGTGCTTTTCGTTTGTCTGTGTCTGATATTTTAGATTTATTTTCGTAGTATACCGTAAGTTTGGGCTATTAGTATTTGTCTTTTCTAGCAAAGTATACTTTGAGGGAGTAATCATTTATTTTCCCCGAAATGCATTATGTCATATAGAACTAACCACTGCACATAGTTGATGATTAAAAGTATGCAGAATTATTATACTAAATTTATTACATTATCACAGCCAAAATGGCTGTGATAATGTAATAAATTAAGTATAATAAAAATTAATAAATTTATCCTTAAATTGAAAATTTCTCCCTCAAAGTATACTTTGCTAGAAAAGTATACTTTGCAATGTTGGTGAAATCGGCTACTGATTTCAGACCTCAAACCCGGATTTTGAAGAATTAGTGTGCACATCGATACCTAAAACCATGGTTTGAGAACTCAAACCCGGGTTTGAATAATTGCTGTGCATTTGATGAATCCTAGACCCGGGTTTGAGGTCTCTATTTATGTGTCAAACACACAATAGTTGCTCAAACCCGGGCTTAAGAAAAACTACCTGTTACGATCTCGATTGGTGGTTATTCTTCAAACCCTGGTTTGAGGAGCTCAATCCCGGGTTTGGAGATCAACCCCGTGTTTGAGGAATTATTGTGCATTTGGCCTGTCATAGTTTTTCGCTTTATAATAACAGTTATACGAGGGACGAATTTCACAATCGCCTCTTCATAGATATGTGTAAATGTTCTCCATTGATTGTCTACATTATGCACAATTAACGACGCTTCCAAGTTAACATTATAGGAATGAATGGCCTTTTTGTGGAATTTATCGTGGTATAAACTTGGAAAAGTCGCGGGAATATTGGACGAAGGCCGGAAGGCCTCGACCAGTATTCCCGCGACTTTTCCAAGTTTATATCCCCGATAAATTCCACAAAAATGCCATTCATTCCTTATAATTCCAGCATTTGAAACAAATTCATCAAGAAAATGTGTTTATTTTCCGTTTTCTTAAGAATTATTTTAACTGTGCCTCACGGTTACGGAAATTAGTTCGGCGTGGGAGTTTACTTGGATATAAATTTTGGACAGAGACTTGCTACGGGCCAATCAAATGTTAGGGAATTGTGTAAATATTTTTGTGCTGGAATTATTCATGTATCCTCTATTTAGGGTTGTTAACTTGTTAATAAACTTACATGGTCATATGGCATATGTACACAATATTCAACATCAACAGTGGCATATACATTATAGTGTATGTGTATCAATCGCAATTTTACCCAATAGTTGCATCAGTTTGCCCCGCAGGCGTGTCAAGTTGCTACATTTTTTTCTGCAATTCATAAAACTGTCCATATATCTTTCTTACATGAAAACAACAGAACAGTATTGCTGAAAGCTATCACACATCATAATCTCTCAAAACATAGTTTAAACATTGAAATAGCCGAACATACGTCGTAGTATTTAGTTAGTTTTCTTATATATAAGTGTAGGAATTCGCTCGCAGACCTTCCATACCCAGGCATATTCTTGAGCCCAGGAAATTTGTCAAACCAATGGCCGTTGGTCCGTTTTCCTTGCCGAATTTATTATTAGTTGTAATGCAGTAGAAACGTGCGCTTTAATTTAAAGATGTTATGAGACGGTTAATTTAACCTAGCTAGTTCAATTTTCCTATCGCACTGTACCGGTATGTCCGACCGTGTTAAGGGCTGAGTATCTGTGGATATGATATATGGAGACTCAGTCGTAACAGCTAGTGTTATACTATATAATGATGCTATTTGATTGTTGGTCAGGGTAAAGCAGATCAAGCAGATAGGATCCAAATGGGGTTGGGTTATGCACATTATGATGTGATACTTATGGGGCCCAGTTACGGTCGTTTCGCAGCTTATCGCTATCGACGAAATGCTATTATTCGAATTTAATTGCGGAAACATAGCGTTTATCTTTTATTATTTGGTTAGATATGACAATTCGTTACACTCATTCTGAAGACGAGGGGAGAAGAGAAGATACAACCCGTCGGTATGGTATTTGCCCATATATTTGTGAGATGCAGTGAGTGACGTGTATGTGCCAGTATCAGGCTAGCAGTTGTTATTAGCCGATCTATTTATAGATCGGCTAATATCTTGGTTATCTGCGATTTGTGAAAAAAAATTGTAACCACCCTTTTCTCCTATATTCTGTAATCTACAAATGCGAAATTTGTTGTATCACTACCAAATTTCATCAACCGGATTACTTTTCATTTTTGGCCATTATCTCTGTTGAAAACTTTAAATATAGCGAAATAACACAATTTGGTTATAAATAAACGTTTTCACTACAAGAGTTCGGTAAACTAAAATTAGGCGGTTTGCAATTTGGCTATAAATAAAGTTTTAACTACAAGAGTTCGGTAAACAAAAGTTAGGCGGTTTGTAATTTGGCTATAAATAAACGTTTTATCTACAAGAGTTCGGTAAACTAAAGTTAGGCGGTTTGCCTTCTAGTCCACGGGCAATTGTAGTTATATATATATAAGATTCTGGCACCTCGTGTTAATTTATGGCACCCGGTATGTTTATAAACTTGAATGTATAAGGTTTCCAAAAAATCCGGGTGCCATTTTTTAAACCAAGTTCAAGGTCATTTCAAGGTCATTGAACTTTATGCTTGACGGAAGTCGAAAATTGCCAATATATGAGTCAATAGGTCATGGTCCTTAACTTGGAAATTGGTGTGTAAGTTGTTAAAAAACATTTCTGATGGATATATTAAAGAACTTACGTAAACTACACTAATATTCAGTATATAATTATCATATTTTCAAGATGGCCGCCAAAAATCGGGTATTTATGAGATATTTCGGGGTTTATTGACTTGCTGACAAAGATTTGTGAAATACTAAGCGCCTTCACCTATATTCAAAGGTTAATTCTTTCAACTGGAATAGTATTGTTTACATTTGACTACCATAAGTATTGCTATGATCAGATAGTAATGATAACTAAATATAACTGGGAGAATTTGGTTGGGGAGGAAATCAACACTTGTCTCACTTTTCCCTGAAATTCCGTAATTAATAAAATGTGGACATATATTGAACCCTGATTTGATCGGCTAATAACATCATGCTCTGCATGACTTTTCATTTATATATTAGCCTTCTGATCTAATTCTAGCAGCTTATATTTTCGTGGAATTGATAAAGAAATGGCCACGTACCATACCGCAGGTCATGGTCCGAAATTTTAAAATTTGATTTTATACCATGCATAACACAGTTAATGATGTTTAATCTAGAGTAATGCGGGCGGCCAATGTAAGCCTAAAATGCATTACGCTGAGCTCTCCGGGAAACTAGAGTAAACGGGAGAAAACCACCTGACTTCATACTAGAATGGGAAGTTATATAAAGACGGTCAGTACAGTATAGGAATGAATGGCCTTTTTGTGGAATTTATCGGGGTATAAACTTGGAAAAGTCGCGGGAATACTGGACGAAGGCCGGAAGGCCTCGTCCAGTATTCCCGCGACTTTTCCAAGTTTATATCCCCGATAAATTCCACAAAAAGGCCATTCATTCCTTATAATTCCAGCATTTGAAATAAATTCATCAAGAAAATGTGTTTATTTTCCGTTTTCTTAAGAATTATTTTAACTGCGCCTGACGGTTACGGAAAGTAGTTCGGCATGGAGTTTACTGGGATATAAATTTTGGACGGAGACTTGCAACGGACCAATCAAATGTTAGGGAATTGTGTAAATATTTTTGTGCTGGAATTATTACGCTATGAATGTCCCTACAATAGGAAAAAAAATTAGTGTTACAACTTGCACTGGTTGCCCATACATTATACATATTTACTTCAGTGTGTTTTCACATGTGAACAGCAGTCATAACTGTAGCCTATTTCACCAAAATTGCAAAGCATACATATCGAGAAAAGTGTACTTTGAGGGAGTAATCATTTATTTTCCCCGAAATGCATTATTTCATATAGAACTAACGACTGCATATATATGATTATTAAAAGTATGCAGAATTATTTTACTGAATTTATTACATTAGCACAGCCAAAATGTAATAAATTCAGAATAATAAAAAATTAATAAATTTATGATTAAATTGAAAATTTCTCCCTCAAAGTGTACTTAGCAAGATAAGTATACTTTGCAATGTTTGTGAAATAGGCTACTGGTATGTATTATAGCGCGTATTGACACATGTTGGACAGAGCTAAATCACATACTAATACTTAGTTAACATGTATTTATACCTGTGCTTGTTAGCACAGGGGCGGATCTGGAAGGGGTTCCGGGGTTGCAACGGAGTCACGGAGTTTACATAGATCACAGTGTATCACCAGTTGGAGTCTGAATTTAAATGCCCTAAAACACATGACATCAGTACGTTTCAACCCGAGTCCGTTTTGAATTGTTCATGGCCATTCGCTCCATTTCATTCAATTTGTTTTCATTCCCTTAAGTTTCCATTTGGATGTTTCGGAACTTTTCCTTATATCTACGCATAGAAGACTTTGTAAACAAAAGTGAAAATGCGAAATGCTGTATTTATTCCAATTTCATGGCATTTCTTTTTGATGATCACATACACTGAAGGTGATTATTGTTCTCCTCAATCTCAATAAGGTTCGTGTGTCCGCTATACCTAGAGGTGTGTACCTAAAATCCACTGTTTGATCATCACCGTAGCTATTTCTGTCTCCACACCACAGCACAGGCAATGTTGAATATACCCCACCCACTTGAATTCATGTAGTATAAACTCTATCTATACAGATTGCATACAATGGAATTATTTTAGTAGCCCTGTGCACCACAGCGGCTCCACTACAGTTCAGTTCAACAGTTGCCGAGTTGACAAGCATTTTGTGGTAGCAATGACATATGCCTCTTTAAATCATATTCCCGATATTACTCCCATATCATATATCTACAAGGTTGGACATTCGCCATCTTTTCAACCAACGGAAGTGAATTAATTACCTTATAATTCCAGCACAAAAATATTTACACAATTCCCTAACATATTTTGATTGGCCCGTAGCAAGTCTCAGTCCAAAATTTATATCCCAGTAAACTCCCACGCCAAACTACTTTCCGTAACCATGAGGCGCAGTTAAAATAATTCTTAAGAAAACGGTAAATAAACACCTTTTCTTCATGAATTTATTTCAAATGCTGGAATTATAAGGAATGAATGGCCTTTTTGTGGAAATTATCGGGGATATAAACTTGGAAAAGTCGCGGGAATACTGGACGAGGCCTTCCGGCCTTCGTCCAGTATTCCCAGTATTCGTCCAGTATTTTCGTAAGCCGCATTTGTCACTAATCACGGAAATTCTCACGGTCAGTTTCCCGAACATTTTTTGCAGAAGACACCTATTAGTCAAATGGAGAAAAATGTTCCACATCGCCCTTGGTCATGTAAGGTTTTAATCAAATTTGTTAGAATACCTTCAAAATGTTGTATTTCAGCTATTCCCATTGTTGTCCACTCATAAAAACATCATTATTCAAAAATATTTACAAAGCATTGTTCTGTCCGTCTGCGTCACTGGATTCTTTAGCCATTTTGAGAAGTCAAGGTCATGTAAACACAGACTGGTAGCTGTCAAATTACCAGAATAGAGCTTCTCATTATACTGGGGGGTCTTATATGAAAAACAATAAAAAAAAACTAACATAATTTAGGGACGTAGCTAGCCAATTTGAATCTGCAGGCCCGGTTGACGACTTCGAGCACCGTTGGTGCGAGTATGCTAGGGGAGCATGCCCCCCCCCCCCCCCCCAGAAAAAAAAATTCGAAACTAGAAGGTAAATGATGCACTCTGGCACATTATTTTTTCCATTTTCTCGAAAATTCTGCAGGTCCAGGCCTGCAGTGCCTTAATGCAGCTACGCGCCTGGAATTATATTTGATTACACAGATGTAGATATAAACTCTGTGTTTTTAGTATAATTTATTGTTCTGTTGATTATAAAAATGCTCAGAATAATATGCTACAGGTACATTACACTAGTACCACTTCCGTTGGTTAAAAAGATGGCGAGTGTCCTACCTTGTAGATATTTAATATCAGAATAAAATTAGGTATGATTTAAAGAGTGTTTTGTCGTTCATACCACAAAGTGCCTGTGCTCCACAGGCACTTTTGCCGAGATGACCGATTCCATGGTAAAATAATCTCTTATTTTTACACCAAAATTAAGAACTGTACTACTCCCTTTAATTTGTCAGAAATATGCTTATCTTTATTGCAACATCTTACGATAATTAAGAACATAGCACATTAATTTATCATTGTGTATCCGAGTCTTCCACCTATGAGCCTGATATGTTGATGTTTCCTTTTCAGATGTGGACATGTGAAGACCTGGTTATTCTGCTCAGTTTGGTAGCCAGCGTCACATGCACATTCTTCCATTGTAAGTACTTGAATACACGATATGTGTCGGTGACTGGAGAAACGGGGCTCAGCGCACCAGATAAGCTGCATATTTGCTTTAATAATTATACCCAATTAAAATTTCCAAAAACCCTATTGAAATCAGAAGTAGCGAGAATCAAAAAGCAATTACAATTTTGTGGTACATTTATCATGCTGCAGAAGACAATAAACAGACCACAATTATAGCATAATTTTCTTATTTTCCATGAAAATACATCTTGTTATTTCATTAGAATTGTCTCCAAGGAGACAATTCTAATGGAATGCCAAGACATGTTTTCATTTCGAAACTAACTATTCAATAATTGCTGTCTGTTGATGTGTAAACAGTACTGTGATTTTGTTTTACCCAATTAAAATGTTTAAATACCCAATTGCTTCAGAAATGCTGGAGTGAAAATACTCAATTACTAATTCCTTATCTGGAGCGCTGGGGGGCTTATGCGTTTAACGGTCATGTCATCGTTAACAGATACACATTTGTATAAATCAAATCTGTTCAGTATAAATCAAATCCATTTGTGTATGTGACCGGAGAAATGGGTCTGATGGGTTTTGTGGCAAGTGTAGGTCCAGATCAGCCTGTGCATCGTAATGAAACATGCATCGTTTCTGACAAGCAATATAGATTGTTACATGGCTACACGTGTGTGCTATTTGATCAGGAGCGACACTGGTAGCAAATCCCATGGGCTGATTCAAGGGGGGGGCGGACCCGGCGCGCGCCCCCCTAAAATTTGCCGAGTAAAGATGTTTTACAAGTTACAAGGCACGTTTCTACGTACATACTGTGACAGTGTCAATATGTTAGCTCCAAAATGTGCCAGAACGGAGGAAATACGATGTAGCGCTATCCCGAGCTCTGCTCCAAAACTGTATTCCAAAATAGTTACGCCCCGCCCCCCCCCCCCACCCCCCCCCCCCCCCCCCCAACCCGAATCCTGGATCCTACGCCGAGATTCCTATAGGGACCCCCCTAAGTGCGTCGACAGACCACATTTTTAGCTCGCCTGCACGAAGTGCAGAAGAGCTTATAATTAACTTATAATGGCATACCCCCGGCGTCCGTCTGTGTCAGCGTCGTCCACAAACTTAACGTTGGGTAAAGTGGGTACCTTGTTTCTATAACTTATGTTTCTTTCATGAATCACCTTGTTACATGGACATGCATTCATCTTAAGGGTAAATGACCCTATATCATACCTGTAGCAAATCATGACCCACGCCCATGCCCTTACCCCAAGGTCAAGGTCACAAACTTGGCACATTCATAAACTTAACGTTGGGTAAATATGTTTCCTTTCATTACCTAATTTCTCTGTTCCTTCCATGACACCTTGTATCATACAAATGCCCATTCCTCAAGATGGACCCTCTATCATGCTGTAGCATCCATGACCCACCACCCAGTCCTTTACCCAAGGTCAAGGTCACAAACTTGGCACATTCATAAACTTAATGTTGGGTAAATGTCTGATAACTTCTGTTTCCTTTCATGGAACACCTTGTTATTTCATACATGCATTCCTCAGATGACACTCTATCATGCTGTAGCAAATCCATGACCCACCACCCAGCCCTTACCCCAAGGTCAAGGTCATAAACTTAACGTTGGGGTAAATGTCTTATAACATCTGTTCCCAAGGTCAAGGTCACAAACTTAGCATGTTCATAAACTTAACGTTGGGGTAAATGTTGTGTAACTTCTGTTTATTTACAGGGAACGCCTTCATATTTCATACATGCATTCATCTGATGATACTCTATCGTGCTATAGCAAATTCATGACTCACCGCCCACCCCTTTCCCCAAGGTCAAGGTCACAATCTTAGCACATTCATAAACTTAATGTTGGGGTAAATGTATTATAACATCTGTTTCCTTTCATGGAACGCCTTGATATTTCAAATATGTATTCATCTGATGATACTCTATCATGCTATAGCAAATCCATGACCCACCGCTCATCCCTTACCCCAAGGTCAAGGTCACAAACTTGGTACATTCATAAACTTAACGTTGGGGTAAATGTCTGTTTCCTTTCATGGAACGCCTTGCTATTTCATACATTCCTCAGATGACCATCTGGCATGCTGTAGCAAATCCACAACCCACCACCCAACCCTCACCCAAAAGTCAAGGTCACAAACTTAGCATGTTCATAAACTTAACGTTGGGGTAAATGTTGTGTAACTTCTGTTTCTTTACACTTTGAACACCTTGATATTTCATACATGCATTCATCTGATGATACTCTATCGTGCTATAGCAATCCATGATCAACCACCACCCCTTTCCCCAAGGTCACGGTCACAAACTTAGCACATTCATAAACTTAACGTTGGGGTAAATGTCTTATAACATCTGTTTCCTTTCATGGAACGCCTTGATATTTCATACATGCATTCCTCAGATGACCCTCTATCATGCTGTAGCAAATCCACAACCCACCACCCAACCCTTACCCAAAAGTCAAGGTCACAAACTTAGCATGTTCATAAACTTAACGTTGGGGTAAATGTTGTGTAACTTCTGTTTCTTTACACTTTGAACACCTTGATATGTCTACATGCATTCATCTGATGATACTCTATCGTGCTATAGCAAATCCATGATCAACCTCCACCCCTTTCCCCAAGGTCACGGTCACAAACTTAGCACATTCATAAACTTAACGTTGGGGTAAATGTCTTACAACATCTGTTTCCTTTCATGGAACGCCTTGATATTTCATACATGCATTCATGATGATCTCTGATGACTCTATGTGCTATAGCAATTCCATGACCCACCGCCCACCCCTTACCCCAAGGTCAAGGTCACAAACTTGACACATTCATAAACTTAACGTTGGGGTAAATGTCTGATGACAACTGTTTCCTTTGATGGAACGCCTTGATATTTCATACATACATTCCTCAGATGACCCTCTATCATGATGTAGCAAATCCACAACCCACCACCTAACCCTTACCCCAAGGTCAAGGTCACAAACTTAGCATGTTCATAAACTTTACATTGGGGTAAATGTTGTGTAACGTCTGTTTCTTTACACTTTGAACGCTTTGATATTTCATACATGCATTCATCTGATGATCCTCTATTGTGCTACAGCAAATCCATGACCCACCCCACCCCATTCCCCAAGATCAACATCATACACTTAACGTTGGCGTAAATGTCTTTTTATAACTTCTGTTTCTTTACAGGGAACACCTTCATATTTCATACATGCATTCATCTGATGAATACTCTATTGTGCTACAGCAAATTCATGACCCACCCCCCCCACCCCCCACCCCACCCCTTTCGCCAAGGCCAAGGTCACAAACTTAGCACATTTATACATGCATTCCTCATGTGAATAGCTATCATGCTATAGAAAATCACCAACTTAGTGTGTTCATAAACTTAACGCTGGGTTAAATTTTGTTTTCCTTCTCTTTTCAGGGAGCGCATTGATATTTCATACATGCATTCATCTTAATATGCTATATCATGCTATATCGAATCCATGACCCACCTTCCACCACTGACCTCAATGTCAAGGTCCACCGCACACCCCTTATCCCAAGATCAAGTTATATAATATTCATGTTTTTTATACAACTGTGACAAGTTTGAATGAAGGCTGCCAACAGGCGAGCTTCGTTGTCTTCTGACAACTCTTGTTACTTTCTCCGGTAACGGCCACATACATGGCTGAAATTGAATTTGTGGAAAGTGTAGCTCCTGCTGTCAAGACTCCTGCAGCCATATAGGGATCTATGCTACATGGCAGTGGCTTATGGGTTTTGCGACCAGTGTAGATCCAGATCAGACTGTGCATACGCACAGTCTGATCAGGATCTGCACTGTTCGCCATTCCTCAATGAAACACCCGCCATCCTTTTAACAAGCAATATATATCACTATCAGGTTACACAAGTGTGCTATATGATCAGGAGCTACACCATGGGCAGATCCAGCATTTGGAGAACGGGGGGAGGGGGGTTGTCTAGTTGCGAAGGTAACTCTTGCAATCTACTCCTGTACCGTCCGTAGCTAGTTTCAGGTGGTACGGGAGTAATTGCAAGAGTTACCGTTCGCAATTAGGGGGTTGTCCTATTTTTGAGCTCTTCGAAATGCACTGTCCTGCGTTTTACGGCATTTAAATTCAGACTCAAAATGGTGATAAACTTTGATCTATGTAAACTCCGTGGCTGAACGGGGGGGGGGCAAATCCCATAAGCCCCATTTTCCAGTCACAGCCACATATTATCAGTAGTTTCTTTGACAAAGTGGCAGGGAATGCAGACCCTGAACAAGCTTTGCAGACTTGCAATCTAGTCATGGTCTTCACTCGTCTGTCTCAGAACTAGTATTCTGATAATATACTGGGGGCCGTTTCACGAAACTTTGTACGACTAAAATGTTTATAAGTGCAAACTTATGATAGTCTGTAACTTACACATGAACAATGTTTTCTTGTAAACAATTATTGGATATACATGTATTGAGCATAGGCTGCATATGCAGCCTATGCTCAATAAATGTAAATCCATCTATTTAGTGAGACAGCTCCCAGAATGTTGCAACATGTACTACTGTCTGTTTCATGAAACCTGCCCAAATTTTACGGCCATATAAACAATGCAAACACAATTTTATTTTTGGATAATATTAAATTTTTCAAAAGTTAAGAATGAGGCTCATAAATCAATCCGTACTTTCACTTTGGTGTGAGTATTTTGTGCTCCCACTTTTGATAATCATTGCGTATTCTGCTAAAATAACTGCGTAAAATACACCAATACACACCTTGTTCCCACGAAATGACAATTTGTTCCCTCAATTTAACAATTCATTCCCTCGAATTGACGATTGTTATTTCGTGGGAACGAATTAATAAAAAAAATAATTCTATGTCCATATCTACTACACAATATGCCACTTTGTTGATATAAATATATTCATGTATTACATATTATATTATTTGTATTGATTACATCTAAAATTGTACGGTTTGTGGGGGTGGGGGATGTCCCTGTAGCCTATTTCATCAACATTGCAAAGTATACTTTAGNTAGCAAAGTATACTTTGAGGGAGAAATTTTCAATTTTTTTAAAAATTTATTAATTTTTATTATACTGAATTTATTACATTATCACAGCCATTTAATGGCTGTGATAATGTAATAAATTCAGTATAATAATTCTGCATTCTTTTAATCATGAAATATATGCATTTGTTAGTTCTATACGAAATAATGCATATCAGGAAAAATAAATGATTGCTCCCTCAAAGTATACTTTGCTAGTAAAGTATACTTTGCAATGTTGATGAAATAGGCCCTTGGTCCTCCATAAACATATTGTGGGGAAAATAAAAACATTTCCAAATAAAAAAAAATTGTAGATGGTCTTGACAATGCGAAGTACTGTCAGTCCGAAAGTGTGACGGCCAAATGGCTGGGAGACGACGACATAATCCGGCTGTACGGCAAGATGACCGCTGACCACAAGTTCACCGAATGTCTCCTGAAGCTGGGACCCAGCAGTAAGGCTTCGAAGCCGGTAACCAAGATCAAGTTTGAGGTGTATAGCAACAACAACTGCGGTATATATCTCGCTGTAACAGAATCGCCCCACGCTTTCTTTGAGAAGGACGTTACGACATTGGTAAGGAGTTGTGTTGTGATTGCAAACTGATTGATGCAGCTGGTAATGGCTTTCATGTTTTTCACATTTGGTATGGTGGGTGGCAGGTGGGAGTATGCGATGGGAAATTTAACGATCGAGGTTTATCCTTACCGGAATTCCGACTGGAGACCTGGTTTGGCCGTCACATTTGTACGTGACAGTTGAATCTGGTTATACCCCTTATGTGAGTATTACGATTTTTCGTAATCCTTATTTTAGGGGAAGGGGACAAGTGACTTTGGTGTGGTATGGACCTGGCACCAGGTCAGGTTATTCTAATTTCAGGGCTGAATATAGTTTTTCTCGATGTAAATATTCCATTCTGATTTTGGGATTTTCCCCCCACTGCAGCAGGTTAAAATGGGATCGAATCCGTTTGCCCGGGCCTTACTGACCTTAGCTGTTGATAGGCCGTGAAACACCAATAAACGAACAAACACATTTGGTATGTATGTCATGATGGAAGAAATATTTAGCTGCAGCTGTGAGTGTACCAGTATTATACCCCAAGCATATGAAGTACAGGGCTCCAGTAGCCTATTTCATCAACATTGCAAAGTATACTTTACTAGCAAAGTATACTTTGAGGGAGTAATCATTTATTTTTCCTCAAATGCATTATTTCATATAGAACTAACAAATGCATATATTTCATGATTAAAAGTAAGCAGAATTATTATACTGAATTTATTACATTATCACAGCCATTAAATGGCTGTGATAATGTAATAAATTCAGTATAATAAAAATTAAAAATTAAATTTAAATTTCATCAAAATTGAAAATTGAAATTTCTCCCCCAAAGTATACTTTGATACTAAAGTATACTTTGCAATGTTGATGAAATAGGCTACACTGGTCCTGATTGATCAAGTGTTGATAGGTTGATGAAATAGGCTACACTGGTCCTGATTGATCAAGTGTTGATAGGTTGATGAAGTACAGGGCTCCAGTTAAGGAATTAGTCATTTAGTATTGTCACTCTGGAGCAATTGGGTATTTCAAAATTTTAATTGGGTAAAATAAAATCGCACTACTGTTTACACATCAACAGACAGCAATTATTGAATAGTTTGCTTCGAAATGAAAACATGTCTTGGCATTTCATTAGAATTGTCTCCTCGGAGACAATTCTAATGAAATACCAAGATGTGTTTTCATGAAAAATAAGAAACATATGCTATATTTGTTGTCTGTTTATTGTTTTCTGCAGCAGGATAAATGTACCACAAAATTGTAATTACTGTTTGATATTCGCTACTTCTGATTTCAATTGGGTTTTTGGCAATTTTAATTGGGTATTTAAGAAATACACAGCTTATCTGGATCTCTGGAAGTATGAACACAATAAACAGACCACAAATATAGCATATGTTTCTTATTTTCCATGAAAACACATCTTGGTATTTCATTAGAATTGTCTCCAAGGACACAATTCTAATGAAATGACAAGACATGTTTTCATTTCGAAGTAAGTATATATATAGTTTTCGTATTTCCGTCATCCGTCCGTTTGTTTTGCTTCAACCCTTTCAACACCACAGGCCTGTATAGTGCTATTGGCAAACAGTGTAGATCCAGAAGAGCCGGCTCGTGACGAGCCATCTCATCAGGATCTGCACTTTTTGCAAGCGATCTTCATATTTTCAGAACAAAAACACCCCCTTTTCATAAATGGACTAGTCTAAAAATCATTTTGTGACGGTTGGATTGGTTGCAAAATTAACATATCAAAATCGATTCCAGTTACATAGGGGTGTAAGGGTTAATAATTCAACCACATTATTGAAAGCTGTACTTCAAACTTGTAAGGCATGTATGTTGTTATATTTGCCATAATTGATCTGTGTGTGCTTGGTGAAAATATCATTATTTTTTGCACACCAATTTTCGTCTGTCCAGGGCTCCAGATAAGCTGCGTATTTGCTTAAATACCCAATTAAAATTGCCAAAAACCCAAATGAAAACAGAAGTAGCGAGTATCAAAGAGCAATAAAAATGTTGTGGTACCTTTATCATGCTGCAGAAAAGAATAAACAGACCACAATCTAACATATTTTTCTTATTTTCCATGAAAACGCATCTTGGTATTTCATTAGAATTGTCTCCAAGGATCAATTGATGAATTTACATTTATTGAGCATATGCTGCATAATGTTGTTAATGCGAAGTTTACAGACCATCATAATTTTGCACTTACATGTACGAACATTTTAGTCGTACAAAGTTTAGTGAAACGGGCCCCTGATTTCTTGTATTTTTCAGTTTAATCTTTCGTGTAACAGTAACCCTGGCGACCGCGCGTTTTACTCGATGCCTAACAACAACATCCGTATACTGCTGCACAAAAGTGACACGCAAAATTGGAACTACAATTTCATCTTCAATGTGTCTTTATCAGGTTGGTATAAACAATATATAAATCCCTTAACCGATTTCATGCTGAGGATACGCCATTATGCGGAAAATCCTAAACATTTTCCTTGTATGTCGAGACCATTACGCAAACATTGTATTAGCGAGCGTACCTCACTATACCCCCAGTTACCTATGTAAACAGGGGGTATAGTGAGGTACCCACGCAATAGGTAATGCGGTCAAATAGGTCACGATGCAGTGACTATTTTCTATCAATAACTTATGTTGTAAGCGATTGTAATGTGTATTTTCAATATTTATATTATTAAAATGTATCATATCGGTACCTCTTTAAGTAATATTTGTATATTTTAAATGTACATGTATTGATGTTCTCATGAAGCGCGTGAATATAAGTATTAATTAATCCAGCTTATATTGAGGCAAATCTCACAGCCTTAAAACATAGTGCTGGAGTATAAACCATAGTATCGTATATTATTCATAAGTATATCACTATTAAACATTAATTACAATATGGTTGCATATTATTAAAACAGTAGATGCTACCGCTGTTTCGCTATATGTGATATTTATAACAAAATATTTTTTTTATTCGTCCGCGTACGGATTTCTGTCGCACAAAGCGCCATTTTCAGTTCATATTTTGACCTGTGCATATGAACCGGACTAAGTTTAAACAACGTTCGATTCCGTCCAATTCAAATTTCTCTTCAGAATTTTCAGACTAACTACATAAGTAATGCTGCTAAATAAGTGTTAACGGCTGGAACATGGTCATCACTAAAAGGAAGAAACCACAGTCGTATTATTGAAAAATAAGATTTACCTGTGTAAACAATAGACCGTGTGATCCCATTCCCTGAATAGCCCCCGCTTAGTGAAACAGTGTGCTAATCTTGATATTATGTTCCCCAATAATTGGAAACAGTTTGAATTTCTCGTTAAAAACTACGAAAGTCATAAAAAAATAACGATGTATATTTAACATTGGATACGCGTAAACGGTATTACTCTCTCATCGGATCGTCAGTTGTCGTCGATAGCGATTTAACATACTGATCTGGTCTTAATTTAGTGTCAACTTTCAACGCCATTTACAGAATATATGGCTAATTTTGTAAATAAATAACGGCAAATTACGATGACGTCTGCTCTGAAATATCTGTCAACTTGCGGACGTAATTTAAGGAAATTGATTATATTTTAAGGCTACATCTGTGACTAATTACAAATTTATGTATGGTCTTTGGCTACACCCGACACATTACACAAATCTAGTTGTAAATAGACGTCGCTTTGTGTGAAAAAAAATCGATAATGCGCAGTCGTGTGTGACGAGGTGTTGATCTGATGACACCACACAGCTGTAAATGTTGACCCTTAGGCAATGTTTTGAAATTGACGTGTCATTTTGATGTGTGCCGCAACACCTCACTGTCGGAGACAACATGACAATTAACGATATACTCTCGATTATACACAGATCTGTTAGACGGCTGGTTATTTAAAAAAAAAAGTATTTTAGTATGCCTTCGCCGATATTTGTTTTTAGAAAATCAGTAATATTTTCCGTAAATGGTGTTGAAAAGTTGACAAAAATTCTATCACCGTATTTAGTTGTGCCGATATTGTTTTAAAAAATCAGTAATTTTTTTCCGTAAATGGTTTTGAAAATTGACACAAAATATATAGCCGCATTTCTCCGATATTCGTTTAGAAAATCACCAATATTTTCTGTAAATGGTGTTGACACAAAATTCAGCGCTCATGCGGAATTAAAATAAAATAAACAAAAATAATTTAATAAATAGACGCCGAAGGCTACTGTGTTTGCGGCCAGTGAATTCTGGTCGTGGTAGCCACATGCGCAGTTCGAACAGTGTTGTGATCAGATGGAGGACAATAATTATTTCAAATTCATAAAAAGATTTTTGCTGTCCGAAAATTAATTGTGACAGCCCAAAAAAAAAAGAGATTTTGGGACAGTAAAAAATTATATGGTATAGACAGTACTTCAAACTTAAACAAACATATTTAATAGCTATTTTTATTAAAATCATAAAATTGTGAAAATATTAAAATCACAAAAATAATATATATGGAGAAAAGAAATAATATACCAAGTCGAGGTTTGAACCCCCGACCCTTTCGGGAATCGGTAATTAAATCATAGAAGTCGGCGACCTTAACCTCACGACTATTGCGCCATTTACGATGATTACATTTATACAGAAGTGCTATCAGTATTACGCAACCATTTGAACGTAATAATCATTAAATTATTTGCTATTCCATCTACAACGATACCGTTACAGAGATACGCTATTGAAACAACATGTATTAGTACCCATAACATAACGAAGTAATGTATCATTATATATCACAGGAGATAGATTAAAACTATATATACTAATAAACAGAACAATCCGCTTGGCTCGTATGAAAATAGTTTGCGTGATATTGATTATCTCCCTTGCCAAAAGTAGTTCACTGATTTATTAGTTCCAAATAAGATGTGTTTGCGTAATGACCACCATTTGAACCATCTCGTAGAGACGGTTCAAATGAGTGGTCACAACATATACTTTCATTGAGAAATAACAAAAATAAAATATTAAACAAATTTCGTACCAGGTGTATTCCGAATATAATGGGTTAACACTTTCAAATTTACAGACCGCTTTCCCAGTGTAGCAAATGGTGTAGATCCAGATGAGATGGCTCGTAAAGAGCCGTCTCATCAGGATTTGCACTGTTTGTGGATATTTTTTCTGATGTTTTACAAAACACCCCTTTTCTGATTAACGGAATAGTTCAAAATTCTACATGGAACAGTCTCTACCAGTTGCTGGGGGTTGAAACGGTTAACTGCTATGAACAATAATACCATTGTTTGCAAACAGTGTAGATCCTGATGATATGGCTCGTGGAGCTGCATTGTTTGCGAATATTTTTTCTGTTTTTCACAAAATCATTCCTTTTATATGCTTGGTGGTTGGTTGGGAGCATGCGATGGGTAAATTTCAATTTAAGGATAAATTTATTATTTTTGTCTCGCCCGCGAAAGCGGAAAGCGAGATATAGGTTTTGCTTTTCCGGAGTCGGAGGCGGCGTCATCATTCAATGTTAAGTTTTTGTGTTACGGTCATTACTTCAACACCATATCAGCTACAGTCATCAAACTTTATACATACCTTTACTATGATATGTAGATGAATATAGGACTAAAAAAAAAATCTCCGGGCCCCAAGGTCAAGGCGGAACAAGGCGAGACATTTTATTCTGCGGAATTCTTGTTTATTATACTGAATTTATTACATTATCACAGCCATTTTGGCTTCGATAATGTAATAAATTCAGTATAATAATTCTGCATACTTTTAATCATCAAATACATGTATATACAATCGTTAGTTCTATATGAAATAATGCATTTCGGGAAAAATAAATGATTACTCCCTCAAAGTATACTTTGTTAGATAAGTATACTTTGAAATTTTTATTTCTGCTTTCTTGTACAGCTGATTCTCATTTACTCGAATAGGTCTGAATTGTTTCCCTTGAGTAATGACAGGCGGGTTACATTAAAACACAAATTTAATAATTAAGTGGTGTTAACTAGGCGTTCCCATTCACGGCACTAACCTACTATTATCTATATCATATGTCAAGGTGTATGATCACGTGGTTACAACAGCAACAACGTCACCCACTCCAAAGTAAGTATTATTTGATATTTTCCTTAAAGGTACATGCCCACGCAGCAGGTTACACTGTACTACAACTTTTCATTTTCTGTCATGCCTTATATGGGCATGTACATGTACCTTTAAAATGGATTTTGATGAAATATGGCGCAGAAAACGCGTCTTCATGAGCTGCATTTGGTGGTCTATGGAGTTTGTCACAGACTGATGTCGTTTTTGCGAACAATCGATTTCCGTGTCAGAGACACGGAAATCGATTCTTCGCAAAAACGACAGAAGTTTGGGCCAAAATACAGAGACCACCAAATGCAGCTTAACAAGACTCGTTTGAAGCGCCATATTTCATCAAAATCCGTCACGTAATAAGGACAAAATGAAAGAATACTTACTTTCAATCGGATGGATTCTGGAAGTTTCAGTACTTGTTGTTGTTAGTACCACGTGATCATACACCTTGTATGTGGCTCTGACTGGAGAAATGCAGCTTATGCTTTTATGACCAGTCTAGATCCAAATCAGGATGTACACTGTTCGCCATTCTATCCAATCCATGAAACACTCGTCATTCTTCTAACTAGCATAATAGATCGTTATCAGGCTACATGAGTGTGCAATTTGATCGGGAGCTACACTGGCCACAAATCCCATAACTTGGCCATAAGCCCCATTTTTTCAGTCACAGCTACTTATATTATACATTTATCACCTTGTTGTGAGGTCAATACATGGTTTTATCGAGCCGATAAACAGTCCATTGAGAAATTCCCATTTTCAATAATATAGCATAAATTAGCATAAATATCCATTTGCGCTGTGAACATTACAATTAATCTTGCTTTACGCCATTTTGGCGCATTTCATAATCATCATGTTCAGCGACGTTGCTGGTGAAGAGCATGATATGAGCAGCAAAATCGTGGATTTTAATGTCGTCAAAGAGACTTTAGCCAATCCACAACGTCGCTCTGCCTTCAGGTCAATATGACATTTTGAACCGACTTTCTCTGGTCAATGTGCATTTATATCGAAAATCACGTCACCAGCATCTGACCAATCACAGACACGGATTTTTCTTGATTAATAATAAATAGTATATACAGTACGTACTTAGTCACTGAACCAAATCACAATAGCTTAGTCGATAATTTATCTCTTATTCACTCAGAGCTCCAGTCTTGGCGTATTTTACTCACTTATTTTAGCAGAATATGCATTGATTATCAAAATATTTTCACATTACTTTGAGTATTTTGTACTCCCACTTGTGGGAGTACAAAATACTCAACGTAATGTGAAAATATGCATTGATTTTCAAATTGAGTAGTGAAAATACCTTCATAAAGTTTAAAATTCTTTTATTTCATCCAAATCACGAGGCGATTAGCGGTATGTCGATAACAATTATAATTGGCATCGGTTTTTATGACAAAAAATAATTTTTCACAAAAATTCGGGGAATTTTTCTGCACATTCCTGCATACTGTTCTATGCAGGGTAGGGAGTTTGTGTAATCAACTCATCTGACAGCTTTCTGTTAATTAATCTGAAATTTTACACACATTTTCTACATTCATGTATAATTCCAGCACAAAAATATTTACACAATTCCCTAACATTTGATTGGTCCGTAGCAAGTCTCTGTCCAAAATTTATATCCCAGTAAACTCCATGCCGAACTACTTTCCATAACCGTCAGGCGCAGTTAAAATAATTCTTAAGAAAACGGAAAATAAACACATTTTCTTCATGAATTTATTTCAAATGCTGGAATTATAAGGAATGAATGGCCTTTTTGTGGAATTTATCGGGGATATAAACTTGGAAAAGTCGCGGGAATACTGGACGAGGCCTTCCGGCCTTCGTCCAGTATTCCCGCGACTTTTCCAAGTTTATACCCCGATAAATTCGACAAAAATGCCATTCATTCCTATAATATTTTTTATAGTAATATGGAAATGGAACATGTGCACCATGGTGTTTTTATGACAACAAAATAATTCTACGAAAAGTGGTAAATAAAGGTTCTTACTGTACATTTCATCCAGATCACAAGATGAAGAGCGGGATGTCAACAACGATCATAATCGGCATCGGTATCCTTGTGGCAATAGCCATCCCCGGAATAGGCTGTGTCGTGTTTCGCTACCTGAAAGTACGAAACTGGTCGAAGCGTCAGTTCCGTCACGGCGACGATGGCGAAGATGAGACGTCGTCACGGTCACCGCTGTCGGGTGCTAGGGAACACACAAGGCTGCCGGGGCCATCTAGGTATTCAGGACTACCAGGGGAGAGAACCGGTGGCTCGCATACGTGTATTCTAGGTGAGGCATTTGAAGGTTTGTCGTAACGAATTGTTAACTTTTATATGAGACGAGCCCTGTAATTTTGTACTTGAAGATGGGGTCCTGTTTACCAGGATGTATTGTGGGGACTATATTTTTTGGGTTCAGCTTTAAATATTTCATTAATATATACAAAGAGCATTTCATTTTTATTACCGGGTGACATATTGGTACTATTTTGTATTATTAGTATGACGGAAATCAATAATCTTGAGGTCAGGGGAGATAACCGCGTTTTCTCAAAATATTAACAAAATTCGATATTTATTTAAAGGAAGTCGATATTTATTTGTTCATTGCAATTTCTGGTGTACAATAACTATACTTTATTAGATATCGGCAGCAATCGTGTTTTAAGTTGATTCCATACTTGATTTAAATAATTAAAACTAATCACACGGTCTTCACATGCACATAAACTGGTGATCACCACTACTAACACAGTATTGACATATTAGTTAATGCTGTGTAAAAACAAACACTTTTGATGCTAAAAAACATAACAATATAATTTTACACAATTTGAGGACCCAATCTTTAACAAGATGTAACAATTTTTGTCGCGCCCACTTGCAGACTTGCAGATAGTCGGCACATTGGCATACGTATGTACGTACGTGCATCCGGCTTAAAAGTTTTTGGTTAAAGTTTTTAGATATACTATCAAAGCCTCGGCAGGTGTGACATGCAGACGACAGCCAACTAGTTTTTTAAAAAGATTTAAAGGATTGTGATATTTTCTGAAAATGACATCGAAGAATGACGAAATTTGCATAACAAATGCAGATTTCTATTCCGAATTTGCTATGATAATTTCGTCAACTTTCTACATACTGTACGGAAAATATTGTATATTTTGTAAATATGTTTCATGAGATATTGCACATCTTTTTAGGTACAAAATTACTTGGGTTGTCTCTCAAGTGTTAATCGTAATTTGGGTATTTTTTTCCAGCGTGTTTGCTGATTAATTTGTTGATTCACAGACATTGTATTTATGTATAGGATTTTACATGAGTTACTTAATATTATATTTATTAAATGAGTTTACTGATTTCATCAGAAAGGAGGCTATGCTGAGATGTAATGAGATGGGGTGTTGTAATGCCACAAAGTTACAGTCAACGTTCACCTCTCTACAACAACACCCTCTCTGTAACAGCCAATATTTTATATCCCAAACGAACAATTGCCTCTATACTTCACCTCCCTACAACAACACCCTCTCTGTAACAGCCACTATTTTATATTCCAAACGGACAATTGCCTCTATATTTAACCTCTCTACAACAACACCCTCTCTGTAACAGCCACTATTTTATATTCCAAACGGACAATTGCCTTTATATTTAACCTCCCTACAACAACACCCTCTCTGTAACAGCCACTATTTTATATTTCAAACGGACAATTGCCCCTATATTTAACCTCCCTACAACAACACCCTCTCTGTAACAGCCACTATTTTATATTCCAAACGGACAATTACCTCTATATTGCCTCTATATTTAACCTCCCTACAACAACACCCTCTCTGTAACAGCCACTATTTTATATTTCAAACGGACAATTGCCTCTATATTTAACCTCCCTACAACAACACCCTCTCTGTAACAGCCACTATTTTATATTCCAAACGGACAATTGCCTCTATATTTAACCTCCCTACAACAACACCCTCTCTGTAACAGCCACTATTTTATATTCCAAACGGACAATTGCCTCTATATTTAACCTCCCTACAACAACACCCTCTCTGTAACAGCCACTATTTTATATCCCAAATGGACAATTACCTCTATAGTTAACCTCTCTACAACAACACCCTCTCTGTAACAGCCACTATTTGATATTCCAAACGGACAATTGCCTCTATGTTTAACCTCCCTACAACAACACCCTCTCTGTAACAGCCACTATTTTATATCCAAAAGGACAATTGCCTCTATATTTAACCTCCTACAACAACACCCTCCCTCTGTAACAGCCACTATTTATATTCCAAACGGACAATTGCCTCTATATTTAACCTCCCTACAACAACACCCTCTCTGTAACAGCCACTATTTTATATTCCAAACGGACAATTGCCTCTATATTTAACCTCCGTGCAACAACACCCTCTCTGTAACAGCCACTATTTTATATCCCAAACGGACAATTGCCTCTATATTTAACCTCCCTACAACAACACCCTCTCTGTAACAGCCACTATTTTATATTCCAAACGGACAATTGCCTCTATGTTTAACCTCCCTACAACAACACCCTCTCTGTAACAGCCACTATTTTATATCCCAAACGGACAATTGCCTCTATATTTAACCTCCCTACAACAACACCCTCTCTGTAACAGCCACTATTTTATATTCCAAACGGACAATTGCCTCTATGTTTAACCTCCCTACAACAACACCCTCTCTGTAACAGCCACTATTTTTATATCCCAAACGGACAATTGCCTCTATATTAACCTCCCTACAACAACACCCTCTCTGTAACAGCCACTATTTGATATTCCAAACGGACAATTGCCTCTATGTTTAACCTCCCTACAACAACACCCTCTCTGTAACAGCCACTATTTTATATCCCAAACGGACAATTGCCTCTATATTTAACCTCCCTACAACAACACCCTCTCTGTAACAGCCACTATTTTATATTCCAAACGGACAATTGCCTCTATATTTAACCTCCGTGCAACAACACCCTCTCTGTAACAGCCACTATTTTATATCCCAAACGGACAATTGCCTCTATATTTAACCTCCCTACAACAACACCCTCTCTGTAACAGCCACTATTTTATATCCCAAACGACAATTGCCTCTATGTTTAACCTCCCTACAACAACACCCTCTCTGTAACAGCCACTATTTTATATCCCAAACGGACAATTGCCTCTATATTTAACCTCCCTACAACAACACCCTCTCTGTAACAGCACTATTTTATATATTCCAAACGGACAATTGCCTCTATGATTTAACCTCCCTACAACAACACCCTCTCTGTAACAGCCACTATTTTATATCCCAAACGGACAATTGCCTCTATATAACCTACCCTACAACAACACCCTCTCTGTAACAGCCACTATTTTATATCCCAAACGGACAATTGCCTCTATATTTAACCTCCCTACAACAACACCCTCTCTGTAACAGCCACTATTTTATATCCCAAATGGATAATTGCCTCTATATTTAACCTCCCTACAACAGCTGCCTATACAACAGTTTTGAGTCTTCCCATGGGTGGCTGTTGTAGAGAGGCTGGACTGTATCTACGAGCATCTCAAATATCAGTATCTCGATGATATTCCCTATCTGGATGATTCACTAAAGTCACAAATTATATCCTTATTTGTTTAATATAAATTTGCTTGGCTATCTCGACCATGCCATATCTCGTATATGTTCTTTATCTCGACTGTTCATTCTGTCCTGTCCGTATAAAAATATGTTAAAAATCTCTTCCCTATCTCGATCACATAAACGCTGGCTGGCTGCCAAGATCGATTTGGTTGACATTAATTTTCAAAACACATCAAACAATACAAAATAAATTCACACCTACCTGAGGTTGTTTGCTTAATTAGTCTACCTGGATATATTTGAGTGTTTGACATGATTCATTAAGCATATCACACTGGTCATTTAAGCAATTCACTGAGTGTCGTGACGCCACCTTGTAATGTTGATTAGCTTACTACCTTTAGTCGTTAATTAATTGGTGATTGTTTACTCTTGGTGTAATGGGTAACATGATTTCATATTTTTCGCGAAAATATTCGACCATTTCATTTCATCGCTATCTCGAACCTAGTCGTATCTCGACTATATGGACGATCTCCCTTCTACTTCGACTGTAATTGGGAAATTACATGATGGCTGGTACAGTGATGGGTGGATTTATGTGAGGACTAGCCAATCATGGAGCACATTCTCCCATGAAGTTTTCTGACATTGACTTTGTTATTTTTGCCATATTCGTCACACTTATTCTATGGAACGCCAAATCTACATAAACTCAAATAATTAATGCTAGCTCTAAAGAATTAGAGCTAGCATTAAATATTGAGAGCTAGCTCCAAATGATTTAGAGAGCTCTTCACATTATTTGGATCTATCTGTAAATATATGTTCCAGGAACACCAAATCTACATAAACTCAAATAATTAATGCTAGCTCTAAATAATTTGAGCTAGCATTAAATTTTTAGAGCTACATGTATATCCAAATTCCATCAGTGAAAGACCTGTCATGCTTCCAACAAGCAATATAAATTATTATCAGGCTACAGGAATGTGCTATTTGATCAGGAGCTACACTGATGGCAAATTACAGAAGCCCCATTTCTCCAGTCAAAGCCACATATGCTTATAAATTCCCAGCTTCGAGGGGTTCAGATGGCAGATGTACGGTGTGCCACAGAATTCACGACGACTTCGCCCATTTCGTCGAAGTGGAGACTAATAATGACACGCACGGTTCTACGGACATGGGCAGACGGTGCCAAGTCTGTCACGGAAGTCATGACGACTTTGTGCACCTTGTAGAAATCGACGGCGTCACGCATGTCGCAGACTGTCCGGCACACCATAGACACTCACATAGCCACACGACCACCGTACAGTCGGACGGACATACTGCATCGCCGTCCAGTGTTGTCGCTGTGTTATCTCCCCCTGATGCGTCAAGTAGCGACGACGATCTGGACTTATCGGGAAATGACCTCATTCCGCCGTCGTACGATAATAACCTGTCACCACCGTCGTATGATGAAGCGGTCACGATGCCAAAGCCGCAGGAGATTGTTCAGCGACAAATGGCGGATGACGATGAAGTCAACCCGCTCTACCAGAACCTTAATTCACTTGCTGCTGAGTCGTGATACTGATACATGTATAACCAGTAGCCTATTTCACCAAAATTGCTAAGCATACTTATCTAGCTAAGTATACTTTGAGGGGGTAATCATTAGTTTTTCCCCGAAATGCATTATTTCATATCAAATTAACGACTGGATATATTTCATGATTAAAAGTATGCAGAATTATTATACTGAATTTATTACATTATCACAGCCAAAATATCTGTAAAATGGCTGTGATAATGAGTATGCAGAATTATAATACTGAATTTATTACATTATCACAGCCAAAATGGCTGTGATAATGTAATAAATTCAGTATAATAAAAATTAATAAATTTACCCTTAAATTAAAAATTTCTCCCTCAAATTGTACTTAGCAAATAGGCTACAGATCCCGTTGTTGTAAAACCTTTGTATGCATGTACTCCTAGAGCTCCAGATAAGTTTTTTATCTAAAGAGTATTGTACTCCCAGATTTCAAATTCATATTCACAAATGCGTATTTTACTTTTACAAATGTATTATTGATTTTCTTCCTTATTAAATAGGGAACAAATGATAAGAAATACAACAAATTTGAAAATTCACTTATTTGAGCTGCAACTCAACTATTAAGTAAATTGTCAACACAGTATTTCCACAACTCAATTAGAAAATCAATGCGTATTTTCACATTGCTGTGAGTATTTTGTACTCCCACTTTTGATAATCAATGTGTATTCAGCTAAAGTAGGTGCGTAAAATACGCCAATATGCACCTTATCTGGAGCTCTGTACTCGGATACCATGCTCGAAATCTAACAGTTTGGTCGAGTCTCGCACACAGGTGATGGGTAAAACTAATCTCATAGTCTCTTGATTATAGGAATGAATGGCCTTTTTGTGGAATTTATCGGGGTATAACTTGGAAAAGTCGCGGGAATACTGGACGAAGGCCGGAAGGCCTCGTCCCGTATTCCCGCGACTTTTCCAAGTTTATATCCCCGATAAATTCCACAAAAAGGCCATTCATTCCTTATAATTCCAGCATTTGAAATAAATTCATCAAGAAAATATGTTTATTTTCCGTTTTCTTAATAATTATTTAGTAGTTCGGCATGGGAGTTTACTGGGATATAAATTCTGGACAGAGACTTGCAACGGACCAATCAAATGTTAGGGAATTGTGTAAATATTTTTGTGCTGGAATTATCATTGTATAAATAATAATTAATAATATACAGTGAAACCTCTCTAAACCGGACACCCTGTGAGGACCTCAGGGTGTCTGGTTTAGAGAGGTTTCACTGTAAATCAGGCATTTGATAATTATGAGTGATATTTGTGTGCAATGCGAACACAAACAGACATTATCACCTGAGATAAATGACCAAGAAACTCATCAAAACTAAGATCACAGATGTTTCTTTGTGTCTGGTTTAGAGAGGTTCCACTGACCCTACTATATACTGTCATGTGATTTTTTTTTCATCACCTGTGGTCTCGCAGTGCAGTGCTCCAGCTTTCTGTCTATAGAGTGTTAATAGCTTTTATCTCCTCAGTGCTCCAGATAAGGAATTAGTAATTGAGTATTTTCACTCCATCCTTTCTGAAGCAATTGTGTATTTCAAAATTTGAATTGGGTAAAATAGAATCACGCTACTGTTTACACAACAACAGACAGCAATTATTGAATAGTTTGCTTCGAAATGAAAACATGTCTTGGCATTTCATTAGAATTGTCTCCTTGGAGACAATTCTAATGAAATACCAAGATGTGTTTTCATGGAGAATAAGAAAAATATGCTATAAGTGTGGTCTGTTTATTATTTTCTGCAGCATGATAAAGGTACCACAAATTTGTTATTGCTTTTTGATACTCGCTACTTCTGATTTCAATTGGGGTTTTGGCAATTTTATTAGGGTAGTTAAGCAAACACGTAGCTTATCTGGAGCTCTGCCTCCTAATTTCAAATTCATGACATATTTTATTTTTACAATTTGATTATTGAAATCCGATTTCTGATATAAAACAGGAATGAATGAGCAAAACTCAATAATCGCCTTTGTGTTTTGACGAGTCGATATTAAATCTTTTTGTATGTCGGCGATAGTGACATATGATGGGAGATCACTCACTTCTGTGTTGTGCACAGGTTGAGCCAATCAAACTGTTTCATTTTGAGTTCAAGCTTTTGTACATGCCGAGAAGTTTTATAATTTGTGCCCAAATTCTGTAAATAAACTTTGCTGTTTTTTGCAGTTGCAATAAATTAAGTGTATTGTTAAATGCCGGGGACCGTTTCACTAAACTTTGTACGACTAAAATGTTTGTAAGTGCAAATTTAGGATCGTCTCGAAAATTCAATTGATGGATTTACATTTATTGAGCATATGCAGCCTATGCTCAATAAATGTAAATCCAATAATTGCTTACAAGAAAATGTTTATGTGAAATTTACAGACTATCATAAGTTTGCACTTACAAACAATTTAGTCGTACGAAGTTAAGTGAAACACGCCCCAGAATTACAATTTCTTGTCTGCTTATTATACCCACCGCCATGTGAAGTACATTGTATGTCAAGACGTATGTAGTTTTCGTATGTCCATCCGTCCATCCGTTGGTCAGTTCATTCGTAAGTTTTCAGGTACCCATTATCTCTGCAACCGTAACTTGGATTGACTTGAAATTTCATATACCTATTTATCATCATCCATATGTTCATTCTACAGAGCACCCGTGCAGCTTTCATGCCCAAAGTCGAGACCTTAGAAAATATTTGTTGATTGGACCAGGCGGCGGCCGGTGGTATCTGTGAACCCCTGCTTGATTGGACCAGGCGGCGGCCGGTGGTATCTGTGAACCCCTTCTTCATTGGAGATCATTGTCATGTGCTGCTAAAACTTGTTTTTCTCGAGACATGAGACAAAAATTAAAAATCAGCAGACGACATCAGTTTCCTCCATTTAACCCGTTCACCCCTAAGTAATTGGAATTAATTTTGATATGTTAATTTTGCGACCAATCCAACCGTCACAAAATGGTTTTCCGACGAGTCCATTTATGAAAAGGGGGTATTTTTTGTTCTCAAAAATATGAAAATTACTTTCAGAAAATGCTTATCCTGATGAGACATTATTTTTTAGATTTTGCAACAATACCCCAATGTTTTGATTAACTCTTTGCATGCTAGCGGCGAAAATATCCGCCAACCAAATTAGGACTACCCGGTATATGTTTTATTTCTCTCTGTAAATATGTCTTGGAATTTCATTAGAATCGAGTCCTCAGGACTCGATTCTAATGAAATTCCAAGACATATTCATGATATTTACAAGGAGAAATAAAAGAAAATATGATGAATTTTTGTCCGCTAGTTTTGAACTATTTATAGCCCACAAGTTTCCCAGCATGCAAAGAGTTAATGGACTAATCATAATCTTAATACTTAAGAGGGCAAGTGACTTTGGTGTAGTATGGACCTGGCACCAGTAGCCTATTTCACCAACATTGCAAAGTATACTTTTCTAGCAAAGTATACTTTGAGGGAGAAATTTTCAATTTTAGGATAAATTTATTAATTTTTATTATTCTGAATTTATTACATTATCGTTGCCATTTTGACTGTGATAATGTAATAAATTCAGTATAATAATTATGCATACATTTAATCATAAAATATATGCAGTGGTTAGTTCTATATGAAATAAAGCATTTTAGGAAAAATAAATGATTACTCCCTTAAAGTATACTTTGCTAGCAATTTTGGTAAAATCGGCTACTGGTTGGGTTATTCTAATTTCAGGGATGAATATTATTTTTTTTCGATGTAAATATTCCGTTCTGATTTTGGGAAATGCCAATAAATCAAATGAAAATTGATAAACGGAAAAGTCCGAAATTAACATGGAACACACCATGCTATATTGCTATATATTTAGGGGTGCAAAGGTTAAATGGTTTAATCCTGTTATGAGGATCCACATGGCACTTGTTACATCATGTTCTGTACATCTGATCAGGAAATACTTTAGTACTGTCTGTTCCACGCTTTTCTGGCGACAGCAGGGCTCCAGATATATTACTCTTTAGATACAAAACTTATCTGGAGCTCTGGACAGTACTTACAGTTATATATCTCTTAGATTTCATATGTTTAAAGCCAAAAGCACGTCGGTAACAAAACGTGGAACAGACAGTAGGAATTAGTAGTTTATATACCCCACCAATTGTCATGTTCTTATTTACCAAGGCATCTTAGTTGTATCCATAATGGCATTTATTATCAAATGACATATTAATGTAATGGCTTTCCTTCTTTTTTATTAATTGTTATGCTCCCGCCACCGAATGGTGACGGGGGGCATATAGTGTTACTGGCGTCCGTCCCGAAACCTAGGGTAAATGGTTTATAGTTTCCTTGCTCGGATCTGCTTCACATTTCACACACGCATTGCTCCAATGGTCCTCTACCGCCCTGTGACAAATCCACATTTGTCACTCCCCCGCTAAGCCCAGGGTGAAGGTCACAGACTTGGTGTGTTCGAAACCTTAACGCTCGAGTAAATGGCTTATAATTTAAATATGCCTTCGTTTTCTTTGTCTGCCAGCGTGGGCATTCGTGTGCCGACCGGCCACATTTCTAGTTTATATTTATTTAGAATGAGATGTAGCTTAACTGTTCAGATACACTGTAGATGACATTGATGTTAAACTGTATATTATTTAAATACCGGTAGTCACTCTTTTTAATAATACTTATTGACCACATGGTCTTTAACTCGCATGTGGCCAAAATGTATTTTGTCTATTAAATGATATACATGTACAGTGGAGACTTTAAATCCAAAACTTACAGGGCTCCAGATAAGGAATTAGTAATTGAGTATTGTCACTCCATCATTTCTGAAGCAATTGGGTATTTCAAAATTTTGATTGTCTTAATAGAATCACACTACTGTTTACACATCAACAGACTGCACTTATTGAATAGTTTGCTTCTAAATGAAAACACATCTTGGTATTTCATTAGAATTGTCTCCAAGGAGACAATTCTAATGAAATACCAAGATGTGTTTTCATGGAAAAATAAGAAAATATGCTATATTCGTGGTATGTTTTTTGTTTTCTGTAGCATGATAAAGATACCACAAATTTTTCATTGCTTTTTGATGCTCACTACTTTGGGTTTTTGCCAATTTTAATTGGGTATTTACGCAAATACGCACCTTATCTGGAGCCCTGAACTTAGTCATTTTTGCCTTCAGTAGTGGCCCAGTGTGACGATATGACTTACAAGGAAAGCTCTCTTAACTGGACACCCTGGGAAGTCTATGTGTCCAGGGGCCGTTTCACTAAACTTTGTACGACTAAAATGTTCGTCAAAGAAAATTCGCAATAAAATCAATATTTGTTGAAATTTATCAAATAAACATTTTTGGGGAGGGTGACTTTTTTGTTATTGATGAAAAAGTGTTAAATACTTTTTAAATTAAATGTGTTTCGTCGGCAGCAAAACGTGGAACAGACAGTAGACACAATCATCATTTATGTGTCTGTTTTAAAGAGGTTCTACTGTATTATGGTCATGACAGTAGAGCTATGATCCTGGCCCTGGAATTGTCTCTCTTGTCATATCGCGGTTTCACCAACACTGATGGCAGAAATGTAAATGATGTCGAAAGTTGACAAAAAATCAGAGCTTGTGCGGAATTCCGCACAAGCTCTGAATTTTTAGTCAACTTTCCATTTAGTTGTATTCTCTGTGATGATAAATGTTTTGAGTATGTACTCGAACTCAAATCAAACCGGCTCTACCAATCAAAGCTCTTGATTTAGAACATGGTATTCGAGTACATCGTCAGAATTTAACCCGCTTTTGTAGTACTAGTATAATATAGCTGACCACATTTGAGAATTTTGACGATTTGATTTTTTAGATTTCATTAGAATCTAACCTAAGGTTGAGTTTTATATTTTTCATGAAGCGTTTTATTTGTTCACCTATTTAAAGGAACATACTTCGACCATTACACAGAATCGCTTCAAAAGTCAAAGATCCTATTTTGTATAATGGTTAGAGGGTGTTGCATTGTACATTGTACATGTACCTGGGCCCGTTTCATTAACAATTTGTAAGTTTGTAATTTCAAATCTAAATTGTATGACAAAGTTCGCATTAGCAGCTGATTTGTGGAAATTTTTGTTTGGTGGAACTGTTCAGATTTTATCCCGTCAACACAGTATGTATGTGCCGTGAAAGACGGTGCGGTGAAACATTTTTGATATCCTGTCAATACGACCTAATCACTGCGTATTAATATGTGCGGGTACTGGGGCCATTTGTAGGTGTTGACGGGATAAATGGAATAGTAGGTTAGTGGCGTGAATGGGAAAAATATCTGGCGCGGCACGGAAACTGGATGTGCTCGGCAGAGCCTCGCCCATCCTGTTTCCTAAGCCTTGCCAGATATTTTTTCCCATTCATGGCACTAACCTACTATTCTCTATATTGTGTGCAGTGAATTGATAGAAATCTCTGTATAAACATTTTGTTCATACAAAGCTTAGTGGTGAGTGGTTGGTCGGGCGAATTGACGGCGTAAATTAACGGTAGGGGTTCCTCCTTATAGGAATCACGGTTTGCCTGGTTTGGCCCTCTGGTACGTTTTTATCTTTGGCTCTTCTCTTCTGTTACCTGGGAGTTGAATTGGGTTATTGCCCATTATAAAAGTAGTAAGATTATTGCTCGTCCTACTGCTTTTGGGAGGGTGCCAAGTGATTCTGGTGTGGCAAGGACCTGGTGTTAGATCAGGATTATTCTGATTTCAGGGCTGAATATATAATTATTTTTATTGTAAATATTCAGTTCTGATTTTGGGTTCCCCCCCCCATTTGTACATGTACTTGAACATGTACATGTACTTGTACAGGTAATATATGGGATTTAGTACTAAACCTATTGACCCGGCCTTAACTGACTGTAGCTGTTGATAGGCCATTAAACCCACAAACAAGCAAAGCTTAGTGAAACGGGCCACAGGTTTGTAACATATTTTAAATTGTTGTTGCATTTAGCATTGAACTGCCATGACATACATGTATATTATTAAAGCCACAGTATGAATGTCACAATATTGCTTTTCTGATCAGTGTAGATACTGATCAGATTGTCAGATATAGCAGCCTTG
This sequence comes from Conchocele bisecta, assembly GCA_029237695.1. Taxonomy (NCBI): domain Eukaryota; kingdom Metazoa; phylum Mollusca; class Bivalvia; order Lucinida; family Thyasiridae; genus Conchocele; species Conchocele bisecta. The sequence continues at coordinate 40,474,221 of CM055266.1, read as the reverse complement.
TACAATATATGTGGCTGTGAGAAATGGGGTTATTTGTTTTGCGAAACTGTGTAGATCCAGATCAGCCTGTGCATTCGCACCGTCTGATCAGAATCTGCACTTTTCGCCATTCCGTCAACGAATCACTCGTCATGCTTCTGACAAGCAATTCTATAGGAATGAATTGCCTTTTTGTGGAATTTATCGGGGTATAAACTTGGAAAAGTCGCGGGAATACTGGACGAAGGCCGGAAGGCCTCGTCCAGTATTCCCGCGACTTTTCCAAGTTTATATCCCCGATAAATTCCACAAAAAAGCCATTAATTCCTTATAATTCCAGCATTTGAAATAAATTCATCAAGAAAATGTGTTTATTTTCCGTTTTCTTAAGAATTATTTTAACTACGCCTCACGGTTATGGAAAGTAGTTCGGCGGGAGTTTACTGGGATATAAATTTTGGACAGAGACTTGCTACGGGCCAATCAAATGTTAGGTAATTGTATAAATATTTTTGTGCCGGAATTATAGATTGTTATCAGTCTACACGAGTGTGCTATTTGACCACTGGTCACAAATCCCATAAACCTCATTTCTCCAGTCATGCCACATATGTGTTAGCTTTCACAGAAATCCAGGTCCTTCCCTCCCCTCCGCCTTTATCTCTTTCTCCCCTAAGTAACTGGAATGGATTTTGATATGTTCATTTTCCGACCTATCCAACCGTCACAAAATGAAATCGGTGTGTTTTTGTTCTCACAAATATGAAAATTACTTGCAAAAAGTGCAGATCCTGATGAGACGGCTCGTCTCGAGCCGGCTCATCTGGATCTACACGTTTTGCGAATACCACCATACAGGTTTGTGGTGTTGAAAGGGTTAAAGGCGGTCAATATCTTATTCATGAATGTCACTCCTCGTCAGCCGTTGTGAAAAACTGTCAGCGAAGACATCACCCGCTGTGGCAGTTATTTTTTTTCTTTTTGCAACTTCGTGTGTTGTTTTCTTTATTGCCATTAGGCTTAATCCCTATTTTACTTACATACATTGTATTTCTCATGTATTAACTTTCTATTAGCAATACCATTTAAGAACGCATTATTCTCATAAATAGATATGTATTTTGTTACGCGATACGTTTACCTTTAAAGGTGCATGCCCACTCAGTAGGCACAAAATGTACTTTACATTAGAGACATCATCTGAGACATTTTCTGGCAAACTAAACATTCATTCACCATTACACCACGTATTGATTGGCATTATTATACATTTTATATCAGACGTAACTTTCCACACTGATATCAGGGGCGATAACCGTGTTTCCTTAAAATGTTAACGGACATTACTCATTATACTCTGTATAAATTTTTATAATCTGTAGAAAATATTATTTTTTCAGGTGACGCATTTAATTTGTATAAATAATTAAAAAATACCATGCCTTATTTGCATATGAAAATAGACTGATACCAACGCGCGTCACTATTAGTAAAATAAATATTACTAAATTATTATACCTGTATAGCGGCCACTCGTAAATTTTAGAACTGGTGGAATAGTAACACAATTATACACTTACCTATAATTCCTATAAATAACATGTTGTGCCTACTGAGTGGGCATGTACCTTTAAAATGATTGTGTGTTACTTGTATCAATAGATCATCATAAGATGTCACTCGCCACGACAAAAATCACCCACTCGTCAACTGGAAATTCTGTTTTTATGTTGGTGGACAGTCACGCTATAACACACCTCGATGAAGAAGAGATCAACATTTGATACATTATCATGTTTTGTTTGTTTCTATATTTACGCAGCGTGCGGGCAAGGTATGGACATAGATAGCAGAGCTCCAGTTAAGGTGCGTAATTTGGGGACAAGTTTCTTATTTCTCTATAAAAAATAGCATGTTGGGAGTGCTTTAGAATCGTCTCAATGAGACGATTCTAAAGGACTCCCAACTTGCCATTTTTGGTGAAGAAATAAGAAAATTTCACCACAAATTGAACAAATTACGCACCTTAACTGGAGCTCTGAATTAAATCTCATTTGCAGTCAATAATCCAAATACTACACCTTGTGGATTATCTCCTTACACATGCGAACAAACCATGATTTCTGTCTGTTCCACGTTTTGCTGCCGACAAACTTTTGGCTATTAAACACATTACCCGTAAATCTAAAAATATTTTCAAAATCTAACTTGTTTTCTTAGTTAAGTTTTAAACTTTATTTATTTTACAACGATTACAAACAAGCGCGACGCGACAGCACATATACAAATGCTTTCGTTGGCACAGATGAAGGCGTAAGGGCGGTCATCTTAGTTACATCATGTTCAAGCTATCTCGCCAGGTTTCGGCCCCGTGCAGGCACCGGGGCAGGATCCAACTGATCCTGAGAATAGTGTTGCAGTAGCCATTGCTTGTCGTAAAAGGCGACTAAACTGGCTTAACGATTGTGTTCATACTTTCCGGAACCCACTATACCGGATTTGGCCCTCATGTACATTTTTGGCTTTCTTGTATGTGAGAGTTGAGTCGGGCTATGCCCCATATATAAAAGTAAGATTAGCGCTAATCCTATTACTTTTAGGTGATGGGATAAATGATGCTGGTGTGGCGAGGGCCTGGCACCAGATCAGGTTGTTCTAATTTCAGGACTGAATATATATTTTGATTGTAAATATTGAGTTCTGAAGTTGGGATTTACCCCCCTCGGACAGGTGGATACGGGACACGACCCCGTTGACCCGTCTGCGTGTAGACTCCCTGAGGCTTGTACCTCTATGTCAGAAAAGCGGACGTTAAACCCTATTCACTCACTCACTCACTCGCCAGGTTTCGGAGTCCATTTCCAAATTTTTTTGCTTTTTGATCCTTCAGGATCAAAAAACGAAATGTTTTGGAAATTGACTCCCCATGTTAAATTCCCATAGGAAAATCATTTTTTCGCAATAAAATCAATATTTGATGAATTTCATCAAACAATTTTTTTTGGGAGGGTGACTTTTTTGTTATTGAAAAGGTACTTCACTTTTAAATATTTTTTCACTTTAATGGCCAAATGTTCATCGGCAGCAAAACGTGGAACAGACAGTAACTATGCTTTATCTCATAGACATTTTGTTCTTCACCATTTTTATGGCATATGCTACATTACTGGCGATAGACTCGGACCTATGACCCAAAAAATGCCCTTTTAGAAATCCCATTCTCTCACCCAACTGTTGTTGTACAATACATTTAGAGATAAACATATGATATGACAACATGTGGGTGAGTTTGAGTCGTATAACTTTGCTACGTGACATGTTATCAAACACAATGAACTAGAGATGAGTTTAGCAACACTCTTCTATGAGAGAATGAAGCAGTGATTACAAAAATAATGCAAATACATGTATGACAAAAACATTCCATGGTCTCAGATATTATAGGATTTCCATCTGATAGCCGTTTACATCACCCCGCCTGTGCTAATCTTACCAATATTGTTTAGCCCCATTTATCCATAGTCACATATGAGACGGTGTGTGGCAGGTGGGAGCATGTGTATTTTAACGATCGGGATTCATGCGGAATCCCGAACTGAGACCTGGATTGGTACTGCAGGTTAAATCTGGTTATACCCCTTGTACGAGTAATACGATTATTCCTAATCATATTACTTTTAGGGAAAGGTGCCAAGTAACTTTGGTGTGGTATGGACCTGGCACTAGTCAGGTTATTCTAATTAATTTCATTTCAGGGCTGAATATATTTGTTTTTCCCCCCCCCCCCCCCCCCCCCAATGCAGCAAGTTAAATGCAGGATAAAAGCCGTTGGCCCAGCCTTACATGACCTTAGCTGTTGATAGGCCGTTGAACAAATCAAATCGATCCTCCAGTGACAAATATGTTTCTGCCAACCAACCAGTTACATCAGAACAGAGGTTTTAAAACATTTGCGTATAGTTCATAAACCAACGATGCTAGTCCACTCCATTCTAGTCCCTATGCTACTTGTACATGTACTTGCTAAATAATGCAGTTGATCATCATATATGAGACGAGCCATGTGGTTTTGTACCTAAGAAGATGTGCAATTTTTTTCACGAAAAATATAAATATTTACAGAAACTGCGGTGGGTGGCAGGTGGGAGCACGCGATGGGTAATTTAACGATCGGGGTTGATCCTTACCGGAATCCCGACTGGAGACCTGGTTTGGCCCTCACATACGTCTTTGGCATTTTGTATGTGACAGTTGAATCTGGTTATACCCCTTATGTGAGTATTACGATATTCGTAATCCTATTTTAGGGGAAGGGGCCAAGTGACTTTGGTGTGGTATGGACCTGGCACCAGGTCAGGTTATTATAATCTCAGGGCTGAATATATTGTTTCTCGATGTAAATATTCCGTTCTCATTTTGGGATTTTCCCCCCAATGCAGCAGGTTAAAATGGGATCGAACCCGTTTGCCCGGCCTTACATGACCGTAGCTGTTGATAGGCCTTAAACACTAATAAACAAACAAACAAACAAAAACTGCGACAAATTTTTGTTGCAAAAAATTCTTTTCCGCATTTGCTATGAAAATGTTGTTAACTGTCGACTTCTAGAAAATATCGTAAATTTTGTGAATATTTTTCATGAAAAATTGCACATCTTTGGTACAAAATCTCATGGCTGTGACTGAAGAAATGAACCTTATAGCTTTCATGATCAGTCTAGCTCCTGATCTGCTAGCACACGCCTGCAGCATGCGAACATAAAATCAAAGAGCTGAAAGTGCTGAATATACATATATGTTCCGGCTCCAGTGGTTAGAAGCATGTTGGGTGTTTCACTGACTGAACTGCAAACAGTGCAGACCCTGTTGAAACTGCATTTAACAAGCAATATAGATTGTTACCAGACCACAGGAGTGAGCTATTTGATCAGGAGCTATGCTGGTCACAGATCCCATAAGCCCCATTTCTCCACCTTACAGCCACTTATATGTCATGATAACCACGTATCATGTAAACATATATTCATACATTGTATTTCATGTTTGTTTTCTTTTCTATTTAATATTTACACATATATACACATGTATACAAAGTTAACCTTTTTCTTGTTTGTACATGTTGCAATCTTTCCAATGTTCAGGGGCGGTGGAAATGGGGGGTGGGGGTGCAGGTATAATTATGTAATAAAGCACATACTATCATCCCCAAACTTGCTGAGAATGCAAGAAATGGCGTTTCACTCCTCTTAGATTTCAAAAATTTCTGGGGAGCATGCCCTCGGACCCCCCTACCAACATCCAGGCTCTTTGGGTCCTCAAGACTGGGACCTGACAATGCAGGAAATGGCGTTTCACGCCTCTTACATTTTCAATATTTATGGTGGAGCATGCCCCGGACCCCTCTAGCAACGTCAGGCCATTTGGGTCCTCCTCAAGACTGGGCCCGGAGGATGCAGGAAATAGATTTAAAAAATTCCCGGGAGAGCATGGCCCCCGACCCCCCTAGCAAAATTGGGCCCTCATGATTGCCCCCCCCCCCCCCCCCACCCCCCCCCCCCCCCCCCAATAATTTTCCTGTTCCGCCGCCTATGATGTTGACTTTGGACAGGAACTTTTCAACTGGACTGAAATGGCAGCTGTTGGTATATTGCAGATCAATGTGTCAATGAATAAACATTTTGCTCATTTAAATACTAAATTTTTAGCATAAATTTTCTTGTTAATCAATTTGTGAATAAATACATGTACATGTATAGCAAATTCTGTATCAAAATATAATTATTAACGCAAATAATATAAATACGCAAATATTTGTGATCTGATTGTTTCCATTGTTTGTGTATAACACATTGTATAAATATACTCTGGATAAGTAACGACGCGTGCATAGCTATTTCTGTGGTCGATACGGAACCGTAATTAAAGAAGTGTTTCATTGTCACAATTATGGCCGTGACTGGAGATATCACACTTAAGGGATTTGTAACCAGTGTAGCTCCTGATTCTGAACAAGACGGGTGTTTCATCAATGTTATGGCAAACAGTGCTGATCCAGATCAGACCGTGCGGATGCACGGGCTGATCTGGATCTACACTGGTTGCAACACCCAGACTCATTTCTCCAGTCACAGTCACAATTATGATCGTAGTGGTGATCACATTCACAATTTTGGATCGCTATTTAAATGTTATGTTTTGTTTGTACAATGTCGACTTAACCCTTAAACAAAGAAACAACTTAAGCCTTACACCGCTATCTTAATTTTTTGTCGTCTGCTGTTTATTTTCTGTTTTCCATTTTTATCATCAAAACATGCTTTGACATCACTTTAGAATAATTTACGACATGCTTTGACAGCACTTCAGAATCATTTCCATTGGAAATGATTCTGAAGTGCTGTCAAACCATGTTTTTATTGAGAAATAAGGCAAGATATAAAAGCAACAGCAGACGACAATTGTTGTGTGTAGTGGTCTAAGGGTTAACATTATCATTTGTGTTGAAATCGCTGATATTTCTTCAGTAACATGACAGAAGATAGAGTTATCGCCCTTTGCCTTTTTCTGATTGCCGATATGTAAGAGGGGATATATCATTAGACCATGTGCATACGTATTTCATTGTTCAATAACTCATGAACCACCGATTTTGATAATATTTGGCCACAATGTGTGTCTAGGGATGGTACTTTGTTTTTCATATATGACTCACTTCCGACCGCCCAAGGTCATCAAACTCACTGAGGACTTTTGTAATGCAAAACTGTTAAAAAAAATGTTGTTTTTTATTTTTATTATTATTATTATTATTATCAAGGCTGTCGGTACGACCCACGATCGACCGCCAAAAGTGAAGTTCACTGATGACTTGTGTTTATTTTTATTGTTGTTTATTATCAAGGCTGCCAGCAAGGGGATAGGCTTCATTTTAACGATGCCATTTATTCTGGATGGAAAATCTGTAACTATGCTCTTGCGAAAACATTTTCAGGAGCACAATATAGAATGTATGATCACAAATGTTTTACTTACTAAATGGCAAACAATGTAGACCATAGCCAGACTGTGTAGATATGTATTCTGGTCTTAGTCTACACTGAACGCGAAGGCTGTTCCTTTGTAATGTGCACACTGTACAGGTGTGGATCCAGGATTTTGGGTTAGGGGGGTGTAACTATTTTGCAATACTTGACTATATTATCGAACGAGCTAAGCTCGTTCGATAATATAGTCAAGTATTGCAAAATAATCGACCGAGCGGAGCGGAGCGGAAAAATGCATGGAATGCATGGCACTTGACATGAAACGTGCCTTGTAACTTGTAAAAAATCTTTACTCGGCGAATTTTAGGGGGGGGCGCCGCCGGGTCCGCCCCCCCCCTGAATCCGCCCATGCTGTATACCTTTAACCCTTTCATCTCTACGTAACTGGAATGGATTTTGATATGATAATTTTGCAACCAATCCAGTGGTTTTCAGACTAGTCTATTTATGAAAAGGGAGTGTTTTTGTTCTCGAAAATATGAAAATTACTTGCAAAAAGTGCAGATCCTGATGAAGCGGCTCGTCGGAGCCGGCTCATCTGGATCTACACTGTTTGTCAATACCACTATATACAGGTCTGTAGTGTTGAAAGGGTTAACCCTTACCATGCTGAATTAAAAATTGACATCTGCTGTTTATTTTTTATTCTTCATTTTTCTAATCAAAAACATGATTTGACCGTACTTTAGAATAATTTCCAATGGAAATAATTCTAAAGTGCTGTCAAACCATGTTTTTATTGAGAGAAAAGACAAAATAAGAAACAACAGCAGACGACAATTTTCAGTTCCGGCAGTCTAAGGGTTAATATGTATATTCTGTAACCAGTTTCACAATTCCATTTATTTACATGTGACCGTACATTTTAACCCTTACAATGCTGAATTAAAAATTGTTGTCTGCTGTTAATTTTATTTGTTTTCTACTTTACTCATTTAAACCTGTTTTGTTTGTTTTTGTCACGTAAGGAAATGATTCTTTATGTGCGGGCAAAAGCTTCTCTCTTTTTTTTGGCAAGAAATAAGACAAACGTGCTCCAGATAAGCGTTGTATTTTACCCCCTGATTATGCCTCCTATGTGATATATTTTTTGCAGCGAAAAAACATATTTTGACAACATTTTAGAATAATTTCCGATGGAAATGATTCTGAAGTGCTGTCAAAACATGTTTTCATTGAGAGAAAAAAGACAAAATACCAAACAACAGCAGACGACTATTTTTGTTTCTCGCATTCTAAGGGTTAAGCCTACCGCCAACATGTTTGCACAATAACATTTTAGAGCCAGTGGTGTGCATTTCTAACCACTTCAAACATGTGACCTTCACCTGACCTTGAACAACTTTTGCCCCATTTAATACGTACATTGATAATAGGCTATGCTGTAATGGGACAGCTCTTGTTGTCGCGTCTGCTTTTTCCGTCGTCATCGTCATTCATTGTAACTGGAATGGATTTTGATATGATAATTTTGCAACCAATCCAATGGTCACAAAATTATTTTCAGACTAGTCCATTTATGATTTTGTTCTCAAAAATTTGAAAATTGCTTGCACAAAGTGCAGATCCTGATTAGACGGCAAAAATGCATGTTTTGACAACACTTTAGAATCATTTCCTTTTTAGCTCGCCTGCACGAAGTGCATTAGAGTTTATGGCATACCCCCGGCGTCGTCGGCGTCGTCGGCGTCGTCGGCGTCGTCGGCATCCACAAACTTAATGTTGGGTAAATGTCTTATAACTTCTGTTTCCTTTCATGGAACAGCTTGTTATTTCGTACATGCATTCCTCAGATGACCCCCTATCATGCTGTAGCAAATCCATGACCCACCACCCAACCCTTACCCCAAGGTCAAGGTCACAAACTTAGCACATTCATAAACTTAACGTTGGGTAAATGTCTTATAACTTCAGTTTCCTTTCATGGAACACCTTGTTATTTCATACATGCATTCCTCAGATGACCCTCTATCATACTGTAGCAAATCCATGACCCACCACACAACCCTTACCCCAAGGTCAAGGTCACAAACTTAGCACATTCATAAACTTAACGTTGGGGTAAATTTCTTATAACATCCGTTTCCTTTCATGGAACGCCTTGATATTTCATACATGCATTCCTCAGATGACCCTCTATCATGCTGTAGCAAATCCATTACCCACCATCCAACCCTTACCCCAAGGTCAAGGTCACAAACTTAGCACAATCATAAACTTAACGTTGGGGTACATTTCTTATAACATCTGTTTCCTTTCATGGAACGCCTTGATATTTCATACATGCATTCCTCAGATGACCCTCTATCATGTTGTAGCACATCCATGACCCACCACCCAACCCTTACCCCAAGGTCAAGGTCACAAACTTAGCATGTTCATAAACTTAACGTTGGGGTAAATGTTGTGCGACTTCTGTTTATTTACAGGGAACGCCTTCATGTTTCATACATGGATTCATCTGATGATACTCTATCGTGCTATTGCAAATCCATGACCCACCGCCCGTCCCTTACCCCAAGGTCAAGGTCATTAACTTAGCACATGCATAAACTTAACGTTGGGGTAAATGTCTTATAATATCTGTTTTCTTTCATGGAACGCCTTGATATTTCATACATGCATTCCTCAAATGACGCTCTATCATGCTGTATCAAATCCACAACCCCACCACCCAGCCCTTACCCCAAGGTCAAGGTCACAAACTTAGCATGTTCATAAACTTAACGTTGGGGTAAATGTTGTGTAACTTCTGTTTCGGTTCAGGGAACGCTTTGATATGTCATACATGCATTCATCTGATGAAACTATCGTGCTATAGCGAATCCATGACCCACCGCCCACCCCAAATGTCTTATAACATCTGTTTCCTTTCATGGAACACCTTGATATTTCATACATGCATTCCTCAGTGGGTGGCAGGTGGGAGTACGCGATGGGTAATTTAACGATCGGGGTTCATCCTTACCGGAATTCCGACTGGAGACCTGGTTTGGCCCTCACATATGTCTTTGGCATTTTGTATGTGACAGTTGAATCTGGTTATACCCCTTATGTGAGTATTATGATTAATCGTAATTCTATTTTAGGGGAAGGGGCCAAGTGACTTTGTTGTGGTATGGACTTGGCACCAGGTCAGGTTATTCTAATTACAGGGCTTAATATATCGTTTCTCGATGTAAATATTCCGTTCTGATTTTGGGATTTTCCCCCAATGCTGCAAGTTAAAACGGGATCGAACCCGTTTGCCCGGCCTTACATGACCTTAGCTGTTGATAGGCTGTTAAACACCAATAAACAAACAAATAAACAAAAACATGCATTCCTCAGATGACCCTCTATCATGCTGTAGCAAACCCACAACCCACCACCCAACCATTACCCCAAGGTCAAGGTCACAAACTCAGCACGTTCATAAACTTAACATTGGGGTAAATGTTGTTTAACTTCTGTTTATTTACAGGGAACGCTTTGATATTTCATACATGCATTCATCTGATAATCATCTATTGTGCTACAGCAAATGCATGACCCACCCCCCCACCCCTTTCCCCAAGGTCACAAACTTAGCACATTCATACATGCATTCCTCATGTGAATAGCTATCATGCTGTAGAAAATCAACAACTTAGTGCGTTCATAAACTTAACTTTGGGTTAAATTTTGTTTTACTTCCGTTTTCAGGGAGCGCATTGATATTTCATACATGCATTCATCTTAATATGCTATATTATGCTATAGCAAACCCACGACCCACCTTCCACCACTGACCCCAATGTCAAGTTCCACCGCACGCCCCTTAACCCAAGGTCAATTATATATAATATTCATGTTTTTTATGCAACTGTGCCAAGTTTGAGTGAAGGCTGCCAACAGGTGAGCTTCGTTGTCTTCTGACAACTCTTGTTTACCTTCACATTATTGTGGAAACACTTGGCCATTTTGTTACTGTTACTTGATGGATTGCTTCAATACTTGCACACTGGATACATGAGAGGATTTGGAACATACGTATGCCCCCATTAACATGACCTTAACCATTTTGACATTCACATGGTTGTGGAAACACTTAGGCATTTTTTTTTACCTCAAACAGTTTGTACAAATTTCTTCATCATCATTTAACATTAGTATTACTTGATGGATTGCTTTAATATTTGAACACTTGATACATGTAAGCATTTGGAACACGCTCATGCTGCCATTAACATGACCTTGACATTTTACATTCCCATGATCACGTTATGGTCAAATGACTCTGCATGCGCGACACCACTTCCATGGTGGAATTCTTGTTTTACAAAATAACCACTATTCGGGTTAACCCTTTCAACACCACAGACCTCTATAGAGACAATGTTTGCAAACAGTGCAGATCCAGATGAGCCGGCTCGTAACGAGCCATCTCATCAGGATCTCCACTGTTTGTTAATAATTTTAAATATCGTACAGATTACCCTTTTAGAAGAATGGGATAATTTTAATGAACACAATTAATGAAATAGCATGAAACATTGGCATGGAACATCCTATTAAGTTACTTGGTGTTGAAAGGGTTAATGGAATAATCAAACATTCATGTGGAAGATTCCATGCTAGACAAGTAGGTGTGGAAGGTTTAGAGTCTCGTCTGATCAGGCCAATACTGGTTACATGTGCAGTGGAACCTCTCTAAACCGAACACCAAGACTACATATGTGATCTTATGTTTGATGGTTTTCTTGGCCATTTATCTCGGATGTTAATGTATGTTCATGATTGCAAAGCACGCAAATACGTATCAGAATAGTCATATACCTGATTTACAGTGGAACATCTCTTAAACCGGACACCCAGGGGACGTGGGTGGAAGGTGGGTGCAAGCGATGGGTAATTTAACGATCGGGGTTCATCCTTACCGGAATTCCGACTGGAGACCTGGTTTGGCCCATTTAGGGGAAGGGGCCAAGTGACTTTGGTGTGGTATGGACCTGCCACCAGGTCAGGTTATTATAATTTCAGGGCTGAATATATTGTTTCTCGATGTAAATATTCAGTTCTGATTTTGGAATTTTCCCCCCAATGCAGCAGGTTAAAACGGGATCGAACCCGTTTGCCCGGCCTTACATGACCTTAGCTGTTGATAGGCCGTTAAACACCAATAAACAAACAAACAAACACGCTGGGGACTCCCAGGGTGTCCGGTTTAGAGAGGTTTCACTGTATCTATGGCAATTTGTAAAGTAATTTTCCTGTGGAAAGACAAGTGTGTGTGTGTGTGTGTTGTGCGTGCGTGCGTGTGTGTGTGTGTGTGTGTGCATTCATGCGTGCGTGCATGTGTGGTATTTTGTATCCGCACTTTATACCTTTGTCATAATTATTTCTGCTTCAATATGTGTATTGTAGTTTGTTTCAACCCCGATCTTGTACTTTTAAGTAGTCGGCTGGTCGGGAACATGCAAAGGATAAAATTAACTATGGCATTCATCCGTACCGGAATACCGATATCTCTGGTATGGCCCTCATGTATAACTAGGGCCCCGCTGAGAATCGGTGGTGCCCTATAGGTTTTATCCCGTTTTAACACCTGCTGCATTGGGTGTGGGGGGGTGTGTGTGGGGGTGTGGATCCCAAAATCAGAACGGAATATTTACATCGAGAAAAAATATATTCAGCCCTGAAATTAGAATAACCTGACCTGGCCCCAGGTCCATACCACATCAAAGTCACTAGGCCATTTCCCCTAAAATAAGTTTAGAAATAATCGTAATACTGATATAAGGGGTATAACCAGATTTAACTGTCACACACAAAATGCCAAAGACGTATGTGAGAGCCAAACCAGGTCTCCAGTCGGAATTCCGGTAAGGATGAATGCCGATCATTGAATTACCCGTCCCGTGCTCCCGACCAACCACCCACGGAAGTTTTTGTAAGTTTCTCAAATCACCTACAGGGCCCTAAGTGCATCGACATACCACATTTTTTAGTTTATATTGGGCTTTCTTATTACTTGAGAGTTGAATCTGGCTATACCAATTATACAAGTAGTAAGATTAGTCCTTTTACTTTTAGGAAGTGGGGCTAAGTGATTCTGGTGTGTCAAGGAGCTGGCACCAGATCATATGTTTGCGGAAAATCCTAAATATGTTCCTTCAATGCGTTCAGAAGTATATGTCGAGACGGTTCCTATACAGACAGGAATCAATGCGACCCCGGGACGAGTACTCTACATTCAGCTGTGCAATTGCATTAAAAACATTCATCGGTGTCATGATTTGGTGTCGGGCACCCTTATTTGGACCTGGGTGTGAATCCAGTAAGATTTTCTGTTAAGATACGCATCCTTCAAGATGAACTTTTTCAACCCTAAATAACTGGAATAGATTGTTTTTGATGATTTTCAGACTGGTCCGATTATAACAAGAGCTGTAGGAGAACAGCATAGCTCTACTACGAGGGTTGTCGATGTACACATAGCTTGACAAACAAGGTGGCTGCGGCCTGCATAAAAACGTTAACCAAGGTTGACTAAAACACTTAACCAAGGGAAATTAAGTAAGTAATTCAAGGTTAAATGTAGGTCAATGACAGATATAGGTCAGGGGTTATTGATGTACATCACTAGGAGATAAAGTTTTCCAAGTATGGTTGCTGTAGGCCCAGGAGTATTCCATATACAAGCTTGACTAAAAACCTTAACTAAGTAATCCAAGGATAAAAGTAGGTCAAGGTCAACTATAGGTCAGGGATTATTGATGTACATCACTAGGAGATGAAGTTGTCCAAGTATGGTTGATGTAGGCCCAGGAGTATTCCATATACAAGCTTGACTTTAAACATTAACCAAGTAATTCAAGGTTAAATGTAGGTGAAGGTAAAATATAGGTCAGGGGTTATTGATGTACATCCCTATGAGAAAAAGTTATCCAAGTATGGTGTCTGTATGCACAATAGTATTCCATATACAAGCTTGACTAAAAACCTTTACCAAGGTTGACTAAAAACCTTAACCAAGGGGGATTAACTAATTAATTCAAGGTTAAATGTAGGTCAATGTGAAATATAGGTCAGGGGTTGTTGGTGTACATCACTAAGAGATGAAGTTGTCCAAGTATGGTTGGTGTAGGGCCAGGAGTATTCCATCTACAAGGTTGACTAAAAACCGTAACCAAAGAGAATTAACTAAGTAATTGAAGAGGAAATGTAGGTGAAGGTCAAATATAGATCAGGGGTTATTGATGTACATCCCTATGAGAAAAGGTTGTCCAAGTATGGTGTATGTATGCACAATAGTATTCCATGTACAAGCTTGAGTAAAAACCTTAACCAAGGTTGACTAAAAACCTTAATCAAGGTGATTTAAGTAAGTAATTGAAGAGGAAATAGGTCAAGGTGAAATATATATCAGGGGTTGTTGATGTACATCACTAGGAGATGAAGTTGTCCAAGTATGATGGGTGTAGGGCCAGTAGTATTCCATATACAAGCTTGACTAAAAACCTTAACCAAGGGGAATTAACTAAGTAATTCAAGAGGAAATGTAGGTCAAGGTCAAATATAGATCAGGGGTTATTGATGTACATCGCTATGAGAAAAGGTTGTCCAAGTATGGTGTCTGTGTGCACAATAGTATTCCATGTAGAAAGCTTGACTAAAAACCTTAACCAAGGTTGACTAAAAACCTTAACCAAGGGGAATTAACTAAGTAATTCAAGGTTAAATGTAGGTCAAAGTCAAATATAGGTCAGGGGTTGTTGATCTACATCACTAGGAGATTAAAGTTGTCCAAGTATGGTTGGTGTAGGGCCAGGAGTATTCCATCTACAAGCTTGACTAAAAACCTTAACCAAAGAGAATTAACTAAGTAATTAAAGAGGAAATGTAGGTCAAGGTCAAATGTAAGTCAAGGTCAAATATAGATCAAGGGTTATTGATGTACATCCCTAGGAGATGAAGTTGTCCAAGTATGGTGGGTGTAGGGCCAGGAGTATTCCATATACAAGCTTGACTAAAAACCTTAACCAAGGAGAATTAACTAAGTAATTCAAGATGAAATGTAGGTCAAGGTCAAATATAGATCAGGGGTTATTGATGTACATCCCTATGAGAAAAGGTTGTCCAAGTATGGTGTCTGTATGCACAATATTATTCCATGTACAAGCTTGACTAAAAACCGTAACCAAGGTTGACTAAAAACCTTAACCAAGGGGAATTAACTAGGTAATTCAAGGTTAAATGTAGGTCAAGGTCAAATATAGGTCAGGGTTGTTGATGTACATCACTAGGAGATAAAGTTGTCCAAGTATGGTTGGTGTAGGGCCAGGCGTATTGCATCTACAAGGTTGACTAAAAACCTTAACCAAGGGGAATTAACTAAGTAATGCAAGAGAAAATGTAGGTCAAGGTCAAATATAGATCAGGGGTTATTGATGTACATCACTATGAGAAAAGGTTGTCCAAGTATGGTGTCTGCATGCACAATAGTATTCCATGTAGAAAGCTCGACTAAAAACCTTAACCAAGGTTGACTAAAAACCTTAACCAATGGGAATTAACTAAGTAATTCAAGGTTAAATGTAGGTCAAAGTCAAATATAGGTCAGGGGTTGTCGATGTACATCACTAGAAGATAAAGTTATCCAAGTATGGTTGGTGTAGGGCCAGGAGTATTCCATCTACAAGCTTGACTAAAAGCCTTAATGAAAGAGAATTAAGTAAGTAATTCAAGAGGAAATGTAGGTCTAGGTCAAATGTAGGTCAAGGTCAAATATAGATCAAGGGTTATTGATGTACATCCCTAGGAGATGAAGTTGTCCAAGTATGGTGGGTGTAGGGCCAGGAGTATTCCATGTACAAGCTTGACTAAAAACCTTAACCAAGGTTGACTAAAAACCTTAACCAAGGGGAATTAACTAGGTAATTCAAGGTTAAATGTAGGTCAAGGTCAAATATAGGTCAGGGGTTGTTGATGTACATCACTAGGAGATAAAGTTGTCCAAGTATGGTTGGTGTAGGGTCAGGAGTATTCCATCTACAAGGTTGACTAAAAACCTTAACCAAAGAGAGTTAACTAAGTAATTCAAGAGGAAATGTAGGTCAAGGTCAAATATAGATCAGGGGTTACTGATGTACATCCCTAGGAGATGAAGTTGTCCATATATGGTGGGTGTAGGGCCAGGAGTATTCCATATACAAGCTTGACTAAAAACCTTAACCAAGGGGAATTAACTAAGTAATTGAAGAGGAAATGTAGGTCAATGTCAAATATAGACCAGGGGTTATTGATGTACATCCCTATGAGAAAAGGTTGTCCACTAAAAACCTTAACCAAGGTTGACTAAAAACCTTAACCAAGGGGAATTAAGTAAGTAATTCAAGAGGAAATGTAGGTGAAGGTCAAATATAGATCAGGGGTTATTGATGTACATCACTAGGAGATGAAGTTGTGCAAGTACGGTGGGTGTAGGGCCAGTAGTATTACATATACAAGCTTGACTAAAAACCTTAACCAAGGCGTGACGGTGACGCCGACGCAACATAAGCTCTACTTATTCTTCGAATAGTCGAGCTAAAAATATGATGTTTTTAAAAAAAAAACAATATGAGAAGTACTTGCAATCAGTGCAGATGCTAATGAGATGGCTCGTCACAAGCCGGCTCTTCTGGATCTACACTGTTTACAAATACTGCTATAGAGGACTGTGGTGTTGAAAGGGTTAAGACACATATACCCCTCCATACTTCAATGATTTGATTTATTGGTGTTTAACAGCCTATCAACAGCTAAGTTTGTTTGTATCAACAGCTAAGACCATTTAAAGCCGGGCCAACGGGTTCTCACATGTACATCTCACATGCTGCATTGGGGAGAAAATCCCAAAATCAGAACGGAATATTTACATCGAAATAAATATATATTCAGCCCTGAATTAGAAAAACCTGACCTGTAGCCTATTTCATCAACATTGCAAAGTATACTTTACTAGCAAAGTATACTTTGAGGGAGTAATCATTTATTTTTCCTGAAATGCATTATTTCATATATAACTAACAACTGCATATATTTCATGATTAAAAGTATGCAGAATTATTATACTGAATTTATTACATTATCACAGCCAAATTGGCTGTGATAATGTAATAAATTCAGTATAATCAAAATTAATAAATTTATCATAAAATTGAAAATTTCTCCCTCAAAGTATACTTTGCTACTAAAGTATACTTTGCAATGTTGATGAAATAGGCTACTGGTGGCAGGTCCATACCACTCCAAATTCACTTGGTCCCTAAGTTCCCCTAAAAGTAATACCGGTATGATTACTCTTATAAGGGGTATAACCAGATTCAACTGTCGCATACAAGAATGTCAAAGATGTACTTGAGGGCCAATCCAGGTCTCCGGTCAGAATTCCGGTAAGGATGAATTCTGGGGGCCATTTCATTAAATTGTGTACGACTAAAATGTTTGTAAGTGCAAAATTAGGATAGTCTGTAAATTTCACATTAACAATATTTTCTTGTATTCAATTATTGGATTTAAATTTATTGAGCATAGGCTGCATTTACAGCCTATGCTCAATAAATGTAAATCCATCAATTGAAATTTCCAAACGATCCTAAGTTTGCACTTACGAACATCTTAGTCTTACGAAGTTTAGTGAAACGGGCCCCAGATCATTAACTTACCCATCGCATGCTCCCAACCAGCCACCACGATCAAGGAAGGACTTGTGAAATATAGCAACACAACAAATCTAGCATAAATAATTTATTATCCCAAAGTTGTACCGGTATATCATGTATGGGCATCTCAACTTCATACAGCAGAATGCCAACAAAACGTTAATAAATACATATAATAAACTGTAAAATAAATAAAAGGAAATATGGTATCTATAATGATAAATTGGGTTTCAGGTTTTGTCACAAAACCTTAGCATAAGTATGTCGATAGCAATTGAGGTCTACAAAAGGTCCCAAAAATAAAGACACGATTGTCGGTTTGTTTGATTATTGGTGTTTAACGGCCTATCAACAGCTATGGTCATGTAAGGCCGGGCAAACGGATTTGATCCCATTTTAACCTGCTGCAGTGGGGGGAAAATCTCAAGATCAGAACGAAAATTTACATCTACATTCAGCCGTGAAATTAGAATAACCTGACCTGGTGCCAGATCCATACCACACGATTGTCGGAACGTGTTGAACGCGATATGAAGTGATATGTGGCTTTGACTGGAGAAATGGGGCTTATAGGTTTTAGTTTGTTTGTTTGTTTGTTGGGGTTTAACGGAAAACAGAAAAGCACCTGCAGACAGCAGGTGGTCATTCATTGCAAGTACGTTATTATGGGAAATTCGTAGGGCGGGATTCAAACCGGTCGCTTACAGCAGGTGGTCGTTTATTACAAGTGGTCGTTAGCACAAGTTTGACTGTACATGTCATGCATACTGAACACCGAGTGACTTGAAATTGTTTGACAATGGCAGTCATATATATACATGTATACTATATAACAGTACTGAACCTCTAAACCAGACACCAAGACAACACCTGTGAACTTAATTTTGATGGGTTTCTTGGTCATTTATCCCAGATGATAATGTCTGTTCGTGATCACATAGAACACAACTATGGTTCAGAATGATCAACTGCCTGATTTCCAGTGAAACCTCTCTAAGCCGGACACCCATTTCATTGGTGTATATTTATAATGATAATGTCTGTTCAAGTTCGCAAAGCACAGCCGTATACCTTGGCATAGTCATATGTCTGATTTACTATAGGAATGAATGGTATTTTTGTGGAATTTATCGGGGTATAAACTTGGAAAAGTCGCGGGAATACTGGACGAAGGCCGGAAGTTTATATCCCCGATAAATTCAACAAAAAGGCCATTCATTCCTTGTAATTCCAGCATTTGAAATAAATTCATCAAGAAAATGTGTTTATTTTCCGTTTTCTTAAGAATTATTTTAACTGCGCCTGATGGTTACGGAAAGTAGTTTGGCATGGAAGTTTACTGGGATATAAATTTTGGACAGACTTGCTACGGACCAATCAAATGTTAGGGAATTGTGTAAATATTTTTGTGCTGGAATTATAACTGAATATTTACAATAAAAAAAAACAACTACATATTCAGCCCTGAAATCAGAATAATCCTGATCTGATGCCAGGTCCTCGCCACACCAGAATCACTTGGCAAAAGCAGTAGGATCAGGGATGAAAGGGTTAAACAATGTAGAACCTAGTCAGATCCTGTGAATAATAGCAGCTGCCTTTGATAAAATGAAATGATTGTGATATTGCACGGCGATTTTGGAAATCATTTCAAAAACGTTTTATACATGTACATTTAAATGACAAAGTTATTGGGGGAAAATGAGACTAGCCATGTGACTGTGTAACTTTGTAGATGTGCAATTTTTCTTGGAAAAATATTTACAAAAACTGTGATATTTTCTGTAAGTGGCGTTGAAAGTTGATGAATTCTGCATTTGCTCTGAACAGTTTGACGTAATTTACGGAAAGTATCGTAAATTTTGTAAGTATCTTTCATTAGAAATCGCACATCGTCGTTTTTTTGTTTGTTGGTGTTTAACGGCATATCAACAGCTAAGGTCGTTTAAGGTCGGGTCAATGGGTTTGGTACTAAATCCCATATATTACATGTACATGTCTGACAAATAGGGGGAGGGGGATCCCAAAGTCAGAACTGAATATTTACAGTAGAAAAACTATATATTCAGCCCTGAAATCAGAGTAATCCTGATCTGATGCCAGGTTTGCACATTGTCGTAGGCACAAAATCACATGGCTCGTCTCAAATGAGATGAAAGAATAATCATTAACGAAGGTGGCAGTTAACTCTGGTTTGACCAACTTATTACCGGTATATTATAGACACAAATTTACATGATTCCAAATACGAAGCACATTTGTAAGTTATATGATTCTAAATTAATTCAATTTCTCAATTTCACACAAAAACATACATAATGGGTTTCTCTACGATCATATTGAGATGCATGTACAACATATGTGAATAGCGTAGTCCCAGATCAGACTGCGCGGATGCGCAGGCTGATCTGGAACTACGCTATTCACAATTCACTGAAGTAAATAATTTCAAACCTGTGGGTAAGAATGATAAGAAAGTCACAATGTGTGACCCTCCGTAACAAAATGTTTCAAATTGAAGTTCGACCAGTGTAGCTTCATATGATCAGCTCCAAAATTCTGAGCATCTGGGTCAATACTAGTCGGTTTCACGAAACCTGCTCAAATTTTACGGCTATATAAACAATGGAAAAAAAAAACGATAATATTAAATTTTATCAAAATTTATGAGTGAGCCTACTTTTTATTTTGTGAAATTTAATCCAACATTGATTTTATTTATGGGAATTTAACATGGGTAATTTTTTGTCATTTCAGAAATAATGCACCGATTTTTGAAAATTTAATTTTTGTTTTCTCTTGTTAGATCATTTACAAGCCATCTAGCCAGGTTTCAGAGTCGGTTTCCAAAATTGTTGTTCGCCTTCTCCTGTAGCCCCTCCGGCTCCTTTCCCCGCATGTTAAATTCACATAGAGATCACGTTTTCGTAATAAAATCAATATTTGACCAAATTTCATGAAATAAAAAGAAGGCTCAGTCTTAAATTTTGATCAACTTTAATATTATTGAAAAAAATATATAATTTTTGCATTGTTTATATAACAGTAAAATTTTGACAGGTTTTGTGAAACAGACAGTAGTCACAGAGAAAATTGAATCTAATTGTCATCTTGTATCACACATTTTGTTTACCTAGACTGCTAGTACCACAGGTGGAACTCGGACCTGTGACACAAAAAATGCCCATGACACAAAAAAATGCCCTGACACAAAAAATGCCCATTACAAAAAATCCATTACCCCACCCACTTGGTCTCATACAGTACTATCTTCTATTAGAGAAGATAGTACTGTATGAGACCAAGTGGGTGGGGTAATGGATTTTTTTGTATTGGGCATTTTTTGTGCCACAGGTCCGAGTCTTCCACCTGTGGCTAGTACAGGCACCAAACCATTCAAGAACATACTACACTATACATATCAAATATGTACAATAACATCAAAATAAAGCTACACAAATTGCATATATAAAGCTGCTTTGAGCAGACACTAATAATACATTATATATAAAACACGTAAGCCATACATATACAGTCTAGATCCGTTTACTCAAAGTTTGTCGGACCATGATATAGTGCAACCTCTCTACAACAGCCACCCTTGGGAAGACGCAAAACTGGCTGTTGCAGAGAGGTGGCTGTTGTAGAGAGGTTAATGCTGTCAGAATTAAATTTGTTGTCTGCTGTTTATTTATTTTCTTCGATAATTCTCATCAAATACATGCTTTGACAGCATTTTAGAATCATTTCCAATGGAAATGATTCTAAAGTGCTGTCAAAACATGTTTTCCAAAAATCAGAACGGAATATTTACATCGCAAAAAAATTTATATTCAGCCCTGAAATTAGAATAACCTGACCTGGTGCCAGGTCCATACTTCACCAACGTCACTTGGCCCCTTCCCCTAAAAGTAATAGGATTACAAATAATTGTAATACTCGCAAAGGGGTATAACCAGATTCAACTGTCACATAAAAGACTACGTACGCGAGGGCAAAAACAGGTCTCCGGCCCAGATTCCTGTAAGGATGAACAAGCATTGTTAAATTACCCATCGCTTGTTCCCACCTACCACCCACTGGAGTGATTTGATTTGTTTGTTTGTTGGGGTTTAACGGCCTATCAACAGCTAAGGTCATTTAAGGCCGGGTCAATGGGTTTAGTACTAAATCCCATATATTACCTGTACAAGTACATGTACATGTTCAAATACATGTACAAATGGAGAGAAAATCCCAAAATCAGAACTGAATATTTACAAGTAAATAAACTACATTCAGCCCTGAAATCAGAATAATCCTGATCTGATGCCAGGTCCTCGCCACACCACAATCACTTGGTCCCTCCCAATAGCAGTAGGATCAGTAATAACCTTACTACTTGTATAATGGGCAATAACCCAATTCAACTCCCAGGTAACAAAAGAGCCAAAGATAAAAACGTCGCTGAGGGCCAAACCAGGCAAATCGTGATTCCTATAAGGAGGAACCCCTACCGTTAATTTACGCCGTCACGTTCGCCCGACCACCACTAAGCTTCGTACGACAAAAATGTTCATACAGAGATTTCTATCAATTCACTACACACAATAACGTGTTTCACTACTGCTACCAACCACCCACTTGATTTGATTTGAATAGCTCTATCATAATGTTGCAGAAAGAGCAGTGAAATACTAATGTCATTGATAGGAACATGGATTTGATTACATTTTGTCATTACGCTGATGTCATTTGTCGCTGTGCTGGAGAAATGAGGCTTACAGGTTTTGCAATCAGTGTAGATCCAGATCTACACTGATCGCTAAGGCCATACTGTCAGAAACATGACGTGTTTCAGTGCTGATTGGGGTCGACACGGGTCACACATCTGACAGGTCATAAACCACCTTTCTACAATCACATTTACATCTGTTATTGGTCAGCCTGTATTCAAGCAATGTCTAGTTGGGACAGCTAATCTCTAAATTACTATGGTGTCGGCTAATTCTGTGCAAAAATTTCATTGTCATTAACATCCCCATATTCAGTCAAAAATTTCCCGAATATTCAACACAGTTCAAATATCAGAATGTTCTGATGTCAGTAAATGACATAAATTGTGTGATGTACGACATCACATGCGTGTTTGCAACGTCACATTTTTTCCTGTTAATGCTGTGCATTTGGTAGTGTAAACAAATATGGCGAACTGCATACTGGATCAGCATAGCAAAATTGGTGTTGATAGCATAACTATCCAGTGACATCATGACAGGTTGGTTTCTTGGTTGAACAGTTAATTTAGTAAATAAGACAGCTATTCCATCAGCAGGGTCTAAGGATTTTACACATTTTGACTATATTTGGAATAACATTTTATCAAACTATTGGAATGTGATGAAATTGTGCCACAGTGTAACAATTAATCAGGGCCCGGTTGTTCAAAACACCAGTTAGCTTAACGGACTGTTAAATCCTTAACGGACTGTTAAATCCTTAACTGAATGGTTAAAATCTCTGTTAAAACAGAGATTTTAACCATTCAGTTAAGGATTTAACAGTCCGTTAAGCTAACGGATGTTTTGAACAACCGGGCCCAGCTTGTTGATTTCAAAATCCACAGATCTTATTTTGACGTACGCAAGGCTAAATTTGTCATGAGTTACGCTGTCACAACTAATCAATGCACAGCAACAGGGCTCCAGATAAGTTTTGTATCTAAAAAGTATTAAACCCCCAGATTTCAAATTCAATGCGTATTTTACTTTTACAAATGTATTATTGATTTTCTTCCTTATTTAATTGGAAACAAATGATAAAAAATAAAACAAATTTAAAAATTCACTTATTTGAGCTGCAAAAAGCAAACACTGTTTGCTTTTTGCAGCTCGACTAAGTAAATTTATTACAGTATTTTCACGACTCATTTTGAAAATCAATGCGTATTTTCACATTGCTGTGAGTATTTTGTACTCCCACTTTTGATAATCAATTTGTATTCTGTTAAAAGAAGTGCGTAAATATGCCAATATGCACCTTATCTGGAGAACTGCAGCAAGATACAAAATAAATTACAATCACAGGCAAATGTTACATAATGATCTGTGGATCTGGCACCGAGTCGGAGATCGACTTGTGTGGCAATATTCGACCCCCGTTGACGTACAGCTCATCCTTCACAGTGACATCCTCGCCCAACACACACACGTTTTCCATACGCACCTGCAATGGTCGTATGGATATGTTACGGACTGCGTTCACCAGACAATTTGTGTCATATTTGCCCAACTTTGCTCTGGATTGAATTGATTGATTATTGGTGTTTAATGGCCTATCAACAGCTAAGGTCATTTAAGGCCAGGCCAACGTGTTGGACTATCCCATATTTAACCTGTCCATAATGAGGGAATATTTACAGAAAAATATATATTCAGCCCTGAAATTTGAATATCCTGACCTGGTGCCAGGTCCATTCCACACTAGAGTCGCTTCGCTCCAACCCCATAAGTAATATGATCAGCACTAATAGTATTACTTGTTAATGGATTGAAACATGAATAACTTCTCTTATAGCAAGTGAGCAGGGGCTAGCAGGCCTCAACAAATCCACTCGTCCGCTCGTGAATTTTCTATCTGGACGAATGCTACTTTGAAGAGACAGTGTGGCATAAACATTAAAACATGTAGGAATGTGGGAGTTGAAATCCAATCTGGACGAGTGGAAAATCCAAGAATTTGTTGAGGCCTATAACTGATACCCACCCAAATGAGTGTTTTGTTTGTTGGTCCAGGCGATGGCCTGGACCAACAAACAAAATACTAATTTCGACATGTTAAGATACGTTACGGACGGACGTCAAGACGGAAAGATGAAATCTATACACCCTTCAGCATACTTCGTAAGCCGGGGGTAAATACAGTACATGTATGTCCATCTTTACTCTCAGATATGTAGCTCAGTATATACTTTACCCAGAGCTCCAGATAAGCTGCGTATTTGTGTAAATACCCAATTAAAATTCCCAAAAACCCAATTGAAATCAGAAGTAGTGTGTATCAAAAAGCAATGAAAAATTTGTGGTATTTTTATCATGCTACAGAAAACAATAAACAGACCACAAATATAGCACATTTTCTTATTTTTCCATGAAAACACATCTTGGTATTTCATTAGAATTGTCTCCAAGGAGACAATTCTAATGAAATACCAAGTTGTGTTTTCATTTAGAAGCAAACTATTCAATAAGTGTGGTCTGCTGATGTGTAAACGGTAGTGTGATTTTATTTTACACAATTCAACTTTTGAAATACCCACTTGCTTCAGAAATGATGGAGTGACAATACTCGATTACTAATTCCTTATCTGGAGACCTGCTTTACCAATTTGAATTAAACATAAAGTGATTGAAAGAAAATAGATTTATGCAGGATATGAAGGTTTTGCTTACGGATTATCACAAGCAGTGCTCTAGATACCGGTACATGTTTTTTAATTTGACGTCACTTTTTGAGCGACATCACCATTGACGTCACCCAATGGGAACAGCATTTCCAATATATTTAACTGCATGCATCTTGTAAACTACTTTGAATACTGAATACACATATGAATCAAATTCTGCGCAAATCTATTGGCTACTTAATGTATTTTATTTCATTAAAATCTGTACAGTATATTTGAAGTAACATGCTAACAAGCACAGTTACAAATACATGTATTAAGTCTATGGGATTTCAATGGGTGGGAAATTACTTCTGTCCAACATCTGCAAGTGTTTTACAAACAACACGGTCTGTACTTATATTCTAATTGAGAATGCTATGTGACGGATCTTGCAAGAGTGTTGATTTAACCCATCATAGACCAGAAACAATTACAGAAGTATGAACATTTTCAGAAAATATTTCACTTTTTATTTTATTTCTTCTCGAAAGTATATATTGTTACCACTCATTTGAACCGTCTCGACGAGACGGTTCAAATGAGTGGTAACAACATATACTTTTATGAAGAAATAAACAAAATAATAATATTTTTTCAACAAAACAAATTGTATCCACAGCCTTCAATGGGTTAACAAACAAGTGAAGCCACATTTGCAATGTATAATTCTTTCAGGTAGTCATGATCGGCGATGACCAGAGATTCCTTTATTTTATCATATATACATAGCTATGAAACAGACATCAACTTACCCATCTACCGATGTCGCACTTCCAGCCTATAATACTGGACTCGAGCCAGGAATGTGACTTGATGTGGGCACCGTTCAACACTGTACACCGCTTGATACACACACCATCCTCTATCACAACGTTCGGGCCTATCGTGACGTTCGGGCCGATTCTACAATTCTGGCCGATCTTCGCACTCGCGTCCTGAATTGTTGAAACAAAAATACAGATTACACTCGTTACCTAAAACCCTCTTAAGTGAATCTACTGATAACTCAAAGTCAAATTCTTGCTTCATGATGTAGTACATGATTTACTTATATAACTCAATTGTTTGTTAACTCGAAGTAATTTCTCAGTCACCTGGAGCCCGTTTCACTAAACTTTGTACGACTAAAATGTTCATAGGGCAAATTTAGGATCATCTGAAAATTGCAATTGATGGATTTACATTTATTGAGCATAGGCTGCATATAGGCTGCATATGCAGCCTATGCTCAATAAATGTAAATCCAACAATTGTTTACAAGAAAACAGTGTTTATGTGAAAGTTACAGACTATCATAATTTTGCACTGACAAACATTTTAGTTGTACGAAGTAGTGAAACGGCCCCCTGGACTTTGAGTAAACGAGTGTATCTTCTGCATATGGCTGAATGGGAATTTTTCAGTAATCTGGTACCTATTTCGACGTGAAACCCATTGTGCCTACACTGTTAGGCAGTGATTTAGGCAAACATTCCTGGTGCCTCAAACAAAAACAGGCTGCATGAGTGTTAGCACAGGAGCTAAACATGTCAAATTCTCAATACGCCCAGTTTTATGATGCCCTGTCATGAAAATACTTACGACTAAGGCGTTTCCTACAACACCATCCCCTTTATACAACAAATCGGAATTCTTTGTCTTTAATGAGTTAAGGTAGAGACACATTCCTGTGAGGAAGTCCTTCGGTTGACCCACATCCATCCAGAATCCTGAAACAAGAAAACCAAAGTACATTCATTATAGGAATGAACGAACGATACATGATTTACATACATAATAAGCAACAAGAAAAAATGGCCCGTTGGCACAAAAATACCACCGGTAACAGATTGGAAAACTTGGGTAAACTTAACTGGACACACGGATGGACGCACAGTCCACTGGGTATGGAAAGTTCTTGGAGCCAATTCCCATCCTTAAATAAAATATAACTAACTGACACACAGTCTAAACACTATATGCACGAGACCGGAGTTGTAAAATGAACTCCAATGAACATGTGAAAATTGAAAGTAATCTCTGGCACAGTTGACGACAGACTAGCCAGCGACGACAAGTCAGCCACATGACTTATTAATTGTGAGTGCATCCACACAAAATACACTGTTGTATTTAACAAAACAAGCGGGGTTTTTTTTCCATTCTGTATTCTGAGTCACCGAAGGGCTTTATATGTGCTCTTTTATCAACTTTTTTGCTCATATGTTTCATCCACACCCGAGACCCAGGCCTTTATAGACTTGGTGAGATTTATTTTATTCAAACAGCAATACTGATACATTGTGCATGTCTTAACCCTTACACCGTTTATCTTCATTTTCTGTCGCCTGCTGTTTATTTTTTATTTTCCATTTTTATCGGAACGCAAACTTTTAAGTCATTTGACCTTGACCTTGGGCACAGGGGCCGCATGATAGGGATATAGCATGAATATATGGATGATGACTAATAAGTATATGAAGTTTCAAGTCAATGTGACCTAGGACTGCAGAGATATAAGGTACGCACGCACGGACACACGGACGGGATGGGATGCACGCACGCACGCACGCACGCACGCACGCACGCACGCACGCACGCACGCACGCACGCACGCACGCACGCACGCACGCACGCACGCACGCACGCACGCACGCACGCACGCACGCACGCACGCACGCACGCACGACGCACGCACGCACGCACGCACGCACGCACGCACGCACGCACGCACGCACGCACGCACGCACGCACGCACGCACGCATGAAAAACATGCTTTTGACAGCACTTTAGAATAATTTACAACATGGTTTGACAGCACTTCCGAATCAGTTCCAATGGAAATGATTCTGAAGTGCTGTCAAACCATGTTTTTATTGAGAAATAAGGCAAGATTAAAAAGCAACAGCAGACGACAATTGTTGTGTGTAGCGGTCTAAGGGTTAAAACGACACATACTTTTCATTGGAAATTCAATGTACCAATATGCTTGTGTGAGTAAATCCATTATTGCGTCTACTTCCCGTTCAGAATTAACCGTTTGAACCCGAAAGCCTGCAATAGCGGTTTATACAAAAAGTGCAGATTCTGGATCTGCACTTTTTGAAAGTAATTTTCATATTTTTGAGAACAAAAACACCCCCTTTTAATAAATGAACTAGTCTGAAAATCATTGTGTGACTGTTGGATTGGTTGGAAAAGTAACATATCAAAATTCATTCCAGTTACTTAGGGGTGAAAGGGTTAAATGTTGTTTATAATAGACTTCACATTTAGGTCTGAGCGGCATACCTTGTAATTCCATTGCAAACAGTTCTCCATCTTTGGCCATATTTGGGAAGATTTCTTTTTCTATGGATGTTGGCTTGAGCTGCAAACAGAAACATGACGATGCATCAACATGCGGTTTATACCTGGCAAGAGATATTACTTTCAAAATGTAACTGATTAAATTACAATTACTTTTGAAACAAGTGCATTGTTATCACTAAACTAACCCCCTCGCTGGCAGCCTTCTTGAGAAACTAACATGTTTGCCTTACAAACAAGGTGAACATAAGTCCTCAGTGACCTTGGGCGGTCGGATGCGTGTCGTATGCAAAACAAACGAAAATCCCTAGACACACATTGTGGCCAAATATTATCAACATCGGTTAAGCGGTTCAGAAGTTATTGAAAAATGAAAGGTGTTACGAACACACACACTCACATACGCACTTACTTACGTACATGGACTAATGCAGGGATTCCGCTGGGGAAAATAAAAAAATCGCCACTTCAAAAAATTGGCGATAAAAAATTACAATTTTCGGAAAAACAATCCTTTTTTTTTTTTCTTCGAAAATTGTAATTTTTTATCGCCAATTGTTTATTTTTATCGCCAATTGCGAAAGTGGCGATCGCCAGCGGAATCCCTGCTAATGCTATATCCCATCTTGCCTATCGGCGAGGGGATAATAAATTGTCAATTACATGTACAATGCATTACCATATTTATCATATTCAATCACAAACTAACTTAACAAGACGGTTCAGCTAACTTTTGGTCATATAACTTTTGGTCAGAAAATTTATAAGACTTTTGTCATGAGAGAAGCTGTGTGTCTTCAGCATGAAACAAATCAATATGTTATTCTTCAATGACTTGGAATTATTCTTCAATGACTTGGAAAAATCAATATTTTATTCTACAGTCGAACCTCCCCGAACGGCCACCTCTCTACAACAACACCCTCTCTGCAACAGCCACTATTTTATATCCCAAATTGATGATTTCCTCTATATCTAATCCTTAAGACTGCTGAGCACGAAAAGTGTCGTCTGCTGCCTTCTTTCTAAATAAAAGCATGTTTTGGCAGCATTTTAGAATCATTTCCAATGGAAATGATTCTAAAATGTTGCCAAAGCATGTTTTTGGTGAGAATTATCGAAGAAAATAAATAAACATCAGACGACAAAACATAATTCAGCATTAACCTCCCTACAACAGACACCTCTCTACAACAGCCAGTTTTGCGTCTTCCCATGGGTGGCTGTTGTAGAGAGGTTGGAACGTACAATGACTTGGAAAAATCAATATTTTATTCTTCAATGACTTGGAATAAAGTTTGCGTTGTGCCACACTGGAGTGTGGTAGTTATGCACACAGGTTGAAGAAACGGACCCAGGTCTATAAATACATTAAATATGCCTAAAAGCATCAATAAACAAACAAACAAGAAATGCGTCTGTCGAACGCGGATGCCACCTGCAGCATATTTGAGAAACTGTGACAAAGTGGTTAACCGAAAAGTGTGACGGACGGACAGACGGACGGACGGACAGACGGACGGTCCAAACACTATATGCCACCCGTTTCTTCGAAACCCGGTGGCATAAAAATAAGCTAATTTTTTTTTTCTCCCTCCATATTATGGGTTCTATATGGAGGGAGTCAAAAAAAAAATGTTTAGCTTATATTTGTTTTCGTTTATTGATGCTTTTAGGCATATTTAGTGTACATTGTATTTATAGACCTCGGTCCGTTACTTCAAGCTGTGGTTATGCACTGGTAAACACTTACAATGCACTATTACATTATGTTGTCTCCTGTTTATTTCTTTTATTTTTTCTCATCAAAGCATGCTTTTACAACAGTTTAGAATCATTTCCAACGGAAATGATTCTAAAATGCTGTCAAACCATGTTTTTATTGAGAAAGAAGACAAGATATAAAACAATAGCAGACATTAATTTCAGCAAATACTTATAATACAGTTGAACCTCCCAACAACCACCTCTATAACAAGCCCCGCTCTATAACAGCAACATCTTCTATCCTAAATGGACAGTGTAACCTCTCAACAACAGTCAACATGGGAAGATACACTAGATGGCCGTGGCCCGCATGTCACGCCCACAGAGACTTTGATACTACATGTATACCGAAAAACGTTAACCAAAAACTTTAACCTAGACGTACATACGGACGTATACGTATGCCAATGTGCCCACTATATCGCTTTGTCTGCAAGCAGGCGCGACAAAAACAGGCTGTTGTAGAGAAGTAACTGTTGTAGGCAGGTACATATTACAATCCTGGTTACCTCTATTCTATCTAGAATTGAAGGTGAGAATATATAAAGGCCAGCGTTGATTTTATTGGAGACGTATTCCTGTGGTTTCTCCACGAACCGCTTGATCTTTCCCGTCTCCGCTTCGTATATCACTACGCCATACTTGGATGGTTCCTCCACTTTGGTTACCTGTTAACACCAATATAGGGATCATGATAAACATGCATAATTTAGACAGGCCATGTGACTTTGTACATAAGAAGATGAAATATATTTACAGAAACTGTGATATTTTCTATAAATGATATCGAATGATGACAAAATTTGCATAGCAAATAGAATTCCTCATTTACTATGTAAATTTTGTCAACTTTCGACGTCATTTACAGAAAATATTGTAAACATTTTTGTAGATCACTACACCATACTTGGACGGTTCCACTACTTTGGTTACCTGTTAACACCAATATAGGGATGATGATAAATAGAATACCAGGCTAGAGTCTTTTGATATCAAGGAACTCAGGCAAGGCTAGGAAACGCGTAGGAATTCCGAGGCTTTCCGAGCCAAGCCTGATAAACTTGTAATCAAAATACACTAGCATGGTATTTTATTTATTAAGTAATGTCGTTGGATACATAATGAGCAACTATGACATTGTTTTCGCTGAAAAGAACACGGACTTGTTTCCGTGACATCATTCCACTGACGTAATTCGGTAACGTCATCATGTGACGCCATTCGACCAATGAAACATCAGGTCAATGCTCCTGCTAGTGCACTCCTAAACACTATTTGCTTTTTGCAGCTCAACTAAGTAAATGTTCAACTCTATTACAATATAATTCCAGCACAAAAATATTTACACAATTCCCTAACATTTGATTGGTCCGTTGCAAGTCTCTGTCCAGAATTTATATCCCAGTAAACTCCATGCCGAACTACTTTCCGTAACCGTCAGGCGCAGTTAAAATAATTCTTAAGAAAACGGAAAATAAACACATTTTCTTGATGAATTTATTTCAAATGCTGGAATTATAAGGAATGAATGGCCTTTTTGTGGAATTTATCGGGGAATAAACTTGAAAAAGTCGCGGGAATCGCGACTTTTCCAAGTTTATACCCCGATAAATTCCACAAAAAGGCCATTCATTCCTATAATAAATAAGTGAATCAGTAACAATACACTCAAATAAGTGAATGTTTAAATTTGTTTTGAGCATTTGTTCCCTATTTAACCCTTACTACGCTGAATTAAATGTTGTCGTCTGCTGGAAATGTTTTATTTTCAATATTTCTCAACAAAAACCTGGTTTTGACAGCACATGATAAGCGTCTCATGTGCTGTCAAAACCAGGTTTTTGTTAAGAATTAAAGCAAAAATGAAAAACAGCAGACGGCAATTTCCGTCAACAGCGTAGGAAGGGTTAATAATGAAGAAAATCAATAATCCATTAATTTGTAAAAATAAAATACGCATTTAATTTGAAATCAGCGGGTACAATACTCTTTAGACATTAAAGCTTATCTTGAGCTCTGTCATACAATTAAGAATACAGAGACTGCCCGCGTGTCCGGTTTAGAGAGGTTCTACTGTATATCCAAACAATGCCAGCTCTGCGGCCACGCCACTGACCATAATAGTCCCCTCCTTGCCGTGATGTTTGTGGAACTGCAGCATGTCTTTGAAGGGGAATTCACAGATCACGTCGCTGTTCAGCACGAAGAACGGGTCATTGTTTGTGGTCAAATGTTCTCTAGCCAGGGCTAGCGGTCCAGCTGTGAATACAAGATAGCACACATATTAGACATACCATATTTATTCTAATAGCAGGGATTCCGCTGGCGATCGCCACTTTCGCAATTGGCGATAAAAATAAACAATTGGCGATAAAAAAATTACAATTTTCGAAGAAAAAATAATTTGTTTTCGAAAATTGTAATTTTTTATCGCCAATTGTTTTATTTTTTTGGAAGTGGCGATTTTGTTATTTTCCCCAGCGGAATCCCTGTCATAGGAGTCCCCTCTCTAAGAGTAGCCCCTCCCATATTTGCATTCTAAATATGTTATTTTCACATACAAAAGCCGTTTAACCCTTACACCGCTATCTTAATTTTTTTGTCGTCTGCTGCTTATTTTCTATTTTCCATTTTTATCATCAAAAACATGCTTTGACAGCACTTTAGAATCATTTTCATTGGAAATGATTCTGAATTGCTGTCAAAACATGTTTTTATTGAGAAATAAGGCAAGATATAAAAGCAACAGCAGACGACAATTGTTGTGAGTAGTGGTCTAAGGGTTAAAACTTTTTGATCCTATTTTCCACATTTTGATCACCACTGATTGCATACCCGTGGGGGCATTTATTAGAATAAATACGGATTGTATTTATTTATTGAATGGTGTTCAACAGCCTGTCAACAGCGACAGTCATCTTA
The DNA here is from genome assembly GCA_029237695.1 of Conchocele bisecta. NCBI lineage: Eukaryota > Metazoa > Mollusca > Bivalvia > Lucinida > Thyasiridae > Conchocele > Conchocele bisecta. Next base: position 40,441,129 of record CM055266.1, on the reverse strand, counting down.
GGCGATTTATTTTATTTATTTATTTGTTTACGTAACCCTTTCAACACCACAGGCCTGTATAGTGGTATTGGCAAAACGTGTAGATTCAGGATCTGCACTTTATGCAAGTAATTTTCATATTTTTGAGAACAAAAACACCCGCTTTTCATAAATGGGCTAATCTGAAAATCAAAGCTACAGTCATTTTCAGCTGTGTTAACGGGGTCAAATCCCGTATTTCACATGTACAGATCGTAGGAAAATCCCTAAATCGGAATTGAAAATTCACAAAAAAATATATATTCAGCCCTGGAATTAGGAGCCAGGTCCTCACCACACTAGGAGTCACTTAGTCTCACTTGGAAATTATTCTAAAGTGCTGTCAAACCATGTTTTTAATGAGAAAAATGGAAAATAAAAAATAAAAAGCAGACAACAAAATTCAATCCAGCATTGTAAAGGTTAACCCCCTTCTTCTTCCCTTCAAATATACTGAAACAATTCCAGCACAAAAATATTTACACAATTCCCTAACATTTGATTGGCCCGTAGCAAGTCTCTGTACAAAATTTATATCCCAGTAAACTGCCACGCCGAACTACTTTCCGTAACCGTGAGGCGCAGTTAAAATAATTCTTAAGAAAACGGAAAATAAACACATTTTCTTAATGAATTTATTTCAAATGCTGGAATTATAAGGAATGAATGGCCTTTTTGTTGAATTTATCGGGGATATAAACTTGGAAAAGTCGTGGGAATACTGGACGAGGCCTTCCGGCCTTCGTCCAGTATTCCCGCGACTTTTCCAAGTTTATACCCCGATAAATTCCACAAAAAGGCCATTCATTCCTGTAACGATTTCAGAAGCAACAACGAGGTAGATATGTCATTGAACACCTCTATGTGATTATCTATGTGATAACAGTGTACCACATGACGTTCGTGTGTCGATCCCAGTAGCCTATTTCATCAAGTACACTTTGAGGGAGAAATTATCATGATAAATTTATTATTTTTTATTATACTGAATTTATTACATTATCACAGCCAATTTGGCTGTGATAATGTAATAAACTCAGTATAATAATTCTGCATACTTTTAATCATCAAATATATGCAGTCGTTAGTTCTGTATGAAATAATGCATTTCGGGGAAAATAAATGATTACTCCCTCAAAGTACACTTTGTTAAATAAATATACTTTGCAATTTTGATGAAATCGGCTGCAGGTTATTATGACCCTATGCGATAGCAAGGTTCCCTACATCCCTGTCTGTCCATCCATGTACATTTACGTCGAAAAGTTTACGTCGAAAAGTTTGTAAGAGTTTCTCCATCATGTAATATCTTCAATATTACTTGAAGGATTGCTTTAATATTTGGACAGTTCATTCACCTGATTCATGTGTGACGTACTCACACCACCAATGACATGACCTTGACCTTTCTGACCTTCAAAATGGTGCTGAAACACTTAGCCATTTTCGTACGTCAAAAAGCTTGTAAGACTTTCTCAAATGACTTTAAAATTTGTGTAAAATTATTTTTTTTGTTAGAATCCAGTATGCCATAGGGGGAATATCCATGTTTTACAAACATAATTTCTACTGTCTGTTCTATCAACAACAAAAAAGTCAATTTCCCCAAAAAAAATTATTTGATGAAATTCCATCAAATATTGATTTTATTGCAAAAAAACGATTTTCCTATGGGAATTTAACATGGGGGCTAAAAATAGATTTTTTTTAAATATTTTTTAATTTGTGGACCGATTTTCAAAATCTAACTTTTGTTTTCTTAATTACATCATTTTCAAGCTATCTCGCCAGGTTTCGGAGTCAATTTCCAAATTTATTTGTTTTTTTATCCTTTAGGATCAAAAAACGAAAAAATTTGGAAATTCCCATGTTAAATTTCCATAGGAAAATCGTTTTTTCGCAATAAAATCAATATTTGATGGAATTTCATCAAACCAAATTCGGCAGAAAAACGTTGACTCCCCATGTTAAATTCCCATAGGAAAATGTTTTTCCGCAATAAAATCAATATTTGATGGAATTTCATCAAACCAAATTCGGCAGAAAAACGTGGAACAGACAGTAGTTTGGATAGATATGAATTGCTATATATCCTCATAATAAAATGTTTTGTCAAATTGTGCAACGGGTGACTAAACACCAGGGCCCGGTTGTTCAAAACATCTGTTAGCTTAACGGACTGTTAAATCCTTAACTGAATGGTTAAAATCTCTGTTTTAACCATTCAGTTAAGGATTTAACAGTCCGTTAAGGATTTAACAGTCCGTTAAGCTAACTGGTGTTTTGAACAACCGGGCCCAGGTTTACTTCCTGGTTGCGTTTTTAAATTGTTTCAGTATATATATTTTACCACAAGTATTGGAAATACCTATCCCTAACCTATTTATTCAAATATTGATTGTAAAGATATTTTAACCCTTCGAATGCGGGAACAAAACGTGTCGTCTGCTGCTATGTAACATTTTGTCTTTATTCGCAATAAAAACATGGTTTGGCAGCACTTTTGAATCATTTCCACTGGAAATGATTCAAAAGCGCTGCCAAACCATGTTTTTGAGAAGAAAAATGGAAAATAAAACACAACCAGCAGACGACAAAAATTATTTAGCAGTGTCTTAGTCAAATACTAAGCTCATTGTGTGACATGGGATTATGGTGAAAGGATTTTAGTACAATGTGACGCAAACAACTTATGCATATATGCCACATGACAGATTAATCCATTATCTAAATTTTCCATGTCAGAACAAGTTACATGTACATTCAAAGTGGAAATTTTCAACTCAAAGATTTCAACTTTGAGTGGTAATTGTTTTGAAATTAATGTAGTCAAGTATATCTTATTAAGAATTTAATGAAATTCAAAGAATTATGGATGTTCATGATTATTTTACAATGTCCGCAAAACCACCAGTCAACATTATCAGGTACCGTAATAACCCTATTTATTTGGATACAATTTACTTTGGGAAACCCTATTAAATAGGGGTTTCCCAAAGCAAATTGTATCCAAATACATTGTTATTGTGATTAAATCAATCCTCTCATACTAACCCTAAACATTTGCACGATCTCTGTTATGGAGAAACAATTCATTGGTATGTGTTTCCCAAAATTAATGGTGTACGAATATTTAGGGTTATTACGGTATTCACAATTATAGCATTGTAGAAAATGTGTCAGGTAATCTGTAACTGTGACTGGATAAATGGTACTTATGAGTTGTGCGACCAGTGCAGATCCAGATCAGCCTGTGCATCCGCACAGTCTGATCAGGATCTTCACTGTTCGCCATTCCATCAATGAAACATCAGTCATGCTTCTAACAAGTATGTTATCCCAAAAAAAACATGAATTGTCTGGTGGTGTCTGGAAAAATGGGCTTATGAGTTTTGCGACCAGTGCAGATCCAGATCAGCCTGTGCATCCGCACAGTCTGATCAGGATCTGCACTGTTTGCCATTCCATCAATGAATCACCACCATGCTTCTAACAAGCAATATACATGTATATGTTATCAGGCAACAGGAGTATTGTTTGAATAAGAGCTATACAGGCCACATTTCTCCAGTCACAGCCACATTTTTAATGAAATTTAGATACCATACATGCAGCACAAAGACATGTTTTTCTTGTATACAGTGAACAGCATCTACAGAAAGTCTATATTGTCATAAACTAGATACCGCTGGCCACCGCCTGGTCCAACCAACAAATATTTTCTAAGACATTTGGCCTTGACCATGGGGATGAAAGCCGCATATCTAGCCGTTATTCTCATGATGTACCGCTTATATTTCCTACAGGCATTATTTGGTTAGTAACAGACGGGCCGGCGGACGAACATACAAAAAACCATTTCCCATCGACATACTCTGTATGCCAGGGGTCTAATTAGACAGGTAACTTGAGACAGACATATGGCCATACCTGTGCCCAATGGTTCCGACTCCAGGGAAATTGTGATTGTAACGCCAAGCTGCAAAAGACAACCCAAAATCCTTGGTTAAAAGGTGTACAGGTACTATGTATTTAGATGACGAAAAGAAAATTGCTTTAGGCATAAACTTGTGAAATAATGAATGATGCAGGATAAGAAGTCATTCACGGCACCCACAGATGGCCCCATACATGTATACACAGAGACAGATACGCATTTATATGATCATGGCTTATACATGGTAAACCACAGGTGATGGGAACAACTAATCTGAGTATGTTGTTCCTTGTATAAATACTATATATATACTGTCATGTGATTTTTTTCCCGTCACCTGTGTGGTAAACGAATAATGTAACTGCTGACTTCGCTTGCAACACTGTTATTTCTCAATAAAAAACATGTTTTTTCTCTCAGAAAAATGAAAGTAAACAGCAGACAATGGAATTTAACCCTTACTACGCTGAATTAAATTTTGTGGCGTCTGCTGGAAATGTTTTATTTTCAATATTTCTCGACAAAAGCCTGTCCACTGGAGACGATTCTCATGTGCTGTCCAAACAATTTTTTTGATAAGAATTAAGGCAAACATGAGAAACAGCAGACGACATTTTCCGTCTCCAGTGTAGTGAGGGTTAATACAGATTTTCAATGTTAAAACTGATCTCAAATGCCTGCAGGTGAATGGCTGTATGTAATAAATGGTATTCAGCAAATGGTAATTCCCCAAGGAATTCCGTAACACATTTTTCGCTAGCAGTGACACAGACAAATATAGACGATATTCCATCGTACATTTTGAATAGCGGGAAATAATATACTAGTGTGCGTTGGCTTCCGCATAAGCAACGAGTGAGCGTAGCGAACGAGTTGCTTGCAAGGACGCCGACGAACACGAGTATATTATTTTTGCTATTCAAACATGTACGATGGAATATCCTATTTAGTACACGTCCACGGGGATACATATGCACATGTAGTCTATTTTTGAGATTATAATCAATGAATTGTGATGTGCGCATGAATAGTTATACAATGATGTGTTTTCCTGCGTTTTGACGTTACGTTGTGCGACGTCAAATGTGACGCCATGTAAACTTTCTGAAATCCAAATTACGCAACTGTTTCTATGAACCAGATATATTTTAGTGCATGTTTGGAATGTGTTCAATCAAATTAACATTCTAGATTAGTCGAGACCCTTTCCAAATTTTCAAATAACTTTATTTTGACTGTAACAAAAATTAAACATTTTGCATGGTAGCTCGTGGTTTCAAAGAAAACAGGCGCGCAATTATGGGTGTTCTCTTCACAGTGTATTATTTGAAAGGAGTTGATTACGGGTTTTCTCTCAAAGCAAAACCCGTGCAAATAATTTGCAAGAGTGAAATAAATAGAGAATCTTACACGAGTGATGATTTATTATAATATTTATTAAACAAGTTTATTGACTTCATAAGAAACGAGGCTATGCCGAGTTTCTTATGATATCAGTCAACGAGTTTAATAAATACCATATTAGATCAAGAAAAATGTTAATTATATTTATTGCATAAGAACATATATTGAAGCTGTACTGATCACCAAACATGTTTTCTGTAATGAGCTAATTTGCATATTTATTGCACTAGGGTATTACATTTATTACACTGTGTTAATACACTGCGCACGCCCATTTTATGCAATAAATGAATGTACTTTACAAACTCATTTTCAGATGACAAAATCCATATTTTAGACATGGTTTGAAAACTTGATTGTTCTGCCATGTGAAGTACATTCATATCTGCAACGGCTAGTGACGAGTCACAAGCCTCACATTTCAGCAATTGTCGCACCGACTGTTGTTGTGGCAACAACTGCAGGCACGACAGCATGTCATACGGTTCAGGGTTTACCTTTTTTTCTACAGACTTCAGTTCCTTCTCCATCAATTCGGCCCTGTAGTTCACGGCCAGGATAATGTGGGTCACTCCGACCTATATACACATGTACAGATAGTGCAGTACATTGATGGAATGGGACAAGTATAGTTTAACCCATTAAAGGCGGGATACAATTATAGTATAATTTCTTTATTTCATCTCGAAAGTATATGTTGTTACCACTCGTTTGAACCGTCTCGACGAGACGGTTCAAATGAGTGGTAACAACATATACATTCATGGAGAAATAAACAAAATAATGAGATTCTTTCAACCAAAATTATCGTATCCTTAGACTGAAATGGGTTAAGGGAAGCCATTAGAAGGTCGCAATTTGGGGCTGTGACTGAACAAATGGGGCGTATGGGCCTTGCGACCAGTGTAGATCCAGATCAGCCTGTGCGGATGATGTGCACTGTTCGCCATTCCATCAATGAAACACCTGTCAGGTGACGCATATAATTAGTATAAATAATTAAAAAATATCAAGCCTCATTTGCATATGAAAATAGCCTGATACCACCGCGAGTCACTATCAGTAAAATAAATATTACTAAATGATTATATCTGTATACACTGTAGCGGGCACTCATAATTTTTATAACTGGTGGAATAGTACCCTTATTTAATTCCTATAAAGAACACATTGTGCCTACTGAGTGGGCATGTACCTTTAATATACTGTATGGACACTTGATACATCTGAACATATGTGACACACTCATGTTTCCATTAACACGACGTTGACCTGTTTTACCTCACAATGTCGCTGAAAAAATTAGCCATACAGGCCCGTAGCCAGACCTGTTTGAAGGGGGGGGTCGTTTTGAATTCCCAAGGGGCCTGAGGCATCTAAGGGGGTCTACAAAAGTGGACCTCGAGACTAAAAAAGTTGACCTCGAGGCTGGGTGGGTGGGTCGTCCGACCGCTCAAACCCCCCCTGGCTATGGGCCTGCCCTACATTTTGTATTTTACAATCAAGTATGCCCAGGAGACATATCCATGTTTTACAAACATAATGTCTAGTTTAAATACTCTTGAATTTGAAAGCAGGGGGTACAATACTCTATAGACACAAAGCTTACCTGTAGCCGATTTCACCAACATTGCAAAGTATACTTTTCTAGCAAAGTATACTTTGAGGAAGTAATCATTTATTTTTCATGAAATGCATTATTTCATATAGACTAACGACTGCACATATTTGATGATTAAAAGTATGCAGAATTATTATACTGAATTTATTACATTATCACAGCCAAAATGGCTGTGATAATGTAATAAATTCAGTATAATAAAAGTTTATAAATTTATCCCTAAATTGAAAATTTCTCCCTCAAAGTATACTTTGCTAGATAAGTATACTTTGCAATGTTCAATGGTGAAATAGACTACTGGAGCTGTGATACCACATGAAAATGATGCGCTATTCATAAGATAAACATACTTTTCAAAATGAGTTTCATAAAACATTGCATTTCTGACATGTGTGTCCTACCATGACAAAACTACTGTCTGTTCCACATTTTGCTGCTGACAAACTTTTGGCTATTAAACACATTAAATCAAAAAAATATTTAAAAGTAAGTACTTTTTAATCCATAACAAAAGTCACCCTCCCCAAAAAAAATCCATCAAATATTGATTTTATTGCAAAAAGATATTTTCCTATGTCGTATGCTGTTTTTTCTTTATTTCTCATTTTTCTTGATAAAAACATGTTACACCGGAAATTATTCTAAAATGCTGTCAAACCATGTTTTAATTGAGAAAGAAGACAAAATATGAAATAACAGCAAACGACAATTTACGTTTCCTGCATTCTCAGGTTTAATGGGTCAATTTAATCATTGTAGCTGTCGAGATGTGCCCATGGCATTCAACTTGACACAGTCTATTTAATGAAGTTGTACATATACAATTATGCTGTTAATATACAATATTGCATAATTAATTAAAATGGACAAAGATAAAGATCAATCTACGCTGTAGGTGGGAAATATTGACGTGTACATGTACCGTATTTATAATAATGAACACCCCGGGGCTGTGCGATCTTTTTGATATCGTATTATCACCAAGAAATGCTTGCTGTCAGTGTAGATCCTGATCTGATTGCACATCAGGGTCTAGGCTGATCACCATGCAAATTACCCATATCTCGCCAGCGTACCCAAACACATATTGTATTTATTCTAATAAACGCACCCGGGGCTGTGCAATTTGTGGGGATCAAAACGTGGAAAATAGGATCAAAATATATATATTCACATACAAAAGCCATTTAAAACAATGTTAAAAATGTTTTTTGTATGTGAAAATAACATATTTAGAATGCAACTATGGGAGGGGGCTACTAGTAGAGAGGGCAGTGCTCCAGATAAGGAATTAGTAATTGAGTATTGTCACTCCATCATTTCTGAAGCAATTGGGTATTTCAAAATTTTAATTGGGTAAAATAAAATCACACTACTGTTTACACTACACATCAACAGACAGCAATTATTGAATAGTTTGCTTTGAAATGAAAACATGTCTTGGCATGTGGCTGTGACTACAGAAATCTTTCAAATGGGGCTTATGGGTTTATGTAACCAGTGCAGACGTGCAGTCTGATCAGGATCTGCACTGTTTGTCATTCCATCAATTAAACACTGACATGCTTATATCAAGTGAGGCCATCCATAATTATATCTCCGTTTCCTGTAACCCGACCGACCCGCTAAAAACGGTGCGACCCGATTTTTGTTATTGGAATTTCGTTTACAAATTATTTTTGTTTTTAATTTAGTGCTACAGTGGGTTAAAAGGGTTAATATAATCTCTGGCCCTAAATGGCATACATGTTCCTACAACAACACATACAGCAATTGACATACTTTTATTGCAAGACTTGCAATATTGAATTTAAAAATTATTAATATTAAAAAGGTACAATATTTTAACACTTGCAAGAAAAAAAAAGAAATTGCCTACCGACCGACCCACTTCTAAAATTTTGGGTCGGGTTACAGGAAACAAACAATTTTTTAAGGACGGCCTGATATATCGTTATCAGGCTATAGAAAAGTCAACACTGACTTTACAACTCTGGTTTGGGGTCACTTAGCTCAACTCCCTTTTAGTTGCAGTTTACACCCACACAGTCGATCATGTGGCATTATTTGACTCTGAAGCAGCTCAGCATAACAACCAACAACTTGGCAATACCATGATATAAACTTTTAACTAGACATTATGTTTGTAGAACATGGATACGCCCCCATAGCATAATTGACTCTAACTGGAGAAACTCTTACAAACTTTTTGACTTTTCGACGTAAATGTACACGGACGTATGGAACCTCAAGAGCAACACAATATGCCCCCCTTGCTATCACATAGGGGGCATAATTAAGTATAGTAGTTTAAACTTTATTTATTTTACAACTATTACAAACAATTGCAAACAAGTGCGATATCACTTATACAAATGCTTTCGTTGGCACAGATGGTGGGGTAAAGGTGGTCCTTAATGTGGGAGGACACTGGAGTACCCGGAGAAAACCCACTTGTCTAAACGATTACAAACAAGTGCGATATCACTTATACAAATGCTTTTGTTGGCACAGATGGTGGGGTAAGGGTGGTCCTTAATGTGGGAGGAAACTGCAGTACCCGGAGAAAACCCACTTGTCCGGTCTGGCAACCACCATACCACCTCACATACTGACCCGGTCGAGGATCGAACCAGGGCCGCATTGGTGAGAAGCGCACATGTTACCGATTGCGCCAACCAGACAAAGATATTAGGCATGCTTAAAAACGATCATGAATGTAACGGGTTAAACAAGAATGTAAAATAAACATACCTCGGCTAGAGCCTCGAGCTGATGCATCAACATTGGCTTATTGGCGAACTCCACTAACGGCTTCGGGCAGCTGAGGGTGAGTGGACGCAGCCTTGTCCCATACCCTCCCACCAATATTAAAGCCTTCATCTTGATGTCGGTGTTATCTGTCTAACCTAAAACATAAAATGTTGTGGTGACGAGATAAATGGGAATTATAGTAATAACCCTAACTATTTGGACACAATTTGTTTTGGGAAACCCCTAAAATAGGGGTTTCCCAAAACAAATTGTATCCAAATATATTGTTGTTGTGATAAACCAGTACAATTTTACTAACCCTAACCCTAAACATTGGGACACTATGTTGTCGGAACCAGATATTTATATGTGTTTCCCAGAATAAATTGTGTCAGAATATTTAGGGTTATTACGGTATAACCTTTGCCGCCAGTGAACTGTAGTCTCAGATGAGCTTAGAGTGATCCAGGGTGTGAAATTAGCACCCGACCACTCGCCATTGGCAAGTTGAAATGGGTCTATAACTGGAGAAATGTGCTTTATCGTATTTGTGGCCAGTGTAGATCCTGATCAAATAACATACAACTGTAGCCTCATAGCGATCTATTCTATACTGCCTGTTAGAAACATGACAGGTGTGTTTCATTGAGCATTGGCAAACAGTCCAGATCCTGATCAGACTGTTCAGATGCACAGGCGGATTTTGGATTTAAACTGGTTGCAAAACCCATGCGTCCAATTTCTCCAGTCACATTCACAAATCAAATTTGTCTGTTTAGAAATCCCTAGGATATTCTATATCTATGCAGTAGGGTCCAACAAACGTGTATTTCCCCTGAAAAATATAGAAATGTGTCATAATTAACAGTCAAAGTGTGAATCAATTCTTATTCGCTATTCTGCAGGGGATGGCACTGTAACTAATTAACACTGTTAATGACGGTACAAGAGTTAGATGCCGGCAACTAATTTGTCACATAAACGGCGGTGTCAGTGGACATCGATTGGCGCCTCAAGGAACGACAAAATCAGATAATAAAAAAGCAGGAACCATTTCCTTCAACGAGATGCCGATGTGTAGATCACTTACACAATCATCAAATGTTCAGTCAAGTATAAATGTATACAAGTTCGAAACGTCCGGATACAGATTCTGCCGAATTTAGGTATAGCAGTCGATGATGCAACATTGCATTCCTATTGTCTGAAGTACAATATTAATACATAGGTTTAGTTCAATTCCGGGTATAAGCAAAAAAAACTTACCTGTAAGTTCTAAGACAACCAATCCACGTTGCCAGTTACCCTGTGACAGCAACAATGTCAAATCAAAACAAACAAGTGCTAGCCACGAATGCCTTTCTTCAAATGGTCGAAGAGTGACAAGAATATCCGAATGACCGGTCATTTACTTCCGCCAATTTGCAGGTATCGAGCGAGTAATATTAAAGTTTCTTGGCAATAAGCCAACTGGCCAATGAACATGTACTGCAAGTCAACATATATAGAAACATTTATATATATTTATGTTGTGACTAATGATATGAAGAAAATTATATATATAGTTTACAATGTACGTGCACACATACAAATCCCTCAAATCAACAGTATACCAAACACTAGTACGTCCTCAGCTCGTGCATAGCTCCCATAGCTCTATGGCCACCATACACAGTCATCAATTACTAGTGCTCTTTCTTATCCCGAGCTAGTATGCATTGGAATAACCTACTTCCAGCCACTACATGTGCACTTAATCTGAACCAGTTGAACCTGGTTGTTAGCCTGTCTCACCCTAACAAGCCAGCTCTGTTTATCTTTCTTCCCCCGAACTAATATGCATTGGAATAACCTACATCCAGCCACTGTGGCACTTACCCTGCCACAGTTCAACCTGACTTGAACATGTATCACCCTAAAAAGCCTGCTCTGTTTTAATATATATTTTAACACATTGTATAATTGTATTTTACTGTTCTCTATTTCATTTACTCCAAAAGAGCATTGTCAGTTGACACGTAACAAAGTATGGGTTCCCAGCAGGGGTTTCACTATCAGGAAGATAGATAGATACTTACGATTGCCATATACATATTAAGAATTTAGGGTAATATGTCTCTGTAAATATATAATAAGCAAGAGAACTGACATGCAAAATACGACTTTATAAATGTTACATACCCGGTCCGTTGAGACGGACCAATGCGTTATGATTGATAAGTACGAGTATGTTATAAAACGTTGTGAATTCGGATACGGGGCGAATATTACATTGTAATATATTAGACATTACACGTTATGTTGTTTGTTATAAAATCCGATTCATTATGACAAATGCCTTGTCAATAAATATGGCAAGTCTTCTCATTACTATGGCATTAAAACTGATAAGGTCTATGAATATTACCATACTTGGTATTGCCAACAATAGTAAAGATAGACATGAAAAGGGTTGTGGATCTCTACCCCTTGTCGGTACTTAAAACCTAATTTAATGGATCTCAGATGTGGATGAAACGTGCACAAACCAGTTTCTATAACAGCGTGCAACGGTAAGTTTGTATCGGTTTTCTGTACATACATGGCACGATTGGCGATAGAAAAAAACAACTAAAAAGATTTAGAAATAAAAAAAATAGTTTACGAATGAAAGATAACTAGCGGTGTGCTAACTATAGCATTCATATTTCCCGCGGATCAGCTCACGATTAGTAGTCACCTGATAAACTATCATTTTCGCTGGATATTACGTCACCTTCATCTGATAATGGCAGATATTATATTCAGTTTTCACATTGCTAAACTCGGTTATGTTTGCTTATTGGGGCATTACAGTATTCACTGTGAGTGTATAGAACTGTATAAATGCTGAACATATCGTGCAAATAAAGCTTTAACTTCGAAATGTGTTTCAAGCATATTTGTTGCTGTGATGTATTTGTCTAAATGATCAGATGACTGGTAATATTCTTTTTCGTAATGCGGACAAGGTAACCATTTAAACCGTCAATTTAAATCTACCTCTCCCCTCGCTCACCCCGTTCACTTCGGGGGACATGTATCAGTACCATAAGACGCTTTGGTTTTTACATATGGCAAGAAATCATGACAAACTCCCTGATGGGCGTATTTTTAGACTAATCTACACACATACAGATTAGTACTACAATAGTATACATGAACACACACATACACATGGTACTGTAGACAGTAGGTTACTTAGGGTACAATCATACACATAGTCTGCAGCAACTAGAATAGTTCGATCATGGACATAGATGGTACATTGGAGTACAAACATGCAGGTGGGTTACTTAGGGTACAATCATACACATAGTCTGCAGCAACTAGAATAGTTCGATAATGGACATAGATGGTACATTCGAGTACAAACATACACAACAGTCTAAAGAATCTACAAAAATGGGTACATTCATATAAAATAGTTTACAGAGCATACTGTAGAGCATCTATGGGTTACATAAGGTACAATGGTACACATTATGATACAGCATATACACTATGGCATGATATGTTACATAGGGTACAAACATGTAAAATAGTCTACAGCATATACATTAGGGTACACTAGGATACAATGGGTTGCACAGGGAAAAAAGGGAATGCTGGGTTACACAGGGTACAAGTGTACATAGGCTACATCATCTACAATGGAATGCGAAGTGTTACATATGTTACATATGGTACAAGGGCACAAACTAGTCTACAACATCTACAATATGGTACAATAGGGTACAATGTTCACATATGGTACAAAGCTCACAAAAGAGTATACCGTACCTACACATGGGTTGTCGACATGTGACACACATATTTCCGATGTTGAGTGTCATATCTGTCAAAATACAAACAAAGGCGAACTTTATTTGTATACGTGTTTCTGATTATTATCAAAATACATGTAACAGCATATTATGTCAAGCAAATTTCTAGGTGGTATATAAAACTGTACATACAAATACGAATCGCGACTTTTCGTGGGTATGAATACAGCAGCTATTATCTTTTGTTCTCACAGTTAGGTAGCAGTGACCAATTAGCCGCCAATTTCGTACACTTTTTGTCTGGGAGTTACAAACAGTAATTTATTATAGAGAAAACGTGTGGATGGGAATGGGTTTGCACCAGCACAGTAAATTTTCCTCTGGATGATGATTGAGAAAATATGCAACTTTCAGTCTGTAGTTCCGCAAGTGAACAGTTTTTGTGGAGATAACATATTTCAGTACTTTCATTCCAACCGTCCCGCGATGTCTCAAACAAATTACTGCTCTGATACCTAACGCATCAGAGTTAACTCCCTTAAACGGTAGTACCGATGAATTGTCGTGGCGGAATTTGATTGGCCAAAATAAAACCAAAAGGAAAACAAGGCATGACAACTTGTCAGTGACAGTGGTGAAGAAGCACTCAATTAAATGCTAATTTCACGATAACGATTGGTATTTTTCATTCTGAATGGGAGATATAAGCTTATTTTGTTAATATATCTCCCCAGGCTTAAAATCAAACACAAATATATATTGAACTTGCTTCTACAAAGTTTCTGTAATTTCTGTAGATTTCTGCTTTTTCAAGTTTTTGCTCCTTCAGTGGTCTGTTTTAACCCGTTTTAAGGATGGCACCTAAAGTCTGGATGAAACTTCAAAACTTTCCACAGCTAGTGACCTTGATATGTTACTTGACTGTAACACTTGTTGTGATGGCCAATACAGCAGTCGCCTCCAAAGACAAGTGTAAAATCTGCAAAGACATTGTTGAAGATTTTGAAAAGGTAAACCTCGAGTTAAAAAACTGTTTAATGCCATTGAGGCAATTATGATGACCAAACTGATATAATTTCAAATACATATGACATTCCAAGTATAACTTGTAATCCCTAACACCGGAAGGCTGGACACAATGTGAGAGCAGGGCTACATGTGAGGGTAAATTCTCACCAAATGTGTCCACGCCTATGTATACAGGTGTTTCATTGATGGAATGGCAAAATATGCTGATCCTGATCAGACTCTGTGGATGCAAAGGATCCGGATCTACACTGGTTGCAAACACCGTAAGCCCAATTTCTCCAACTGTCACAGTCACAAATATAGGACCTCTCTAGCTGGACACTGAGCTTGGACGGTGTTTAATTGATGGAATGACAAAGTGTGCATATCCTGATCACACGTACTGTGCGGACGCACAGTCTGATCTGGATCTGCACTGGTCGCAAAGCACATAAGCCCCATTTCTCCAGTCACAGCCACATGTTACAGGGGCTGATACAGACGGCCAAGTCCAACTTCGGTGGTGGCAACACTCATTGGGAAGAGCGGGCTCTCGGCAGCTGGACCCACAGGTACTCGGAGCTTAAAAACCCCGGAGCATAGATCACCCGGAGCATTAACTGGGCTCTGGCTGTATGAATGCACGCACAGGCCATCGTCAAATTGCAAAGTATACTTTCCTAGCAAAGTATACTTTGAGGGAGCAATCATTGATTTTTCCGAAATGCATTATTTCATGCAGAACTAACGATTGCATATATTTGATGATTAAAACTATGCAGAATTATTATACTGAATTTATTACATTTTTGCTGTGATAATGTAATAAATTCAGTACAATAAAAATTAATAAATTGATCCTAAAATTGAAAATTTCTCCCTCAAAGTATGCTTTACTAGGAAAGTATACTTTGCAATGTTGATGAAATCGACTACTGGGCTCTGGCTGTATGAATGCATGCACAGGCCATCGGCATGACGATAATATTATGATGGTGTAATTATACTGTTTTAGACATGAAGAAAACACAAACATTTGGAGTCGTAGTTTAATCACTGTATTTTTGTATGCAGTATCTAAACTGTGACTCCAAATGTTTGTGTTTTCTACATGTCTAGGGATGAGCCGTGGCCTAGGGGATGTAGCATTGGACTCCAATACCGGAGGTTGTGAGTTCAATCCTCACTCTAGACGTGAACAAAAGTACTTCCATAGTACTTCTGTCGTATGAGACTTTAAACTGTGGTCCCATCTCTATATGACCTTCAAGGTACATGCCCACTCAGTAGGTCATAATATAGGGAGACAGATAGTTGTGTATATTCTGTAGATATGACACTTTCTGGCAAAATAAACATTCATTGACCATTACCCCATGTATTGATTGGCATTATTATACATTTTATATGTTTTACATGTAAATTTCCACACTGATATCAGGGGCGATAACCGTGTTTCCTTAAAATGTTAACGGACAATCCTATTTATTCTCTGTATTTATTTTTTGATGTGCAATGATCATTCTTTATAATCTGTCGAAAAGATTATTTTTTCAAGTGACGCATTTAGTTACTATAAATAATTAAAAAATATCATGCTTCATTTGAATATGAAAATAGCCTGATACGACCGCGAGTCACTACCAGTATAATAAATATTACTAAATGATTATATCTGTATAGCGGGCACTCGTAATGTTTAGAACTGGTGGAATATTGACACAATTAACTCCTATAAAGAACATTTTGTGCCTACTGAGTGGGCATGTACCTTTAAATCTGGTAGCTCATTTAATAAATATTGTATGAAATATTATCACCATTCATGTAAGATCCTCTATATTATCAGGTCTTATCCTCAATTTTGAAATTTTATAATGCAAGTACAACATGTTACTTTGGATTTCATTAGAAATTTTATTACCATATTAACCCTAAATATTCGGACACAATTTGCTTTGAGAAACCCTTATTAAATTATATCCAAATACATTGTTATTGTGAATAGACCATTACTGCCATACTAACCCAAAATATTGGCACGCTCGCTGTTGTGGGGAAACCATATATATTTATATGGTTCCCCAAATAAATGGTGGAGAAGAATTCATATAAGCTTTTTCAAGCTTGTTTTCCAATCCACACACTATTTAATGCTTGTATCATACCATGTATTGTTCCTTTACATGACATAACTTAGTAAATATTGTTTAAAAAAAATAATTTAAAAATGGTGTCCGAATATGTAGCATATTGTGAGTCAAAATTATGGAACGCCAAATGTACATAAACTCAAATACAGCTCTAATAATTTAGAGATAGCATTAATTATTTGAGATTATGTAGATTTGGCGTTTCATTCAAAATGGGGGTAAATAGCAAGTACTGTACATGAATGCATGACATTCCGACTGTACAGATGTCTTTCTTGTTTCATATTGATATGTGGCCTTGACTGGAGAAATGGGGCTAGGGATTTGTGCCCAGTGCAGCTGCTAATCAAATAGCCCACTCACGTATCCTGATAACGATCTACCGTAATAACCTCACTTATTCGGACACAATTTATTCTAGGAAATGCATATACATGTAGATACATGTGTATCTGGTTTCTCACAACAAATAGTGTTCAGATGTTTAGGGTTAGTACTGGTGTATTGCCATTATAATATATTTGGATACAATTTGTTTTGGGAAACCCTATTTTATGGGGGGTTTCCCAAAACAAATGGTGTCCAAATATTTAGGGTTATTACTGTATATTTCATTTATCGTTGTGATGACAAAAAGCTGATCTGGATCTACACTGGTCGCAAAACCCATAATCCCCATTTCGCCAGTCAAAGCCATAAATGTAGATCTGTCTTGTATGTGTTATTTGATTCAATTTCAGTGAGACGAGGCTCATGGAGATTTGGGAAGGCCTGTGTACAAATGGCGGCAAGGAGGTATGAAATACCACAGGTGCAAGACTCGGACATGTGACATAAAAATATTCCCATCGAAAAAATGTCTCATTACCCCACCCACCTGTTGTTGTACTATACGTTAACGTATAGTACAACAACAGGTTGGTGGGGTAATGGGATTTTTTATGTCACCGGTCCGAGTTTTCTACCTGTGTGAAATACATATATATGTTATAGATAATACCAGGATAGAGACTGTTGATATCAAACTTTATCAGGTGACCGAGGCTTGGAATACATACTCTATCTGCAAGTGTTACACCAATAATTGACCATAGTCATTAATTTATCAAATTTTTACTTACATTCTATTTCCATCCCACTGGTCTGTCAGATGAGACATTCAACTGTGGTCCCGTCTCTATATGACCGTAGCTGTTTCTGGGATATTCACTTTCACTTTTGTGTTAAAGTTTTTGCATACCTTATATCTCCACAACACTTACTTTGATTTACTTCAAACTTCAAATAATTCTTTATTATCATCCTTATTTTCATTCTATAGCCCACCCATGTGGCCCACATGCCTAAGATCAAGGTCAAATGACTTTATAATTTGTGTTAAAGCTTTTACATACCTTATATCTCCACAACCCTTAATTCAAACTTCAAATAAATACACCCTGAGACCATCAAATGCCTCGGCGGGCTCGACATGTGGGCCGCGGCCATCTGGTGTTTTGTAACTCGTAAAACTTTTAAACCGTAATAGCTACAGATCTGAAACTTGGTATGCAGCTTCCTTATGATGATTAAATGCGCAAAGTTTATTTTGGTTTTTAATTCGACCCATGGGTCATGGATTGTCTCCCTTTTTTGACTTTTGCCTCGTTTATTATCAAAGCGGTATGTGGGGCATCCGTGTTCTATGAACACACTTTCTAGTTTTTACCTTCTCTGGTAATAGTGTTCTGGTATGGGTGAGGATGCACATGCTGAGCTTGGTCTACACTGGTTGCCAAACCCATAAGCCCATCAGCAGCGACCAAATTGTACCATCTCCCGTATGAGTGGTTCACCTGTACGTTTGCACCTGTGTGTTTACAGTGTCACTTCCTGCTGGAGAAACATGAAGAAGACCTTGAGATGTACTGGTTCAATGTGTTAGCCAATCAGAAAGATGCTGACTTCCATGAGTGGTTCTGTATAGACAAAATTCAAGGTGAGTACACCCATTTACATGTACCGGGTATTACATAAAATGGGTTTTCACAGTGTAATGACACAGTGTAATGACACAGTGTAATGACACAGTTTAATGACACAGTGTAATGACACAGTGAAATGAAATGCATAATGCACTAGTGTAATACATATGCAAATTAGGCCGCTGCCAAAAACATGATAGTTGACCAGTACAGCTTCAATGTATTATATTTTGCTTATGCAATACATAGAATCTAACATTTTTGTTGAGTTAATATGAGATTTATTAAACGAGTTTACTGATTTCATAAGAAATCAGTGAACTCGTTTAATAAATATCATATTATATCATTACTCCTGTAAGATCCTCTATTTATAATATCAGTGTAGGACAAAATCCCCCCCCCCGGGACATAATACCCCCCCCCCCCCCCCCCCCCCCCCATATATTTTTGACACAGGAGGACAAAATCCCCCTCCCCGTCTAAAATCACACGTAGGACATAATCACCCCCATTCAAAATTCAAGGTAGAACAAAAATACCCCCCCCCCCCCCCCCAAATCCCCCCATCATATTCAGTACTTTTATTTGCACAATAAACATCAAGCACATTTAATGAAGTATTTTCAGTTGCACAATAAACGTCAAACAAGAATATGTATGTATCGTTTGTACATTTGTATACATTTGTTTTAATAAAACGTAATCCTTAATCAACTACTTGAAAGAAATTATGATTATGTCCGGCGGAATTTTGTCCTTATCCCATCCTGCACATATTTTACTCCTCTGCTAGTTATCTTAAGTGACTTTCTTCAAAAAAATCCTGGCTATTGGATTGGCGAAAGCCAGGCGGCAGGTGGCAGGTGGCATCCATAATGTTAAGTTTTCAAGTGCAGAGCTGCAGATAAGCTTTTTGTCTAAAGAGTAATATACCCATTTATTCCAAATTGAATTGTACTTTATTTTTACAAATGGATTACTGAGTGTTTTCGTTATGAAATAGAAAATAACGAAATAAATGATAAAAAAGTGAAACAAAGTTAAAAAATTGCTTATTTGAGCTGCAGAAAGCAAACCATGCAGCTCAACTAAGTGAATTTTCAACTTTATTTATTAGCACGTAAATGTACACGTACGAGTGTAGACAAATGTTCAGGTGATTCAAGTGTCATAGTATGGAAGCAATCTTCAGCGTAATATTGAAGATATTAAATGTTGGAGAAACTCTTACAAACTTTTCTACGTAAATGTACACGTACGGTCATACGGACGGATGTACGGAACGTCAAGAGCAACACAGAAAGCAAACCATGCAGCTCAACTAAGTGAATTTTCAACTTTTTTTATTAGCAAGTATCCAGATAAGGAATTAGTAATTGAGTATTGGCTATTGGCACTCCATCATTTCTGAAGCAATTGGGTATTTCGAAATTTTAATTGGGTAAAATAAAATCACACTACTGTTTACACATCAACAGACAGCAATTATTGAATAGTTTGCTTCGAAATGAAAACATGTCTTGGCATTTCATTAGAATTGTCTCTTGGAGACAATTCTAATGAAATACCAAAATGTGTTTTCATGTTTTGTGGTCTGTTTACTGGAGCATGATAAAGGTACCACAACATTTTTATTGCTTTTTGATACTCACTACTTCTGATTTCAATTGGGTATCTAAGCTAATACGCAGCTTATCTGGAGCTCTGTATTAGAGCTTTTGCACTCCTCATTTTGAAAATCTATGAGTATTTTCCAATTGTTGTGTCTATTTTGTACTCCCACTTTTGAAAATCAATGTGCATTCAGATAAAATACGTGCCTTATCTGGAGTGCTGTGTTTAAGACCATTTCACACTCACTACAATGACTGCAACCAGCAAGAGCGGACAACAACATATGGTGCACACCAGAAACTGGAGTACTCAATACGGCCTTCATTTGACCTTGACCTACTTTTTTCGCTTCACTGACTTCGTCATTTTCAATTTTTAAGTTACGGTATCGTGTTTAAGTCCGTTTCTTGTGACAGCTACAATCACCAAACTTGGACATCGTCCTCTAGTGGTGTAAATCAGAAATTGCAGTAGACAATATGACCTTCATTTTACGAAAGTCTGACCTTAGTGGCTTTGCCTCGTTTCTTGTTTCAGTGTAAAATGACATATTAAACGTACAGAGCTCCAGATAAGCTGCGTATTTGCGTAAATACCCAATTAAAATTGCCAAAAAAACAACAATTCAAATCAGAAGTAGTGAGTATCAAAAAGCAATGAGAACAATTGTGATACCTTTATCATGCTGCAGAAAACAATAAACAGACCACAAATATAGCATATTTTTCTTAATTTTCCATGAAAACACATCTTGGTATTTCATTAGAATTGTCTCCAAGGAGACAATTCTAATGAAATGCCACAACATGTTTTCATTTCGAAGCAAACTATTCAATAACTGCTGTCTGCTGATGTGTAAACAACAGTGTGATTTTATTTTACCCAATTAAAATTTTGAAATACCCAATTGCTTCAGAAATGATGGAGTAAAAATACTCAATTCCTTATCTGGAGCCCTGAACTTAAATTTGGCACTTGTATCTGAAGGATTCTGAATGAGTTGAGATCCCAGTGTAACAATACAGCGCTCCAGATAAGGTTTGTATCTAAAGAGTAATATAACCCCAGATTTCAAATTCAATGCATATTTTACTTTTACAAATGTAATATTGACTTGCTTCCTTATTAAATAGGGAACAAATGATAAAAAATAAAACAAATTTAAAAATGCACTTATTTGAGCTGCAAAAAGCAAACAATGTTTGCTTTTTGCAGCTCAACTAAGTGCATTTTCAACTTTATTACAGTATTTCCACTACTCAATTTGAAAATCAATACATATTTTTTACTCCCACTGTTGATAATCAATGCGTATTCAGCTGAAATAAGTGCGCAAATTACGCCAATGCTTATCTGGAGCTCTGCAATGTAGGCTGTGTTAAACGTAACCTTGTATTTTGAATATTGTATGCCGTCTTTGTTCCAGTGTGTTGTCCCAGTAACACGTATGGTCTGGATTGTACACCGTGCCTTGGGGTGCGTGACAGGACCTGTAGAGGCAATGGCGAGTGTGATGTAAGTACTAGTGCTAGTTTGAATATATGGTAAACTATTTTAATTAAGAATCCCCTCCCCCCCTCCTCCTAACCTGAAATCCTGGTTCCTCCCTTGCTTTCCTTATTCGAGAATATAATTATACAGTCTACACTCATTACCTCAATTCACACTGCTGATAACTCTTGGTCCCATGTACCTTTTCTCCTATAATATCTCTCTCTTTAGCTCAAATTTTTGTTAACTCAAAGTATTTTCATCAGTCACCTGTAGCCTATTTCACCAATATTGCAAAGTATACTTTTCTAGCAAAGTATGCTTTGAGGGAATAATCATTTATTTTTCCTGAAATCCTGAAATGCATTATTTCATATAGAACTAATGACTGCAACGACTGATGATTAAAAGCATGCAGAATTATTATACTGAATTTATTACATTATCACAGCCAAAATGGCTGTGATAATGTAATAAATTCAGTATAATAAAAATTAATAAATTTATCCAAAAATTGAACATTTCTCCCTCAAAGTATACTTTGCTAGAAAAGTATACTTTGCAATGTTGGTGAAACAGGCTACTGAACTTGGTGTAAGCGAGTGTCGACTGTACTTAGTATGTCGAGGACCATGCACATTTAAGAAGTTGAAATGATAGCCCGTTGTTGACAGGTCATTAAACACCATGAAATATAATAAATGTTATTGTTTACTTTGTGTCTATCTGCAGGGTGAGGGTACGCGAGAGGGCACCGGGAAGTGTAATTGTGACAGCGGTTACCATGGAGACATCTGTGATAAGTGTACAGATAAATACTACGAGGAGATGACCAATGAAACACACACGATATGTACAGGTACTGAGCTTATTACCATTGTCAGTATATGTTATGGAGTATATTGTCAGTACATGTATATGTTATGGAGTATATTGTCAGTATATGTTATGGAGTATATTGTCAGTACATGTATATGTTATGGAGTATATTGTCAGTATATGTTATGGAGTATATTGTCAGTATATGTTATGGAGTATATTGTCAGTATATGTTATGGAGTATATTGTCAGTATATGTTATGGAGTATTCAGTATATGTTATGGAGTATATTGTCAGTATTGTCAGTATATGTTATGGAGTATATTGTCCGTATATGTTATGGAGTATATTGTCAGTATATGTTATGGAGTATATTGTCAGTATACGTTATGGAGTATATTGTCAGTATATGTTATGGAGTATATTGTCAGTATATGTTATGGAGTATATTGTCAGTATATGTTATGGAGTATATTGTCGGAGCTCCAGATCAGGTGCGTATTTTATGCAATTATTTAAGCTGAATACGCATTGATTATCAAAAGTGTGAGTACAAAATACTCACAGCAATGTGAAAATATGCATTGCTTTTCAAATTGAGTAGTGAAAATACTGTCATAAAGTTGAAAATTCAGTTAGTTGAGCTGCAAAAAGCAAACACTGTTTACTTTTTGCAGCTCAATTAAAGTGAATGTTTAACTTTGTTATATTTTTTTTTATCATTTGTTCCCTATTTAGTAACGAAAAAAATATGCAATGATTTTGAAATCAGGGGGTATAGTACGCTTTAGGCACAAAGCTTATTTGGAGCTCTGTAGTGTGGTAGAATCAAAAGTAATGTATGCCTCCACCACCAAATGGTGAGATTTACGGGACTGCCGCCGGTTACATTACATGCTACATGTAACGTAACCGGCGGCCGTCCAGTAAATTTGTTATAATTTCTGTTCCCTTTCACATGTCTGCTTCATATCTCACTCCTGCATTCCTCTGATGGTCCTCTATCATTCTGTGACATCCACAATCCTTGAGATCCTGCTAAGCCCAAGGTCACATACTTAGTGCATTCAAAACATTAATGCTCGGGTAAATTTCTTACAATTTCTGTTTCCTTTTCGCACATGCATTCCTCTGTTGGTGCTCATCATCTATAAATCCACAATCCTGCCTGCCTGCCTTTTGTTTTTTCAAATATGGCTTCATTTTCCTTGGTTGCCATTGGGGGCATTCATGTGGTGACGGGTCACATTTCTAGTTTTTGTCGCGCCTGCTTTAGCAGAGGTGCGACTATAGTCGGCGCTTTTTCCGTCAGCGTCGTGCGTTTTTTTTTGTAAGGCAAATGCGTTTAAAGTTATTGTTTTTTCACAATATCTCTTTAGCCCCTTGCCAGACTTTGATAATATTTCACATCAATGTTTGTCTAGGGATGATGCTTCATTATGCACACCCCCACATCCAAATTCTCAAGGTCAAGGTCATTTATTTACTTTTAATGTTCACCGGTTTTGTAACAGAAATTCATTGAAGTTATTGTTTTTTCACAATATCTCTTTAACCCCTTGCCAGACTTTGATAATATTTCACATCAATGTTTGTCTAGGGATGATGCTTCATTATGCACACCCCCACCATCCAAATTCTCAAGGTCAAGGTCATTTATTTACTTTTAATGTTCACCGGTTTTGTAACAGAAATGCGTTAAAGTTATTGTTTTTTCACAATATCTCTTTAACCCCTTGCCAGACTTTGATAATATTTCACATCAATGTTTGTCTAGGGATGATGCTTCATTACGCACACCCCCACATCCAAATTCTCAAGGTCAAGGTAATTTATTTACTTGTAATGTTCACGGTCAAATGCCTCGGCAGGCGCGATACCGCTTCCGTGGCGGAATTCTTGTGTTCTGCTGTTACTGTGTTATTAACTTGAAATTGCATACCGTATGTATGTATCCAATGCCCTACTGACACAAAACTCTTTCTGAAAAAGTTCTCAATCACAAGCCAATTCCTGTGGTTATCTAATAATCATGAATTGGTTTTCCTGAACTATGCACATGTGCAGTGATACAAAAAACAATTAATGAGAAATTGTGCAGTGAAGAAAAAATAAGAAACCACAGAAACCACAAATTTTTATTTTTTTATTTTTTTCCAAGCGTGGGTCAAACCAAAATGCCACATATAAACATGTATTGTTACATGTCTGCCGTTGTTCGACATGCTGTTTGACCATGGCTGTAGACAATTCTCATTTTGGGGCCAAGGAAACACCTACGTATGCATGTGTCTCGTGACGTTACTAGAACGCGCCATTACGTCACCAGACCAGTTCACAACGGTCACACTATAATTTTGAAAAATGATGTGGCTGCATGTTATGATGTGTTCCGTGGCCGCGGAATATGCATGTGTAAATCGGATGTTTGAATGGAATCGGTTATCAAAGTACCTAACGTACTGCATATATGTTCAAATTACACAATATTTCAGACGGAAATGTAACAATAACGTTCGACGATGGGTGAATGTTTGCCAACGGCTGTACATCGTCAAACCTTATAGATGCGACTGTACATGTACTTTCAGCTTGCCATGAATCGTGCGAGTCCATCTGCTCTGATGGGGGACCTAAAGGTTGTGATGACTGCAAATCGGGCTGGCGCGATTCTGAGGACGAAGGATGTATAGGTATGCAAATAAAAATGCAGGGTTTCTTCAATATTTAGCTTTTCGGACAGTTTGAACCGTAAACTCTACTTAGTATGCCCCACCCTGATAGTCCTGTGCCATGTGTCCTCACAAACTCGTACATTTTTTACACCATAAAAGAGACTTGAAACTTGATATTTAGCTTCTTTATGGTGTGTAGATGCGCAAACTTAATTTTGATTTTTTTTTACCCCCAGGTCATGGGTTATATATATTTTTGCAATTTTACCTCATGTACCATCAAAGTGGTAGGCTGGGTATCCATGTTCTATAACACATTTTCTTGTTACTCTTATAATTATACCCCTGGCATACGAAGTATGTTGGTGGGTATATAGTTTTCGAAATTCCGTCTGTTTGTCCGTCTGTCCACGTTAATGTTTTTGGATACCCATTATCTCTGTAACGGTAAGTCGGATTGACCTCAAACTTCATATACTTCCTTATCATCATCTATATTTTCATTCCATACCACACCCATTCGGCCTTCATGTCCAAGGTCAAATTACTTTGAAATTTGCGTTAAAGTTTTTTAAATATTTGTTTTAAAGTTTTTCTTTGTCGGTCCAGGCGGAGGCCGAGGGTATATGTCAGCCCCTGTGTCCAAGTATCAAAGCAATCCTTCGCATAATATTGAAGATATTACATGTTGTAGAAACTCTTACAAAGCTTTTGACTCCACAAAATGGCTAAGTGTTTCAGCGACATTTCAAAGGTGACAAGGTCATGTTAATGGTGGCGCGAGTGTAGACAAATGTTCAGGTGATTCAAGTGTCCAAGTATGGAAGCAATCTTCAGCGTAATATTGAAGATATTAAATTTTGGAGAAACTCTTACAAACTTTTCTACGTAAATGTACACGTACAGACGTACGGACGGATGTACGGAACGTCAAGAGCAACGCAATATGCGTCACATAGGGGGCATAATTATATTTCGCTCTTAAAATTTATTCTTCAACAACAATTTTCTCCTGAACCACTTCATGAGTTTGATAATATTTGGCCACAATGTGCGTCTTGTGATTGTGCTTCATTTTGCATATGACCCATGTCCGACCACCCAAGGTCAAGGTCACTGAAGACTTTTGTTCACCTTGTTTGTAACGCAAATGCGTTAAAGTTTTTTTGTTTAATAACTTATGAACCGCTTCACCGATTTTGATAATATGTGGTCACAATGTGTGTCTACGGATGGTGCTTTGTTTTGCATACGACCCACGGCTGACCGCCCATGGTCAAGATTGCTGAGGACTTATTATTATCAAGACTTAGTGATTAACGATGTCCTTGTTCTGATCAGTGTAAATCATTCAGAAGTTCTGAATGATTTACACTGATCAGAACAAGGACATCTGATTAAATCAGAACGGTGGGAAGTTCTACTGAGTGTGTGTATTCTGTATGACAGATGTGGACGAGTGTGTAGAAGAGTCGCCGTGTGAGGAGAACCAGTACTGCTCCAACACCCCCGGCAAATACAACTGTGCCAGTAAGTATACAGCTGGAAATTAGGCCATTAAAATGTACTTTGCTTCTCAGACATCATCGTGTCAGAAAAATCCCCGCGTGTCGAGCATTTTATCGCCATGGAGAAATAAAATTGTACTATAAATTCGCCACATGATGAATAAAAAACACTATGCAAAAATATGTTAAATCTTATTGTGTCTGACGAAAATCCGGTTATTTTTAACGTCTTAAGAGGTTATAGTAACTTTATAGAGCATATATGCATCTGGCGACTTGAAAAAATCAGAATCTAACATTTCAAACAAACAAAAAATATATATTAAAAAAATCCACCCTCCCGCATCACATTCCGCAAACCCCGTGTCTGAGAACCAAAGTACTCATTATTTATGACCTTAGTATCCAAAATGAGGTAATAATGTGAAAAGACAATACCGTTTTACATTTGCTCCAATATTTCTAAAAACATAGTACTTTGTCAAATAATTTGTGAAAATGTCTGTTTCTGAAATAGTAGTAGCAAATGGCTCTTACAGCCTGTCGTGTTCGTTCGTGTGTGCACTTACACGCTCACCCCACTGTAGCAACGCCAACCTAGTGTACCCGATCTGTGACTGGTTATGCCGCTGGCCTAATATTCTGTCACATCGTCTGTCTATTTCTGTCTGTCGAGACAGTTCAAATGAGTGGTCACAACATATATTTTCATTGAGAAATAACAAAAATAAAATATTTAATAAATTTCATACCCATAAAAGTGTATTACAAAAGGAATGGGTTAAAGTGTGTAGACTGTCAGACCAAGTGTTTTGCATTGCATTTTCCGATAGTTTCAAAAATTTATTTAACCACATGTGGCGTTAAAATTAATAATAATCTTGTTTTAAGTATTTTTGTCATAGTGCGTTGAATAGCAACATTGCCGGTCATTAGCAAGTCATTATTGACAAACTTTAACCAGTCGATAAGGTCGCACAAGGTCGCACAACGTGACGTGGTGCTATGTATGTATTGGGATATAAATGCTGTATATTGAATTGGTGTTTCCATTTTGATTTATGGAAGGTGTAAATATTTTCATATGATATGTGTGTTCCAGCATGTCACAGAGCGTGTCTTGGGTGTACAGCGTACGGGGCTCATAAATGTGACGCATGTCAGACCGGCTACACGCTGAAACATGCCCTATGTCAAGGTAAGTGTGTAAGTGTTGAGCAGTCCATGCGCAAGGGGTAAAACTGTTGGACTGCCACCCTGGCGACCAGGTTCGATGCTGGGTTCTGTTCCAGGGCATCAGTATTTCTGAGATACAGCGAAACCTCTCTAAACTGGACACCCTGGGGGGTCCCCAGGGTGTCCGGTTTAGAGAGGTTTCACTCTAAAACATGCATTTGATCATTCTGTGCGGATGTACAGTTTGGTCTGGATCTACACTGGTCGCAAACACCCTTAAGCCACATTTTTCCAGTAAAAGCCACAAATTAGTAATGTAGAAGAACCTAAAGATTATATTCATTGAAGTGATTAATCTGCCACCACTTACCACCACTGCGTCACTCGCAAGATTGACCCGTATTGACTTTCATGAATAACAAATATTTTGTATGAGGGGAAAATATTTGAGTGTGAGAGGAGAGCGGGGGAATATTTGTTAACCCAGCTTATACAGTTAATTGTCTGGCAACATGATCCTTCATGACAAACAGGGGCGTATTAACCCTTTCACCCCTAAGTAACTGGAATGGATTTTGATATGTTCATTTTGCAACCAATCCAAAATGATTTTCAAACTAGTCCATTTATAAAAAGAGGATGTTTTTTTTCTCTTAAAAATATGAAAATTAGTTGCAAAAAGTGCAGATCCTGATGAGACGGCTCGTCACGAGCCGGCTCATCTGGATCTACACTTTTTGCCAATACCACTATACAGGCCTGTGGTGTTGAAAGTGTTAAGTTTTAAACGGTATTGATCCTTGTCACATGTGTTGGGCAACAGGTTGTGAGCATGTACATGTAAATGGTAATTTGTGGCGCTTATGGGATTTGTAACCAGTGCAGCTCTTGATCCAATAGCACACTCCTGTTGCCCGATAACGATCTATATTGCTTGGTAAAAGCATCACGAAAAGGCGAATAGTGCAGATCTTGATTTAATGATGCAGTTTATCATTCCATGCATCCTGATATCCTTGGTTGGACCTCGGGTATATATTTGGCTTTTTATGCCCCTCCACAATAGTGGAAGGTGCATTTAGTGTTATGCTTGTCCATCCGCTCCATCCGCTCCATCCGCCCGTCCGTCACGGACCTTGTGGCTCGTAAAACCTTTAAACCGTACTAGCTATAGACCTGAAACTTGGTATGTAGCTTCCTTATGATGAGTAGATGCACAAAGTTTCTTTCAATTTTTTATTTGATCCCCTGGTAATGGATTATCTCCCCCTTTCGACATAGAATTTGGCAATTTTGCCTTGTAACTCGTAAAACTTTTAAACCGTAATAGCTACAGACCTGAAACTTGGTATGTAGCTTCCTTATGATGAGTAGATGTGCAAAGTTTATTTTTATTTTTTATTCGACCCCCGGGTCATGGATTATCTCCCCTTTTATACTTCAAATTTTTGCCTCGTTTAATATCAAAGCGATATGTGGGGCATCTGTGTTCTATGAACACATTTTCTAGTTTTTGTTTGTTTTTTATTATCAAGGCTGCCAGCGAAGGGATTAGCTTAATGATAACGATGCCCTTGTTTACCCTTTCAACACTACATACCTCTATAGCAGTGTTTGCAAACAGTGTAGATCCAGATGAGCCGGCTCGTAACGAGCCGGATAATCAGGATCGGCACTTTTCGCAAGTAAGTTTCATATTGTTAAGCGGTTGGATTCGTCGGAAAATTAACATATCACAGTCCTGTACAGTTGAAAGGTTTAAGATATGAACCAGTAAATTAGCCACTTATGAACAATGACCAAATATTGTGATGTCACTGTAGATGTAAATGAATGTGAAGAGGACAAGACGCTATGTTCAGGTGATAAACAACGCTGTGAAAACAACGACGGCAGCTACGCCTGTGTTTGTGATGACGGGTTTATTTACGAGGGGGAAACCGGTACATGCATACCAAAACCTAGAGGTGCGTACTGAGATACAAAATTTTCCGTTGTTGTTGGATGCGAATGGCCAAACTCAATTTTAAAAGTTACACTGCTATTGTTATTAAAATTATGATTTATTTCACAAAACTGGCTTTCGTCGTGTAAAAAACACAGTGTATTAAAATAATAATACACTAGTGTAATAAATACAGGGCTCCAGATAAGGAATTAGTAATTGAGTAGTCACTCGATCATTTCTGAAGCAATTGGGTATTTCAAAAATTTAATTAGGTCAAATAAAATCACACTGCTGTTTACACATCAACAGACAGCAATTATTGAATGGTTTGCTTCGAAATGAAAACATATCTTGGCATTTCATTAGAATTGTCTCCTTGGAGACAATTCTAATGAAATACCAAGATGTGTTTTCATGGAAAATAAGAAAAATATGCTATATTCGTGGTCAGTTTATTGTTTTCTGCAGCATGTTAAAGGTACCACAATATTTTTTTGCTTTTTGATACTCGCTACTTCTGATTTCAATTGGGTTTTTGACAATTTTAATTGGGTATTTAAGCAAATATGTAGCTTATCTGGAGCTCCGAAATATGTAGATTAGTTTGCTGCCTTAAACACATTAGGTGATCGTTACAGTTTCAGTGTATGATGTTGCATTTATGGTTATATAATCAAACATCAGTTATGTAAGATACTTTATGTACAATTCTATTCAGTTCATGTAGTGAGACGCTGAATAAAATTGTCAGATATTTTTGGTCTGATATTTACGGAGCCCCGCAGGGGACGTATAATTCTTTTTTTTATTAATTTGATCTCACACAATAACAATTTGTTCCCTCAATTTAACCATTTGTTCCCACGAATTAACAATTTGTTCCCTCGAATTAACAATTTGTTCCTTCAATTTATCAAGTCGTTCCCACGAAATAACAATTTCTTCCCACAGGAACAAATTGTTAATTTGTGGGAATGAATTGTTATATTGTGGGAATGAATTGTTAATTCGAGGCAACAAATTTCATGGGAACAAATTGTTAATCCGAGGGAACAAATTGTTATATTGTGGGAACGAACTGTTAATTTGAGGGAACAAATTGTTATTTCGTGGGAACGAATTAGTAAAAAAATTCATGTCCCCTGCGGGGCTCCGCACAAAAAAAATAATTCTGCCATTTGCAACCAATAATAATGATATAATTACCATGGTGATGGGTATATTCCATAACATAACCCTTTGAAACGAACATTGTCTTCTGCTGTTGTTGTATATTTTGTATATTTTGTATTATTCTCAATAAAACATTGTTTGACAACACTTTAGAATCATTTCCTTTGGAAATGATTCTAAAATGCTGTCAACCCATGTTTTGGAAATGCAGGATTCGACCCTTATCCAACATAAATGACCTTAGCTGTTTACAGGTCTTTAAATGTCATTAACCCTTAAACCGCTACAGACAACAATTGTCGTCTGCTATTGCTTTATATCTAGCCTTATTTCTCAATTGAAACATGGTTTAACAGCACTTTAGAATCATTTCCGATGGAAATGATTCTAAAGTGCTGTCAAAGCATGTTGAAAATGATTCTAAAGCATTATTTTGGTGATCAAATGGAAAATAGAAAATAAACAGCAGACAACAAAAAATAATACATGTATAGTGGTGTAAGGGTTAAATAAATAAATACACTTTTTCTGGTAGTCGTGTTCGGTGATTATCATGGATTGCTTGAATGGGCCTTGTAATTTTGAAGAGAAGAATGGAAAATAAACAGCAGACGACAAGCTTATGGAGGTTTTCAGCAACTGGGCCCTGTTAAGCTTATGGAGGTTTTCAGCAACTGGGCCCTGTTAAGCTTATGGAGGTTTTCAGCAAAAAACTGGGCCCTGTTAAGCTTATGGAGATTTTCAGCAACTGGGGCCCTGTTAAGGCCTTTATGGAGATTTTGTGGGAACTGGAGCAACTGGGCCCTGTTAAGCTTATGGAGGTTTTCAGCAACTGGGCCCTGTTAAGCGTATGGAGGTTTTCAGCAACCGGGCCCTGTTAAGCTTATGGAGATTTTTAGCAACTGGGCCCTGTTTGTTAAGCTTGTGGAGCTTTTCAGCAACTGGGCCCTGTTAAGCCTATGATAGCTATCTACCCAGTGTCGTTTGGGTGACCTTAACCTTGGCCTTCGTGAGTGAGACACTGGCCGGCAATCGCCTTGTGTTAGCTTGACAGGAGTTTCATTGAATGGATGACAACTGTTGTAGACCCTGATCTGCAGAATATTTTTCTCCATTCGCCGTCACATATCCTGCTTGCTGATTATTCCAGCAGCATAGAGCCTGTGAAAATATAGACAGTGTAGAAACGTAGATGCCGATAGTCCAGTGCAGTCTGCACTGGACTATCGACATCTACATTTCTACACCAGTCATCAACGTGTTTGAGCCATGTTTCTCATGGGAACTTCATATATGTATGTACTATATACTCTTGCTCATTTGGGTAGAGGTCATAGCTGTTTAATTATCCCCTTGTCGATAAGCAAGAGGGGATATAGTGTTAGTTCATGTACGTACGTGTGTGCGTGCATTAGTAACATCTTTCACTTTTCAATAACATATGCACCACTTCATCGATTTTGATAATATTTGGCCACAATGTGTGTCTAAGGATGGTGCTTTGTTTTGCATACAACCCATGTGTGACAGCCCAAGGTAAAGGCTGCCAGCGAGGGGATTAGCTTAGTGATAACGATGCCCTTGTCAACATTCTTGTAATAGCATATTGCTTTGCTTATTTATTACACAATCATTAGTCTGTTTCATATGTCATTCTACACATACCTACACCATCTCAATGCTTTTTGCTTTTTACTGTCAAATGAATGAGGTGAGAAAATAACCAGAAGAGACCTTTTTAACTCACCTGAGCAAATCTCATGTGAGCTATTGTTATGGCAAAGTGTCCGTCGTCCGTCCGTCCGTCCGTCCGGGCATACATTAGGGTACTTATGTGGCTAGCCCCACAGGGTTATGGACTTGGTAAAGGATAGGGTTGGTTACAATTAGCCACCTAAAAAATCGTTTTATGTGGCTAATATTTAACATGTGATAAGCCACATAAGTATAGTACTGTAAGAACGTCCGTCCGTGAACATTTTCAATCATCTTCTTCTCCCGAACTACTGAGCCGATATTGGTTAAACTTCACAGAGATGATATATGGGTGATGCCATTTCAGATTTGTTAAAATGGAGGTCATCGACAATCCAAGATGGCCGCCATGGAAAAGTAGGTCAAATTCTTAAAAAATCTTCTTCTCACGAACCTCCAGGCCGATTTCGACGAAACTTGGTGTGAATGATTGATAGTTAACGCTGTTTCAGATTTGTTCATATGGTGGTCCCTGGGTCAAAAATGGGTGTGGCCCGAGGGGTCGACTAGGGGTCAAATTATATTTTTGCCCGAATATGGTCATATAATATATCAAATCGAAGGTATCGACTAGTCGATCACTCTGGAGCATTTTTTGTCTAAATCAGATGATTTTGTCATCCAAGATGGCCACCGAAAGGTAAAAAAGTTGTTCTTTTACTAAAGATTTCAAACGTATTCTTCTTGTGAACTGCTTGGCCGATATTGGCCAAACATAACTGTGATGGTCTGTGGGTGAAGCCTGTCCATTTTTGTTAAAATGGAGGTCATCACCAAATCCAAGATGTCCGCCGTTGAAAAGTAGGTCAAATTGTCAAAAAAATCTTCTTCTCACAAACCTCCAGGCTGATTTCGACGAAACTTGGTGTGAATGATTGATATTTAACGCTGTTTCAGATTTGTTCATATGGTGGCACCTGGGTCAAAAATGGGCGTGGCCCGAGGGGTCAACTAGGGGTCAAATTATATTTTTGACCGAATATGGTCATATAATATATCCAATCCAAGGTATCGACGAGACGATCACTCTGGAGCATGTTTTGCCAAAATCAGATGATTACGTCATCCAAGATGGCCACCGACACATGCACATTCGCAATATATGTTAGATCAGAGGTACCAACAAATTCTGTGGAACATTTGAAGTTGTAACTGAAGAGTCTTTGTGAAATCAAGATGACCACTATGGAGGCTTTTAGGTGAGCGATACAGGCCCATTTGGGCCTCTTGTTTCTTTTCTTGGCTAAAATAAAAAGAAATCTCCAATCTAGCCAAAGTTGTTCCATTGCAGGGTATTTTGTTATAATTCCAGCACAAAAATATTTACACAATT
This sequence comes from Conchocele bisecta, assembly GCA_029237695.1. Classification (NCBI taxonomy): domain Eukaryota; kingdom Metazoa; phylum Mollusca; class Bivalvia; order Lucinida; family Thyasiridae; genus Conchocele; species Conchocele bisecta. The sequence goes on along the minus strand of CM055266.1, from coordinate 40,406,989 downwards.
CCCTAACATTTGATTGGCCCGTACCAAGTCTCTGTCCAAAATTTGTATCCCAGTAAACTCCCACGCCGAACTACTTTCCGTAACCGTGAGGCGCAGTTAAAATAATTCTTAAGAAAACGGAAAATAAACACATTTTCTTGATTAATTTATTTAAAATGCTGGAATTATAAGGAATGAATGGCCTTTTTGTGGAATTTATCGGGGATATAAACTTGGAAAAGTCGAGGGAATACTGGACGAAGGCCGGAAGGCCTCGTCCAGTATTCCCTCGACTTTTCCAAGTTTATACCCCGATAAATTCCACAAAAAGGCCATTCATTCCTATAGTGAACAAAAAAATAGCTTTACTTATACACTTACAATAATGTTAATCGGAGAAATGTGTTCATCACTTGCTCATCTTTATCAAACTGTGTGGCTGTATTCATATTTTTGAGAGTAGACTGCTGTCAATTAGTAGAAACCAAATTACATATACTCAAATATACTCGCATGTTGTGCAATTTAAAAACTGAAAGTGGCAGAGATTACGTTTTTTTTGTTGCTTTCACCCCTAAGTAATTGGAATTGATTATCCCATTTTATTTTTCAGATTATTTCATTAATCAGAAAGAGAGGAATTTTATAAATACTTAAATGATTGACAAATAATGCAGATCCTGGTTCATTACGATCCGTCTCGTCCGGATCTCCAATGTTTGCAAACAGGCCTATGCTTTAAAAGATTAATCATTTCTCTTGTGCTATGCTTCTTCAGAATGGCTCCTGTTTTTGTGCACCCTGGACAACAGTCGGGGACATTATATTGAGTTGCACCTGTCTGACCATCATGCATTGCTTGTCAGTGTCTACAGTTTTCATTTGATCTATATCATGCTTGGTATGCTTAACCCTTTCAACCGTAAATAACTGGAATGGATTTTGATATGTTAATTTTCTTACCAATCCAATGAATTGTTACAAAATGATTTTCAGATTAGTCCATTTGTAAAATAAACGGTAACGGTATTTTATTTTTCGGGAACATATGAAAATTACTTGCAAATGGTGCAGATCCTGATGAGACGGCTCGTTACAAGCCGGCTCATCTGGATGTACACTGTTTGTAAACACAGCGAAAGAGGTATGTAGTGTTGAAAGGGTGTACAACCATCAAATGCAAGAGTGCATAACATAGGAGTTTTTGCTCTGCCATCTGTCTAAAGTTATTCCCCTTTTTTGACTGTGAACATCTGGGGCCCATTTCACTAAACTTTGTACAACTACAATGTTCGTATGTGCAAATTTAGGATCGTCTGAAAATTTCAATTGGTGGATTTACATTTATTGAGCATAGGCTGCATATGCAGCCTATGCTCAATAAATGTAAATCCAATAATTGTTTACAAGAAAACATTGTTAATGTGAAATTTGCAGACTATCATAATTTTGCACTTAAGAACATTTTAGTCGTACAAAGTTTAGTGAAACGCCCCCCAGACTGCTTGTCCAGGAAACTACATGTATAGTTCATCAATTGTCATCCAATTCATTTCTTACTCTGTGTATAACCATCCAGTGCAACTGTTCATGATGTAGCAAATTTTCATGCTACTTTAAGGTTATGCTCCTTTTGTGATGCCGAAAAGCCTTTTTTGATCTTCATTAATGAAGAGGGAATCACTTGTGTCTCTCAGATACAATCTTCTATCTTTTAAGCCAGTCGAGCCACACACATATTGAAAGTTTCTTAACAACTCTTGTATACTGTGCGATAAAATGAGCGTTAAGCTTTGATTTACGATGTGCTTTTGTGGCTTGTTTGTTATCACCTGCTTCTGTGATGTGTGGGAGTGGTCGACCAATGAAAATGCTCCAATTAATAAATTCACTTGGTGGTTTGTGGGGGAATCTGTGAAATCGCTGCCCTTGATTATACATGTAATGCTTTCATAGACTTTCCCTCCCACTGGTCTTTCGGATTTGACTTGAAACCGAGACCCCGTCTCTATTAAATTCATTTTGATATTTTAATCTCAAGCTCGGATTCACCCAGTTGGCCCTGTCTCTATATGACCCTAGTTTTTGCTCGGATGTTAAACCCTCACCTTTCCATCTGCCTGATTGGTTGATTCGTTAGACAAGAGTAGTGACTAGACGCCCATATTTGGTCTGTTTCAGATCCGCCCAGATCCAAACAGCCAAAAGCTAAAGATAAGTCTAAGGCAGATAAACAAAAGAGGAAAGAAAGTGTGACCGATCGACCCAGTCTCTTGTTCCTATTCGCGATGATTGTTGTGTTCTATATGTGTTGTACTATGGTCAATTGGAGCATGCCCGTTGTGTTTGTGTTGTCGGTCGTTCTCGGCACGTTCATTTACTGGTTCGGAGCTCAGCATGACAAATTATGATGAACGCAAATAAGGTTGTGGCTGGAAAAATTGGGTTTACAGCATTTAGTTCAAGTAATATTTATTACCGTGCAACCTCTACAACAAAACAGGCTGTTGTAGCGATTTGTCTGATTAGGATATAAATTATTGGCTGTGACAGAGAGGGGGCTGTTTTAGAGATGTTGCTGTTCTGTATTATGTTACAATGACATACATTGCATATCAATAAGTCTTTGGATTTGACTGAAAGCATTACTATAAACCTTATTGCATTATGACGAGTGTAGATCAGACTAATTAGGGCATTCTCTGTTCTCAATTTTGTCAGTGAAATACCCAGCATACTTCTAAGGAAGAGTATACCGGTAGTCACATTATGCTGCAGGAGCATGCTAAAGTATCAACGGTTACACGGGTCACAACTGTCAAAAGCCCATTTCTCCATTCACAGCCAGAAATTACTAGTTTAGTTGACTTTTCACGCCTGTGCAGAAGATGTCTTTTGAAAACATTGTGGGAAAAGGAGAAATTGCTTGTAACAAGCAATTTATCCTTTTCCCACAATGTTTTCTACTCTATCAGATAATTTAACCATCATTTGACCCAGCATTTGATTCTTTTATTCAGATGTTTTGGATTTGGATGAGTCGAAATATCGCAAAACAGGGAAAGGGTTAAAATGCACCTATGGAAATATGAAAATGCATTAGTGTGCTTATAAATGCTATTCTCACAGTGTTGTGAGCATCTTTATGTCCAGCCATGCTGGTAGAGGGGGCATTTCATGTTCGTTACACTTGTCCATCGATCTCTTGCATACCAACCCATCTGTTAGTTCATCATAAATCTTGTAACTTTCAGGAGGGATGGGTTGTGGCTTAGGGATTTCTAGCAAAGTATACTTTGAGGGAATAATCATTTATTTTTCCTGAAATGCATTATTTCATATAGAACTAAAAAATGCATATATTTCATGATTAAAAGTATGCAGAATTATTATACTGAATTTATTGCATTATCACAGCCAAAATGGCTAATGGCTGTGATAATGTAATAAATATATAATAAAAATTAATAAATTTATTATAAAATTTAAAATTTCTCCCTCAAAGTATACTTTGCTACTAAAGTATACTTTGCAATGTTGATGAAATAGGCTACTGACTTCCAATCCAGAGGTTGTGGGTTCAAACCTCGCATAGGGCATCAAAAATACTTTCATAGTACATGTGTTTCCATCTCACTGGTCTGTCTGATGAGACTATAAACTGTGGCCCCGTCTCTATATGCCCTTAGCTGTTGCTGGGACGTTAAACCCATTCACTTTCACTACCGTATGAGGTGCAAAGTGACTTTTTCTTTTCTGTTTAGATCCCGAGGTCAAGGATTATCTGTCCTGTTTGCCTTAAATTATACCATTTTAGCAATTCATGTCCATAACTCAATGATGAAGGTCACACACAGAGGTGAAAGAGCAAATAATTGGGCAATACAGGGTTGACACTAACTTGTTGCCAGGGATTCCACAGCATGGACATCCTGATTTTTACTTTTTGCATTATGTTGAATGAAATTTTCTTGAAAGTCCAGGTATTCCTCCTACAAAACAGGGGCCCGTTTCTAAACTTCGTACGACTAAAATGTTCGTGAGTGCAAATTTAGGATCGTCTGGAAAATTAAATTGATGGATTTACATCTATTGAGCATAGTAGGCTGCATATGCAGCCTATGCTCAATAAATGTAAATCCAATGATTGTTTACAAGAAAACGTTGTTAATGTGAAATTTACAGACGATCATAATTTTGCACTTACGAACATTTTAGACGTACAAAGTTAAGTGAAACAGCCCCCTGGTCTTAGGACTCCAGGGACACTGTTAGTATCAATTGATCCCTGCACTTTGTCTTGAAAGTGATGAATGAAATTTTTTAATTTATGCCAGTTTTATTTTATTTCACTTCCAGTGTATTTGTTTGTCACGTTCTGATGTTTTATTTGCAATGCCGCTGATACATGTATATGCAGGAAATATGTTGTGAAATTTACAAAACATTGTTCACCATTCCATAATTGTCAAATACTCGTATATATGTTCATATATGTTCTGATTATTAACCCTTCGAATGCGGGAAATGTAAATTGTCGTCTGCTGTCGATTTATGTTTTGTCTTTTTTCTCTCAATAAAAACATAGTTTGACAACACTTTAGAATCATTTCCATTGGAAATGATTATACAGTGTTGTCAAAACATTGTTTTGATGAGAAAAATAAAAATAAACAGCAGCCGACAAATTTTAATTCAGCATTGTAAGGGTTAATGTAAGTTTTTTGTGACTGCACAAAGAAGCATTATAAGACACATGCAGAACAATGGTCAAATATAAGGTTCAACAATGTCCAGCTGTGGGTAAACGTTTGCCGTGGCATGAGGGAACTGTTTGAACCCTAAGGCTGTAGGTTCACGAGTGCCACGGCATAGTCGAACGTTATTGTTACATTTCCATCAGAAATATCATGCAATTTGAGCAAATACTTTCTGATAATCTGCTCCATTCAAACAACTGATTTACACATACATATTCCGGGGCCACAGTGCACGTCACGTGAAAGTTCGGTGCGACCATTGTGAACTGGTATGGTGACGTAATAGCGCGTTCTAGTAATGTCATGAGACACATGGATTACGTAGGTGTTGGCCTGGCCCCGGAATGAGCATTGTCAACAGTCATGGTCAAACAGCACGCACTGTACGTTTGAACACGGCTGTGGGCGGTGTCAAACAACGGCAGTCGTGTAATAATAGTGTGTTACAACAGATGCTTGGTACAAACTCAGATTCGACTTTCATTTGAACGTTCTTGATGAGGCCATTCTCACCAACACACTAAAATAGCAGGGATTCCGCTGGCGATCGCCACTTTCGCAATTGGCGATAAAAATAAACAATTGGCGATAAAAAATTACAATTTTCGAAAAAAAAAAAAAAAAAATTATTTTTTCGAAAATTGTTATTTTTTATCGCCAATTGTTTATTTTTATCCTATTGGTTATTCCTTTTCTTTTTTCTTTTTTTTGAAGTGGCGATTTTTTTATTTTCCCCAGCGGAATCCCTGAAATAGCCATGAAACAAATAGATTTATAGTCAGCAGGTAGGGAAATTATTCTTCTATTTTTAATGATCGTTCATTTCAAAATAGATATGCATAATTACTCCTGTTAATGCATACATGTATGTGGTTGTGCAATAACTTTAACCCTTAGACCACTACACACAACAATTGTCGTCTGCTGTTGCTTTTATATCTTGCCTTATTTCTGAATAAAAACATGGTGTGACAGCACTTCAGAACTATTTCCAATGGAAATGATTCTGAAGTGCTGTCAAAGCATGTTGTAAATTATTCTAAAGTGCTGTCAAAGCATGTTTTTGATGATAACAATGGAAAATAGAAAATAAACAGCAGACGACAAAAAATCAAGATAGCGGTGTAAGGGTTAAGTAATTAATGAAAATTGTATTTGTAAAATATATTGTACCATTGCAGTTTGTCCAAAAGATTGAATTATACAATGACGTGTTTTCCCGCGTTTTGACGTTACTTTGTGTGACGTCAAATGTGACGTCATGTAAACCTTTTGAAATCCAAATTACTCAGCTGTTTCTGTGAACCAGATATATTTGAGTGCATGTTTAGAATGTGTTCAATCACATTAACATTCTAGAATAGTCGAGACCCTTTCCAAATGTTGAAATAACTTTATTTTGACTGTAATAAAAATTAAACATTTTGCATGGTAGCTCGTGGTTTCCAAGAAAACAGGCGCGCAATTATGTGTGTTATCTTCACGGTGTATTATTTGTAAGGAGTTGATTATGGGTTTTCTCTCACAGCGAAACCCATGCAAATAATTTGCAAGAGTGTAATAATGAAAAATAACTAGTACTTTGTACTACTAAAATGTTCGTAAGTGCAAAATTATGATAGTCTGTAAATCTCAAATTATCAATGTTTTCTTGTAAACAATTATCGGATTTACATTTATTGAGCATATGCTGCATATGCAGCCTATGCTCAATAAATGTAAATATATCAATTGACATTTCCAGACGATTCTAAATTTGCACTTACAAACATTTTAGTCGTACAAAGTTTAGTGAAACGGCCCCCAGGTACATGTATTTGTGCAATCTTTAGTTTGTAATTTAAATGTATTCAACTAGAGTCAAGACTGAAAACATACATGTAGTTCTATGGCATTATGTTTCACAAATTGTGCTTTTTGATACAGTAATGGTGGAAATGTGTTAGCAAATTATCTCCCCTGTTTCTTACTGTCTATTGTAGTATATGTATATTGTAGAATAGAACACAAACTCCTTGATATATGATTAAATAACATGGTGTGTTTGTTTAATATAGTGGAACCTCTCTAAACTGGACACCCATAAAATCTATCTCTACTTAATTTGTATGTGTTTATTGTCATCTCTCCGTTGATAATGTCTGTTCATGATCGCAAACCACACATATCTATTTGGAGGTGCTCCTGTATAGTGGAACCTCTCTAAACCGGACACCCTGGGGACATCACAGGGTGTTCGGTTTAGAGAGGTTCAACTGTGTAGGTGATTTGAAGATCATAACTTGAAAACTACATTTTGAATATCTGAGACGTAGTTCCCTTAACCCTTTCAACCCTAATTATCTGGAATGGACTGTGATATGATAATTTTCCGACCAATCCAATCGTCACAAAATGATTTTCGGACTGGTCCATTTATGAAAAGGAGGTGTTTATGTTCTAAAGAATATGAAAATTACTTGCAAACAGTGTAGATCCTGATGAGACGGCTCGTTACGAGCCGGCTCATCTGGATCTGCACTGTTTGCATAAACCGATATAGCGGGCTTTCGGGTTCAAAGGGTTAAAGGTACATGCCCACTCAGTAGCCACAAACTGTTCTTTATGGGAATTAAATAAGTGTATAAGTGTATCACTATTCCACCAGTTCTAAAGATTACAAGTGGCCGCTATACAGGTATAATCTTTTAGTAATATTTAATTTATTTTACTGATAGTGACGGTCGTTGGTATCATGCTATTTTCGTATGCAAATGAGTCGTGGTATTTTTTAATTATTTATACTAATTAAATGTGTCACCTGAAAAAATACTATTTTCGACAGATTATAAAGTATAATAATTGCACATCAGAAAATAAATACAGAGTATAAATAGTAATTTCCATTAACATTTTAAGGAAACACGGTTATCGCCCCTGATATCAGTTATCAAGTTATTTCTGATATAAAATGTATAATAATACCAATAAATACGTGGGGTAATGTTGAATGAATGTTTAATTTGCCAGAAAATGTCTCAGATGATGTCTCTGATATAAAAAACATTGTGTGCCTACTGAGTGGGCATGTACCTTTAAAGTCTAGGTGGCTGGAGGCCTAAGCTGGTTTAAAGTGCACGAGTTGTAGATGTATCTGTCTCTTGGTCAGTAATAATTTTGTCACACCTGTATAATTAATTACCTGTATTTCTGGTCACAGCATTGATGAATTATCAATGCCTTACATGTATGGTTACAGTCATATAATTGGGAACTGGTGACTAGAAAGCATGTAGCTGTCATTAAGGCCAGCATACATGTGCCCACGTGCGGCTGTGGCTGGAGAAATGGGGCTTAAGGGATTTGCGACCAGTGTAGATCCAGATCAGACTGTGCATCCGCACAGTCTGATCAGGATCTGCACTGTTCGCCATTCCATCTAAGCAACACTTGTAACAAGTAATATTAATCATTATGTGGCGACGCGAGTGTGATATTTGAGCAGGAGCTACACTGGTCACAAATCCCGTAACCCCCGTTTCTCCATTCACAGCCACGTATGTAAGAACAAAATAGGCCTTATTCAGAATACATGACACCCAAGTGACAAATAGCAGTATTTGCCATTTCAAATACAGTCGAGCACCAGTACCTCGAAAGTCAGTATCTCGATGGTATCCCCTATCTCGATGATTCGCTAAAGTCCAGAATTATATCCTTATTTGTTTAATGTAAATTTCCTCAGCTATATCAAACATGTTCTCTATCTCGACTGTTCATTCTGTCCCCTTCGTATAAAAATACGTTAAATATCACTTAGCTATCTCGATCACATAAACGCTTTGGTAAATCACCTAAGTGCCTGGCTGCCAAGATCAATTTGGTTAACACTAATTTTCAAAACCTATTATCAAAGAAACAAAATAAATTCACACCTGCCTCGGGTTGTTTGCTTAATTGGTCCACCTCGATTTGTTTGAGTGTTTGACACGATTCATTAAGCATATCACACTGGTCATTTAAGTAATTCATTGAGAGTTGTGATGCCACCTGTAATGTTGGGTAGTTTACTACCTTTGGTCATTAGTTAATTAGTGATTAAAATTTGTATTCTTGAATTAAATTCAGCGTGTATAAATTATTCAATCTGATGGTGATTAATAATAAAAGCAACACATGTTTTGTTTCATTATTCCTTTATTGTTTACTCGTGATGTGATGTGTAACATGATTTGATATTTTTTTGCGAAAATATTTGACCATGTCACTTCCTCGGTATCTCGAACCTAGTCCTATCTCGACTAAAATACACGATCTCCCTTCGACTTCGAGATACTGGTGCTCGACTGTATGTGCATTTTATAGTCCTACCAATGGTAATGCATTTAATAAAGGAATAAAAGCATGGGCTATTGCGTTTACTGGGGTGCAAAATACATTTTGTATGTTTAAAGTGCGTTGAGTCCGAATGACTCCTAACATACTTTAAACAGACCAAATGTATTGAGTGCCCCAGTAAATGCAACAGCCCATGGTTTTATTACTTGTATTTACACTGCATTTTCTGATAGTTTAAAAAATGTAGATAACTAAATATGGCGTTAAAATTAAGAATAATCTTTACGTCAGTTTGTCGCAATTCCTGGAATAGCGACGTTGCCGGTCAGTAGCGTGCCGTTATTGACAACCTCGTGGAAATTAATGACGTCAAACGAACTTTAACCAATCAACATTGCGCGACGTCACATGGCTCTAATGTATTGTATTGGGATGTAAGCGCAATATATTGAATGGGCCTTTCTATTATGAATTTATGGAAGGTGTAAATATTTGTATTTAAACAATTTTAGGCGTTATATCGATGACTTCATTATCATTATTACCAGTATAAATCATGATCATGTTGATAATTACACGTTTACTGCACTATAATTATTATGTCTATTGATGTTATTTATGATTTTACCTACTAACCATTCACATAACGGTACATTGTATCATTTCGTCATATATTAACATGTATATGGAATGTACATGTTTTTATACGCCCGTTTGAAAAAAACGGACGTATTATGTATTCATCTTGTACAGCTTGTCCACGCAATAACTTGAGTACTACTTGACGGATTGTAACCAAATGTGGTATACATGTTTATCACGGCAAGCCGAAGAAGCTTATTGATTTTCAAAACTTTCCGATGACTTATCTCCCCTTGGCGGCCATTTTTATTTTTCGCACTCTGTATCCTTGTCCACGCAATAACTCAAGTTCTACTTCACCGCTCATAACCAAATTCGGTATACAAGTTTATCACGGCAAGACGAAGAAGCCTATTGATTTTGAAAAATTTCCGATGACTTATCTCCCCTTGGCGGTCATTTTTATTTTTCGTACTCAGTATCCTTGTCCACGCAATAACTCAAGTTCTACTTCATCGCTCGTAACCATATTCGGTATACATGTTTATCACGGCAAGGCAAAGCAGACTATTGATTTTGAAATTTCCGATGACTTATCTCCCCTTGGCGGCCATTTTTAATTTTCGCACTCTGTATCCTTGTCCATGTATCCTTGTCCACGCAATAACTCAAGTTTGACTTCACCGATCGAAACCAAATTCGGTATACATGTTTATCATGGCAACACAAAGAAGCCTATTGATTTTGAAAATTTTCCGATACTTATCTCCCCTTGGCGGCCATTTTTAATTTTCGCACTCTTTATCCTTGTCCACGCAATAACTCAAGTTTGACTTCACCGATCGAAACCAAATTCGGTATACATGTTTATCATGGCAACACAAAGAAGCCTATTGGTTTTGAAAATTTTCCGATTCTTATCTCCCCTTGGCAGCCATTTTTAATTTCGCACTCTGTATCCTTGTCCACGCAACATCTCAAGTTCTACTTGACCGATCTTAACCAAATTCGGTATACATGTTTATCACGGCAAGATGAAGAAGCCTATTGATTTTGAAAAATTTACCCTTGGCGGCCATTTTTACTTTTCGGACTCTGTATCCCTGTCCACGCAATAAGTCGAGTTCTACTTGACGGATCGTAACCAAATTTGGTTTACATGTTTATCACGTCAAGATGAGTTATCTCCCCTTGTTGACTGGCCTTGCCTCGACGGGCGTATATTGTGACCTTCGGCACTCTTGTTTCAATACTAAACTTTTTTTTTATTTTCATTTTCTTTTTTCCAGGGTCAGCTATTTCAGAAAACCGATACATTTCTAGTGTGAAATGCTCGTTTACCAACTGTTTTGCTCGCATTTCATCCACACTTGATACAAAAATTTCTATGAATTGGTTTTTCACATTAACCCATTAGTGACGGGATACAATTATAGTACAATGTAGTATGAAACTTTTGAGGAACAAATTCCCTCTTTTCTTTATTTCTTCTCAGAAATATATGTTGTTACCACTCATTTGAACCGTCTCAACGAGACGGTTCAAATGAGTGGTAACAACATATACCTATATGGAGTAATAAACACTTTCTTGACATTTTTTTCAACTAAAATCATTGTGTCCTTAGGCTGAAGTGGGTTAATGTGAGTCACAAATGCTACCATTTTCCACCTACATGTACAGAACATTAAATATGAACACATCCACAAATTATTTTCCAGCACACACTACAAGTGCAAATGCTATCGTAAATTTAAATTTTGTACTTACAAACTTCTTAGTCGTACGATGTTTAGTGAAACAGGCCCTTTAAAGTCACCCAGTGTTCAGTATGCATGATATGTACAGTGATATAACTGTGCATGCTAGCAGCGAAAATGTCCGCCAAACAAATTAGGACTATATGTTTTATTTCTCTCTGTAAATATGTCTTGGAATTTCATCAGAATTGAGTCCTCAGGACTCAATTCTAATGAAATTCCAAGACATATTCATGATATTTACAAGGAGAAATAAAAGAAAATATGATGAATTTTTGTCCGCTAGTTTTGAACTATTAATAGCCCACAAGTTTCCCAGCATGCAAAGAGTTAAAGTCACCCAGTGTTCAGTATGCATGATATGTACAGTGATATAGCTGTGCATTTTTATTAAAGTCACTTAGTTGTGCAGTATGCATGATATGTACAGTGATATAACTGTATTTTTATTGTAAAGTCACTTAGTGTTCAGTATGCATGACATGTACATCGTATGGCTGTATTCTTCAGATGACGAAGCGGAAGGAGATAAAAACGAAAAGGAAGAGTTGTGACGAAGGTCAAACGTAGGATTTATACTCGTGTCGCTGTCTGGGCATCCACTTGGGCACAGTAACCCGAGTCTCATCTGGTATATATCACGTATATCATTGCCTCTATTGGAACTTATGGGTGTGTCTTGTCCACAGGTACGCCACCGCCTGCGTTAATCCACAGGTTGAAGTAACGGACCGAGGTCTATAAATACATTAAATATGCCTAAAAGCATCAATAAATGAAAAAAAAATAAGCTAAACATTTTTTTTTTACTCCCTACATAAAGACATACCGTCCGTATAAGTCTATATGTAGGGAGTAAACAAATAATTTTTAGCTTATTTTTTTTTCATTTATTGATGCTTTTAGGCATATTTAATGTATTTATAGACCTCAGTCCGTTACTTCAACCTGGTCATTAATCCTGCCCAGTAGCCTATTTCACCAAAATTTTAAAGTATACTTATCTTGCTAAGTACACTTTGAGATGAGAAATTTTCAATTTAAGGATAAATTTTTATTATTATACTGAATTTATTAAATTATCACAGCCATTTTGGCTGTGATAATGTAATAAATTCAGTATAATAATACTGCATACTTTCAATCATCAAATATATGCAGTCGTTCGTTCTATATGAAATAATGCATTTCTGGAAAAATAAATGATTACTCCCTCAAAGTACACTTAGCTAGATAAGTATGCTTTGCAATTATGGTGAAATACTGGTGTCAACGTTTCTGAATATCTGTTGGCAACGCCAACTCGCAATCAAGCAGTTTGATTGGCTGTGCCTGAGCTGTAGCACAGCTCAGGCTCAGCCTATCAAGCTGCTTGATTTCAAGCCAATATGCAAGTATTTTGTAATACAGAAATTGACAAATATTGGCAGGATGAAGGCCGGAGGTGGTGTAACAGGAAAACATCCACCTGATGGTGTCTTGTATTTCGATCGAGTGTGTACCGTAACAACCGTAAATATTCGGACACATTTAATCTGGGCAACACATACAATTATATGTTTTCTCACAATGCAGCAGGTTACTTACGGGATCGAACCCGCTGGCCCGGCCTTAAATGACCTTAACTGTTGATAGGCCGTTAAACACCAATAAATCAAATCCCACAATGTACAGTGTCCCAATAGTTATGGTTTGGTTAGTATTGTAATGGTTTATCACATTAACAATGTATTCGGATACAATTTGTTTTGGTGGGTGGTTGGTCAGGAGCACGCGATGGGTAATTCAACGATCGGGGTTCATCCGTACTGGAATTCCGACTGGACACCTGTAGTCGATTTCACCAACATTGCAAAGTATACTTTTCTAGCAAAGTATACTTTGAGGGAGCAATCATTTATATTTCCCGAAATGCATTATGTCATATAGAACTAACAACTGCATGTATTTGATGATTAAAAGTATGCAGAATTATTATACTGATTGTATTACATTATCACAGCCAAAATGGCTGTGATAATGTAATAAATTCAGTATAATAAAAATGGATAAAATTATCCTAAAATTGAAAATTTCTCCCTCAAAGTATACTTTGCTAGATAAGTATACTTTGCAATGTTGGTGAAATAGGCCATTGGTTTGGCCCTCACATACGTCTTTGTATTTTGTATGTGACAGTTGAATCTGGTTATACACATTTATATGTAAGTATTACGATTATTCGTAATCCTATGTTAGGGGAATGGGCCAAGTGACTTTGGTGTGGTATGGACCTGGCACCAGGTCGGGTTATTCTAATTTCAGAGCTGAATAAATTTTTTCTGGATGTACATATTCCGTTCTGATTTTGGGATTTTCCCCCCAATGCAGCAGGTCAAAACAGGATTGAACCCGTTTGCCCGGCCTTACATGACCATAGCTGTTGATAGGCCGTTAAACACCAATAAACAAACAAACAAAGCAATTTGTTTGAGGAAACCGCTATGTATGAAATAGGGGCTTCCCAAAGCAAATGGTGTCCGAATATTATGTTGAAACATACCATGAAAACTCTAACCATAATTACGACTTATGGTTGGAGTTTTCATGGTATGTTTCAAAATTATCTAAATATAAAGCATGTGTCAAATGTTTTATATTGGCATGTACAAAATGACCTATTAAAATGGTAAAATATGTGATGCACTTATATTAGTCCAAAGCCTTTGTTCAGTGTCTTAATGCAATCTATTTCATGTTTATTTACATACTCTGCAGAAATACATCTCATGACAGTACATGTGCATGTTAAGTACATATATTGCATAAATTGTTCTTCACAGTGTAATAAATACCACAGTGTATTAAAAATCATATGTAATGAATATGCAAATGAAATGGCTGTCAAAAATATTTTTGGCAGCCAGTACAGTATCAATGTATGTTGCTATGCTTACGCAATATATAGAATCTAACATTTGATTTGATTTAATATTTAGTATTTATTAAACTTGTTGAATGATGTCGTACGAAACTTGCCAAAACCTCGTTTCTTTAATGTGATACGATATTAAATCATCACTCATGTAAGACCCTCTATATACAGTAGAAAACTTAGTTTTGCTTAATTTTGATATATTTCATTCTATATATCTCCACTGATAATATCTGCAAAGCATCCACACTCGTCTTGAAGTAGTCGTCTGTCTTTTGGAACTGTGGAACCTCTATACCGGGCACCCTTGGGACCTCCCAGGGTGTCCGGTTTAGAGAGGTTCCACTGTATTGTGAATACCATGAAAACTCTGATTACCCCATACCCAGGTGGCCGTTTCAATATACTTCATACAAGTAAAATGTTCGTAAGTGCAAATTTAGGATCGTCTGGAAATTTCAATTGATGGATTTGCATTTATAGAGCATAGGCTGCATATGCAGCCTATGCTCAATAAATGCAAATCCATAAATTGTTCACAAGAAAACATTGTTGATGTGAATTTTGCACTTGCGAACATTTTAGTCGTACAAAGTTTAGTGAAACGGCCCCCTGGATGATAGACTCTATTACTAGACCTCGATCACCATGCAAACGTGTTTTCTCTTACCTGTGACCTTGTTCGGGTTATCACCCATTTCACATGTTGTTTACATGCCCATTTATTTTCCTTCATTTAAATTACAATTGTGTTTGACACATATCCTTGACCAATCAAAGTACTTGTTGTACTGAATTGTCAAATGTTTGTATAATATTGTATTATTCATACATATGTGGACGCAATTTATTACCATATGTGAATCCATTATAATAATATATATGGTTTGTGTGATTGTACTGAGTTAGTTTGGCTACAATGGCGGTATGTTTTGGGGAAATCATATTTTATCCCAATATTATAAGTTATTGTGATTCTACACAGTCAATATATACATGTATAGAGAATAGTAGGTTAGTGCCGTGAATGGGAAAAACTATCCGGCAAGGCTCAAGAATTTCTTTATTTCTCATCAGAAGTATATGTTGTGACCACTCATTTGAACCGTCTCGCCGAGACGGTTCAAATGAGTGGTCACAACATATACTTTGGTTCAGAAATAAGGAAAATATATAGACAATAGTAGATTAGTGCCGTGAATGGGAAAAAATATCTGGCAAGGCTCAGGAAACGGGATGGGCGAGGCTCTGCCAGATATTTTTTCCCATTCACGGCACTAACCTACTATTCTATTTATCCCGTCAACACCTACAAATGGCTGTAAAATGCAAAAATAGAATTGACTGGATATCAAAAATGTTTCACGGCACCGTGTTTCACGGCACATACGCACTGTGTTTACGGGATAAAGTGTCATATTGACCGTCGGAATCTATATTCACCCGAGGCTCAGCTCACCGTTACAGGTACATGCCCACTCAGTAGGCACAAAATATATCATCCGAGACATGTTCCGGCAAAATAAACAGTCATTCACCATTAACCCACGTAATGATTGGCATTATTATGCATTTTATATCAGACGTAAATTTTCACTCTGATATCAGAATTCTATGTCCCCAGCGGGGCTCCTTAGAAAGGTAAACATGTTGGTGAAAACAATTTTTATGATGAGCCAATTGTGGCTGTGACAGGAGAAATGGGGCTTATGGCATTTGTGACCAGCGTGGCTCCTGATCAAATAGTACTGTGATCTATGTTGCGTGTTAGCAACATGACAAGTATATCATTGATGGATATGGCGAACAGTGTAGATCCTGATCAGACTGTGCGGATGCACAGGCTGATCTAGATCTACACTGATCGCAAAAACCATAAGCCTCATTTCTCCAGTCACCGCCACAATCGAATTATCACCATCACGTCTGGATGTCGGTGCATGCGAAATATATGTTCTGAGTTTTTTACCGACAACCCTGTTTCTGGCTCATTATGTCTTCTGTTTCAAAGCATAATACTATACAATTATTGCCTTTTTGTCAGGTCAATACGTGGTTATATGGACCCTATAAAACTGATGTCGACCGAGGACGAAATCCGACGTCGATATCACTTCTATTGGGTCGATAAAACCACATATTGACCGAAAACAAAAGACAATAATTGTTTTATTGAGAAATTTCTATGTACGTGATTTCAATATTCTTTTGTATCTCCAGTTCAGAAATGTTTTGAAATCATCCAGTCACAATCTTGGTTGGTAAGAACGTCGGTGGTTTGAAACACGAAATGTGATTGGTTGAAATTTTTCATATGTTACAATTACAAATCGGTTCGGCCCTTAGAAATTTTGCACATTTATGAGCGCAAGCTCCGCCCCTAGATCAATATAACTATTCCGGATATGGTTTTCTCAGGTCAATATCGCTTTTTATTTATGTGTCCAGCATCTAGCCAATCACGTACATGGAAATTAGTAAAATAATTTATATAATCAATTTATAATAATATTACAATTTACATCATATACATGTCCATGTACTATAGTAATATAACGTAGTGTTTGTTGTCACATTAATGTATGCGGGCACCATGTGATTTAGTGACGACATCATATTGTTGTTCATTTAAATGCTATGTTGTTTCTTCATCACAAAATGTCAGGACCTTAACCAGATCTTGAAAGCAAACACTCCTGTAAACATCTGGAGCCCGAAAACTTTCACTAAGCTTTGTACGACTAAAATGTTTGTAAGTGCAAACTTATGATAGTCTGTAAATTTCACATCAACAGTGTTTGCTGGTAAACAATTATTGGATTTACATTTATTGAGCATAGGCTGCATATGCAGCCTATGCTCAATACATGTAAATCCATCAATTGAAATTTACAGACGATCCTACATTTGCATTTACGAACATTTTCGTTGGTATAAACATATTTTATTAAATAATAATTTACATCATTTTGTGGTATACAAGCAGTGTAAAGAGGATTGGAACTAAAGATTGCTATCTTATATAGTTCCTCTCCTTGAACATTTTAGTTGTACAAAGTTTAGTGAAACAGATACTGTATAGATATGCGAGTCCGACCATATTGAGAATGGATTTCTGCCTGTACAGTTGATGATCTTGTCTTTGAGACTTACAAACCATGCTCGAAATATAGCATAATTTCAGTGATGAAAAATGCTGTCTTTACCACAGGTCTGCGTGGTTGGTCGGGACCTTCACCTTTATATCAACAATTTTGTGGCAATCGCCTCGTTTAGTGGGAGAGATACTCCCAGGTGATCGCATTGTTGGCTTTCTTATTACGTGAATCTGGTTATACCCATTATAAAATAAGTAAGATCAGTACTAATCCTTTTAGGGAGTGAGGCTAAGTGACTCTGGTGTGGTCCGGTCAAATTATTTTAATTTCTGTTCTGAATATATATTTTTCTGTAAATATTCAGTTATGATTTTGGGATTTTCCCCCATCACAACAGGTGCCGATTTCATAAAAATTGCAAAGTATACTTATCTAGCAAAGTATACTTTGAGGGAGAAATCATTTAGTTTTCCCCAAAATGCATTATTTCTTATAGAACTACCGACTGCATATATTTGATGATTTCAAGTATGCAGAATTATTATACTGAATTTATTACATTATCACAGCCAAAATGGCTGTGATAATGTAATAATTGCAGTACATTGTATAATAAAAATTAATAAATTTATCCTTAAATTGAAAATTTCTCAAAGTATACGTTGCTAGATAAGTATACTTTGCAATGTTGATGAAATAAGCTACAGGTGAAATATGGGATTCTACCCTGTTAACCTGGCCTAACATGACCTTAGCTGTTGACAGGCCTTTAAACACCATTAAATTAAAAGAGTCATCAGTCAAATGTCATAAGGTATCTTTAGTTAGCGGTTGATAATTGTGTGAGATACGTTTATGTGTACATGTGCTATAGATGTTTGTGTAATTGTGATACAGTTGTGTATATGTGATATTTACGAATGCGTATAAATGTGTATGAAATAAAGTTTAAATTTTTACATCTTTACTTGGTTTATAGATGCACCATTGATGTTGGAATCGTACGGCCTCGACTTGCATCAGCTTGCCGTATACATAGGCGGGCACTGCTACTCTAAAATAAGGGGTGACCTCAAACAAATTGCAACAGAAATTAACATAGTGGCGTTTGGTTGGACATGCATCAGGGTTGATCATATCCAAAATAGGCAAAAATCGGCACAGGCGAAATACCCTAATTAACATAATTTCAAAATGGCGGCCATCGCCAGCTGTGAAATGCAATATATCGCAAACGGCTCGTCCTTGGACCCATAAATGTATTACTAATACATAGAAAGTGATACCCAGGAATCCATAAATGATACTCATATCGACCTATGACGTCATTGTGACGTCATAGCCCAGCAATGACGTCATAAATCATGTAGTTCGCCATCGGGGGCGATTTTTGTCGCTCATTTCGTGCACTCGGGAATCCGAAAATGATACTACCACTGACCTATGATGTCATTATGACACAATAACTAACTTATGACGTCGGGGACAGATTCAAGAATTGTTTCATGGGGGAAACAGTTTAATCTCTATCAATAGCCAATGTCCAACAAATATGTTTCTTCAATCTCCTCTTCGTCGAGAATCACTGGGCTTGGTGAGTTTGAGCAGGTCTCCCCATTGCAATGTGCACAAGCATTCGTACATTGCAGTCCAAAACGGCGACAAGAACACTTTTTGGTAGCACATTCCCCTTTGCACATGCACCGACTTACTTTCAAAAGATGCTGAGGAGCTACGGGTGCATCCATTTTATTTGGGTGAAGAGCACCGTTTCGCACTTCCCATCCCCATTCGGTAGGATTCATTTCCTCTCCATCACCCATCCACGTACGGACTTGAAGAAATACTCGCAAGGAATGATACATTGCTGCGTCAGATGTTGCTGGCAATGTTTTCACATCGATTGCTGTAGTACCTTCTCTTTAAACTTTCTCACTCTTAGTGCATTAAGATTTTCTCCTGTTTTCCCTACGTACAGACAAACCACAGCTTTTTCACCGGCTTCAGCTATCTCACTAGTACATGGTAAGTCAGTGGCACAGAAGACTGCCGCTTGTTCCCTGAAGATCCTACTGTCCATCTTCTTCAATGGTGTTGCTTTTCCTATACCAAAAAGTCGAGACGTGGTGTCACATCCACCGATGGCGTGAATGAATGGCAAACTCGAACAGGTACAAGAACAACTGTCCCGGTGGTATTTTAAGGCGATTTGCGTGATGGCATAACATTTTATGCAAGTCTGTCCTCACCAACAACACAGGTCTGAACGATGGCGGCTAATTGTACTCCAGTTTCTGTTATTATAAAGTCTGCATCACATGTGGCCTGTTTTGTGCCTATTCCATTCGATGCAAAGTGTTGCTTCACCAATTGGTGAAGTTAAATATGTTGATTTCATTACTAAAGAAGTTTTCTTAGTTTCCTTCTTGGTCTTCAGTAGTTTGTTTCCGGTAAAACCACTGACTTTAATTTTGCACCAACAAGCCCTTTTGTTCGTCGTTGATGGGTGCTGTCTTTCGTAGAATGGCCCTGTAGATAGCAGTCAAACACAACGACAGGACCTGAGCTCTACTTGACTAGATCTACATATTTAGTACATATACTATCAAACGAGGTATCATTTTTCCACTGAATTTTGTGCAATAAAGAACCACCATCGAACACTGAAAACTGCTGCGCAACCACGACCAATGTTTCAGAACCTTGAGTCTGATACCTTTGTCCGATAGCGTCAGCTAGTTGCGACTTTGTGGCTTCTCTAATCATTCCATATTTGTCAAATAAAGCAGTTGGGTGTGTTGATAATTCATATTGCAAGAGTCATTCTCATCTGTGTGTGCATTGCCAATGGCCAGCAACCGTTGGAACAGCAGCTGAGGATCGATGTTGACTTTTTCTCAATCAATGTCATGTTGCTTTGCCTGACCCAACGCAACAGCAATATCTTTTTAGAGAAGGAAAACTCGAATGCATTTGTACCGTACATCTTCTCTAAGATCTTCTCACCAACGTCTTTAGCTCTATGAGCATTGACAGATGGATCAGCGGTAATGCCACTGGTGATACTCCGCAGGTCTGGTGTAGGCTCGAATGGGTTATTCTCACATAGAAAATGTAAAACAATTGAGGAATCTTTGTTATCACATTTTACTCTTGCAGAATCTAACTCTTTATGTTGTTCACTGGTGGCGAAAGTCAGGTTAGTGAGTTCTTGCATCGAGTCATTGAATGTTGCACACACAGGTAACGACAACAGCCACTTATTTCGTTGTTTCTCATTCACAACACCTCTACCATGCACAAGACCTCCAGTAACTTTCATGGTTCGCATAAGTGTCTGCTCGATGACAAGGTCCTTCGACAGTCCAGCCCAGAATCTTTCCGTTCGCCGTATCACGAACAGGCCAGAGTCGAACATATCATAAACTTTAGGGTTTTTCACTTTCAGTTCCTTCAGATCCTTTAGGTATATTTGGAAACTTTTCGCATAGTGGTTGTGGCCAGTAGCAGCAAAGTACGGCAGCATCTTACTAAGGCAGGCCTTGTACAATGACCAGTTACCGGTTCTTTTGGAACGAAGAAAATCACGAAGTAAATCAACCATATCTATATATTGCAGCCACAATTCAGCAGTATGGTATTTGCGCAGTTCGGTTTTGGTTTCAGATATGTCGACTAAGGTTTGTGATATAGTCGGATCTTCCATTGCCACTTCCACCGATATATCTTTGCTTATAACTTGATCAAGCAAATCTAAGGCTCTTTTCAAGTCCGGACTGAGAACCGATTGCACGCTCTCACTTTCGTTGTCACCAACTGGACTGGGTATACCTCATGAAGGATAAGTCCGTTTAGCATAGAATCAATCATAAAATGCCCACGACAAGCACGGGAATATTGTTTTCCGTTCAAGATGTACGTGCCAGCATTTTCACCGTATATAAATTCCAATACTTCTCGGAGCCCAGAACTAGTCATCAAGTTGCAAATACTGTCCAGGAAACTCATCATCGTATGGAATCCACCCAAGTCTAGTATGATTTGTTTCAAGTCACTATACTCTCTTGTTCATTAGCTACGATAGTTCTGGCTTTGAACCACAATGGCTGGTCAAATGTAACTATCGGTGTGCACTTATGACGAATACATTTATTGACGATGAAGCATAGAGTTGAATATATACATGTCATGTCCGTTGGATTGATATCCAACATGGGGAGGAATCTCACTGTAGACTTGCCGGGGTAAATAGTACCGGTACTACCAGACACAGCTTGCGTCACTCCTGACCAGCCAGGTGTAACTAGTTTCAAAGGTGCACTTATCTTCCATAGTAAATCTAGTTTGCTAAATGGGTTTTCTACATTGATTTGCGGTAGCTTATAGTAAACAATAGGACTATATACACTGGGAATGTCATAGTACGTAACTTGAATCACTGAATTGACAGTTCTGTCTGAGCCTGTATCTCTTCGGATCAGTGTATTGACTATAATTGCTGGTGTAATAGTTTCTATCATACCCATAGCATGCAATGCTTTTTTTCCATCTAAGCTCCATGGATTTCTGTCAGCATTATCGCAATTTTTTTTTAACTTTTTACCCCAAACAAATTGCAACAGAAACTAACGCAGACAAAGATCGCCCCCGACGGCGAACTACATGATTTATGACATCATAGCTGGGTTATGACGTCACAGTGACGTCATAGGTCGATGGGAGTATCATTTATGGATTCCTGTGTACCACTTTCCTATGTGTTAGTAATACATTTATGGGTGTTAAGATGAGCCGTTTGCGAGATATTGCATTCCACAGCTGACGATGGCCGCCATTTTGAAATTATGTTAATTAGGGTATTTCGCCTGGGCCGATTTTTGTCTATTTTGGATATGATCAACCCTGATGCATGTCCAACCAAACGCCACTACGTTAGTTTCTGTTGCAATTTGTTTGGGGTAAAAAGTTATCACTGCCCGCCTAACACTGGTGTTGCATTCCAGCCAGTGTAAAATGTTTCACGTCGAAAATGCACCGGTTTCCTGACGAGATGCCACTCAGTTCTACTTAAGAGCTATCACATGAACATATTTTTCATCTAGTAACCGGCGCAAATCTCTTGCGCCGGTTACTATATGAAAATGTGTTTATGCAGTATCTTCTGCATGTAGTTGAATGGGAATTTGTCAGAAATCCGGCGTCTATTTCTACGTGAAACATTTTATGACGGTGCGGAGTGCAGTACCAATGATATGTATACACAATATACAAAATACTTTTTGTTGAGCCCGCTTGCGGAAAGCGAAACATAGTGATCACAATGACGTCCGGGTGTCCGTGCGTCTGTGCGTCTGTCTGCGTCCGCACACACGAATGGGTACTTGTTGGGTACAAAAGTACCCAACAAATGCTCATCTGCGTGTTGGGCAAGCGTACGGGGATCTTCTTGGGTAGGGTTAGGGTAGTGTTGGGTACTTTTGTTGGGTACTTTTATATAGTAAAAACCCAACAAGTATCCATTCGTAGGAATGTGAGTCCGTCCGTACGTCCGTCCATACGTCTGTCCGAAATATGTGTTAAAGATTTTAAAAATACCATCAAATGCCTCTGCGGGCTCGATATCTGGTTATAAGTCTTATATCTCCATATAGCATCTTTCAATCTTCACAACCGTTAAACACCAATAAACAAACAAACAAACAAATTGCTGACATCCGTGTTACTTTGAGCATTCAGTTTCCCAGTCTTGCTCATGTATGATGTTTTCTGGTGACATTTATCAACTTATCTCTGTTCTATTTGCCATTAACCCTTAACCCACTACTCACAACAATTCTCGTCTGCTGTTGCTTTTATATCTTGCCTTATTTCACAATAAAAACATGGTTTGACAGCACTTCAGAATCATTTCCATTCATTTCCAATGGAAATGATTCTGAAGTGTTGTCAAAGCATGTTGTAAATTATTCTAAAGTGCTGTCAAAACATGTTTTTGATGATAAAAATGGAAAATAGAAAATAAACAGCAGACGGAAAAAAAATTAAGATATCGGTCTAAGGGTTAATGGCATTGTACATGTAAGTAACATTTATTTATGCATTTAATTTGTTCAGTATATCATTTGTTTCACTCTTTCTATGAAAATAGTGAATATGGTATGGCTGTTTCACAACGTTCTCAGCAATGGAAATTCTGGAGTATGACCTCGTGACGTCATAATCGTAATGACGTCAAAATGTGTGCATGAGCAGTAAGCAATATGTATCCTTCAAATAGTACAAATATTAAACAATATGTATGCCAAAATGTATTAAGATTTGAATGGTATTTTTTTGGGCCACCCTGTATAGACCGGTAGTAAGGGTGTTTATTACCTTTAGTGGGAGGAGCCAAGTGACTTTGGTGTGGTATGGACCTGGGGGCCGTTTCACTAAACTTCTTACGACTAAAATGTTAGTAAGTGCAAATTTAAGATCGTCTGTAAATTTCAATTTATGGATTTACATTTATTGAGCATAGGCTGCATATGCAGCCTATGCTCAATAAATGTAAATCCAATAATTATTTACAAGAAAACAATGTTAATGTGAAATTTACAGACTATCATAATTTTGCACTTACGAACATTTTAGTCGTACAAAGTTTAGTAAAACGGCCCCCTGGCACCAGGACAGGTTATTCTAATTTCAGGGTTGAATATATATTTATTTCGATGTAAATATTCAGTTCTGAATTTGGGATCCACCGCAAAAAAAACAACAGCAGGTTAAATGCAGGATCGAACCCGTTGGCCCGGCCTTAAATATGACCTGGCCTTAAATATGACCTTAGCTGGTGATAGACCATTCAAGACCAATACATCAAAATAAGTTATTTCTTGGCTGATTCACACACACCTATATTTTTATATACGTCACTGATAGCATAAAGGTATGAAATGTTACCTCGTTTGACCATAAGGAATTAACACCTACGTTGATGTCCAATAAAGTAATAAACCAGTGGTTTCATGCGGAAACAGCATTAATATTATAATCAACCATCCATTTTTGTACTCGTAGACTGGAACCGACACGGCTAAGCAATACAATATTAACCCATTTCAGCCTAAGGATACTATGATTTTTGTTGAAAAAATCTCATTATTTTGTTCATTCATCGATAAAGGTATATGTTGTTACCACTCATTTGAACCGTCTCATCGAGACGGTTCAAATGAGTGGTTACAACATATACTTTCGAAAGGAAATAAAGAAAATAGGGATTTTTTTCTCAAAAGGTTCATACTACTAAAAGTGTATCCTGTCTGTAATGGGTTAAACATGTTTAGTGTGTTAAATTTAAAATTTCTCTACTAATAATGTATCTATAGGAATATGACATCACTACACATTGTAAATAGTGATGTCATATAAAGACGGAATACAGTTCTTGTGATTGTATGTCTTAAGCATAAACAGGCTCGTAGGTGATAGACTGGAATGAATATATTCGCGAACAGTATAGTCCCAGATCAGCCTGCGCGGATGCGCAGTCTGATCTGGGCCTATGCTGTTCGCCATTCATTGACTGAAGTAACAACCGCCGCCGGCAAAACTCTTTTTATCGTATTGTGTACTGGAGCCGGGTTCGGGTATTGTTGCAAATGTGGCAACACGCCTTTTGCCAGATGTCTGTTAATTGCTTTAATGTGCTTTAAATAATTATGGACGAGGTCATCTTCTGCAGAAACTTGTATATATTTCCTGATCTCATGAATCGTAGCCTATAGTTGTGTACGTGCTACAGTGACCATCTGAATATATGTTTTTTCTGATGGACGATTTAAAAAAAAAATAATTGAAAGTACCGTACTATATTTTTTCAGTTCGACTAAAGTTTTTGTGAAATACTTACTTACATATACTGAAATACATAGTTGGATGTGGTAATTTTGAAATGTGGTAAATGACTGTTCATGTATTTTCGCTTGTGATATCGATATTAAGAGACGATGTGTAAACAATGTTTTGGATAAATTTACATCTTCGCTTGGCATTCGACTGAAGTGAGCAGTAGCTGTATTGCATACCATCGGTGTTTCTAGATTTGAAAGTTTTGCACAAATCATAATTTAACAAAATGGTAGCTGGAATTGACATGGTGCACCATCTCATCTGTACGTGCCTGTGTATATGTATAGCCGGGGTTATGTCAGCATGCAAGGACAGCGACTGGCGGAACATGACGATGGAGGAGCTCCTGATAAAGGTGGACATCGTCCTGTACGGCAAGGACGTCTACCACGGCAAGCTGCGCCTGCCCACCATCTTGGACGCACGTTTTGACGTCTACTGCGTCATCAAGACGGGGCGGAACATTATCCCCGGCCAGGTCGTCATTGAGGGGATTTACCAAGGTGACGACTGCTCCGGGGTCAATGGTCAAACGACGGTCGGTAGGGAGTACATTATCGGACTTACACGCGAGTTGAGCGGGTTTATGTCGTACGCAAAAATAAACCCGCTGCAGAAAACGGCGTTTCCACCGACGATCGAGAACTTTAATAAACTGGCGGCAGCGTGTGATCTTGACGAATGGTCGACACCAGCCACGGGGAGGTCACAGAGGACGTGTCCGGCAGCCAATAAACCGCTGTTCTGTACGAAAATACGTGACCCGTCAGAGGTTAATTCGGCTCCAAGAATCGGCGTTATATGGACAATATGGATCGGCGTTTCACTGCTGTTTACTGCCTGAACAATCCTAGACGACAAAAGGGGCTTATTCAGATTTTGACCAGTGTAGCCCCTGACCAGCTTAAAGACGGACTTGGATTTAACCCTTAGGCCTAAAAAAAATTGTTTCCGGTTACCCGACCCCACCGATATTTTCCCGCCGACCCTAAAGTTTTTATTTAAAAAAAATTCATAATAATGTTATGTTGTTTTAAATATGTTTCCATGTCAACATAGTTGTCAGCATACACTATATAAACTTAAATAGTTAGCCATGACAATTACTACTCTAAATTGCGTGTGGATCTGATGTTGATAGAAGAAAAAAAGTTTTTACAAAATAGAAGCTTTTTCCTACCTCCCTACCTATTATTTTGTTAGCGTAATACGAAACAATTTTTTTGTTTGGCCTTACGACGCCGAGTTAAATTTTGTCGTCTCCTGGAAATGTTTTATTTTCAATATTTTTCAACATAAACCTGTTTTGACAGCACATGAGAATCGTCCATTGGAGACGATTCTCATGTGCTGTCAAAACCGTCTACAGCTCAGTGAGGGTTAAGGGTTTCATTAGGGATATTGTTTCCCCATACGCAATAGCAAACCGTGTTGAGCTAGATGTGCAGGCTGATCCCCCAACTACACGCATCACAATCTCATTGTGACCAGTGTAATTGTTGGTGTTCAATGGCCAAGGTCATTAAAGTCCGGGCCAACGGGTTCAATCCCGTATTCAACCTGCTGCATTGGGGGGAAAATCCCAAAGTCACTCATGACTCGGATTTAAGGCTTTCATTAGTGATATTGTTTCCCCCTGCGCAATAGCAAACCGTGTTGAGTCGGCTGTGCAGGCTGATCCCAGACTTCGCGCATCACAATCTCGTCGTAAACAGTGTAATCCCAAACCAGTCTGCACATCCAGTCACTATCAATATCTGCACTGTACACCATTTACCCGGTGAGCACCCGTTAAGCTTCTAACAAACAGTATAGATCAATCGTTTAACCCTTACAATGCTGAATGAAATTTTGCCATCTGTTATTTATTTTCTATATTCCATGTTTCTCATTAAAAACTGGGTTTGACAGCACTTTAGAATCATTTCCAATGGAAATGATTCTAAAGTTCTGTCAAACCAAGTGTAAGGCAGGAAACGAACATTGCCGTCTGCTCTTGTTTTATATCGTGTCTTCTTACACAATATAAAACAAGAGCAGACGACAATGTTCGTTTCCTGCCTTCTAATGGTTATTGTATCAGGCTACATGTGCGCCAGTAGATCAGTCCCAGCCACAACTTAATATATACTTGAATCTTATGCTCAAAATCAAGCAGTCTGATTGGATGAGCCTAAGCTGGTCGAAGCCTAGCCATTCCATTCAACCCACTCAACACTTTTCCCCAATAACTGATTATTTAAACCTTAGACCGCTACTCACAACAATTGTCGTCTGCTGTTGCTTTTATATCTTGCCTTATTTCTCAATAAAAACAATTCATCATATTTTCTTTTATTTCTCCTTGTAAATATCATGAATATGTCTTGGAATTTCATTAGAATCGAATCCTGAGGACTCAATTCTAATGAAATTCCAAGACATATATTTACAGAGAAATAAAACATATAGTCCTCCTAATTTGTTTGGCGGACATTTTCGCCGCTAGCATGCAGTTATATCACTGTACATATCATGCATACTGAACACTGGGTGACTTTAAAGGGCCTGTTTCACTAAACATCTTACGACTAAGAAGTTTGCAAGTACAAAATTGAAATTTACAATAACATTTGCACTTGTAGTGTGTGCTGGAAAATAATTTGTGGATGTGTTCATATTTAATGTTCTGTACATGTAGGTGGAAAATGGTAGCATTTGTGACTCACATTAACCCACTTCAGCCTAAGGACACAATGATTTTAGTTGAAAAAAATGTCAAGAAAGTGTTTATTACTCCATATAGGTATATGTTGTTACCACTCATTTGAACCGTCTCATCGAGACGGTTCAAATGAGTGGTAACAACATATATTTCTGAGAAGAAATAAAGAAAATAGGGAATTTGTTCCTCAAAAGTTTCATACTACATTGTACTATAATTGTATCCCGTCACTAATGGGTTAATGTGAGAAACCAGTTCATAGACATTTTTGTATCAAGTGTGGATGAAATGCGAGCAAAACAGTTGGTAAACGAGCATTTCACACTAGAAATAGCTGACCCTGGAAAAAAGAAAATGAAAAAAGTTTAGTATTGAAACAAGAGTGCCGAAGGTCACAATATACGCCTGTCGAGGCAAAGCCAGTCCAGAAGCATGTTGTAAATTATTCTATAGTGCTGTCAAAGCATGTTTTTGATGATACAAATGGAAAATAGAAAACAAACGGCAGACGACAAAAAAATTAAGATAGCGGTGTAAGGGTTAAGAGAAAAATATTCCTGTACCTCTCACATCATATATTTACAGATATAACATTTTATAGATTTCAAAATGATATTGGCGGCCATTTTGAAATTTGGGCCGAGCATAGTTAGCCCGCATTTTTTAAAGCGATTTAGGAGCTAATTTTTATTTAAAATATTTCAGTTAATCAAATCAACAATAAAAAGGTAGGAATATCTTGGGATAATTCCAGAATTTATTGTATGGAGGGAGTGGAAGGCAACTGATTTTTTTTATTTAACTCTTTGCATGCTGGGTAATTTGTGGGATATAAATAGTTCAAACATAGCAGACAATTCATTATATTTTCTTTTATTTCTCACTATCAATATCATGAATATGTCTTGGAATTTCATTAGAATCGAGTCCGGAGGACGCAATGAATGAAATTCCAAGACATATTTAGAGAGTGAAATCAGAAACACTCTCGTAACTTGTTGGATGTTATTTTCACCGCTAGCATGCAAAGAGTTAATATGGCTGGTGGGGTCGAAAAAAAATGAGTCCTTAAAAATTCATTAAAAAGTGCCTCCACTCCCCCCCCCCCCCCATACAATTAATTATACCCCCGCATACAAAGTATGTCTAGGGGTCTATAGTTGTTGTCCTTCCGTCCGTCTGTACTTTCATCCGTAAGATTTGTGTTAAAGTTTTTGGGTACCCATTATCTCTGCAATTGTAAGTCATATTGACTTTAAACTTAATACACTTTGTTATCATCATCCATTCTATAGCCCACCCATGTGGCTTTCATGTCAAATGTCAAGGCCAAATGACTTAGAAAATATTTGTTGGTCGGACAAGGCGTCGGCCAGGGGGTATCTGTGAGCCTGCTCACTAGCTCTAGTTCTGTAGCCGATTTCACCAACATTGCAAAGTATACTTTTCTAGAAAAGTATACTTTGAGGGAGTAATCATTTATTTTTTCGGAAATGCATTATTTCATATAGAACTAACGACTGCATATATTTGATGATTAAAAGTATGCAGAATTATTATACTGAATTTATTACATTATCACGGCTGTGATAATGTAATAAATTCAGTATAATAAAAAATAATAAATTTATCCTAAAATTGAAAATTTCTCCCTCAAAGTATACTTTGCTAGAAAAGTATACTTTGCAATGTTGGTGAAATGGGCTACTGGAATTGCCCTTAGTCACAGATTCCTTGGAAATAACCCTATTACTATTAGGCAATAAATTTACAACAAACAACACTTTATTGACTAGGATACAGTTTATTAAAACACCCCAAAATGTATCTAGAATGCACCAAGGTCTATCAGACACGAGATCGTCTACAGTGACACAAGTACTTGTAGTATTGTAGTATAAGCCCGTTATATTGTAATAGACACCGTAAAAGTGACGTATACAGTGCAACCTCTCTAAGCCGGACACCCTGGGGGCTCCCCAGGGTGTCCGGCTTAGAGAGGTTGCACTGTAAATTGTGCAACTGCGGACTCCAATCGACGATTGTGCGCATGGTGAACAGACGCAGACATTATCGTCATAGGAAACGGTAACCAACGACGAATGTGGCTCAGACATAAGCCAAGAAGCTCAGCCTAGCCTCGCTTCTTATCAAATCAGTAAACTTGTTTGTTAAATATATTAAACCAACATGTATGTACGATTCTCTGTATCTGTATGTCTGGATCCCAGTAAATTCACCCTTGACTGATTGATTAATTGAGTTCGCATATACAGACGGCCATTCACCCACGAATACACAAATCAGATGGTCGTAAGATACATTTTGACATTTAATCAACAAGTCTCGAATTAGCTCTACAGTATATAATTTGCCAACTTAACGACCGAATATGTCTGCTGCACGAGATTATTACGCAACTATTTACGAAGCAGACGGCTTTATGTAAAGTCTGTGTCTGATGAACCCTGGTGCAAGCGTCTACGTGATACAGATGACTAGACTAAGGATTATGGGTATACAGAGCGGTACAAAAGTACGAAGCTGAAACTACAACAGTGATGTACGTCACCGAGAATGGCAAAAGGGACATTACGATGTTTGCAAACAGTATCACCCCAGATAAGCATTTGTATCTTCTATATAGATGGGTCGCTAAATGAAAAATTCACATTTCGTGATTACAACCATTATATCCCAAGCTCAGCATGTGCATCTATGCGAATGAGAAAAATGAAATTGATGTTTGCGAACAGCATAGCCCCAGATCAGACTGCGCATTTGCATAGGGTGGTGTCGGCTAAATTCATTTAAAATTGAACCTGTCGCCAATTGAACCTGTCGCCCAGAGTCCAACATAGTGGCTGAACTCAAAATAACCATCTCTGAAGATCGTCTTGTAGCGGTAGTCTTCAACCCATTTTATCAGACATTACACAACCTTTCTGACAGATTTTTTTTCTTTCTTATTTCTCACCAAGTGTATGCTGTTACCACTCAACTAAACCGTCTCATCGACAACATATATTTCCATTAAGAAATAAAGAAAATATATATATTTTTTTTTTAATAAATATGAATCCACATCATTTATGAATTAGTTAAGACAGGTTCATCTGTACTACATTATAATTATATCATGTGAATGGGATCCAGGATGAAAATCTGCAATTTTTGCAATTTCTATAAGGTCCCTTTTGTCACACGACGGCCCATATGACGTTATACTCGAACACAAGAAATGTCATGTTACAACGTATTGTCAAATTGTCAACTAAAACATACATGGTAAACAGCAGTCTTTGATGGTAACCAACACAAGCATAATATATACACAGAGAAGACTTTGCAAGTTCATATTTCTGATAATCTCTACAAAAAAATGCCCGTTTCTTCCTTTAACATAATTCGAAGATACCGGTACCTCAATTTCAGAGCAATTCAAATGATTTTAAATCATATTTTTCATAGTGTTTCCAGATGTCGATACCAATGCTCACATGTGCTAGACAACAATATCAGCAATGGCAGAAACGTTGCTCTGAACACACGGACAGTGAACAAACTTTATTGTATGTCATTTCTTATCACTCCATGTTGTGTTTTATGCATTTCAAATTTCGACTAAATACCAAATTTTAAAGGTTTTGTATTGTTCTCATTCATGCATGAGCTCTTGACATGTGCCCAAATGTGGCTACCTGCGGCCAACACAACTGCTCAAAATCGTGTAAATCATTTTCAGTTGGAATTTTGTTTCTTATTTGTGGTTGCGACTGGAGAAATGGTGCTTATGGGATTTGTGACCAGTGTAGCTCCTGATCAAATAGCACAACCCAAAGCCTGATAATCAATATTGCTAGCTAGAAGCATGACGGGTGTTTCATTAATGGAATGGCAAACAGAGCAGATCCTGATCAGACTGTGCGGATGCACAGTCTGATCTGGATCTACACTGGTTGCAAAACACCATAAGCCCCATTTTTCCAGACACCGCCAGACAATTCATGTTTTTTTTGGGTAACATGTTAGAAGCATGACTGGTGTTTCATTGATGGAATGGCGAACAGTGCAGATCCTGATCAGACTGTGCGGATGCACATGCTGATCTGGATCTGCACTGGTCGCAGAACCCATAAACCCCATTTCAGTCACAGCCACATTTGTGTTTTGTTTAGAGAGGTTTAACAGTAATGGAAAATATACTCAACGAAACCTGCTGGAAATCCCAGAAGTGTTTCAATACAACACCGGCTCGCCATTTATACAACTAAACAAAAACTGTGTGCACAATGTGTCAGACACCGAACAGCCCAGATATTCAGTTCCACTAAATTTGCAGCACAATTACGCTTTTAGTGTAATATGTGCAAATCACAGAATGACTATTAACTATAATGATCTTTAGTATTGGCGTTTATGCAAATATTATACGATTGGTAATTATATCATGGCGAGTTCCCCGTTTAACATATTACATTGTACATTTGTGGCTGTGACTGGAGAAATGGGTCTTATGGGGCATGTGACCAGTGTATCTCCTGATCATATCGCACACTCCTGTTGCCTGATAGCGATCTGTAATGCTTGTTAGAAGCACGACGTGTATTTCCCTGATGGAATGGCGAACAGTGCAGATCCTGATCAGCCTGTGCATCCGCACAGGCTGATCTGGATCTACACTGATCACAAAACGCAATTTCTCTAGTCACAATATAGAGAATACACTATGTTACTAACATTTCTAAACATTTCCTTTATTTCTCATCAGAAGTATATGTTGTGACCACCATTTGAACCGTCTCGTTGAGAACATCTTCAATTTGTTCATTTTAGCACAACACTGGCGCATAACAAATATGTAATTATGGTGATGCGGTCAGCCAATCAAAATCGCTCCAGGTGTTATTTACTACACATGTGAAATGTGTTACAGCACGGCATATGGTTCCATACTGATACAATGTACTATGACTAAATCTGATCTCTGGTGTATGACACTATTGGTATATACATGTATATCGCGAATATATACAGTGAAATGAACATCTAACTACAAATAAACAGACTTCCGAATACACTGTAACTGTAGATGAGTTAGAATCTTGACCGTTTCATATTTTTCCGCATAAAATAAGTTACACAAACTGTAGTTACTTAGAATTCTGTCAATATACATTTCTGAAGAACTGCGAAGTTTATTTTATTTGGAAAAATAAGAAACAAATATTGCAAAATATCTTCTACATGCATGAAGCCATTGAACACATTTGTGGCTGTGACTGGAGCAATGGAGCTTATGTGATTTATGACCAGCGTAGCTCCTGATCAAATAGCACACTCCTGTAACCTGATAACGATCTATATTGCTTGTTAGAAGCATTACAGGTTTTTCATTGATGGAATGGCGAACAGTGCAGATCCTGATCAGACTGTGCGGATGCACAGGCTCATCTGGATCTACGCTGATCGCAAAACCAAAAAGCCAAATTTCTCCAGTCACAGCCATGTATCATAGTATGATAGAACGACACCATACCTGCGTATTTACAAGCAATGCCGTTCAAACAGTCATTCCACTAAATGAAATATCGTCAGGATAATATCAATTAATCATGTTTCACACTTATTGTCTCAACACATGTACATGAAATACCCAAAACATGAGGGTACATACGTAAATGTACTTTAGAGCCATGGCACACAAAAGCCATAGAGATGATTCTCATATGCTGCCAAAGCATGTCTGCAACGATGAAAAAAAATTGTTTCTGAAGCAGATGAATGAAGATATCTCACCTTTAAGGGCTAAACGATTTCCTAGAAGTCAATTTTTGAAATTCAGAATATGTTTGTTTGTTTGTTGGGGTTTAACGGCCTATCAACAGCTGAATAATCTGAAAACCTCAGATGCAAGTTTTAATGAGACGTCCAAGACTCAGTAATTTATAATTATTTCTTGATTGATTGAATGGGGTTTTAAGTACATTCACCAATAACGTTAACACGACCTCTGGAGGTTGATAGCAAATTACCATGAAAAATCAACCCATGACAACATAAATACGAGTATTTCACGTATGTAGGATAATGCGTATATAGTACAAAGCTCTAAAAATCAGTACATGTAGATATGCATCGATACAAAAACACCAAAACGATGGCGGCTGAACACAATTCTAGTGACTCCTGAAAACGTCCGGTGCTTAAACAGGCCGTTGACTGATAAAGGGGACCTTGTGACATCTGTGGCACATATAGATTTCTTGCTAGTTTTTGTTTATTGGTGTTTAACGGCCTATCAACAGCCAAGGTCATGTAAGGCCGGGCAAACGGGTTCGATTCCATTTTAACCTACTGCATTGGGGAGGAAAATCCCAAAATCAGAAAGGAATATTTACATAGAGAATATATAGATTTCTTATTGGAATAAAATCATGTACAGTCCATACGCTGATTGATACTTTTTTGATCTGGGGCTACGCTGGTTGCAAGGTCTCTTTTCTCGTAAAAGGGTCCAAATGTGCAAGTACATGATTTGATTGATGTATAATGATAGCAGACACGGATTTCAGAAATACTTTGCAACAATCGCACAACAATCATCAAATATACATAGAATACATAGTGAATGAATTAGAAAATGGTTCAATGCCATCCAAGACACAGTGTTTGTTTGTTTGATTGTTTGTTTATTGGTGTTTAACAGCCTATCGACAGCTAAGGTCATGCAAGGCTGGGAAAACGTGTTCGATCCCGCATTTAGCCTACTGCATTGGGGGGAAAATTCCAAAATCAGAACGGAATATTTACATCAAGAAAAAATATATTCAGCCCTGAAATTAGAATAAGCTGACCTGGTGCCAGGTCCATACCAAACCAAAGTCACTTGGCCCCTTCCCCTAAAATAGGATTACAAATAATCGTAATACTCGCATAAGGGGTATATCCAGATTCAACTGTCCCATACAAAATGCCAAAGACGTATATGAGGGCCAACACAGGTCTACAGTCGGAATTCCGGTAAGGATGAACCCTGATCGTTAAATTACCCATCGCATGCTCCCACCTGCCACCCACTCAAAGTGAATGAATTAGAAATTGGTTCAATGCAATCCACAATCCGAGACAGCGTTATCGCATAATTACATAACATTGTATCTACCTATAAACGTACTGTGATTTGCATTTTTAATGGCGGTGATTATAATTATTAAATAGCATATGAACATGAAAAACCCTTTCAAACCCATGAAAAACCCTTTCAAACCCACAGACCTTGAATTCTTATATTTGCAAACACTGTAGATCCAGATGAGATGACTCGTGACGAGCCGTCTCATCTGGATCTACATTGTTTGAAAGCATAGGACTACCGTCTCATCTGTATATAAAAATGTTTCCAAGTATAGGATTTGTCGTCTATGGAGTGTCAAATGATTACATGTGATTACAGAATCTATACAAATTCACGGAGAAATGAGAAAATGGTTTTGATTTCATTCATTTATAACTCAATAAACCGGGAGAAAAATAGTAACTACAAGTTATCTCCCTTTAATTATGCCCTAACACCAACAACAAACTGAATCATCGATGATGGAAATGGGGGATCGTAGCTCGTTATCTCCCTTTGAATTTATTTATAGAAATCCGGTCCCAGTTGTGTACTTTAAGGCCTTTAACCCTTATTGCTTGTGAGAAGAGCGAAAGTAGCATGATTTGCTGTGAAAAGGAGTCGATATAGAGATTTTGACTAGTGTTGATTCAAATCATCCTACATATCTACGCAATCTGATCTGGGACTACATTATTTGCCAGATTTATATTTTCACACTCATTATTGTTATTGCAACAGGTGTCGACTCAGATCAGCACAAAAATTGAGTTTTGCGAACAGTGTAGATCCAGATCAGACTGCACAGATGTGCAGTCTGATCTGGATCTACACTGTTCGCAAAACTCAATTTTTCTGCTATTCAGTAAGGAATAAACGCTGAAATACAGCATAGGACCGGATCTCTATAAATAGATTTGCAAAGGGAAATAACTAGCTACGATCCCCCATTGACTCACCATATTGGTGCATCGACATCACAAACTTTAACACGTTCGTTCACACAACCTTCAATGTCACAAACGCAAAACATGGAACAAAAGTGAACGGGAAATCATACATCCAAATTTGGTCTAACACAAAGAAGACACGCCACTTGCATTTTCTCTTGCATTTGTAAAGATTATACATATGAAATACATTTTTCGTAATATAATCACAAGAACATTAATTACCAACACTAATAAGCAGCTATAATAAAACAATTAAGCCAACTGTAAGTCATTATCGTAGCTCGATTTTTATCTAAAAAAATTCATAAACATATGTTTTAAAAGTGTAATTAACTTGGAAAGTTTGTAAAAACTTCCAGAGCTGAAACGTATTCCTCATTGGATATATCTAATCTGTAGTCCGAAATAGACAATATTCACCCATTCCAGGCTAAGGATTTCATATTTTTCTTGAAAAGAAATTAATTATTTTTCTTATTTCTCAATAAAAGTATATGTTGTTACCACTCATTTGAACCGTCTCGCTGAGACGGTTCAAATGAGTGGTAACAACATATACTTTCAAGAAGAAATACAGAAAATAGGGAAAAATGTTCTCAAAATTGTCTTTACATCCTGTAAAGCGCTAATCGAAATCTTAGTAAACTCATTATGCTGACTTTCACAAAGACCAAAATTGTGACCATAAATAAGCAGCTCTTGGCTCATATTTAACCAAACATACGAGTTGAACCAGCGAATATATAATACACATGAAGTAATAAGGACAGGAATGTAATTTGCTCTGAAATTTTTGACAATCATTAGCATAATAAAATGTTCTAATCATTTTCGGCAAATACATACAATTTTCGCAATAAATTTTGCAAAGCATCAACTATTAACTAAACTTTACCCCTACAATGTTGGAAACAAATATTGTTGCCTGCTGTTTATTTCAGGTTCATCTTCTTTTCACAATAACCTGTATCGTTAGATAATGAGAATCGCCTCCATTAAAGACAGTTCTCGTGTGCTGTTGAAACGATTTATTTTTTCCAGAGAAATATTGAAAATATGAAAAACAGGATGCATTTTTTATTCAGCATAACTAAGTTCTGAATCGAGTGCATTGAGATACATCAAAACAAACAAGCATTACTCATTGCTGTAAATTGACAGGTTATTGGGTATATATTGACAACCGTTCAGACTTCTTCACGGCAATATTTCATACTCCCCGACTCCAGAATTCCTGTGCCGCAAGTGCCAGTTGTTGTCTATTGGTTTTAGCTCTATGAGAAATTAGTACGATATATATACAGTGAAACCTCTCTAAACCGACCAACCAAATGACTGCTATGATCTTAACCCATACTACGCTGAATTAAATGCTGTCGTCTGCTGGAAATGTTTTATTTTCAATATTTCTCGACAAAAACCTGGTTTTGACAGCACATGAGAATCGTCTACACTGGAGACGATTCTCATGTGCTGTCAAAACCAGTTTTTTGTTAAGAATTAAAGCAAAAATGAAAAACAGCAGACGGCAATTTCCGTCAACAGCGTAGGAAGGGTTAAGTTTGATTGTTTTTACCGTAATTTCTCTACCGACAATGCATGTTCATTATTGCAAAGCAGACATTCATGTTTTGAAGCGCATAACCGATGATTACAGTGGAACCTCTCTAAACCGGACACCCTGGGGAACTCCCAGGGTGTCCGGTTTAGAGAGGTTCCACTGTATATACAGAATCTTTAACACGAGTACAGGGGCTTCATGGGCGGGCTATAGAATGAAAATATAGATGATGACTAGTAATTATGTGAAGCTTCACCCTTTCACCCGTAACTGGAATGGATTTTTATATGTTAATTTCCGGACCAATCTAATTGTCACAAAATGCTTTTCAGACTGGTCCATTTAAGAAAAGCGGGTGTTTTTCGTTCTAAAAAATGTGAAAATTACCTGCAAAAAGTGTAGATCCTGATGAGACGGCTCGTCACGAGCCGGCTCATCTGGATCTACACTATTTGCCAACACCACTATACAGGCTTGTGGTTTTGAAATGGCTAAAGAGATGGGACCCCAACTTAAAAGCGAATCCAACTTTTGGTACCATGCGTCGACAATACAGGAGAATCAACTTCAATGGAGATGATGTTAATGTGCTGATTTTGTCGAGAAAAAAGACAAATACTAAAGAAACTAACAGCAGGCAATATATATTTGCCACATTCAAAGGGTTGAACCACAATATGAAAACATTGCTAGTAACATTGTATTTCACACGGGACATATCCGATTGGTCCATAACAATTATGTAACATATAGGACTACACAAGACAAAATAATAAAACTAACAGTTAAGATTGCACACATAAAAATTAACGTAAAGCTAAAAAAACTGTAAATTGAACACAAATTGAGCATTAAGTGACTAAAAGAATAGTTTGCACCGTGATATAATTATGCAGCGTTATAATCTCACTAGAAATATATGTGTAAAATACATGTACCGATACCGATGTTTATAAATACTGACTAGAAACTGTATGTATAAATTTTATATGTAATAGAACACATTTGTAGCTGTGACCGAAGAAATGGGGCTTATGGGCTTTGTGACCAGTGTAGATCCAGACCAGCCTGTGCATCCGCACAGTCTGGTCAGGATCTTCTGCTCTGTTCACCATTCCATCAATGAAACACCCGTCATGCTTCGAACAAGCAATATAGATCATTATTAGGCCACAGTAGTGTCAATTTCTCGAGTCACAGCCACATTTCTGAAAAAGAATGTGCAATACTTTCACACAAAGTTGACTTAATATGAAATGTATGCACAATAGGGTCAATCAAAACAGGATATGCGTTATTGCCACATAACAACATGACTCCTTTGCAGGGATTCCGCTGGGGAAAATAAAAAAATCGGCACTTCAAAAAAAAATTACAATTTTTTGATTATCTTTTTCTTTTCTTTTTTTTCGATTTTTTTCTCTCGAAAATTGTAATTTTTTATCGCCAATTGTAATTTTTTATCGCCAATGTTTATTTTTATCGCCAATTGCGAAAGTGGCGATCGCCAGCGGAATCCCTGCCTTTGACATTTTGACCATTAGCCGATTTCATCAAAATTGCAAAGATTACTTACCGTATCTTGCTAAGTATACTTTGATGGAGAAATTTTCAATTTAAGGATAAATTTATTAATTTTTATTTACTGAATTTATTACATTATCACAGCTGTGATAATGTATTAAATTCAGTATAATAATTCTGCATACTTTTAATCACCAAATATATGCAGTCGTTAGTTCTATATAAAATAATGCATTCCGGGAAAAATAAATGATTACTCCCTCAAAGTGTACTTAACAAGATAAGTATACTTTGCAATTTTGGTGAAATCGGCTACAGGTATTGAGCATAATTATTCTGATAAGGATCCACACTATATTAGATCATTAACGATTAACCAACAAAATGACTATCCCTGATAATATTGCTTACACACGGCTGTGACTGGAGAAATGGGGCTTATGGTATTTGTGACCAGTGACGCTCCTGGGGCCCGTTTCACTAAACTTCGTACGACTAAAATATTTGTAAGTGCAAATTTAGAATTGTCTGTAAATTTCAATTGATGGATTTACATTTATTGAGCATAGGCTGCATATGCAGCTTATGCTCAATTAATGTAAATCCAACAATTGTTTACAAGAAAACATTGTTAATGTGAAATTTACAGACTATCATAATTTTGCACTTATGAACATTTTAGTTGTAGGAAGTTTAGTGAAACGGCCCCCTGATTTAAACTAGTAGCATGCTCAAGTAGCCTGATAACGAAAGATATTGCCTGTTGGAAACATATCGGGCGTTTCATTGCTAGAATGGCAAACAGTACAGATCCTGATCAGACTGTGCGGATGCACAGGCTGATCTGGATCTACACTGGTCGAATAATCCATGAACAAACTGATCTGGTGCGGTACTTACTATATAGGTTGTGAATATTGGTTGGGCAACATGTCTCAGCCCAACATAAAGGTTTACAAAAATTCACTGTGACAAATATTTCCAAATTTTCAGTTAAATAAAAAAATGTTTTTGTTCTTATAGAACAAATAATCACCAGAATGGAGAGTCAAATAAACAGGGACTCGTGTATATCCCCGGCTAGTAAACAAAACACTGAAAATAAATTTCAGTATGGCACTAATAAACTGAATCAGTCATTGTCATGTGACATTCAAAATGACGAAACAAATGTGATGACACCGACGGCGTTGTAATGAGACAAATGTTAGAAGGAAAATAAAATCACAAATGAATGAATGAATACATGGAATACAAAAACTAAAGACTCCATGACGACAATGCATACAACATGGACACAATACACACCAACACAATTTATATACATACGTGTTGAATGCATTTTTACATACAATCTGCATGATATATGCTATAATGCAATGCCATAGTAAAATATTATGCTTTAACCCTTAGACCGCTACACATAACAATTGTCGTCTGCTGTTGCTTTCATATCTTGCCTTATTTCTCAATAAAAACATCTTTTGACAGCACTTCATAATCATTTCCAATGGAAATGATTCTGAAGTGCTGTCAAAGCATGTTTTTGACGATACAAATGGAAAATAGAACATAAACAGCAGACGACAAAAAAATTAAGATAGCGGTGTAAGGGTTAAGTATCATTCAGATGAATTTCCATGTTTTTAAATGAAAATAATCGTACTGGCACTTACAATTGACTAGATATACAAATATAAATATGACAAAATATGTCGTCATAAAATATAATGTTTTGAAATAATGGAGACAGTTTGTGTCGAGATAAACCAACGCACATGATACACGATGAGACAGTAATAACTATGGGTGCTACCTATATACAAATGTACACATCAACCAGAGAAATATTGGTGAAAATCTCGGTGGAAACTGCATTCGAGATATTTATCTCGGGTTACCGTCAAAGCAATATATTTGTTTATCATGTTCATTTCGTTTCGTTTCTACGGAGCCACGCAGGGAACCGGACGTATAATTCTTTTTTTTTTATTAATTTGTTCCCACGAAATAAAAATTTGTTCCCTCAATTTAACAATATACCCACGAATTAACAATTTGTTCCCTCAATTTAACAATTTGTTCCCACGAAATAACAATTTGTTGTTAATTTGTGGGAACAAATTGTTAATTTGAGGGAACAAATTGTTAAATTGAGGGAACAAATTGTTAATTTGAGGGAACGAATTGTTAAATTGAGGGAACGAATTGTTATTTCGTGGGAACGAAGTAATAAAAAAAGTCCATGTCCCCTACTCCGTACATTTCATATGTACATGATGTAACACAAGACTTTTGAAGTAGTTTGTTCCAACTCAAAACAGAATAACCATCGTCTAGTCATGACAAGATGGCAAGCTTTCATCTCAACTTAACATACCTGTACCATCAAAACAAACCAATGTACGTCTGTAACAATTTCAGATCTGAATAATTTTGTCGTCTGCTGTTTTTTTTTCATTTTCAAATTTTCGAAATAAAAACATCTTTTAACAGTACAGTATGAGAATTGTCTCCGATGGAGACGATCTCATGCACTGCTAAAATACTTTTTTGTTAAGGGATTAATACAATATGACAAAAACATCAGACGACAATTTTTATTTTCCAGCTCTTTAAGGGTTAATTACATTCATTCATTATTACCGGTATCTGATTCAAAATATTCATCACCATATCATTATGTTATGCACAGCAGCCACCACAGCCGCCACAGCCGCCACACGCTGCCACACCGCCCACATCCCCCATATCGCCACCCTCTGCCCCCTGGCCAGCGTCCCCATCACCCATTTCCCCGTCCCCATCCCCGTCCACGTTCTCCCCACCGCCCTCAGCTATCTCCACCTCAGCCTGTACCTCTGCCTGTACATCCCCTAGCACGCCTACCCCACCATCAAACCCGTGCGCTGTACACCCTGCACACGCGCTTTCCCCATGTGCCCGCTTCATGTAGTGATTCGTAGGCGTCTCAACCTTGTATCCGGCCGCTACGACCAATCCCAACTCGGCTGACGGAATCGGCGGTATTTCCTTTATCTTCTTCGGCGTCGCCGGTGCCGACTTCTCTGACTTACTCGGGCTTTTTGGCGTCGCTGCCGGTTTAGATGGTGGCTGATCCTCTGACATAACCACTTCCTCGCCCTCACGCGACGCACCATCGGTAGGTGTCGAGCCCGCCTCTCCGTCACCCACCTCTTCACCTTCTGTTTTGGCCACCGGAGGTAACTCCTCGACTTCCGGAGTTCGCTGTTCGGGCGGCGGGGTTCTGGGTGCAGGAGGCGCAGGTTTCGGACGCGGCTGACACAGCACGTGCAGCAGCGAGACGGAGAACGCGAGAGCGAGATTCTCGGCGACCTCGTTACTGTCGCTGTTCACCTGGATCGTGCCGGACTTGAGGTCGACACTGGCGTCCTGCAGGGAGAATCGGTACTCGTTCTGGAGGTACGGCAGATTCAGGTGCTGCCACGCCCCCGTGCCGCACTTGTAGAAGGACACTGCGAGGGTCCCCGGGCACCAGGGCACACCCTTCTTGCCCTTCCTGCCTTCACGCGCTGCAATAGACACCATGTCAATGTTTAAGAAATAGTGCAACAACCCTTACACTACTGAATTAAAAATCGCCTGCTATTTATTTTCTATTTTTCTCATGAAAAACGTTTTGACAGCACTTTCCAATGGAAATGATTCTAAAGTGATGTCAAATCCAGCTTTTATTAAGAAAGAAGACAAAATATAAAACAACAGCAGACGACAATTTACGTTTCCCGCATTAACACTATAACAAAGAAACGTTACATACAATGCTCGTTTGTAATGGACACACTCGTTTGTCATGGACAGACTTGGACATTGATTAAACAGACAAATTAAAGTGCATGCTGACCTAGGTTTAAACAATGTGAACGGGACTTTCATATTTTCCCATTCTCTGATGAAATCACCCAATAATTGCCATGATTATCGAGTAGAATGTCCCATTGTGTCTTATAAGTGGCGATTACTGGAGAAATGGGGCTTATGGGTTTTGCGATCAGTGTAGATCCAGATCAGCCTGTCCCCACCCGCACAGTCTGATCAATCAGGATCTGCACTGTTCGTAATTCTATCAATGAAACACCTGTCATACTTCTAACAAGCATTGGAAATTATTATCCGGCTACATGCGTGTGCTATTTGATCAGGAGCTACACTGGTCACAAAACCCATAAGCCCCCATTTCTCCAGTCATAGCCACATATGGTGGACTTGCCACGGTGATATTGACAAATTCTGACTCATTTTGGGTCAATTCTACCTGTGTTTACATTAATTGCTCCAAGGAAGCTGAGAACATAATTGTGGCTGTGACTGGAAAAATGGGGCTTATGGGAGTTGTGACCAGTGTAGCTCCTGATCAAACAGTGCCCTCTTGCAGCGCGATGACGATCTGTATTGATTGTTAGAAGCATGACGGGTGCTTCATTGATGGAATGGCGAACAGTGTAGATCCTGATCAGACTGTGGAGATGCACTGTGGAGATGTACAGTCTGATCTGGATCTACACTGGTCGCAAAACCAATAAGCCCCATTTCTCCATCACAGCCATTAATTGACCTATCACGACAAAACCTAGCTTGTTATCAGTGTTCGATTCCAAAATATGAAATTGTGAAAGACACTGCTTTGCTTAACCCTTACTACGCTGAATTAAATTTTGTCGTCTACTGGAAATGTTTTATTTTCAATATTTCTCGATGAAAACCTGTTTTGACAGCGCATGAGACGATTCTCATGTGCTGCCAAAACAGGTTTTTTGTTAAGAATTAAGGCAAAAATTAAAACAGCAAACGACAATTTTCGTCTCCCGCATAGTGAGGGTTAACCATCACATTCAGAATATTTTATTGCTTCAAAGTGAAAGTGAATGGGTTTAATGTCCCAGCAACAGCACGACAGTTTAAGGTCT
The DNA here is from genome assembly GCA_029237695.1 of Conchocele bisecta. Classification (NCBI taxonomy): domain Eukaryota; kingdom Metazoa; phylum Mollusca; class Bivalvia; order Lucinida; family Thyasiridae; genus Conchocele; species Conchocele bisecta. The sequence continues at coordinate 40,362,875 of CM055266.1, read as the reverse complement.
CATCCGACAGACCAGTGGGATGGAAATACTATGAAAGTATTTTTGATGCCTAAAGCAGGGTGTGAACCCACAAACTCCGCATTGGAAGTCAGGTGTTCTAATGCCTATGCCACAACCCATCCCCGTTTTTTGGTTGTTTCAATTATTTTCATTATGTTATTTGCGACTAGTGTACAGTTTGCAGCCAGTGTACAGTCTGTGACCAGTGTAGTCCCAGATTCACAGGCTGATCAGGTACTACACTGGTCACTGTCGATTTTGGGAAAAGATATGTAGATACCTCCAACGACAAACTTAGGTCTGTATCAGGCTGCAGGAATGTGCAAGCTGACCATATGATAGACTGTTACAAAACAAGAATTCCGCCACAGCAGCGGTGTCGCGCATGTCAAGGCATTTGACCGTAACATGAACATGGGCATGTGTTAAAGTAAGCATTACAATAACCGTCTGACAGAGAAGTGAATGTTTAAAACACGAAAAAGGTAAAGGTTGGAGAAAGTTTTTTACATAAAAAAATGGCTAAGTGTTTCCATAACCTTGTGAAGATAAAAAAGGTCAAGGTCATGTCAATGGCGGCATGGGTGTGTTGCAAATGCTTACCTGTATCAAGTGTCCAAATGTTGAAGCAATGTTAATACAATGATGAAGAAACTTGTACAAACTTTTTGACGCAAAAAATGGCAGTGTTTCCGAAAATAAATGTTAACCCTTCCTACGCTGTTGACGGAAATTGCCGTCTGCTGTTTTTCATTTTTGCTTTAATTCTTAACAAAAAACTGGTTTTGACAGCACAAGAGAATCGTCTCCAGTGGAGACGATTCTCATGTGCTGTCAAAACCCGATTTTTGTTGAGAAATATTGAAAATAAAACATCCAGCAGACGACAGCATTTAATTCAGCGTAGTAAGGGTTAATGAAGGCACGAGTGTGTTCCAAATGCTCACATGTATCAAGTGTCCAAATATTGAAGCAATCTGTCAAGTAATATTAAAGTTATATCATGATGAAGAAAGTTGTACAAACTTTTTGACGCAAACAAAATGTGAAGGATGGTAAAAAGGTCAAGGAAGGTCATGTTAATGGCGACATGAGTGTGTTCCAGATGTTAACATGTATCAAGTGTCAAAATATTGAAGCAATCCGTCAAGTAATATTAAAGTTGTATCATGATGACGAAGCTTGTACAAACTTTTTGACATTTCGGACGTTGACGGCGGAAAAAGCGGCGACTATATATAGTCGCGCCTTCTGCTAAAGCAGGCGCGACAAAAATCAATGAAAATCCCTGTCAAGACAGTTTGAGCCAATCCACGAAGCAAAGTTCTTATCATGTGACTAATTTGTCAAAATTTAATTCCGTATTCATTTCCTTTTAAATTATTATTGAATACCGATTATTAGGTAATATTCACATTCGCTTTATAAGAATCGACATCGAGACTTGAAACACAAGCCTTCATTAATTCTCACCTTAATAGCAGGTGAAAATACTTAAAATCTAACAACTGGACGATAATTGATCAATAACACACCAGCTGCAATATTTAAACAGCAACACATTTCAAGTACCGGTACAATTAAGTAATGCATTATTCACATTAATTGGGTGCAATTACCGGAAAACAATTTTCCTTCTGCAGTTTGTAATAGTGTCAGCAATGTTGTGATTTAGTTAATGTTCCAAACATCAGTTCAGTTGTTTTATTACCCTTACACTGCTAAATTATATTGTGTCGTCTGCTGTTTATTTTTTATTTTCCATTTTTCTCATAAAAACATGTTTTGACAGCACTTTAGAATCATTTCCAATGGAAATGATTCTAAAGTGCTGTCAAATCATGTTTTTATTGAGAAAAAAGGCAAAATATTAAACAACAGCAGACGACACTTTTCGTTCCAAGCATTGTAAAGGTTAAACAATAAATATATTACCTTCCTCATTTGTTTCTACATGGGGGCTAAAAATAGGTTTTTACAAATAATTTTAGTATTTGTGAACCGATTTTCAAACTTTGGAACTTCCTACTGATCAGTACTCAGTACCGAGAATAAGGGAAGGCTTTTTGAAAGCGTTGTGCATGCAAGCTGAATGAGCACATCATCGCTGTCTGGTCCCCGTAAAATCTGATGATGAGTTTCGCTGGAATTTCATCAAATTACTAGAGATTATGTTTGTAAAACATGGGTATGCCGCCTGGCATACTGGACCATAAAAAATAACAAGAAACGAGGCACAGCCACAAAACAAAATGGCTGAGTGTTTCAGCGACATTTCAAAGGTGACAAAGGTGAAGGTCGTGTTAATGGTGGTGCGGCCGAGTGTGTGACAAATGTTCAGGTAATTCAAGTGTCCAAGTATAGAAGCAAGCCTTCGTGTAAAATTGAAGATATTACATGTTGGAGAAACTCATCAGATGTTTTGAAAATGTTGTCTCTGTAACCGTGTAAATTCTGATCACCCTGTGTCCATGTAAATAGCTACTGCCGATGAGGAATTTACTGTGACACTGGAAACAGTTGAATTTCGCTTCCGCGTTTGAAAGTGAAAGTAGAAATTATGTTGTTTTTTTTTCCATAAGTTGCCTTCGAAATACTGGAAAGAAAATAAATCTAGTTGGACAATTAGCTCCGATTTTGTTTCAAGTTAGCATTAGGCGTTTATTAGAGGCATTAATTTCGTGAAAATCAGCCAAAAAATTGGTAATTTTCAACGTCAAAAATGGCAATAGGGCGTCTATTAGAATCTTACGGATAATCATGTGAACGGCTGTGAGCCACACCAGTTGCACATGCTGAGCTGTATATAATCTCACACATCACGCTTGACACGACGGTTCACTGACTGAATGCCGAACAGTGTATGCCCTGATCAGAATGCACAGTTAATTTGATCAGGAACTACACTGGTCGCAAATGCCATAAGCCCCATTATTTCCCCCATGACAACCACAATTATGGTGATAAATTCCCCAAGGATGCAGGACTGATCAATAATTTGATGCAAACTCTGCACGTTCTCACACCGAGAGACGAGACAATATTTGCTTAATGTACATGCTGTATAAATAGACATTTGCTAGACTGCAGTTTTCCTATAAGGTTTCACGCACAGATTATGCACTGTGCAATGTATATATAATTCTGATTGATAATCGGAATATTCTTCTTTTACAGAACGATCGATGACAAGTGAAAATTTTCCGAAATATAATTTCGTAAGTTTTATACAAATACCGTAATGAACATAAATATTTGGACACAATTTGTTTTGGGAAACCCCTGGGGGTTTCCCAAAACAAATTGTATCCAAATATATTGTTATTGTAATAAACCACAACAACCATATACACCCAAAGCACTGGGACACTCTTTGTTGTGGAAAACCAGACATTTGTTGTGGAAAACCAAACCTCGCCCATCCCGTTTCCGTGCCGCGCCAGATATTTTTCCCCATTCACGGCACTAACCGACCGGTACTATTCTATTTATCTCGTCAACACCTACAAATAGCTTTAAAATGCCAACAATAACCCTAGCCGCATCCTCAAAATCGGAGAATCGACTAGTATGACAACCGAACATATTCATACGCAGTGATTAGGCCTTATTGACAGGATATCAAAAATGTTTCAGGGCACATACGCACCGTTCATATGTCTTGTGTAGAACCTCTCTACACTGGACATACTTGGCATCCCCAGGGTGTCTGGTTTAGAGAGGTTCCACTGTAAACTAGCTATATAAACACTCCAATGTTAGCTGCACGTTTTCCGCTTTATAGGCATGTTGCACTATATCGCTACACCACAGTCAACGGTAAAAATGTACGTAATAGCATTTACATTTCGAAAATGCACATTTGGAAAGACTACTCAGTCATAACGCTTATGTAATGCAATGCAATTAGAGTTATGTACTCAGAGAACTACTCCAATGTATGTTGTGTGTCTTGAAAACACGAGCAGAGATCATCATCCTCTTACGGGTGATACAGCCTTGCTACCCACCTCTTTCTTTATTGGATCTACAAAAATGTCAGGTGAATCATAACAACACATACCTGCGACGGGTGGAACAGCCTTGCGGAAGCCGGACCAGTGGCCCCTGATGATGCCCCAGTCCCCGGTCTGGTTCTTGATCAATACGGCTCTCTGGCCCTCCTTTGGGTTCAGCGAGAATATCTTCTTTGAATCCGACAGCTGGAAAGAAGGACCATTCCCTTATTAGAAACCCTAACTCTTTGCATGCTGGGAAGCTTGTGAGCTATAAACAGTAGATGACAATTCATTATACTTCTCAATGTAAACATCACAAATAGGTCCGGATGACGCAATTCTAATGAAATTCCAAGACATACTTATAGAAAAAATAGCCAGAATTGTTGACTATTATCGTCACTGCTAGATTTGTTGACTATTATTGTCACTGCTAGGTTGTTGACTATTAGTGTCACTGCTAGATTTGTTGACTATTATTGTCACCGCTAGATTTGTTGACTATTATTGTCACTGCTAGATTTGTTGACTATTATTGTCACCGCTAGATTTGTCGACTATTATTGTCACTGCTAGATTTTGTTGACTATTATTGTCACCGCTAGATTTGTTGACTATTATTGTCAATGCTAGATTTGTTGACTAGTATTGTCACTGCTAGATTTGTTGAACTATTATTGTCACTGCTAGATTTGTTGACTATTATTGCCACCGCTAGATTTTTTTACTATTATTGTCACCGCTAGATTTGTTGACTATTATTGTCACTGCTAGATTTGTTGACTATTATTGTCACCGCTAGAGTTGTTGACTATTATTGTCACTGCTAGATTTGTTGACTATTATTGTCACTGCTAGATTTGTTGACTATTATTGTCATTGCTAGATTTGTTGACTAATATTGTCACCAATAGATCTGCTAGATTTGTTGAATATTATTGTCACCGCTAGATTTTTTGACTATTATTGTCACTGATAGATTTGTTGACTATTGTCACTGCTATATCTGCTAGATCTGTTGACTTTTATTGTCAGCGCTAGATTTGTTTTATTATTGACTATTATTGTCACCGCTAGATTTGTTGACTATTATTGTCACTGCTAGAGTTGTCGACTATTATTGTCACTGCTATATTTGTTGACTATTATAGTCACTGCTAGATTTGTTGACTAATATTGTCACTGCTAGATCTGCTAGATGTGTTGACTATTATTGTCACTGCTAGATTTGTTGACTATTATTGTCACCGATAGATTTGTTGACTATTATTGTCACCACTAGATTTGTTGACTATTGTTGTCACTGCTAGATTTGTTGACTATTATTGTCACCACTAGATTTGTTGACTATTATTGTCACCGCTAGATTTGTTGACTATTATTACCGCTAGATTTGTTGACTATTATTGTCACAACTAGATTGGTTGACTATTATTGCCACCACTAGATTGTTGACTATTATTGTCACCGCTAGATTTGTTGACTATTATTACCGCTAGATTTGTTGACTATTATTGTCACTCACAACTAGATTTGTTGACTATTATTGCCACCACTAGATTTGTTGACTATTATTGTCACAACTAGATTTGTTGACTATTATTGCCACAACTAGATTTGTTGACTATTATTGTCACCGCTAGATTTGTTGACTATTATTGTCACTGCTAGATTTGTTGACTATTATTGTCACTGCTAGATTTGTTGACTATTATTGTCACCGCTAGATTTGTCGACTATTATTGTCACCGCTAGATTTGTTGACTATTATTGTCACCGCTAGATTTGTTGACTATTATTACCGCTAGATTTGTTGACTATTATTGTCACAACTAGATTTGTTGACTATTATTGCCACAACTAGATTTGTTGACTATTATTGTCACCGCTAGATTTGTTGACTATTATTGTCACCGCTAGATTTGTTGACTATTATTGTCACTGCTAGATTTGTCGACTATTATTGTCACCGCTAGATTTGTCGACTATTATTGTCACCGCTAGATTTGTTGACTATTATTGTCACCGTTAGCATGCAAAGATTTAAACATGGGTATTGAATGTGACACATCGTCTCACCATAGTAAATATTTGTGGAAAATCATTTGAAAATCTACTGATTAGTTCAGAAGATATATGGTGGCAACGAAAGCTCATGAGAATGTTTTACCTTTGACCTTGGGCATTTGTGGCAAATCATTTCAAAATCTATTTAGGAGATATATAGCAAAATCTCCTACAGACCGACATACAAGCTGACGCCCATTGCCCACCACCCCGCTCCCACTCCGCTACCTAAACTTCGTTTGTGGGGATATAAAAATTAATAATTAATTCACGTAAATGTGTATTCCGAATGGCACAGACAAAGCTGTATCGGGTCGCAAGTTCCAATATCCTGCTTATCTGCTTGAGAGCCAAATTGTTTGTGTTAGATCTTGGATATTGCCTACCAAGAACCCGCCCAGTAATAGACTAGCTGGGTTATGTAAAGCCATGACATGTTATGACATCCTATAAGTTATGCTTTCAACATGATCAACACTCGAAGGTGAGAAAACTAGCAGCTAGCAGCTCTGGGATAACTGGAAAGGAATTTGATACGTTAATTTTGGAACCAATCCAATGGTCATAAAATGATTTTCAGACTAGTCCATTTATGAAAATGGTGCGTTTTTGTTAAAAAAATATGAAAATTACTTGCAAAAAGTGCAGATCCTGATGAGACAGCTCGTCATGTGCTGGCTGATGTGGATCTACACTGTTTGCCAATACTACTACACAGGCCTGTGGTGTGAAAGGGTTTACAGCTGCTGGTATCCAAAATACTTTTATAAATGTTATGGATGGACACAGATTGATCGATTGGATTTTTGGGGGTTTTAGATCCGTTCAAAAACAACGTCGCACACGCGTGAATCGGGATTGTCCATGCAGAGCCAAATTGATTGTGTTAGACCAGCGATATTGCCTACCAAGAACACGCCCAGTAATATAGTCTAGCTGGGTTTTGTAAAGCAATGACATGTTATGCCATCCTATAAGTTCTGCTTTCAACATGGGATATCAGTAGCCTATTTCATCAACATTGCAAAGTATACTTTACTAGCAAAGTATACTTTGAGGGAGTAATCATTTATTTTTCATGAAATGCATTATTTCATATAGAACTAACAACTGCATATATTTCATGATTAACAGTATGCAGAATTATTATACTGAATTTATTACATTATCACAGCCAAATTGGCTGTGATAATGTAATAAATTCAGTATAATAAAAATTTATAAATTTATCATAAAATTGAAAATTTCTCCCTCAAAGTATACTTTGCTACTAAAGTATACTTTGCAATGTTGATGAAATAGGCTACAGAAATAATGGTAATGAAATAGGCTACTGGATACCAAAGGCCGCCATCTCATCTCGATCTAATACTGACTTACAGCTGCTGGGGTAGGTTTCACTAAACTTCTTAACACTTTCAACACCACAGTCCTGTATAGTGGCATTGGCAAAAGGTGTAGATCCAGATGAGTCGGCTCGTTACTCGTAACGAGCTTTGCAAGTAATTTTCATATTTTTGAGAACAAAAATACCCCGTTTTCATAAATGAACTAGTCTGAAAATCATTTCTGGTGTTGAAAGGGTTAAAATATGACCAGTGTCATGATAAAGTTCATATTCGACAATAATCTGCCATTGTCATTGGTGCTGCACACTGCACCGGCATAAATGTTTCACGTTGAAATAGGCACCGGATACCTGACAAGTTCACATTTTCGCCTAGTAACCGGTGTAAGAAATTTGCGACTGTTACTAGACGAAAAATGAATTTATCTGATTTCCAGATGTCTTGGGGAAATAAATCCGGTATTTCAAAATGGTAGTGGGATAATTTGTATATTACATTCTCTTCGAAAAATGTGAAAGACAAGCTTATAATTGACAATTTGCTCTTAGACGAGCTTATAATTGACAATTTGCTCTTAGACGAGCTTATAATTGACAATTTTGACGTTTGCATATGAATTGTTTCTTCGCCGGAAATGACATCAAAACGCAACATCAATTACGTCTCGCGAACGTCTAGGAGAAATATTTCCTTGACGGTAATAAATCCCTCCAGAATCACGGTAAATCACTGGGTAGGATGTGTAATATATATTGTTTAAACTAAACCGGTGAATTTTTCGACCATGAAACATTTCACACCGGCGCGCGGTGCCACTGAGCACCAGTGATTGTGACACCTGGGAGGGCAGCGGTATTTGTTCGGAGAGATGAGCGACTGAAATAAATATTGTTGAAACTAAACCTGTGAATTTTTCGACCGTGAAACATTTCACACCGGCGCGTGGTGCCACTGAGCACCAGTGACTGTGACTGACCTGGGAGGGCAGCGGTATCTGGTCGGAGCCAACTAGGTGAGCGACGGCCGCCATCCGACTGTGGTAGAACACCTGAACTGCCGACATCAGCAGCGGCAGACTGTGGATGAGGCGGCATGTGAACGTCACTTCCCCTGTGTGGTTCGTGAACCTGTAAATAGATGGGGTTCATGTGTTATTATTATTTGTATTATTCTTATTGTTATTAGTAGTAGTAGTAGTAATAGTAGCAGTTGTAGTAGTACTACAGAATAAACTAAATGTTGTAACGTTGTATCGCCATAGAATTGTAGAATCTGGTTTAACCCTTACACCGCTATCTTAATTTTTTGTCGTCTGCTGTTTATTTTCTATTTTATGGCAAAGTAAATACCCAGGGTTGAAAAGGTTAACCCTTACACAGCTATCTTAATTTTTTGTCGTCTGCTGTTTATTTTCCATTTTTATCATCAAAAACATGATTTGACAGCACTTTAGATTAATTTACAACATGCTTTGACAGCACTTCAGAATCATTTCCATTGGAAATGATTCTGAAGCGCTGTCAAACCATGTTTTTATTGAGAAATAAGGCAATATATAAAAGCAACAGCAGACGACAATTGTTGTGTGTAGCGGGATGATAAGTGTTAAGGTCTCAATTGTCGAATTGACCACCTCGATCTGTAGCCAATTTCACCTAAATGCCTAACCATACTTTAATATCTAGCTAAGTATACTTTGAGAGAGTAATCATTTATTTTTCCCGAAATGCATTATTTCACAACTGCATATATTTTCTGATTAAAAGTATGCATAATTATTATACCGAATTATACAAAATGGCTGTGAATGTAATTAATGTTAAAATTCAGTATAATAATTTGGTCAAAACATATTTTATTATCAACCCATTCTGCTGATATGGGGCGGAAACCAAGTTGTCTTTCTGTGCTACAACAGACATTGAGCTGCAATCATTCACATGTGTTGCTGTGGGCGGTATTGTACACAGTAATTATTATATTTAGGCAAGTGCCATCAATTACAGGCTACAGGAATTTCAATGTTTCCATCCATACCAGCCGTTCCAATACAATGGTGGACATGAATGGAGAAATGGGGCTTATGGCATTTGTGACTCATCTAGTTTCTGATCTGCAAACGCATTCAAGCAAAACTTTCATATAAAGGTGGTTCCAATGAGTGGTCATAACAAATATTTTCGATGGAAAATGTTAACATTTTGAAATCCAAATCGTTTTTAGATTCAAAATGTTTTATAGTGTCTATCCGGATTACTCAATTAATATCCCCTCGCCGATAGTCAACAGGGGATATAGCTGTCCATGTACATACGTATGTACATGCCTACATGTGTACACTAGTAACACCTTCTATTTTTCAACTAGATGGCCGCGGCCTGCATGTCGCGCCTTGTGGCGAGGCATGGACACTAAAAAAAAAGATATAGTATAACGAAAAACTTAACCAAAAAACTTAACCAAAAACTTTAACCAAAAAACTTTAACCAAAAAACTTAATAAAAAACTTGAAAGTAATTTGACCTTGACATTGGGCACAGGGGCCGCACGGGAGTGGGGTGGAATGAAAATACAGATGATGATAAACACCCATGTGACGTTTCAAGGTAATGGGCAAAGCAGTTACAGAGATATAGTATAACGAAAAACTTTAACCAAAAAACTTAACCAAAAAACTTAACCAAAAAACTTAACCAAAAACTTTAACCAAAGAACTCAACCAAAAACTTTTAACCAAAAAACATAACCAAACAACTTAACCAAAAACTTTAACCGGACGTACGCCAAAGTGCCGACAATATCGCGCTTTCCGCAAGCGGGCGCGACAATAAATTGTGAACCTTGTTTGTAAGACATATATGTAAAAAAAAATATTATCAAGGCTGCCAGCGAGGGTATTTTTAAGCTTAGTGACAATGATGCCCTTGTTGGAAGTTACTATGTGTCTTCCAAACTGACTGCGGCATAGCAACAGCGCAATTCATGGCAACAACAGACCTACATGTATACATACAGCGTAAGATGCACACCAGAAGCACAGTATATATGTATGTGTGCTAACTAACAATCTAAATATATTTCCTGATGGGAAAACCAGACCGTGGAATGAGGAAATGATAATGTTGTCTGCACTTGTTGTACCTCAGCCATTTCCCAACACAGCATCATGGATCAGTACCACTGATAACCTATCCACACATATGAACCTTTATCAACTATATTATTTTTCTATTTTCTTTATTTCTCAATGAAAGTATATGTACATGTACCGTAAAGATTCTAATAGACGCCCGGGCGTCTATTAGAATCACCACTGGCTCCGAAGTCCAGGGTGGGCGTTTAATAGAGGCAAGTGTTATTCAGCAAAGGAAAAATGATAATAAAATATACGATGTTCTGCTATCTGAACAAAAACATAACTAAGGGACGTTACTCTCAAACGCCAGACTTGATTGTACTGTCTGTCAGTTTATAAACATTTGGGCCAAGACGTTTCGGCCCACTCTGGTCATTATGGTACAGTCGGTAGAAATGTATTTAATGGTAATGTATATCAAGACAGCGTCAATCATTAATGCTGATCAGATTTACGCCCTCGGACGTTTTGTCAGCATCAGCGTTTCGGATCTGTCGGGTTTGAGACGCTTTGAAAATGGCATCTCCGTAACCGTGTAAATTCTGATCACCCTGTGTCCGTGCAAATAGCTACTGCTGATGAGGAATTTACTGTGACACCGGAAAGTCGAATTTCGCTTCCGCTTTTGAAAGTGAAAGTAGCAATTATGTTTTTTCACCGATTTTAAAGGAAGTTGCTTTCGAAATAATGGAAAGAAAAAAAATCTAATAGGACAATTAGCTCCGATTTTGTTTCAAGTCGGTACTGGGCGTTTATTAGAGGCACTAATTTCGTGAAAATCGGCAAAAAAAATGTGCCATTTTCAACGTAAAAAGTGGGGGGTGGGCGTCTATTAGAATCTTTACGGTATATGTATATACACATCTGAACCACCTTGATTACGGGAGATTATCATCATTTGTTGTACTATATTAATGTGAAATATGAAGAAATTGCATTGAAGGAAAACAGGGAACATTAACCCTTCCTACGCTGTTGACGGATATTGCCGTCTGCTGTTTTTCATTTTTGCTTTAATTCTTAAAAAAAAAAAATGGTTTTTACAGCACATGATAATCGTCTCCACTGGACGACAACATTTAATTCAGCGCAGTAAGGGTTAACCTCGACATTAGACATATCAGCACAGATTGGGAGAGAAAAGTTGCCGTAAGATGTTTGTGACTATCACAGCCCCAGATCAGGCTGTGCATCCACGCAGTCTGATCAGGGAATAATTATGTTGTTTGCCATTAACCCTTACACCCGGTCACCGCTATCTTAACTTTTTGTCGTCTGCTGTTTATTTTCTATTTTCCATTTTTATCATCAAACACAGTTGCTCCGACAGCACTTTAGAATGTAATTTACAACATGCTTTGACAGCACTTCAGAATCATTTCCATTGGAAATGATTCTGACGTGCTGTCAAAACATGTTTTTATTGAGAAATAAGGCAAGATATAAAAGCAAAAGCAGACGATAATTGTTGTGTGTAGCGGTTAAGTAGCTGAATTAGGCTAATTGCCATAAGCAAAAATATTACATTCTAGTGTCTGATTAACTGGAGAACATAAGAAAATATACTAGAATGGTGGTATAATTTATCAGGTAACATTTTATGCAAAAAAATTAATAATGTGGTTTGCATTGAAAAAATAAAATGACTTGCTTGACCCTTTCACCCCTAAGTAACTGGAATGGATTGTGATATGTTAATTTTCCGACCAATCAAATCATCATATAATGATTTTCAGACTGTTTCATTTATAAAAAGGGGGAGTGTTTTTTCTCTCTCTAAAAAATGTGAAAATTAATGGCAAAAATTTCAGATCCTGAAAAGCCGGCTTGTCACGAACCGGCTCATCTGGATCTACACTTTTTGCCAATACCCCTATACAGGCCTGTGGTGATGAAAGGGTTAGTTACACGGACGTCATGGTAACGTCATTCGACCAATGAAACATCAATGACAATAGTTTTTAATTCAATTCGGTTTGGCTGTGATACATTGTATCAGTGTCAAAACCTGATACACCAATCTGTTATCAGTCAGTGGGTATTCAGTTACTGCACTGCTATGTACCTGATAAACAGTGATGGTGTAATCCTGATTGTCCCACACTTGAGTGTCCAGTAGTCCTGATCCAGTAGTCCTGATTGTCCCACATTTGGTTTTTACAGGTAACTGGATTTTGCAGATTTCAGGCTATAGTCTTTTTCAATAAAGTGACATTGTATGCCAGTTATACTTGCATATATTATGTAAATATAAATAAAATAAATATATTAATAAAAAATAAAGTGGCATACAATTTTGTTATAAGTTTTAGTTTAAATTAGTGTTTCAAAGTGTGTATTGTTAAATAATCCAATTATCTACAGTTCTTTGATGATTAGTAAAGCCAATTGACTAATAGAACATCAAAGGAAGTTGATTATAAATAAGTGGTTATTATTATATAATAATAATAACATTTATCTGCACATAATTTACGTATTGAAACTGGACGTTTCACTTTGTACAACATGTTATATTAGTATATCCAAATTACAGAACACGAAGAGCTAGACCCGCGCTTATAGAACTTTCCGAGCACGTACTCGGCACGTGTACACTAGTGTCTTTTGATATCGCGTTTATCAGGCAAGGCTAGGAAACACAGGAATTCCAAGGCTAGGAAACACAGGAATTCCGAGGCTAGGAAACGCGTAGGTTCTGAAGCTTGTAGAGGAAAACCTACCGTTTCCGAGCCTGATAAACTTGATATCAAACGACACTAGCATCGTGTTATATTTATCAGGTAACAATTTTGGCTACATAATGAGCAATTATGACGTTGTTTTCATTGCAAAGAATGTGGACTTGTTTCCGTGACATCATTCCTCTGACGTAATTTGGTAACGTTATGTGACGGCCGTTCGACCAATGAAACATCAGTTTTGAATTTGTTGTAACCCGGATATTCGTATCAGGCCAATGCCTGATATATCGATATGTTATCAGTAGCTCCTGATCTACTAGCACTCTCCTGCAACCTGTAGCCTATTTCATCAACATTGACAAAAATACTTTACTAGCAAAGTATACTTTGAGGGAGTAATCATTTATTTTTCTTGAAATGCATTATTTCATATAGAACTAACAAATGCATATATTTCATGATTAAAAGTATGTAGAATTATTATACTGAATTTATTACATTATCACAGCCAATTTGGTATATTATATATATAAATTCAGTATTCAGTAATAAAAATTAATAAATTTATCATAAAATTGAAAATTTCTCCCTCAAAGTATACTTTGCAATGTTGATGAAATTGCTCCAGATAACGATGTATATTGCTTGATAGAAGCATGAATGGCGAACAGTGTAGATCCTGATCAGACTATGTAAATATGCGTGCTGATCTGGATCTGCATGGTCACAAATTACATAAGCCCCATTTCTCCAGTTTAGTTACAGCCACAAATCATGAAAACATCACACATGCCAGGTTGTACTCTATAATGTGGCCTTAAATGTATGGCCTTGACACACATATTTACCATTCACCATTTTAAACAAACCATATTTTTTATCTACATGTACGTAATTCCAATGACCCATGTTGCTCCCCATTACCAACCGATTATCAACTAAATATATCCCAGCGTGGGGAAATGAAGGTATGTACATATGTGGCTGTGACTGGATAAATGGGGCTTATGGGTTTTGCGACCTGTGCAGATCCAGATCAGCCTGTGCATCCGCACAGTCTGATCAGGATCTGCACTTTTCATCATTCCATCAATGAAACGCACATCATGCCACAAGCAAGAAATATACAGGCTCCAGGAGTGTGATATTTGATCAGGAGCTACTCGCTCAAAAATTTGATCAGCCCCATTTCTCCAGTCACAGCCACATATATCCGAGCGTCGGGAATTGAAGGTATGTATGTATAAACAGGTGGTTTCCACATAATTCACATCAGTCTGGAAGTAAACCAAGCCATCATTTATACAAACCACATCCTGCCGTGCCGCCTTTTCTCGATCATGTTTTTGTAGCCATGTTTTGTGAAACATTTAACCTATGTGTAAACATTGGCAGATAACATTGTTGACATGTTCTTCTGGCGTCTTTTGCAACTCACTCTATCTAGATTTTGAGTCAAATAAAATTATGTTCATTTGCTGTCTTTTGCAACTCACTGTGAGGCAAATATTAACCCTTCCTACTGTATCTTGTATGGACTTAATACAATATTAATTATCAAACAATTCTATTATTCTGTAATTTAATTGGCATTATTTGCTTGTGTGTATACTGGGGTGTCTTATCAATCTTACAGAGCTCCAGATAAGCTGTGTATTTGCGTAAATACCCAATTAAAATTGTCAAAAACCCAATTGAAATCAGAAGTAGCGAGTATCAAAAAGCAATAACAAAGTTGTGGTACCTTTATCATGCTGCAGAAAACAATAAATAGACCACAAACATAGCATATTTTTCTTATTTTCCATGAAAACACATCTTGGTATTTCATTAGAATTGTCTCCAAGGAGACAATTCTAATGAAATGCCAAGACATGTTTTCATTTCGAAGCAAATTATTCAATAATTACTAATTCCTTATTTTGAGCTCTGAATCTTAGTTAAAAGAGGTGCCAGTCTCCAACTGACCAACCAATCAATACAACAGACATCAAAACACAGTACCCAAACACAGGTGGAAGACTCGGACCTATGACACCAAAAAAAAATGCCTATTAAAAAAAATCCCATTACCCCACCCACTTGGTCTCGTACAGTACCTTATGCTGTATATAAAGGCGAGTATAAATAGGGCTTTTATAGAAAGAGCCCTCTCTTTTCCGGCTCACACAAACACAATAAACATCGATTAAATGTATGACTTCTGTCTCTGGCAATCGATAAAGGTATTAGGTGTGTGAATATACTCACTTCAAATCGCTGTTTCCAGCATTTATTCAGTTATTCGCATTTTGTATACCCCATCCAAAGCGAATTTGCGTGTACGAAAGAATCTCACACAGAATCGGAGGCCGTCCGGCTGGATTACAAAGTTAATCCAATTGTGATCGTTCGCCGATCTAAAAAACACTTTTTTCTATAATTTTGTTATTTCAATTAAGAAGTCCTGCTCGCCCTAACCCGAAATCCTGGATCCGCCCCTGGCTTACATGGTGTCCAGTTTAGAGAGGTTCCACTGTGTGTGTACAGAAACACTGTGTATTTTTATTTGTCACTATGCTGGTACACACGTTTTACCCTTGCCACGCTGAATTAAATTTGGTCGTCTGCTGATCAAAAACATGGCTTGGCAGCACTTGAGAATCATTTCCAATGGAAATGATTCTAAAGTGCCGTCAAACCATGTTTTTATTGAGAAAGGAGACAACATATGAAACAACAGCAGACGACAGTTTTCGGTTCCCGCCTTTTATAAGTTAACTCTTTGGACTCGACAGCCCACTATAACAGCGTATGCAAACAGTGCAGATTCAGTACTTTTTTTATATTTTCATATTTTAACATCCCATTTCTGTAAATGGACTAGTCTTAAAATCAGTTTGTGACAATAGATTGGTCTTACAAATATCATGGAAAAGTACATGTTATATTATATTATACCCATGGTTGAAAAGGTTAACCCTTACACTGCTATCTTAATTGTTGTCGTCTGCTGTTTATTTTCCATTTTTGTCATCAAAAACATAATTTACAACATGCTTTGACAGCAGTTCAGAATCAATTCCATTGGAAATGATTCTGAAGTGCTGTCAAACCATGTTTTTATTGAGAAATAAGGCAAGATATAAAAGCAACAGCAGACAACACTTGTTGAGTGTAGCGGTCTAAGGGTTAAGGTCTGAATTGTCGAATGGTGGCCCAAACATCATATAAAGGGTAGCATTACAACAGACAGCGGCAGAAATGAGTAGAAGATCAGGCGTGGATCCAGGATTTCGGGTTAGGGGGTGCGTAACTATTTTGCAATACTTGACTATACTAGTTAAGTATTGCAAAATAGTCGACCGAGCGGAAAAATGCATGGAATACATGGCACTTGGCATGAAACGTGCCTTGTAACTTGTAAAACATATTTACTCGCCGGGTCCGCCCCCCCCCCCCCCCCACCCCCCCCCCCCCCCCCCACCCACCTGAATCCGCCCATGAAGATGAAATAATCTCTGGTTGATCTGTGAGGCAACATAAATCACTTAGTGTCAAGTGGAAAACCTTCAGTATTGAAACAGAAGGTATAGTTTTACACATATTTTACCATAAAGTAGGCAGTTATGAATCATTATTCCGAGTTATGGTTTTTTCAATACCAATGGATGTTAACGAATATCTGCCCTCAGGAAGAATGTTCAGAAATTAGTCTACCTCCCACCCCCTTCTCACTACCCCCTCCCCAAACCACATCCCTCTAGATGTTTTTTTTCCTGAACCAAAGCAGGCAGTGCCTGATCTCCATATGTGGATGTGACTGGAGAAATGGGGCTTATGGGAGTTGTGGCCAGTGTAGTTCCTGGTCAAATAGCACACTCCTGTAGCCTGATAACAATCTATATTGTTTTTCACAAGTATGACGAGTGCAACATTAATATACCGTCGAAAAGTACAGATTGTGATCAGACGCGGATGCACAGATTGATTTTGATCTACACTGGTTGCAAAACCCATAAACCCCATTTCTCAAATCACAGCCATATGTGAGTGCCAAAACCTTCTGGTTCATCAACATTGCTAATAATAGTAGGGGGAAGACCTAGCGATTTGATATTACATGTATGTTCAACAATGACTTCCATGTTTATTTCAAGAACTATTGTATTAGAAGGGTAAATTGTCCACAAATATTCCAAATTCTAATGAGATGGTCATGACCCCGTCTAATCTTGTCTAACATTTACAAACACTGAGATTGCGGTATACAGTGTCGATTGATTGATTGATTGATCAATCAATCAATTGCTTGAATTGTGTTTTAAATCCATGCAACAGTGTCATATACGGTTGGCATGACCTAGTGAACAAGATATCAGGGGACCGTTTCACTAACCTTCGTACGACTAAAATGTTCGTAAATGAAAAATTATGATAGTCTGTAAATTTCACATTAACAATGTTTTCTTGCAAACATTTATTGGATTTACATTTCTTGAGCATAGGCTGCACATGCAGCCTATGCACAATAAATGTAAATCCATCAATTGAAATTTACAGACGATTCTAAATTTGCACTTACAAACATTTTATTCGTACAAAATTTAGTGAAATGCCCTGCCCCCCTTCCCTGCAACTGGAAGATTGAATGTTCAAGCCTCATCTTTGGCTGACATGGCTGGTTGGTGAGCCGGCAAGATAGTTAAATAAATGGTACCAACTAATCTCATACCTGCATATGACATACATACGTATATACGTACGGCTTAAAGTTTTTTAACTACATGTACACTAAAATGAACAAATAAAGCGCACTGTTGTTCACGACCTCGTTCAAAAATGTAAGCATTGCAGTGCACGACAGTGCACACTATAGTTCAACGTGTGTTTAAGTCTCGTGCACGTTAAGTGTTACCTTTGGCTGAAGCCCCCCTGCATATCGCTGAAACCACTTCACGGATTATCTTTATACTTCACATGGGTGTTTATCATGATCCATATTGTCATTCTCTGCCCCACCTGTGTGGCCCCTGTGCCCAGTGTCAAGGTCAAATTACTTTTCTTTTCTTTTTTTAATTTAGGTTAAAAGTTTTTAAGAACACTATCTCTGAAACCGCTTCGTCAATTCACTCGAAACTTCACAAAATTTATCATCCATATTTTCATTTCATTCACATGCGGCCCCTGTACCCAATGTCAAGGTCAAATCTCTTTGATATTTACATTAAAGTTTTTCTGATTATTTTGTTTAAATAATCAATAGTATGTGTATGGCTTTTTTTGCATTAAAAGTTTTTTTTTTTTGTACTATCGAATGCCTCAGCGGGCGTGACATGCGGGCCATCTAGTTCTACAGATGGGAACTGTAATGTTGAAAGGGTTAATCAAGCAAAACAGACAGATGTGTTACACCAGCCTATGGCAATAAAAGTGCCTGGATTACAGAAATCAATGAAAATATGGCTATTTACCATGGGCCTTGTGCTTAATGATGCAACTAATACAACTGGGAATAGATAAGACAAAACAGAACTGCCTCCCGGTCCACTAACCCAGACAGTTATGTTATGATGAGAATTGGTGCAAAGCATGTAGTGAAAGTGAAATTGAATGGGTTACATCACTCAGTAGGCACAAAATGTTCTTTATATCAGAGACATCATCTGAGACAATTTCTGGAAAATAAACATTCATTCACCAGTACCCCACGTATTGATTGACATTATTATATATTTTATATCAGACGTAACTTTCCACACTGATATCAGGGGTGATAACCGTGTTTCCAGACGTTCCTATTTATTCTCTGTATTTATTTTTGTGCGTGAAAGTATGATGTAATATGTTTGCTGGCCCAGCTATGGTCGTTTTTTGGGCACATTCCATGCCATCAATCTATACTAATCCAGGACCCAAGCAAACTGACATCAACATCAGTAAATTGGTCATCGGTTGAGAACTGGTACTTTATGACGTTTGCAACCAGCGTAGACCCAGATCAGACACATCTGATCAGGGTCTACACTGTTCGCCATTTAATCACTGAGGTAGTACTATTGGTGTCGTACAAATTATAATACAGGTATGTGAGTATGTAAGACCACAACCACAATTGCAAGCATTATATTATAATTCCAGCACAAAAATATTTACACAATTCCCTAATTGGCCCGTAGCAAGTCTCTGTCCAAAATTCATATCCCAGTAAACTCCCACGCTGAACTACTTTCCGTAACCGTGAGGCGCAGTTAAACTAATTCTTAAGAAAACAGAAAATAAAAACATTTTCTTGATGAATGTATTTAAAATGCTGGAATTATAAGGAATGAATGGCCTTTTTGTTGAATTTATCGGGGATATAAACTTGGAAAAGCCGCGCGAATACTGGACGAGGCCTTACGGCCTTCGTCCAGTATTCCCGCGACTTTTCCAAGTTTATACCCCGATAAATTCCACAAAAAGGCCATTCATTCCTATAGTAAGGTTCATGGATCAGTTTACAGGGTGAAGTGGGCAAAATTCTCTCCCGAAGTTGTCTGACTTCTCCCTCTTTCGAGTTGAAGGAGAAGTTTTTCACTATATAAAACAGAAATATTTGAACAAAAAAGGTCTATTTTCCCAAATCTTTAGTGAAAACTTCTCCCTATTTTGAAGCAACCCTGAAGATACCATTTCGCAGTCAGTGGCCAAAATCGAATTGATACTGAAGCAATATTGACAATCTGTTGTCAACACAGTGCAATGAATGGTCAAATGATGGAACTGGTCAATTGGCTGAATGAACTGTCATTTCAGCCAATTATTGTTGAATGATTAAACTGTGTTTTACATTTATTTGAGGCTGTGACTAGAGAAATGAGGCTTGCGGTTTTATAACCAGTGTAGCTCCTGATCAAATAATAGCACACTCTTGTAGCATGACAAAAATCTGTATTGCTTGTTAGAAGCATGATTGGTGTTTCATTGATGGAATGGCAAACTGTGCGGATACACAAGCTGATCTGGGTCTACACTGGTCGCAAAATCTGTAAGCCCCATTTCTCCAGTCACGGCCACATTTAACAATAATGGCATACAAGATATGGGATGATACAGCTGTATTGGTGTTGTGCCTAGAGGGGGGTAACTTTCCCACCCAAAAATTTCAAATGTAAATGCTTTGATTTAACAACTGCACTGGCTCAATGACCTTGCATGTCAGGACCGACTATTTATGTCCCCATCCGATAGGACTAGGCTAGCACGAAGTTGTCTTGCCCAAGGACACGCCGAATCGGCCATTCGGAGCGGGTTGAGGTGGGAATCGAACCCGGGGTCTCCCGATCCGCAGTCCGACGCTCTACCCACTGAGCTAATCCGGCCACCTTTAAAATCCTAAATATTTTCCTTCTATGCACTCAGAAGTATATGTAGCGACCACCATTTGAACCGTCTCGTCGAGACGGTTCAAATGAGTGGTCGCAACATATACTTTCATTGAGAAATAATAAAAATAAAATATTTTGAGAAATAATAAAAAATAAAATATTTAATAAATTTCATACCTGTAAAGGTGTATTCCTAAAGGAAGTGGTGAAAATGTAAGCATTGCACATTCAGCATTATATGCACGTTTTCTGCTTGTAGATAATTTATTATGGGTTGCACTATACAGTGCTCCAGATAAGCTTTGTGTCTAAAGCGTACTATACCCGCTGATTTCAAAATCATTGCGTATTTTACTTTTACAAATGGATTATTAATTTTCTTCATTACTAAATAGGAAACAAAGGATAAAAACTATATAACAAAATTAAACATTCACTTAATTGAGCTGCAAAAAGCAAACAGTGTTTGCTTTTTGCAGCTCAATTAAATGAATGTTCAACTTTATGACAGTATTTTCACTACTCAATTTGAAAATCAATGCGTATTTTCACATTGCTGTGCATAATTTGTACTCCCACTTTTGATAATCAATGCATATTCAGCTAAAATAATTGCGTAAAATACGCCAATACGCAACTTATCTGGAGCTCTGACTATATCGCCACACCACAATCAACGGTATCAATTTACGGAATAACACTTCCATTTCGTGAACTAAGATACAACAATAATCTGCAGGGCGTTGACGTTCATGCTATATTGTTAATGGCAGAAAATCTGACAACATGAGATAAAAGTATTATCATAAACTCACCTAATAAAGTGTGCATTGGCAGTAGACAGTAAATAAAGAACACTTCACATGCAAACATGGAAATACTAATCCGCAATATCGCTTATGTAATGCAATGTCATATAATGTAATTAGAGTTATGTACTCAGAATAAATTCAGCAATGAAGTTACAATATCTTTCCAGCAATGAAACAAGTCTAGGTCTGGTGTCACTAAAGTTTGTACGACTAAAATGTTTGTAAGTGCAAAATTATGATGTAAACAAATTATTAGATGTACAGTTAATGCAGCCTATAAATGTAAATCCATCAATAGAAATTTGCAGACGATCCTAAATTTGCACTTACAAACATTTTAGTCATTTTGTTTGTTTGTTTATTGGTCATGTAAGGCCGGGTAAACGGGATCGATCCCGTTTTAACCTGCTGCATTGGGGGGAAAATCCCAAAATCAGAACGGAATATTTACATCGAGAACAAATATATTCAGCCCTGAAATTAGAATAACCTGACCTGGTGCCAGGTCCATACCACACCAAAGTCACTTGTTCCCTTCCCCTAAAATAGGATTACGAATAATCGTAATACTCACATAAAGGGTGACTCACATAAAGGGTGAACATTTTAGTCATACGAAGTTTAGTGAAACGGCCACCAGACCAGTAGAGCCTATATTAGCCCATTATATTCTGATGATATATCAATTCTCTGATGGAAACACATCAATATTTATCTTATTTCTCCACAAAAGTATATTTCGTGACCTCCATTTGAACCATCTCATCAACTGATGACCAAACAATGACACTGATACCAACATTTTATTTTCTCTCTTAGTATATGTCGAAAAATTGTAGAATGAACTTCTTACTTGCACAGTAAACTCGTTTTCCGATAGGCCCTACTTGCTCTAAAACTGGGATTATTCTGGGACAAATTATTGAATTATCTGACACACCAATTACCAAATGGTTTGAATTTGCATCAAACAGAAGAAGGCTGAGGTTTGACTTTCCTGCACTATGTTAACAAAAATACACGCACAGCATCATTGCATCAGAATGGGTGAAATTACTCAAACAAAATAGTCTGACAATTCCAAATTGGCCAAGTGTTTGTGTTGGCAATAAAAGTCAGTCCAGGCGACAAATGAAGGACCAAACCGGTAGTAAATGCCCATGGACATGTGCCCACAAATTATGATCAATCTTCGTTCCAGAAACACATGAAATGTGATTATGACTGGTAAAATGGGGTTTATGGGATTTGTCACGAGTGTAGCTCATTATCAAATAGCACACTCATGTAGCCTGACAGTGATCTATATTTCGTGTTAGAAGAATGATGGCGTTTCATTGATGGAATGGTAAACAGGGCAGTTACTGAACAGAATGTGCGGATGCCCCGTGGGCATGGGGGCCACATGGGTGGCTTATAGAATGAAAATATGGATGATGATAAAGAGGTACATGAAGTTTCAAGTCAATCATACTTGTGGAGATATTTGGTACTTAAAAAACTTTAACTCAAATGCCGTATGCACGCCAAAAACGGCGCTTATATCACGCCGACCGCAAGCGGGCGTGATACAAATAACCTCATGACTTTTAGACCAATGACCAATTCAATTTCACATGGATTCATGATAACCCAATATGCCTCACTGACTGAATGGCAATGTTAAATGTGTAGACCCTAATTATAAAACTGTATTGACATGCAGGCTGAACAGGGGTTACATTGGTCGAATTTAATTAAGGGGGCCGGTTGGGAAATTGTTAAATATTTTCTTTTCTAATTTTCTTATTTCTCAACGAAAGTATATGTTGTGACCACTCATTTGAACCATTTCGACGACACGGTTCAAATGGTGGTCACGCCATATACTTCTGATGATTAATAAAGAAATTATTAAAAACAAAAATAATTACACATAAACATTGGACAGTATCCTGATGGACTGTCCGTTTCAATGATGCTTCTCTATTGGGATGAACCCACATAAATATTCATCAAGAAAGGAAAGAGGCTTTTCTTACAACTCAACATAAAGGCATGTCCCCCATTATAGCCAAACACAGGGGAAAACGACTTTGGATAGTTGCATTCAGAGTACAAATCCAGTCCTGTATTGCATAGCGAATCCAAAACATCTCTTGGCAAATCAAGGCATATTTTCTTCACATGAACTGAAATAGGCCGACTTAAGATTTATATAATTACAAACACTGCAGACCAGGATTAGATCAGATCGGATGTTCTAGATCCACGCGAATACCAAATGGTGAATATCCTCACGGGAAGTCGCGTATATTGATTACATGCTAAAGGAGCCCGGACTTAATCAATCATGTAACAGCTCGCAATTCAACAGGCATCATTGGCTCCTTTACATCTGTATTCCACGGAAACTATTAGGTTGCTATCACGGTTCCAAGGAAGGGATAGTGTCACAGGGCGAGAAAAATGCGCACCGGCCCGGACTCGAACTGGGGACCTCTGATTTAAATCAGAGGTCCCCAGTTCGAGTCCGGGCCGGTGCGCATTTTTCTGTATCATCGCTCTAACTGACTGAGCTAACTGGAAACAGATACACACTTCCTCCTCAAAGTGAGTTACATAACATGACAATTAAATAGGATAGTAAAGTAAGGTGTCCTCTACAGTATTTGTTGCTGTTTTCAAGATTTTCAAAAAAACACCCTCTTTTAGATTAATGGAGTACCGGTAGTCCAAATAATAAACATGGAGCATTCAATGTCAATATCATTCACGAAGGTCAATGTCACCAAGGTTGACTCACATGTGAGGAAGCCATTAGGTGAAGTTTGGTAATGATCCGACTAACAGATCAGGAGATATTCAACATTTGGACATACGTCCAAAAAGGATGACACGAAGGTCAATATCACCACGGTCAAGGTCACCCAAATGGATGGATAGCCATCAACGTGCTGAAGCTACTGATGAAGTTTGGTAATGATCCGATCAGGAGATATACAACATTTGGATGTAAGTTCTAAATGGTTCGCACATACATGAAGTTCACCAAGGTCCAGGTCATCCAAATGACACTGGGCAGATAGCCATCAATGTAAGGAAGCTATTTATTAAGTTTGGTAATGCTCTAACTAACGAATCAGGGGCCCCGTTTCACTAAACTTCGTAAAACTAAAATGTTCGTAAGTGCAAATGTAGGATCGTTTGTAATTTTCAATTGATGGATTTACATTTATTGAGCATAGGCTGCATATGCAGCCTATGCTCAATAAATGTAAATCCAATAATTGTTTACAAGAAAAATGTGTTAATGTGAAGTTTACAGATCATAATTTTGCACTTACGAACATTTTAGTCGTACAAAGTTTAGTGAAACGGGCCACTGATATTTAACATCCAAAATTGTTGACGCCTACTACGATGCCACTGCCACTGTCGCTGAAAAACGGATGTTGAAGCGGGCAAAAATAGGTGCATGTGGCATGGCTTACCCATTGTCATAATGGCATGTCTGCAATCGGGCCTTTCATACATAGGAAGTTACTCGGAAATGACTGTTGACATCTTTTTAATTGCTATTTGCCTTCAAATCAGAATTCTGTTGAGAAATCAAACATGGAGAACAAAACAAACAAAAACATCAGGGCCCGCTTGCTCAAAGACTGTTAAATCCTGTTAGCTTAATGGCCTGTTAAATCCTTCACAGTGTTAAGGATTTAATAGTCTGTTAAGCTAACATAGGTTTTGAGCAACTGGGCCCAAAGTTTAATCCATTGTTGAGACTGGTGTGTGCAAGTGAGTACAACAAAACAGAGTTGAGAACGGAAGATATGGACCAATTAAACAGCTTTCATTCTTTTACTGGTTCCCAGTATGATATTGCTGACCATTTGAAGATGACCACAGTTGAAACTGAAAGAACAAGCTGACGATGAAAATGCTTATACCAAAATGATGGGTGTTCTCGTAACGTTCGAAACCAATTAAGATACCAGGTTAGGCCAATGAAAATTATTTTTCAGATTTTCATCGCTTAACCTACCACTATAATACATTGCTGTTAATTTAAGGACCAATCCAAATGTCACAAAATGATTTTCAGACTAGTGACAGTAGTCCATTTATAAGGCTGTAGTTTTTCTCTAAAAAGGTACGAAAATTACTTGCAAAAAGTGCAGATCCTGATGAGACGGCTCGTCATGAGCCGTCTCATCTGGATCAACACTGTTTGCAAACACCGCTATAGAGAGGTATGTAGAAAGCCCATTATACACCCAATTTTTCCAGTCACAGCCACATTTATGTGCCCCCTGAATTAACGCAAGATCATGATGATCCAGGTCTACACTGGCCGCATATATGCTAAGGTCATTTTTCTTGGGCAGCTGCCCATATGGAGATCAGAGATTGTCCATATTGATTGCAGTTGCATTTATTGCCCACAGGAAGACTTAGTACATCCTCCACAATGAGTCAATGCAAACAGAAATGTGGCTGTGACAGAAGAAATGGCACTAAGCTTGACCTGTCTCACTGCTGGCACAATTTCACTAAACTTCGTACAACTAATAAGTTCATAAGTGCGAAATTGGAAATTAGAATAGCATTAACATTGATTGGCGATGTTGGTGATTTTTTAGTGGCAGTGTTCACTATGTAATAATTCCAGCACAAAAATATTTACACAATTCCCTAACATTTGATTGGCCCGTAGCACGTCTCTGTCCAAAATTTATATCCCAGTAAACTCCCATGCCAAACTACTTTCCGTAACCGTCAGGCGCAGTTAAAATAATTCTTAAGAAAACGGAAAGTAAACACATTGTCTTGATGAATTTATTTCAAATGCTGGAATTATAAGGAATGAATGGCATTTTTGTGGAATTTATCGGGGATATAAACTTGGAAAAGTCGCGGGAATACTGGACGAGGCCTTCCGGCCTTCTTCCAGTATTCCCGCGACTTTTCCAAGTTTATACCCCGTTAAATTCCACAAAAATGGGATATAAACTTGGAAAAGTTGCGGGAATACTGGACGAGGCCTTTCGGCCTTCGTCCAGTATTCCCGCGACTTTTCCAAGTTTATACCCCGATAAATTCCACAAAAATGCCATTCATTCCTATAATGATGTATACATGTAGGCAAAATCTGAGAGAAATAGTTTGCCACGTTCATGTGAGAAGCAAATTAATAAAAATCTTCGTACCAACATTTTCAATACAAAACTTTTTGAATGTACAAAGCTTAGTGAAACTGGCCCCTGATCTGTAATTGGAGTCTACCTCCTGATCTGTGAATGTAGATGTAGCTCCTGATCTGTAACTGGAGTCTACCTCCTCTCCTGATATGTGAACTGGAGTCTACCTCATGATCTGTGAATGGAGTCTACCTCCTGATCTGTGAATGGAGTCTACCTCCTGATCTGTGACTGAGCTTGGTCTACACCTCTTGCAAATGTAATACTTCCAAGTTTTTCTGTCACAGACATATGGATAAATATGGCTTTATATGATATTTGTGAGCAGAAGCTCCTACGCAGCCATGTAACTGTCTGGAGAAATTGGGTCTAGCTTATGATTTGTGATTAACAAATGTGAATTATGGCATTTGTGGTCAGTCTAGCTCCTGATCAGAGACTAAAATGAAATGAGACTTATGTTCTTCATGTAGTTATTTTCTTTTTAGATAATATGCATATTTCATTACAAGCAGACAATACCATATAAATGTTCGTTGTCAAAGAATTTGATCATGATCTACAAAGTTGGCCGTTTTACCATTGAAACATTGATGCCTTCTGTAATTCAATAACAAAAACGCGTGGTTTACCGTATTAACCCTAAATATTTGGACTTAATTTGCTTTTGGAAACCCTATTAAATATGGGTTTCCCAAAGCAAATTATACCCAAATACATTGTTATTGTCACGAGACCTGCAGACCTGTGGCGAAACCATATATTTGTTATGGTTCCCCAAATAAATGGTGTATTTGGATATAATTTGCTTTGGGAAACCCCTATTAAATAGGGGTTTCCCAAAGCAAATTATATCCAAATACATTGTTATTGTCACGAGACCACTACTGCCATATATACTAACCCAAAATATTGGCACGCTCACTGTTTTGGCGAAACCATATATTTTATGTTTCCCCAAATAAATTGTGTGCAAATATTTAGGGTTATTACACGATCCTGTATGAGCCCCTCAATGGATCCGTTTATCTTGACATTGGGATCAGCGAGACACAGCTGCCGGCCCTGCAACATCCGCACTGATCCAGAAACACACAAAACGGTGCTAGAATTGTATTGAAATTCAGCTCATTGAAACAAAATTTAATCAAAATTCTGCTGTTCAGCCCAAACTCACACAATAATTTGTAACTGAATAAATGGGGCGTACAGCATTTGTGGCTAGTCTCTCTCGATCTGTATATGTGACTGTAATAAGGCGACACAAAATTAATGTTTAGATGCTCATCCCCGCCCGCGCCTAATAAAACGGCCCGCCCAATTTAATTAAAATTAAAAAACATTTGGTAAAATTTACGAGAATGATGCGGCCCGCGTATTATACAACTCCCACAGCTTTTTATCTGAGTGCTTTACGTAGCGCAATACAGCAACCCTGGAACCCGCCCCCTCCAGATTAACAATACTTCAATATGAACATGTTA
This sequence comes from Conchocele bisecta, assembly GCA_029237695.1. Lineage (NCBI taxonomy): Eukaryota > Metazoa > Mollusca > Bivalvia > Lucinida > Thyasiridae > Conchocele > Conchocele bisecta. The sequence continues at coordinate 40,334,816 of CM055266.1, read as the reverse complement.
TTACAAAACACAATTGCACGCAACTACGCCTAGCTTGCCGTTCAACACCTCGTTTTAGTATTGCCTGAAAATAAAAAATAAAAATGTCCCACCCGCCCAAAATTTGAATGAGAATCTAAACATTATTTTTTTGTCGCCTAACTGAAGAAATGGGGCTTATGACATTTGTGGCCAGTATCTCTCGATCTGTATATGTGACTTGTATAAATAAGCCCGGCTCATCTGGATCTGCAGAAAAAAATCCCCTATTCAATTAATGGAATAGTCCAGAAACAATCAATGTCAGATATTTAGGGGCGAAACGGTTAAGAGTCCTCATTTACAGTGGAGCCTCTCTAAACTGGACACCCAGTAGCTGATTTCATCAAAATTGCAAAGTATACTTATCTAGCAAAGTATACTTTGAGGGAGTAATCATTTATTTTTCTCCAAATGCATTATTTCATATAGAACTAACGACTGCATATATTTGATGATTAAAAGTATGCAGAATTATTATACTGAATTTATTACATTATCACAGCCAAAATGGCTGTGATAATGTAATAAATTCAGTATAATACAAATTAATAAATTTATCCTTAAATTGAAGATTTCTCCCTCAAAGTATACTTTGCTAGATAAGTATACTTTGCAATGTTGGTGAAATAGGCTACTGGTGTCTGGTTTAGAGATGTTCCATTGTATATGAATTTGTATTTTCTTTTTGTCTAATTCCACTTCGAGGGATTCTTTTGTCATCTAATCTCACACTAGTACCCACTGGATGGGCGACACATTAATAGGTGCAAGATAAGTTCAGTTCAGCTTGGATTGTTTTTATGAGAGATAAAACAACAGTTCTCAATCAAAATCACAATCTATCTGGTAACGCCTGAATTATGGACTTTTAACCCCAGAGTACATTTCAAGTTATCGCCCTGCATTGCAATTTACCCAAGGAAAAAACATATTCAAAACAACCGCAGTATAGAGCGAAATTCATTCGGCTTCTTGATAATGAAAGAGAAAGAAAATGGCAAAAAATAATTTATATGGAGATAATTACAGAACGTCTAGACTTGCAGAACAGATCTGGCAATCGGCTTCCTCTTGGAGATCTGCAGGCATAACACCATTAGCCATTTTATATACCGAGGATATACCACAGTGGAATGTTCTAAATATTTATTTCTTGTCAGAAGTATATATTGTGACCACCATTTGAATCGTCTCGACGAGACGGTTCAAACGAGTGGTCACAACATATATTTCGGATGACAAATGAGAAAAATAGAAAATTCTGAAGTTAATACCTTTTGACCTTACATGTGACAGGGTATCACATCACATGGTTTCACAACCAAGTGATCGACATAATGTGTGACATATTTATACATGTATTTGCTGCGGTGTTACATTTCGAGAAATTCTGTTGTGCCATTTTAAAATGTTGAATGAAAATATACCGAATAAGTAACATCAAATACATTTCTGATCCAACATCACACATATACTTTGAGGGAGAAATTTTCAATTTAAGGATAAATTTATTAATTTTTATTATACTGAATTTATTACATTATCACAGCCAAAATGGCTGTGATAATGTAATAAATTCAGTATAATAATTCTGCATACTTTTAATCATCACATATATGCAGTCGTTAGTTCTGTATGAAATAATGCATTTCCGGAAAAATAAATGATTACTCCCTCAAAGTATACTTTGCTAGAAAAGTATACTTCGCAATGTTGGTGAAATCGGCTACTGATCTGACATCATGTGACCACTCTGTGTGATAATTGAACTTTATCCCATCAACACAGTGCGTATGTGCCGTGAAACACGGTGCCGCGAAACATTTTTTATATCCTGTCAATACGACCTAATCACTGCGTATGAATATGTGTGGTCGTCATACTAGTTGATTCTCCAATTTTGAGGAAAGCTATTTGAAGGTGTTGACGGGATAAATAGAATATAGGTTAGTGCCGTGAATGGGAAAAAATATCTGGCGCGGCACGGAAACGGGATGGGCTAAAAATGGCTAAGTTAAAAAGGTGATATTTTTGTCAAAAAATATGTTTTCGGCATAAAAACACCAAGGTGCACATCTTCAATATGTGTAAAAGACGTGTGTATAGTTTCAGAATGATTGACTGAATGGTTTCGGAGGAGTTGTGTACACAAACTCTGTACCGTATATAGAATTGTATAGGAAAATGTAGGAAAAATGGCTAAGTTAAAAAGGTGATATTTTTGTTAACAAATATTTTTTCGGCATAAAAACACCAAGGTGCACATCTTCAATATGTGTAGAAGACGTGTCTATAGTTTCATAACGATCGACGGAACGGTTTCGGAGGAGTTGTGTACACAAACTCTGTACCGTATATAGAATTGTATAGAAAAATGTAAAACAAATGGCTAAGTTAAAAAGGTGATATTTTTGTTAAAAAAATAGTTTTTCGGCATAAAAACACCAAGGTGCACATCTTCAATATGTGTAGAAGACGTGTGCATAGTTTCAGATCGATCGACAGAACGGTTTCGGAGGATTTGTGTACACAAACTCTGTACCGTATATAGAACTGTATAGAAAAATGTAGAAAAAATGGCTAAGTTAAAAGGTGATATTTTAGTTAAAAAATATTTTTTCGGCATAAAAACACCAAGGTGCACATCTTCAATATGTGTAGAAGACGTGTGTATAGTTTCAAATCGATCAACTGAACGGTTTCGGAGGAGTTGTGTACACGAACTATGCACTTTTTCTTCAGCCGCCCGCCCGCCCGCCGCCCGCCATGCGGTAAAACATAATACGTAACGTTTTTTTTTAAAATTCATATATTTTCTTCTATTTCTCCCTGTAAATATCATGAACATGTCTTGGAATTTCACTAGAAGCAAGTCCGTAGGGCACAATTCTGATGAAATTCAAAGACATATTTACAGTTTGTTTGTTGGGGTTTAATGGCCTATCAACAGTTAAGGTCATTTAAGGCCGGGTGAATGGGTTTAGTACTAAATCCCATATATTACCTGTAGAAATTGGGGGAAAATACCAAAATTGCAACTGAATATTAACAACAAAAAATCTATATTTCAGCCCTGAAATCAGAATAATCCAGGTACTCGCCACACCAGAATAACTTGGCCCCCTGTCAAAAGCAGTAGGAGCAGTAATAATCTTACTACTTTTATAATTGGCAATAACCCAATTCAACTCCCAGGTAACAAAAGAGCCAAAGATGAAAACGTACCTGAGGGCAAAACAGGCAAATTGTGATTCCTATAAGGAGGAACCCCTATCGTTAGTTAATTTACGCTGTCGATTTCATCCGACCAACCACCCACTACATATTTACAGAGAAATAAGAAAAATACTCCTAATGTGTTGGCTGCTATTTACACAACTAGCCTGCTAAGTACATTACCAGAAAAATAATCTACAACCAGTATACATTTTGACCTGCTACTGCTGCCGCTCCCCATGTCTCTATCATCTCAGACAGCTATCTTATCATGTCCATCATTAGAATTGAGGCTTGTGTGGAATTTGACTCCTCCAAGCAGCTGCAGCCTGAATTCCCAAAGGTCACAATGTGCTTTATGGACTCATAACGTTGCCATCTATATAGCTACTTGTGGTATAGTAAGCTGTCAAATATACACACCACAGATGACAAAGTAGGTCATTTATAGAATTACACCGACACTCATATTTAACTTAACCCTTACACCGCTATTTTAATTTTTTTTGTCGTCTGCTGTTTATTTTCTATTTTCCATTTTCCATTTCTATCATCAAAAACATGCTTTGACAGCACTTTAGAATAATTTACAACATGGTTTGACAGCACTTCAGAATCATTTCCATTGGAAATGATTCTGAAGTGCTGTCAAACCATGTTTTTATTGAGAAATAAGGCAAGATTTAAAAGCAAAACGACAATTGTTGTGTGTAGCGGTATAACGGTTAACCCTTACAATGCCAAAAAAAAAATTGTTGTTTGCGTTGTTTTTTTCTTAATTTTTCTCATAAAAAAACATGATTTGACAACACTTTTATTGAGAAAGAAGACAAAATAAAAAGAAACAGCAGACAACAATTTATGTCCCCGTATTCTAAGGGTTATCATCATTATACTGTGTGTTGATCATTATTGATCAAACCTGAGAATAAAGGCTAGGCCATGGGAAGTGAAAAATCTGGCCTTTGTTCACAGGTGATCTTTATTCACAGTGTCGTTTATATAGTAATTGTGCCATTGGGACAACAAAAGTGTGGCCTTTACAGCCATGTGATTGCTATTTGGAGGTGGTCTTTAGTGCAGGTTCAACTGTATACCAATATGTTCATATCATACCCTACACGAGACATTGAAATTTTTGTCAAGTTTGCTTTAAATTGTTAAGTACATTTGATCTCTTAATTAACTACTTAACTCGATATGTACCGTGCACCTGGGGGCCGTTTCACTAAACTTTGTACGACTAAACTGTTTGTAAGTGCAAAATTATGATAGTCTGTAAATTTCACATTAACACGGTTTTCATGTAAACAATTATTGGGTTTACATTTATTGAGCATAGGCTGCATATGCAGCCTATGCTCAATAAATGTAAATCCATCAATTGAAATATCCAAATTTGCACTTACGAACATTTGAGTGGAACAAAGTTTAGTGAGACGGCCCCCTGGAGATTATCAAAGACTGCAGTTTCTGGTACTGAATAAACAACAACAGAAACAAAAATGTTAATGAGCCTTCTGAGTTCTACCATGTGCACTTATATATACATAAACACATTTTGACAGAACATTTTCAGACACTGCTTGTGGATACAAATGACAGATGTATTTTGAAAGCATTACATGTACATAATTACACCTTGTATAAAACAAATTGAATAGTAACACAAACAGAAACTAGACATTATGTTTGTAAAACATGAATATGCCCCTGTGGTATACTGGAGCCTAACTAGAGATTGTGTGTAAAGAAAACTTTTAAATTTACACAAATTTCAGTCATTTGAGAAAGTCTTACAAACTGTTTGACATAAGAAAATGGCTAAGTGTTCCAGCGACATTTTGAAGGTTACAAAGGTCAAGGTCGTGCTAATGGTGGCACGAGTGTGTGATAATTGTTCAGGTGATTCAAGTTCCCAATTATTGAAGCAATCCTTCGCGTAATATTGAAGATATTACATGTTGGAGAAACTCTTACAAACATTTTGACGTAACAAAATGGCTACGTGTTTCAGCGACATGTCGAAGGTGACAAAGGTCAAGGTCATGTTAATGGTGGCGCCAGTGTCCAAGCATTAAATAAATATTTTGCGTAATATTAAAGAATTATTACATGTTGGAGAAACTCTTACAAACATTTTGACGTACATGTAAATGTACAAGGACGGACGAACGTACGGAACCTCAAGAGCAACAAAATATCCCCCCCCCCTGCTATCGCATACACAGGTTGAAGTAACGGACCGAGGTCTATAAATACATTAAATATGCCTGAAAGCATCAATAAATGAAGAAAAAAAATGACCTGTGATCGCATAGGGTGCATAAATACAGAGGCAAGCTCCAGGGCCCCAATTGTCTGGAACTTGTTAACGAAACATTCACATTAAAAAGCAACGCACATTACTTCTGGTGGTGCCATGAGTGCACAATTAATATTCCTGTAAAATGGAAATTAGCTACAGAGGAGAAATATTACAGGGCAAAGTACATTTGTATTACAACACTTCAACAAATCAACTTTTTACGGCTATTTGCATAGGCAATCTGGAACCTCTTATTAAAACTGCTGAACCGTGACGAGACCTACTGACAACAATCTTGAGAAATGCATCAGGAATTACCATGCCATGCCCATCAAGAATTCTAACAGGATAAGATGAAAGATAACAGGATATCTTCTAGAATAACAGAAATATCTTTCCATATGATAAAAAAACCATATGCAATACCATATTTATTCTAATAGTATCCGCCTCTCTAACAGTAGCCTCCTATCATATTTGCATTCTAAATATGTTATTTTCACATACAAAAGCCATTTAAAACATCGTTTTAAATGGCTTTTGTATGTGAAAATAACATATCTTGATCCTATTTTCCAAGTTTTGATCCCCACGAATTGCATAGCCCCGGGTGCGTTTATTAGAATAAATACGATCTGTGTTTAGGTACTCTGGCGAGGTATGGGTAATTTGCATGGTGATCAACCTATACCCTGATGTGCAATCAGATCAGGATCTACACTGACAGCAAGCATTTATCGAGATAATACAATATCGAAAAGAATGGGTAATAGCCTAGATTCTGCTTGATCTCTTCATGTGCTGTTCTAATTTGTGTACACTTCTGACATATTTACAAAATATGTAAATTTTTTGATAGCTTGAGTGATTTGGTAAGACAATTCCAGAGCTGTGTGTTTCAGGCACGGGTAAATATAGCTGTGATGGGAGAAATGGCACTTACGAGATTTCTGACCAGTGTAGCTCCTAATCAAACGGCCCACTCGTATAGTCTGATAACGGTCCATATTGCTAGTCACAAGCATGACAGATGTTTCATTGATGGAATGGCGAACACTGCAGATCCTGATCAGACTGTGCAGATGCACAGTCTGATATGGATCTACACTGGTCGCAAGACCCATAAGCCCCATTTCTCCAGTCACAGCCACACGGGCCACAAATGCAGATTGCAGATCACTGGCCATGTAGTGACATATTCCCTTGTGACATTTATAACTGATACAAACTGATCCTCCAAGATGCTGATGCATGTACACAGAGCTTCAAACTGCATGATAAACCTGTCCTTATCGCTTGCATCTCGCAGTTTTTTTCTTCAAAACAGTATTACCAGTATTAGTATGACCTTGTAGTTGAGTGTTTTCAAAGATTGGATAAGCATTCTGAAATGAGGTGCAAGTCTAGTATTATGACTGCGAGTGTTTTTAAACATTGGAAAAAAACTAAGCGAGTCTATTATTACGACCTTAAATGTTTTTAAACATTCGAAAAACAATCTAAAATGAGGTGCAAGTCTATTATTATGACCTTGAGTGTTTTCTAGCATTGGAAAAACATTCTGAAATGAGAAGCAAGCCTATTATTACGACCTTAAATGTTTTTAAACATTCGAAAAACATTCTGAAATGAGAAGAAAGCCTATTATTATGACCTTAAATGTTTTTAAACATTCGAAAAACAATCTAAAATGAGTTGCAAGCCTATTATAATGACCTTGGAGTGTTCTCGAACATTAGAAAAACAATCTAAAATGAGGTGCAAGCCTATTATGACCTTGAGTGACTTGAACATTGGAAACAAAGTGAAAGTGAATGGGTTTAACATCCCAGCAACAACTACGGACCTCGGTTTCAAGTCTCATTCCAAAGACCAGTGGGATAACATTGGAAAAACAATCTTAAAAATGGCGCAAGCCTCGTATGATGACCTTGAGTGTTTTCAAACATTGGAAAAAGTATCGAAAATGAGACGATTCTCATGCATAGCCAAAACATGTTTTCATTAAGAAATATGGAAAATAAAAAATACAAGCAGACGACAAAATTCAATTCAACAACTTAAGGTCTAATCATGTGGGGTAAGCCTCTTTTCTAGGATGTTCCACTAAACTGCTGCCATATGTCAAAGAAATCATGAAATAAATGAAAATGACATACGAGACACGCCATGTGATTGTGTACCTTAAAGAACATGTGCGATATTTCATGGAAAATATTTACAAAATTTACGATAGTTTCCATAAATGACGTTGAACGTTGACAAAATTTTCATAGCAAATGCGGAATTCAATTCCGCATTTGCTATGAAAATTTCGTCAACTTTCGACGTCATTTATGGAAACTATCGTAAATTTTGTAAATATTTTCCATGAAAATTTTTTATCATCTTTCGACATCATTTACAGTTCTGTAAATATCTTTCATTAAAAATCGCACATGTTCTTAGGTACAAAATCGCATGGTGTGTCTCATATGTTGGAGAGTCATGGTGTGAAGAACCAAAACAAGGAGTGCCATTTATACATCTGTAATCATGTGTTGAGGATAATGCATGCAGACTCCTGCAGTCATTAACCCTTACACCGCTATCTTATTTCTTTTGTCGGTTGCTGTTTATTTTCTATTTTCCATTTTTATCATCAAAAACATGATTTGACAGCACTTTAGAATAATTTACAACATGCTTTGACAGCACTTCAGAATCATTTCCATTGTATGGAAATGATTCTGAAGTGCTGTCAAACCATGTTTTTATTGAGAAATAAGGCAAGATATAAAAGCAACAGCAAACGACAAATGTTGTGAGTAGCGGTCTAAGGGTTAACATAACAAGAGGGGCAACTGAATCTTAGCGCTCACCCGAGTCTGAATAGGCCAGTATACCACAGGGCTCCAGATAAGTTTTGTGTCAAAAGACTATTTTACCCCTAGATTCAAATTCAATGCGTATTTTACTTTTACAAATGTATTATTCATTGTCTTCCTAGGGAACATATATGATAACAAAATTAAAAAAATAAAAACTTCACTTATTTGAGCTGCAACTAAGTAGATTTTCAACTTTATTACAGTATTTTCACTACTCAATTTGAAAATCAATGTGTATTTTCACATTGCTGTGAGTATTTTGTACTCCAACTTTTGATAATTACCGTAATGCGTATTCTATTTAAAGAAGTGCGTAAAATACGCCAATACACACCTTATCTGGAGCTCTGATGTACCATTGAATACAGTTTATTTTTTCTTCTTGGAAGTACCGTGTAACCTCTCTACAACAACCACCAATTGGAAGGACAGAAAGCTGGTTGTTGTAGAGAGGTGTATACAGAATAGTAGGTTAGTGCCGTGAATGGGAAAAATATCTGGCAAGGCTTAGGAATTTCTTTATTTCTCATCAGAAGTATATGTTGTGACCACTCATTTGAACCGTCTCACTGACACAACATATACTTTGGTTCAGAAATAAGGAAAATAGATAGAGAATAGTAGGTTATTGCCGTGAATGGGAAAAATATCTGGCAAGACTTAGGAAATGGGATGGGCGAGGCTCATCCTGTTTCCGTGCCGCGCCATATATTGTTTTCCATTCAGGGTACTAACCTACTATTCTATTTATCCCGTCAACACATACAAATGGCTTTAAAATGCAAAAAAAAAATAACTCCAGCCACCGCACATATTCATACGCAGTGATAGGTCGTATGTACAGGATATTCACGGCACATACGCACTGTGTTGACCGGATAAAGAGGCAATTGTACATTTGGGATGAAATTTTATAAATATTGGCTGTTGTAGAGGTGGCCATTTGCGGAGGTTCAACTGTAACCATCATTTGACCTGTGTTTTTGAGGTGGCTAGTCACAACATATAATTTTCAGGTGAAATATGGTCACCTTTCTAGAAAGAAACATCTTGCAACTTGCAGAGTTGTTCTGCTCTTTGAGAATTTAACAAATTTAGGTTAGGTTAACTAACCCATTACATTCGGAATACACATTTATGGGTATGAAATTTTATAAATTTTATTTTGGTTTTTCTTATTTCTCAGTTAAAGTATATGTTGTGACCACTCATTTGAACCATCTCGACGAGATGGTTCAAATGGTGGTCACGACATGTACTTCTAATTATAAGCACGTAGAAAGAAAATATTTAGGATTTTCCAAACACAAAAGGGCATATCCTCAGCATGAAAGAGACCTTAGAAACAACAACAACATGGATTGGAAGGGCGTTTGAATCATTTCCTTCGAAAATGATTCTAAAGTACTTCTGAACCATGTATGTGGTGAAGTGAAGAAAGAATCAGTAGAAAATAAAATTTCACTGTATCACTATAATGGTTAAAAAAATCCGAAGTAAATTGGTCGTAAGATTTGATTCAGCAAATGGCTGTATGTTTTAGAGTAAATAGAAGGATTGCATCTTGAACTGGCATAAACAGCCACACAAGTTGAGGAATTGTTTAAACGAAAACAAAGTGTCAGGTTAGCTATAAACACACATGAAGAGTTGCAGGAGACTATTAAAGATGCAATATGCATAAATACTAATAGCCCTTCAAAACAAACGTCTGTATGAAATCTCTGTAGCATCTATAGCCGACAGTTACACTGATTGCCGTAATGGCTTGTACAACTTTACATGCACTGAACTCACCATGATTATTTATACAGGGCTCCAGATCAGGAATTAGTAATTGAGTATTGTCACTCCATCATATCTGAAGCAATTGGGTATTTCAAAAATTTAATTGGGTAAAATAAAATCACACTACTGTTTACACATCAACAGACAGCAATAATTGAATAGTTTGCTTTGAAATGAAAACATGTCTTTGCATTTCATTAGAATTGTCTCCTTGGAGACAATTCTAATGAAATACCAAGGTGCGTTTTCATGGAAAATAAGAAAAATATGCTATATTTGTGGTCTGTTTATTGTTTTCTGCAGCATGATAAAGGTACCACAAATTTTTCATTGCTTTTTGATACTCGCTACTTCTGATTTCAATTGGGTTTTTGGCAATTATAATTGAGTATTTAAGCAAATACGCACCTTATCTGGAGCGCTGTTTATACTTTATAAAATATAAAGTATCAAAGCGATGGTGATTTCAGTATGTGTGGCGGAGATAATTTCTACAAACTCATCCATATTTTCATTCTGTATCCCACTTATGCAGCCCATGTGTCAAGTCAAAGTTTGCGTTAAAGATTTTGTCAAAATTAACGTTAAAAGGTATACGTACATACCCACTCAGTTGGCACAAAATGTTCTTTATATCACAGACATCATCAGAGACATTTTCTGGCAAAATAAACATTTATTCGCCATTACCCAACATATTGATTGGCATTATTATATATTTTATTTCAGACGTAAATTTCCACGTGATATCAGGGGCGATAACAGTGTTTCCTTAAAATGTTAACGGACAATACAATCTATTCTCTGTATTTATTTTTTAATGTGCAATGGTCATACCTTATAATCTGTTGAAAATATTATTTGTTCACGTCACGCATTTAATTAATATAAATAATTAAAAAAATATTATGCCTCATTGTTACATGGTTTCCGTTGTTTGCACATATGTGCAAACAAATAGCGCGTGCTGTTTGCACATGGCTTTAGGCAATGTTCATTCCGGGGCCGCGCGTAATGGAAGTGCCTTCATAACGTCACTACGCGGAAGTGCCTTCATGACGTCACTACTTCATGACGTTCATGACGTTCATGACGCGGCCCCGGAATATGCATACCAAAAATGATCTACGTGAATGGGACGATTTTATCAAAGTACTGAAAATACTGAATATAATGCTCAAATTACATCAGTTTTTTGTTGGAAATGTAACAATAACGTTTGATCATGTCCAGCCGTGTGCAAACGTTTGCTGTGGCCCTCGGGAACTGTTTGAACCCGTGGCCTTGAGGTTCAAACAGTTCCCTCGGGCCACAGCAAACGTTTGCACACGGCTGGACATGATCAAACCTTATATTTGCATCTGAAAAATGGAAAATTATTTCTAATTTTAGTTTTTATTATTCATACTCACCTGAATGGTTGCAAACAGATAGGTTGCTATGAAATCGTCCTAATAATAAAAATCTGCCTACTCTAATCACTCAAATAACCCACCATAGACCATTCCGCTCTACCCACAGCCAATTGGCTAGTCCGCTATTTAAACTCCTCCTATTATTGTTAGGTATACAGCTTCAAAAAGTTAATTCATTTCCATATGGAAATGAAACTGCTAGTAAAATAGCCTGAAGTATACTAAGTAGGGAGAAGATAAAACCATCAAGCGGGGACGGGAGGAGGGTCTACCTTACCATTCAGGTGAGTATGAATAATAAAAACTAAAATTAGAAATAATTTTCCATTTTTATGTCTTCAAACTAACCTGAATGGTTGCAAGAATTCGTAGTGATGGTGGGGGAGGTATTCTCACTACTCATACTCGACCGGAATGGTAAGGCAGATTAAAAACCCTCAAAAGAGACAAAAATATTTGGCCTAGGTACAAACTTGGGTGTTACCTATATAGTAATAACATGGTCTCACCCTAGAATCATAGGGGCGCCCGCAAAGCGGGCCCACTTTTCTACGAAAGTAGATGAGAGGTGGATAAAGACAAGCACCACCACGCTAGTCTCGTAGACTGACTCGTAGATCCAACCTGCTATACTTGGTTAGAACGCCGGAGAATACTCATGGTATAGCTGCTGCTACCAGACGAAGCCCTGGCGAATGTAGTCGCCCGGCACTTCACACGCAATAGCTCAACTGAGATATACTCAAAGTCTATACATAGTCTCATGACGACACATGACTCGTACATATCGAGAACACAGTATAAAACGCCCTAAGCACTAAGGTCATCCTAACAAGCAAGTGCTGAGGAGTTAAACTGGCCCTAAAGCCAGATCAAAACCTATACCAGGGTTTTGACACTAACTTTTGACCCAGGGATTCCGCAGCATGGACATCCCTATTGTTACATTATGTTGAATGGGATTTTCTTGAAAATGCAGTGATTCCTCCTACAAAACAGGGATCCTCGGGATCCCGGGACACTGCGAGTGTCGACCCCTGTATACCTATAAACCCATGTATAGTAGACAAAGAGAATAGAATCATTAACCCAAAGTGAAACACTATCCTTATGCAACAACACTGCTACAAACTAGATAGGTAGCCTCGCCCTAATGAAACATGTTACAAAACAATGCCTCCTGGGCCAGCGTGATGAACCGTAAGAACCATAGATCACCACAGATCCCCGTTCATCAACAAAAGCAAGTGAAGTTCATCGAGCGGTGAGTCACACTTACCAACCCCCAGGATTCCACTGGACTGTAAAGACAAACAAACCGAATAATCGGGTAATCAGAAAAAATCGCAGACTATCGCGAACAGGTAGATCCAAACAGCCTCCTAAACTTGATGCTACCGGCTGATAAACCCACAACTGCACCCGCTGCTACTAACGGACCCAGTTCTTAAACATCTCCCTGAGATGCCAACCCCATGTCGGTCACATGAGGAACATGGAGAGAAAAGGGGGTTACTTTCCGGAACACCACATATGTATTCCGGAACACAAATCAGTACTCACTTATATGCATAAAATAAGTTAAATATAGCCTTGGCCCAAGTTTTCGGCTACCATGAGCACCCGAATAACTACAATAACACTGATTGCAAGACGCAAAAACATCACCGCGCTGTGACAGGACCAAATTGGGCCATGTCTCGCTGTAATCATAGATGAACAGATGTGTTGTCCTAACTTCTTCCGATAAAACAATCCCCAAATACGTTGGCTGCACGCTTAGATCAGACATTATACGAATTACGTGATGAATAAATCAATATCTCTGAGCGCTGGAATATCAAATGGTAATCGCCTAGACGAATATGATTACGGGTAAATAAAACAATAGGATTATTGGCAGAATTGTATTTAAACGAAATAATTTATATCCAGATATACCCGCGCCGATCAAAAATCGTACTTTTAATTGTAATCCGTACTACCGTCTATCTAACGTATTTCCCGGAATAAATACGGAAAAATCGTAACAGTTGGCAGTTACGCATCTCCTGCCAGTGCAGAGAGCGATCATAGAAAGAAGTTGAGACTACATGCCCTCGTGCATTTAGGGCTAAACAACTCAGCTGCAGAACCACTTACTGTAGATAAACTCAAGTAATGGCCCTATCTATCCAACGGAAGACAAAGGATTGCGATACCTCCCGTTGGCTTAAAATTGGTAATAAGAAACTTTACGGTCGGACCGGATGTCCTAATTCTTCCGAACCTAATGCTTCATCGCACGGACTGGACAGAAAGTGTGAACCACTGTCGCTGACAGGCGTGACGGAGGAGGCCCGAACCACAACTGATTCCAGAATCATGTGAGAAGGGATAAAGTATCTGAGGGAGAAATCTCGGTTCATAGGAGAAACTGCTGATGTGTAAACAGTAGTGTGCTTCTATTAAACACAATTAACATTTTGAAATACCCAATTGCTTCAGAAATGATGGAGTGACAACAGCATGTTGTATATACAGTCGATACGCGTTATGTCGACATTGCTTACATCGATATACCTGCTTATGTCGATGTACGCTAGTGGTCCCGGCCGAACTGCTATATAAACTCATACATTACATACCTGATATAACGATATCGGAAATGTCGATATTTCGTTTATATCGATGTGGAAAACAAGTCCCGATGGTATAATTCCTACACATAATACTGTAATGTCGATATGCAATTTGAACAGCGGGCGTCGTAAAGTCTGGTCAAACTTAATTGGCACAGGTAAGTTTTTCACACATACAAAGTGATCAAAACATGCCGCCGGTAACCGTGTTACAATCGCGGAATACCGTCAAAGCCGACCACGTAAGCCGTGGTCAACCAATTAACGACAGTGTGACATGAAATCACAAAAATACTCTTGTTAATAGCCAATTTATTTGCCGGACATGAATCGAGCCGTAAATGCCATAATCATTAACGGACGCTTGTTTATAATAATTACAATTTGAGTGAATAACATGCGATCTTATAAACACGAACAGTTGGTATCTCAAATCACTTCCTTAGCAATGTCCAACATGCAGTACATGGGTCCGAAGTTATACTGGAACGAGTAAATTGAAAAGTCCGAATCGGTAAGTGGGCGCAAACAGTGGAAAAAAATAAAACCGACGTTTGAGCCTTGCCGCAACAAATCCACAAATGGATACCCCCATCCGGACAAGATAGCACTGGACACCAACGGATGCAGAAGCCATTCCGTCAGAACCGGAGATGACCGCAGAAACCATAACCACCTGTCCGTGCAGAACAGAATCCGCCGCTGTCAACCCCCGGAACACTGCCAAAAGCTAAAACAGGTTGATGTGTCCCTGAGTTTCCTGCACTGACCACCAACCCGAAACACACCGATGTAGGGGCTCCAAATGAGCCCCCCAGCCTTCTCACGACGCGTCTGTGGACAGAAAGCGAGTAGGAGGATGTAACACTATGGGAAATCCCTGTAGGAACCAGACCTCCACTGCCCACCCATCTGATACAACGTAGGAAGATGGTGATCCTAGGCAGAGACCGATCCAAAGGATCGGGGTGCGGCCTCCATAGCCCTAGTAAGTAATACTGGAGGTCCCAGACATAACCTTCCCCTATTCTACACCCCGAAAGTCCAGGAGTGCAGAAATTTCCTAGCTGACAGAGAACCTCTGACCAGTACCCGGAAACTAAATCAAGATGCCACGCACCCTGTCCAAAGGTACTATGATGACTGATAGATCGGTCAATAAGCTCATTCCCACCTAAGAAAAATCCTGTGTGGGAACCAACTACGACTACTCTAGATAGGAAAAGAACCTAGAAGAGTAACAAACCCCATACCACCGCCAGATACCGTATCACACGGAACTAAAAGACACAATACTCGGAAACAACTTAAACTTCCGAGAGCATCTGCGGAGGGGCACGTGGAAGTACGAGACCCGCAGATCTATGGAAACAACCCAGTCTACCGGGCAAATGGCGCTCCGACCACGTCCCGAACTTCCTCTATAGCACTATACTTCAAGAGAGAGACTCTACATAACCCTTGAAAATACCCCCGTCAGGGGAAACGACCCCACAGGAGGTAGACAAGAAGGAGCAGCAGGAGGGACCATCGGTACCGTAGCTGCCCTTTGGCCGTTCGATCGCACAATTTATCAGAGGTCAAAAGAGGCGAACGAAGCAAAACTATGGCAGGACCGTTCAAGAAAAAAAACGAGCCGGCTATCACTGCGTCTCACCTGGACAAGAGCATGTCCATAGAAAACTCCAAAGACATGTTGACAAGAGGCTTAGCGGCACAAATCGCCGACTGAGGCACTGCGTCCAGAGACGATGAATCATACTGATTCAAAAATAAATCGAAAGTTGGCATAGCCACAATCGACTTAACAGCCTACACCCATGCCTTCGCAAACGCGACCCCGGACCAGGAGCCGAAGATATCCCAAACGCTGCGGCATCCTTGTCCAGAAACGGAGATCTCAAAAACCATACCGCATAGAGGGGCATGTAGAACTTAGACCCCAGTGTGGTGATCAAAGTTTTGGGCCCTAGGACCCCGCAGTGGCCAAATCCTACCTAAAGCTCCCCAATGTACGTAACAAGAAGCCCTACTGTAGGAGAGAAATGAAACCACGACAAATCCGGCAATTCCACCACCACCGAATCAGCCTCACAACAGCCATCCGAGGAAGTACCCATATGGGAGGCTCCACTGGCAAAACCACCAGCTGTGAAAGAGCCGACAAACCCACTAAGTACTAGGACTTAGACAGGAACTCCAGAATCTTAGCCAACTGAACCATCATAACTCTATCGCGTGTCGAGTCCTGAATATAGACTGGGAATTCGAACTCATATACACTCGAATAAAGAGCAGGCCAGACAAGTACGGAGCCAAAGCCCCACGAACACCCCGGTCAGAATTGTTGCTACCCCGGTGCCCGGTACCCGGTGCCTGCCCGGTGCCCGGTGCCCGTAACACAATACCGGCACCTCTCCTGCGAGAGTTTGGGTACGCTGTGACCGGGTGAATGTGATAAGCACCTGCCGCAGCAACCCTAGACTGGCAGTCATCTACCACATACGTGGAATCTGATACAACAGAACTGTACTGTATCGTTCCAATAGTATATGTACTGCCGAAGCTAGTACTACATGTAGAAGCCCTATACAACCGTCACCTACGACGAACAGGAGAACGAGATCTAGATGAACCGGTTCCAAAACCTGAGAATGACCTCGAGGAAAAGGAAGAACAAGATCTAAACTCCGAACCCGAAATCGAAGAGCTAACCCAATCCCGACCTACGACGAGATCGACTTACGTGAACACGTAGAACGAAGACCAACCGAAGACAAGAACGTCTTCCTACCGGAAGCAGCAGGCTGTCCAGGGAGAGTCTGGTGCCCGGTGCCCGGTGTTTGACCGGTGCCCGGTAGCTGCCCGGTGCCCGGTGGCTGCCCGGTGGCTGCCCGGTGGCTGCCCGGTGCCCGGTTCGGTGACCGGTGCCCGGTTCGGTGCCCGGTGCCCGGCTCGGTGACCGGTGCCCGGTGACATAACCGGTGCCCGGTGCCCGGTGCCCGGTGCCCGGTAATGCCCGGTGCCCGGTGCCCGGTCCCGCCCGGTGCCATAATGCCGGTGCCCGGTGACTAACCGGTGCCCGGTGCCCGGTGCCCGGTGCCCGGTGCCCGGTGCCCGGTGACATAACCGGTGCCCAACCGGGCACCGGTGCCCGGTGCCCGTGTACCCATGACCATAACCCGGTGCCCGTGCCCTCCGGTGCCCGGTGTCCCGGTGCCCGGTGCCCGGTGCCCGGTGCCCGGTGCCCGGTGCCCGGTGCCCGGTACCGGGCGCCTCTACTGAGAGAGGCTGGGTCAGCTTCGAACCGGGTGATATAGTATCAAGAACCGGCCGAAGCAACCCTGTGATAGGTATAGCTCTATGGGAACCGGGTGATATGTGATCAGGCACCGGACCCAGCAGCCCGGTATCCCCTGTATGGATCACCGGCCTATCACTTGAGGAAAGTCAGAGAACCTGACCGAACTTTCTCAACATAACCAGATCCCCCCGATGGAGGGATCCCCTCTGACACAACCTCCGAAACCTCGGACGGTTCCACTGCTCCCAAGAGCTGAGACGCGGACACAGACTTCTTCGGACGTGAGGTATGGGACCTACGAGACCCAGCCTTTCCCCACGTCGAGTCCGTCCAACGGACAGACAAATCACATGGCCTCTCTTTGCAACACCCGCAACAGGCAAAGCACCTGTCCGTATGGGTATCCCAAAGAGAAGTCATGTGTCCACACGCAGCGCGTGATTGCGGCATGCTAACAAGTATTGTATAACAAAACCTGATAGAAGAAACGCAAAAACGCTACAAAAAATGTGTCACGGGAGCGAATCCACTTAGGGACGAACCACCCGTTAGGTTACGAATCGCGTACACGCGAAAATATGTGACACAAAGTAAAACACCGTGAAAAACCCCAAAAAATGCAATGGAGAATAATCACGTAACACACAAGAGTGATAATAATATGTATTGAACAAAATATAATGACAAATACGGCACAATACACGGCAGAAATTCAAAATGAGCACGAAATAAAGAGAGAGACAAAATATACCTGCACTCTTGATAGCGTCCTAAAATAATAGGAGGAGTTTAAATAGCGGACTAGCCAATTGGCTGTGGGTAGAGCGGAATGGTCTATGGTGGGTTATTTGAGTGATTAGAGTAGGCAGAATTTTTATTATTAGGACGATTTCATAGCAACCTATCTGTTTGCAACCATTCAGGTTAGTTTGAAGACATAAAAATATACCTGCACTCTTGATAGCGTCCTAAAATAATAGGAGGAGTTTAAATAGCGGACTAGCCAATTGGCTGTGGGTAGAGCGGAATGGTCTATGGTGGGTTATTTGAGTGATTAGAGTAGGCAGATTTTTATTATTAGGACGATTTCATAGCAACCTATCTGTTTGCAACCATTCAGGTTAGTTTGAAGACATAAAAATATACCTGCACTCTTGATAGCGTCCTAAAATAATAGGAGGAGTTTAAATAGCGGACTAGCCAATTGGCTGTGGGTAGAGCGGAATGGTCTATGGTGGGTTATTTGAGTGATATTAGAGTAGGCAGATTTTTATTATTAGGACGATTTCATAGCAACCTATCTGTTTGCAACCATTCAGGTTAGTTTGAAGACATAAAAATATACCTGCACTCTTGATAGCGTCCTAAAATAATAGGAGGAGTTTAAATAGCGGACTAGCCAATTGGCTGTGGGTAGAGCGGAATGGTCTATGGTGGGTTATTTGAGTGATTAGAGTAGGCAGATTTTTATTATTAGGACGATTTCATAGCAACCTATCTGTTTGCAACCATTCAGGTTAGTTTGAAGACATAAAAATATACCTGCACACTTGATAGCGTCCTAAAATAATAGGAGGAGTTTAATAGCGGACTAGCCAATTGGCTGTGGGTAGAGCGGAATGGTCTATGGTGGGTTATTTGAGTGATTAGAGTAGGCAGATTTTTATTATTAGGACGATTTCATAGCAACCTATCTGTTTGCAACCATTCAGGTTAGTTTGAAGACATAAAAATAGCCTGATACCACCGCGAGTCACTATCAGTAAAAGAAATACTACTAAATGATTATAGTTGTATAGCGGGCACTCATAATTTTTAGAACTGGTGGAATAGTGACAAAATGATACACTTATTTAATTCCTATAAATAATATTTGTGTGCCTACTCAGTAGGCATGTACCTTTAAATTGTCACTGTAACCATAAGTCGGATTGGCTTGAAAATTTCATATGCTCATTAGTCATCATCCATAGTTTCATTCCGTGGACCACTCATGTGGCAAGGTCAAGGCCTGAAGTAAAGTAGGTAAAGTTTTTGAGGGGTACATCCGACAGTGTTACTCATTTCTCGTTCTCAAGGAAAGCATTTGTTCTTGGCGATCACAGTCTGGACATCCCAACAGTCTAGACAGGCTTTAACTAGAAAATGTGGTCTGTCTACGCACGCACTTTAACCCTTAGAATGCGGGAACCGAAAATAGTCGTCTGCTGTTAATTCATATTTTGTGTTTTCTCTCAGAAAAAAACATGGTTTGGCAGCATTTTAAATCATGTTTTTGATGAGAAAAATTTAAATTAAAAAATATTCAGCAGACGACACAAATTAATTCAGCATTGTAAGGGTTAAGGGCCTCTACAAGTGATTTTAACCCTTAGACCACTACATACAACAATTGTCGTCTGCTGTTGCTTTTACATCTTGCCTTATTTCTCAATAAAAACATGGTTTGACAGCACTTCAGAATCATTTCCTCTCAAGTGCTGTCTGAGCATGTTGTAAATTATTCTAAAGTGTTGTCAAAGCATGTTTTTGATGATATAAATGGAAAATACAAAATAAACAGCAGACAACAACAAAATTAAGATAGCGGTCTAAGGGTTATAATCGACAGACGGATGGATGTACGATCAGTAGTGAGGGTAGTAATGTGTTAATCTGCAAGGATGTACCAATACTCAAGTAAGGCATGTGTGCAATAATTCCAGCACAAAAAAAAATATTTACAAAATTCCCTAACATTTGATTGGCCCGTAGCAAGTCTCTGTCCAAAATTTATATCCCAGTAAACTCCCACGCCAAACCACTTTCCAGGTGAATCATTGATGTAATGGCGAACGGTGCAGATCCTGATCAGACTGTGCGGATGCACAGGCTGATCTGGATCTACACTGGTCGCACAACCAATACTCCCCATTTATCCAGTCACAGCTACAAACTATCTCAGACAGAGGGGGATTATAGATCCCCCACAGGACATTACATAACATGTCCGACTCTCATATCAACTCACAAGTACAGCACTTGCAAGTAACGAATAAGCAAACATAAGTGTTGGAAATATCAATTATCTCGTTTATTCTGGTAATATTCCTACACCAGACAGCTAAATATGTGGCTGCACATTTTCCACTTTATAGGCAATATGTTGCACTATATATCGCTACACCATATTCAACTGTAAAATTTCAGCCGACTCATCATGATCCAGTGCAGCGCTCCAGATAAGCTGCGTATTTTCTTAAATACCCAATTAAAATTGCCAAAAACCAATACAAAATTGTGGTACCTTTATCATGCTGCAGAAAACAATAAACAGACCACAAATAAAGCATATTTTTCTTATTTTCCAACGCATGTTGGTATTTCATTAGAAATTGTCTCCAAGGAGACAATTCTAAAGAAATGCCAGAAGAAAAATATTCAATAATTGCTGTCTGTTGATGTATAAACAGTTGTGTGATTTTATTTTACCCAATTCAATTTCTAAATACCCAATTTCTTAAGAAATGATGGAGTGACAATACTCAATTACTAATTGCTTATCTGGAGCCCTTCACAGTGTATTCAAATATTTAATCAATTTCCTGTCGGGTTCAACTTCATAATCACGTCTCCAGATGAAGTTGAAAAAAAAAAATCAAATTCATGCATGTTCACAAACAGGCACTAATACAGTAAAACCTCTCTAAACCGGACACCCTGGCGCACCGCCAGGGTGTCCGGTTTAGAGATGTTTCACTGTAAATCAGCATAAGACCATTCTGTCATATACTTAAGTCTTTTTGCAATCATGAACATGCATTATTATCTGAAATGCCTTACCAAGAAACCCATCAAAATGATATCACATTATGTTCTTGATGTCTGTGTAACTTCTCAAACCCAGATGCCCTAGGAGGTCGATCCCCAGGGAGTCCAGTTTGAGAGGTTATACAGTACTTCAGGCACAGGACTTGACTTATTGGTCTTTGATCGATTGGTGTTAAACGGCCTATCAACAGATAGGGTTATTTAAGGACGGGCCAACTGGTTCTGCCGTATATAACCTGCTGCATTGGGGTGGGTACCAGGACAATACCACACCAAAGTCACTTGGGCCCCTTCCTCTAAAATAGGATTATGAATGAATAATCTTAATAATCACATGAGGGGTATATATAACCAGATTCAACTGTCACAACGACACAAGTGATGGTCAAACCAGGTAAGGATGAATCCCGATCGTTAAATTACCCATCGCATGCTCCCACCTGCCACCAACTTCAAGCTAATGTCTATACTGGTTAAAACAAACATGAAGTCGTTTATCTTGTATAGATCTGCCAATATTGTGATGGAAGAGCCAGGTGTTCAGTCTACTTGCCCATTTCATGTGCTCAGCAGGTAGTAACAGAATCTTAATGCAAACATGAGGCCCTGATAGGCTCTTTTACACTTAAATATGTGGCGTTAACCCATTTCACACCAGATAATCACGCACAGGTATCAAAACCAAGGCACTATTGCAGGAGACGGAATGCCGAGGACAATAGTGCATCTGGGGGCCGTTTCACTAAACTTCATAAAACTAAAATGTTCGTAAGTGCAAAATTATGATAGTCTGTAACTATCACATTAACACTGTTTTCTTGTAAACAATTATTGGATTTACATTTATTGAGCATAGGCTGCAGATGATCCTAAATTTGCACTTACGAACATTTTAGTCCTACCAAGTTGAGTGAAACGGGCCCCAGGTCGTCCACAGCACCGAGAGGCAATATGTTTTGAATGTTCCCCGATTGTTTTATGTTTTATTACACAACCTGCAATGCACAATAAGTGACACAATGAACGTGAAATTGTGGCGGGGCGCATCGACGGACCGATCTAAATTATATTGAATTTTATGACGTAATCTTTACAAAATTTATGATGTCATGGTTTTCAAGGGTGAAATAGTGTTGACTATTACACATACCACACCAAAGTAACTTGGCCCCTTTCCCTACAAGTAATAGGATTAGGAATAATCATGCAGACGTTTTGACTTTATTTATGAAAAATGTTGAAAATTTTGTAAACGTATTTAATGAAATTACGCAGATGTCCAAAGGTACAAAATCACATGGCATGTCTTATTTGGTGTCCTGGTCAGCTACATGTACAAGGGGTATAACCAGATTTAACCCTCACATACAAGAATGCCAAAGACGTACCTGAGGGCCAAATCAGGTCTCCGTTCGGGATCTGGGTAAGGATGAATCCTGATCGTTAAATTACCCATCGCATGCTCCCACCTGCCACCCACGACTAAATCTGTAAAGCTGACTGACTATTTAGTATTCTAGAGTATTTAATATCCCATTAACCCTTAGACCATGATTCTGAAGTGCTGTCAAACCATGTTTTCATTGAGAAATAAGGCAAGATATAAAAGCAACAGCAGACGACAATTGTTGTGAGTAGCGGTCTAAGGGTTAATCTGAAAAGCTGTATTTTATTTATCACTCTGAGAATTATGGGCAAACACTGTAGATATGGCTTAGTACGACATGAGGCCTTGGCTTGTTACAATCGGACTCATTAGGATCAACAGCATTTGCTTTCATAGATTGTTCACCTGTCACAAATTTTGTTGCATAGTTTCATAAATAATTTGAAGAAAAAACAAGAAACGAGGCAAAGCCACGAAAGCCAGGTTTTTTCCAAGCATAGACACTTGGATAACATAATTATACCCACATTTTGTAGACTAGATGGTCGTGGCCTGCATGTCGCATGGCGCGACATACAGGCCACGGCCATCTAGTCTACAAAAACTACTAGACACCAAAAAAATAGATATAGTAGATGGAAAAACTTTAACCAAAAAACTTTAACCAGACACACGGACGTACGGACGGACGTATGCCAAAATGCCGACGATATCGCGCTGACAATGATGATAAACACCCATGTGAAGTATCAAGGTTACAGATGGGTGAAGCAGTTGCAGAGATATAGTACACGAAAAAACTTTAACAAAAAAATTTAAAGTAATTTGACCTCGACATTGGGCATAGGGAGTAGAATGAAAATATGGATGATGATAAACACCCATGTGAAGTTTCAAGGTAATGGGCGAAGCAGTTGCAGATATAGTATAACAAAAAAGTTTTAACCAAAAAACTTTAACCAGACGTACGTTAAAAAGTTAACGTTGAAAATGGCTTAGTCAATTACGTAGAAATAATAGGTGAAGGTAAAAAAATGGTCACATGTTGAATAGTTGTATGTGGTAGGCACCCATTGGTTATGAAGCTGTGAAAGTTTGGTGGTCCTAGGTGGTACAGTACCAAAGAAATGGACTTGAACACGAAAACTTAACATTGTAAACGCGAAAACTTAACTTTGAAAATGGCTAAGTCGACTGCGCGGAAAAAATGGGTCAAGTTCAAAAAAAGGTAACATGTTGGATAGTGATATGTGGTGGGCACCCCTTGATTATGAAGCTGTGAAAGTTTGGTGGTCCTAGGTGGTACAGTAACAAAGAAATGGACTCAAATACAAAAACATTGATTGTAGACGCCGCCCGCCCGCCCTTCGCCAATCCAATAGCCTGGATTTTGTTTCAAGTTTGGAAGTGAATGTGTTTAACGTCCCACCAACAACTAGGGTCATATAGAGACGGGACCACAGTTTAAAGTCTCATCCGATAGACCAATGGAATAAAGTATTGTGATGCCTAAGGCGAGGTTTGAACCCACAACTTCCGGATTGGAAGTCAGGAGTTCTAACCGTAATAACCTTAACCCTTACACCGCTATCTTAATATTTTTGTTGTTTGCTGTTTATTTTCTATTTTCCATTTTTATCATCAAAAACATGCTTTGACAGCACTTTAGAATACTTTACAACATGCTTTGACAGCACTTCAGAATCATTTCCACTGGAAATGATTCTGATGGACTGGAAATGATTCTGATGTGCTGTCAAACCATGTTTTTTATTGAGAAATAAGGCAAGATAAAAAGCAGTAGACGACAATTGTTGTGTGTAGCGGTCTTTTTTTAAACTATATGTTGTGACCACTCATTTGAACCGTCTCGAAGAGAAGAGACGGTTCAAATGATGGTTGCAACATATATTTATAAGCACATACTGTAAAAAGAAATTATTTAGGATTTTCCACAACAAATAGTGTATCCTCAGCATGAAATGGGTTAAATCAGTACAATAACACTAATCATTTGTATTGGCAAAATACGTAGTGACTGATAGATAACATTGACATGATACGAATATCCGGGTTACAACGGAATTGAAAACTGATTCACAATTTCATTGGTTCACAGCACCACATGACATTACCAAATGATGTCAGTGTAATGACGCAGCAACATAAACGAGTCTCCCTTCTTTTCAACAAAAATTATTTTATATTTGGTCATCGGCTAGCATAAAACGTTACCTGATAAATAGAATAGCATAGTGTCTGTTGATATTGAGTTTATTAGGCTCGGCGGCTTGGAAACCGTATGTATTCCTAGGCTTGTCTGGGAATCCCTACACATTCCCTAGCCTTGCATGATAAACTTGATATCCAAATACACAAGACTCGTATTCTATTATTTATACCGTATTTATTCTAATAGTAGCCCTCTCTCTAATAGTAGACCCCATCCCAGATTTGCATTATAAATATGTTACTTTCACATACAAAATCCATTTAAAACATTGTTTTAAATGGCTTTTGTATGTGAAAATAACATCCCCATGAATTGCATAGCCCCAGGGGTGTTTATTAGAATAAATACGGAATGTGTTTCCCAGACTGAATTGTGTCCGAATATTTAGTGTTATTACAGTGGGTGGTGTTGGTTCAGTGAATATAAGTGCTGACTACACACCTGATGCAATTGATCAGATCTTGTCTACATCAACAGGAATGATTCAAAGTAAATACTGAATGTGTTGCTCATCCCTGATAACAGTGATGTGAAGATATTCACCTAAATTTCTAGGTTCTCAAGCAGTCAGATAAGACACAATTTATTCCGTAAATGTCGCTCTGACTCGAGAAATGGGGTTCATAGGTTTTGTGACCAGTGTAGCTCCAGATCAAATAGCACACTTAAGTAGTCCATCTCTGATAAAGACTAATGTGAAGATATTCACCTAAATTTCTAGGTTCTCAAACGAGTCGGACAAGACACAATTTATTCCGTAAATGTCGCTCTGACTTGATAAATGGGGTTTATAGGTTTTGTGACCAGTGTAGCTCCAGATCAAATAGCACACTTAAGTAGTCCATCTCTGATAAGACTGATGTGAAGATATTCACCTAAATTTCCAGGGGGCCGTTTCACTAAACGTCGTACGACTAAAATGTTTGTAGTGCAAATTTAGGATCGTCTGTAAAATTCAATTGATGGATTTACATTTATTGAGCATAGGCTGCATGCAGCCTATGCTCAATAAATGTAAATCCAATAAATGTTTAAAAGAAAACACTGTTAATGTGAAATTTACAGACAATCATAATTCTGCACTTACGAACATTTTAGCTCCAGATCAAATAGCACACTCAAGTAGTCCATCTCCGATAAAGCTGAAATCCCTAGGTTTCCAAGCGAGACAGATAAGATACAATTTATTGTATATGTGGCTGTGACTGGAGAAATGGGGCTTATGGTTTGTGCGACCAGTGCAGATCCAGATCAGTCTGTGCATCCGCACAGCCTGATCAGGATCTGCACTGTTCGCCATTCCATCAATGAAATGCCCATGAGGCTTCTAACGAGCAATATAGAATGTTATCAGGCTACAGGAGTGTGCCATTTGATCAGGAGCTACATTGGTCACAAATCCCATAAGCCCTATTTCTTTCCAGTCACAGCCACAACTGTTGCGTAAGGTTACGTTTTCTTCATGATCATGAAAACCGATTCCTTTAGTATCGTCTCATTGAGATCATTCTAACAAGAAATCCTATATGGCTGTGACTGGAGCAATGGGGCTTATGGGAGGTATGGCCAATGTAGCTCCTGATCAAATATCACACCCCGAAACCTGATAATCGATACTGCCAGCTAGAAGCATGACAGGTGTTTCATTTGCTGTTCATTTTCTATTTTGCATTTTTATTATCAAAAACATGCTTTGACAGCATTTTAGAATAATTTACAACATGCTTTGACAGCACTTCAAACATGCTTTGACAGCACTTCAGAATCATTTCCATTGGAAATGATTCTGAAGTGCTGTCAAAACATGTTGTTAGTGAGAAATAAGGCAAGATATAAAAGCAACAGCAGCCGATAATTGTTGTGTGTAGCGGTCTAAGGGTTAATGGAATGGCAAAAAGTGCAGGGGCCCGTTTCACTAAAGTTTGTAGACAAAAATGTTATCTATGATCTAAGATATCTATAAATTTGCTTCTCACATTAACGTGTTTATCTAATGCTACCAGTTTATGCCTACGGATTCATGGTATTAAATGCAGCACATCCACAAAAGATTTTCCAAAATCGCTGTCAGAATAAATGTTATTGTGGATTTCAATGTTGCACATACAAACTTCTTAATCGTACAAAGTTTAGTGAAACGGACCCCAGATCCTGATCAGACTGTGCGGATTCACAGGCTGATCTGGATCTACAAAACCCCATAAGCCCCATTTTTCCAGACACAGCCAGACAATTAATGTGTTTTTTTTGGATGACATACCAAATACATGGTCAAAATATGTACTGTAAATATATAAGTTCTAGGTATTTTATTCCATCTATGTTTATGCTTTTATTATGTCAAGCGGATAAGACTGAGATGAGAGTTTGCATTTTATCGATAATTGTTATTCTCGGAGGTATAACTAGCTTAATGCCCTCCAAATTACCAGACTGGCTCCTCCTGTCTCGACGATTAGGGCAGACATGTAGCAATTTTTCTTCTCAAGCCATAGATTAAAGCCAAGATATAAGAATCAGCTATGTAATGCATGGAATGTGGAACACAAGTCTACTAGAAATAACTCTTTCACCCCTCAATATATTACATGGACTGTTTCAAGATAATTTTTCAAGTTTTCCATATTAACCCTTTCCCTGATAGAAATGACTTTTCACGCCTCTGCAGAAGATGTCATTAGAAAACATTGTGGGAAAAGGAGAAATTGCTTGTAACAAGCAATTTCTCCTTTTCCCACAATGTTTTCTACTCTATCAGATAATTTAACCATCATTTGACCCAGCATTTGGTTCTTTTATTCAGATGTTTTCGATTTGGAAGAGTCGAAATATCGCAAAACAGGGAAAGGGTTAAACCTGGTGTCCCACATCTCAGGTTGTAATATAGCGACATATATTTTTTTCGTTCGTTCATTAGATAATGACATTTTTCGGGCAAAACAAACATCGATTTACCATTATCGGACGTGTTAATTGACATTACCGGTATTATACTTTTTATATCGAACGTGAATTGCCAGTTTGATATCATGGACAATAACCATGTTACCATAAAATGTTAACACAAACAACTATTTATCATCTCTATTTATTTTTTGATGTGCAATGATCATACTTTATAATATGTCAATAGAAATATTTGTTCAGGTGACGCATTTAGTTGATATAAATAATTTAAAAATGTCCTGCCTAATGTGCATATGAAAATAGCTTGATACAACCGCACGTCTCTATCAGTAAATTAAATATCGGTCACTCACAATTTTTAAACTGGTGGAATGAATAGTTACACAATTATACACTTAGGCCTGAAAAATATGTTTGTTTCCGGTTCCTTGACGCTACTTAAGATTTTCCTGCCGACCCTAATGTTTTTAGGAAAAAATAATAATTAAAATATAATTTGTTTTTGCTGAAATCATCCCATAAAAAGTGTTTGTGTCAACATAGTTGTTTAGCATACACTATATAATCTTAACTAGTTAGCCATGACATGTACTATTCTAAATTGGGCGTGGAGCTGATGTCGATAGAAAACAAAAAAGTTTTTACAAAATAAAAACTTTTCCTGCCTATCTATTTTTTGTTAGCGTAATAGGAAACACATAATGGCCTTATTAATAAAATAAACCCACAGACCAAAAAGCCAACATTTGCTGCCTCATCAGGATCTACAGTGTTTGTCATTATTTTTAAGATTTTTAAACAATACCCCTTCTTGTAGTTAAAGAAATAGTCCAAAATTAACATGGAACAGACCATGTTATATATGTAGGGGTGACAGGGTTAAATTGACAAAGAGGTAGACTATGTTTCGAAATATGACAAATACTGACAAACATTGCAGATCCAGAGATGGCTTGTAATGCTATAGAACTGATTATTTGCATGTAATGGATATGTTCAGTGGGGTTGACGTGGTTGAAGGGATTAACCCTTACACCGCTACTCACAACAATTGTCGTCTGCTGTTGCTTTTATATCTTGCCTTATTTCTCAATAAAAACATGGTTTGACAGCACTTCAGAATCATTTCCAATGGAAATGATTCTGAAGTGTTGTCAAAACATGTTATAAGTTATTCTAAAGTGCTGTCAAAGCATGTTTTTGATGATAAAAATAGAAAATAAACAGCAGACGACAAAAAAAATAAGATAGCGGTCTAAGGGTTAATTCAGTTTAGTTTAGATAATATTGAGGGCAGAATTTGGTTTCCATGGCATTTGTTTGTGCCATAAGAGGCTTTATCCTACTATCAATGTCACTGAATAGGAGACCAATAATCCGCCATCTTGTTCACAACTCACAATTTTGGCAGCAGGTCAGACGGTAGAGTGGATATATATTTGTATTTACAATACAATTTATTTTGTGCTTTCCAGGTCAAAAACATGAAAATTATTCTGTAAAATATTCTGTCAGGCAATATTTTGGTGGGTAGGTCGGGTGACAGCAAACACACAGTAATGTCTGTTTGGCCTGAAGAACGGGTATTTAGAAAATGACACTTGGCATCCATTCGTTATAAGCGCTACTTGACATAAATATTGACACAAAAGATTCCATTGATCAATTCTTGTTTAATTGTCTGGCAGATTTTCTGTCATCGCAAGACCACTCTCCAGAAGTAAGAAGAACATCCTGCCCGAAGTTCAGAGCCCAACAATATTCATGGTTCATGCTTATCCCCCTTTAATGTTGAGGATATGCCATTATGTTTGTGGAAAATCATAAATATTTTCCTTCTATGCGCTCAGAAGTATATGTCGTGACCACCATTTGAAACGTCTCGTTGAGACGGTTCAAATGAGTGGTCACAACATATACTTTCACTGAGAAAAAAAAATATTTTTTTTAAATAAATTTCAGACCAGTAAAGGTGTGTTCCAAAAGCAATGGGTTAAAAAACATTCTGAGCACTCATCCAAAATCGTACTCAAAATCACGTAGTTTGATCGGCCGAGACTGAGCATAGCTCAGCCTCGACCAATCAAACTTCCTGATTTTGACCTTGAGCATGTACCGGTAGTACATGTATGTACTCAGAAGGATTTTATATAAGCACAGGTCCATAATAATTCTCTCCCAAACAAAAAGAAAGGATAGACCAGGAAGCAGATTAATTCTTTGCATGCTGGGAACTTTGTGGGCTATACATAGTTAAACTAGAAAATGAAATGTGTCATAGAACATGGATGTCCCACATATCGCTTTGATAGTAACCGAGGCTAATTTAAAGTCCAAAATGGGAGATAATCCATGACCAAGTTTCAGGTCTGTAGCTATTAGGGTTTAAAAGTTTTACGAGTTACAAGTCAAAATTTGAAAATTTCAAGTCGAAAAGGGGGAGATAATCCATGACCCAGGGGTCGAATAAAAAATAGTGCATCTACTCATCATAAAAGTACGGTTTAAAAGTTTTACGAGTTACAAGATTGGTGACAGACAGACTGACAGACGGACAAGGGTAACGCTAAATGCACCTACACTATCGTGTTGGGGCATAAAAATAACAAACATTAGAGAAAATTCCGTAGAGTTTAAAGGATTATCCCTTACAATGCTGAATTAATTTTTGTCGTCTGCTGTTTATTTTTTATTTTCCATTTTTCATTTAAAAAATATGTTTTGACAACACTTTAGAATCATTTCCAATGGAAATGATTCTAAAGTGCAGTCAAACCATGCTTATATTGAGAAACAAGATCAAATATAACATAACAGCAGACGACTATTTTCGTTTCCCGCATTCTAAGGGTTAAAATATTTGTTGAAGATGTTCGTCTATAATAATGAATAGTGACTTCTAATAAGTGCACATATGTGGCTGTGACTGGAGAAATGGGGCGTATGGAATTTGTGACCAGTGTAGCTCCTGATCAAATAGTATACTCCTGTAGCCTGGTAACAATCTACATTGCTTGTCGGAAGTATGACGGGTGTTTCATTGATGGAATGGCAAACAGTGCAGATCAGGGCATCTAAAATTTCAGAATGCCAATTGGTCCGGCCGTAACTGTCGGCCCAAACGAGCCGGTATGATATTAGTGCTACCGCCGCTTTTTTAAAATGACAGACGTACCTTTTTCCTTTATCAAACTGTTTGCAAACTGTAGATCCCGATGAGCCTGCTATTCACGAGCCGTCTCATCAGGATCTACGCCATTCATACGTACTTTATTTATACCAAAAATTACCCCTAATACAGCGTAATGTAACAGTTCCACACTTAATATGGAATAGTCCGTGTCAGTTACTTGTAACTTGGGGATGAAATGTGTAATATTAAATATTACAAACACGGATAACCACAGTGCATTGGTTCTTTATTTTATTTTAAAATCATCAGAAATGGCGAGTCTTAAATACGCTAAAGCCAGTCTATTTATAAACCGCTCTACAGCTATAGACCTTCACCTGTAACCTTCAATGAAAAATCGATATGTGGAGAAATGTGTTGAAAGGCGACCAAACACACAGGCATTCGGCGATGTTTCGGCTTTCATCGGTAAGACTATATCGATGAAAGCCGAAACACGCCGAATGCCTGTGACCAAACACACAGCGATATATTACCGGACAATGTTTGTTAACACGGATATGCCTCGGAAAATTAAGACTAGTTTTCAAATCTCAATCGGTCTGAGATTTCAAAAATAGGTCCAGAACCGATAAACTGAAAATTTTAGAAGCCCTGGTGCAGATCCTGATCAGACTGTGCGGATGCACAGTCTGATCTGGATCTACACTGGTCGCAAAGCCCATAAGCCCCATTTCTCCAGTCACAGCCACATATGTGCACCTGATAATGCATACTACTGACGCCACCTTGGCTACAATAAAATAATGTTAGTCAATATGTCTACGACTACCGGAAATGTTTTGTATAAAACAAACTGAGCATGGTACATGCACAGCTGTAGACACCACCACGGCAACCACATCGTCGTGCCACTATTTCGGGCTGTATCGAGTAGGGAACGCCATTTTGAGAATCCAAGTTGAAATTATTTGTGTCCGCCGTGGCATTATTTTAGGCCATGTGGTTATTATAGTACACATAAATATACCTAAAATAAAAATAATGCACACAGCTATATTTGTTAGCAGTATTTGTGAGTCAAAGGGAAATTTTTCCAACCTCAAACTGCCCATGTCCCTTAAAGGGGCATATCAGGATTAAAAAAAAAAAAAAATTCTATAAAAAAAAGTGGTTTAATTGAAGATATATGACGATCTAGGACTGTTTTGGTGGTTTCAATTTGCACCGATATCGGTACATAAGTTTCAGATTTTGGACCGCAACAAGATAGGAAATCCGATATTTATGGACCTATATGGGTGAAAATAGAAACAACCCAGCGGTCCGAGTATCAAATGACCGGCGCAAATTTTGTCGCCGGTTACCGGACGAAAATGTGTTTATGTAGTATCTTCTGCGTGTAGCTGAATGGGATCTCGTCAGGAATCCGGTGCCTATCCACATGAAACATTTTACGTCCCCAATAATTCCAGCACAAAAATATTTACACAATTCCCTAACATTTGATTGGCCCGTAGCAAGTCTCTGTCCAAAATTTATATCCCAGTAAACTCCCACGCCAAACTACTTTCCGTAACCGTGAGGCGCAGTTAAAATAATTCTTAAGAAAACGGAAAATAAGCACATTTTCTTGATGAATTTATTTCAAATGCTGGAATTATAAGGAATTAATGGCCTTTTTGTGGAATTTATCGGGGATATAAACTTGGAAAAGTCGCGGGAATACTGGACGAGGCCTTAAAAAAATTACAATTTTCAAAAAAAATTATTATTTTTTTTCGAAAATTGTAATTTTTTATCGCTTCGTCCAGTATTCCCGCGATTTTCCAAGTTTATATCCCGATAAATTCCACAAAACGGCCATTCATTCCTATATTTTTCGTCCCACAATCACAATACATTTATAAGTACACTTACTTGTGAGATGCGACTATACATGCGTTGTCCCTCCCCGTTGGTAACCGTGGTAGCGGTATGGGTCCCCACATCTGCACTATGTGTTCTGGCATGATACAGAAGCGCGTCTCGAAACTACCATTCTTCAGGTACAACATTGTCGGCCCCTGCTTCGGAGTCTCCAACGTTGCCGAGAAACTCGTTTTAAGGTTGTGTTCCTCACTAATTGTTACAGTGTTTGCGATTGTACTCATATCCACCTTGTCCTTCGGTATGCTCTCTATCTCGGGTAGAATGTTAAATATTTGTTGACCTAGCTCCTCATTATGACTTGTGCAGGCAAACCCGATCTGTTGATGCATATCAAACTTAATCCGGTCATATTCCTTAGTATCGAAAACAAAGTGAGCTAAACCTTTCTTCGCGTTTTCAAATTCAACTTTTTTCTTGTTGCCCCTGAAACTTTTAATAAGAGGTCCTTCCTTTTCATTCTCACCGAACGGTATTTGTGCAAGCTTTACACTGTATTTGTTTACATCTTCTGGTAGGCCTTCAATCTGAACCTTGTCAAGGTTAACTGTGGCCTTCTTTGTGGAGAAGGCAAATGTTTCTTTGGGTTCTATTAGAGACATTTTCTCACATAGAATGGGGGGATCTCCACGGAACATGGCACCGTACAACACAAACGAGTCATCAAACACTGTCTTCCACAAATCTCGTGTTTTCACATCTGCGCGCATTAACTTTGATCCAGCCGTCCTGTCGTTGACGGAATCGTCGTGGTTTAAGATTTGTCCGAGAACCTTTGTTGTGTCCTTCTTATAAGCTGCAGGGTGTAACTGATGGGCGTGCCAGATTAGATCAATGTCGTAACACGGAACTAAGAACTCCAGGGGATGTTGATGCTTTAAGAAGAGCAACCGCTGGTATCGTTTCACAGCGGTTTTCAGGAATAATTTATCATGATAATGGGACAATGAGACTTGGTAGAAAAATATTCTCTGTCTGGCGATGGCACTTTGTATGTCGTAGGAAGACTTCTGGACATAACCCTCCTCTGGTACGATGTATTCCGGTTCCGGTACCGGCTCAGGCTGCCTGGTCTCCACTTTCTCATCTGCAGATTAATATAAAGAATACTATGCTAGTCAGTGCTTCAGATAAGGTGCATATTGGTGTATTTTACGCACTTGTTTTAGCATTGATCGAAAGTGGGAGTACAAAATACTTACAGCAATGTGAAAATACACATTGATTTTTAAATTGAGTAGTGAAAATGCTGTAACAAAGTTGAAAATTGACTTAGTTGAGCTGCAAAAAAACAGTGTTTGCTTTTTGCAGCTCAAACAAGTTAATTTTTAATTTTGTTTTATTTGTATCATTTGTTCCCCATTTAATATGGAAGAAAATCAATAATACATTCGTAAAAGTAAAATACATATGTCAGTTATATGTGGTTGTGACTGGAGAAATAGGGCTTATGGGATTTGTGACCAGTGTAGCTCCTGTTCAGTTAGCACACTCTTGTATCTTCATAACGATCTATGAAGGGTGTTTCATTGCTGGAATGGCAAACGGTGCAGATCCTGATCAGAGAGGAATATATATTTGAAGTGTGCAGTTGGAGAGCATGGGCCAAGAAGCAGATCTTTGTGTGCCCAATTCTACCCTGGACACTGGTATCAATTTGGGAGCTAATGATTCAAGAAAAACAGCAAGGGGGAGTAACCTGGTTTTGGTTGAGCATCACCGTCTGTGGTTCCCTCCTCTGCCTTTTCTCCCTCCGCCTTCTCTCCCTTTCCCTCCGCCTTCTCTCCCTCTCCCTCCGCCTTCTCTCCATTCGCCTCGCCACTCGGCCCAGCCTCGCCCTCCGCCTCCACTTTAGGCTCTGTGTAACAAAATAAGCCTATTTATACCACATAATTATGTGGCTGTTACTGGAGAAATGGGGCTTACAGGTTTAGTGGACAGGCAATCTGCTTCCTGATATGTGACAGGTGAGGGCTTCTGGCATTTGTAGCCAGACTAACTTCTGTTCTGTGAGCATCACTGTAGAAATGGGGCTTATGTTATTAGTGGGCAGTCTGCCTCCTGATATTCAGCTGTGACGAGAGATTGGGCCTATCAGGTTTGCGAAGAACCGTGTGGATCCAGATCAGACTGTGCATCTGCACAGTCTGATCAGGATCTGCACTGTTCACCATTCCATCCATGAAACATCTGTCATGCCTCTAACAAGCAATATAGATTGTTATCAGGCTACAGGAGTGTGCTATTTGATCCGGACATACACTGTAGCCGATTTCACCAACATTACAAAATATACTTTTCTAGCAAAGTATACTTTGAGGGAGTAATCATTTATTTTTCCGGAAATGCATTATTTTATACAGAACTAACGACTGCATATAGTTGATGATTAAAAGTATGCAGAATTATTATACTGAATTTATTACATTATCACAGCCATTTTGGCTGTGATAATGTTATAATAAAAAATAATAAATTTATCCTTAAATTGAAAATTTCTCTCTCAAAGTATACTTTGCTAGAAAAGTATACAGTCGCACCTGTACTAACGGCCATCAATGTTATAATAAAAAATAATAAATTTATCCTTAAATTGAAAATTTCTCTCTCAAAGTATACTTTGCTAGAAAAGTATACAGTCGCACCTGTACTAACGGCCATCTGTATTAAGCGTCTCCCTCCGTTAAGCGGCCATTTTATTTCCCCCCAATGAAAATTACTCTAAAATGCACCAGTATTAAGCGTGAACCTGTCTAACGCGGCCAACGACCATGCAAAGTCGTCCATTTTGACTCCTCGTTTTAGCAAACATTCTCGGAAAATATCGGAAATTCTAAAAAAAAAGCTGGAACCAAATTCGTTCAGGTAATCCCCATTTCCCACCCAGTGACCTAAATCTCGCTAATTGCAGGCCTGCCATGCCAAACTGTTTACAATACCATTTCAATTTGTTTTATGACACCCGATTGTTTGACCAAATTTTCATCACATCATTACGCCATTCACTAAAATCATGCCTACCCGCTGTGACAATAAAAGTCACGGGTCGATAGTTTCAATAATTCCCCTAGCCAAACACACAGGTGGAAGACTCGGACATATGACACCAAAAAAATGCCTATTAAAAAAATCCCATTACCCCACCCACTTGGTCTCGTACATTACCATCTTCTCTTTATAGAAGATGGTAATGCACGAGACCAAGTGGGTGGGGTAATGGGATTTTTTTTAATAGGCATTTTTTCGCTGTCATTGGTCCGAGTCTTCCACCTGTGGCCAAACATTGCTTCCGGCTACTATAGTTGTCAGTTCAAAACACGTGTTATTCTCGTGGCCAAGTTATTTATACAGTACAGCCAATCGCTGATAAGTAAAGGCCGGTATAGTTAACTCCCTCCGAATACTCTCAACCAGACAAACAAACACATGCAAACACATGCAAACACATGCAAACACTCAAACACGCGTTTATTTCAACCAAATATGGCTAACTGTATTGTCAGAAAACATGAAAAAGTCTGTAAATATCACGGACAATTTCGGCTATTTCGTACCTACGTAGTTTCGTCCTTTTGCAACTTTTTCTAATCGATGTTAACGTAACCCGATTTTTATGATAATTCAGTTTGGTATTCACTAAATATACAGAATTTATGCACATCCAAGTTCATAAATGATATTTTCAGAAATCCCGATTTTTATTTTTTTATTTTTTTTTTATACAAAGACGCATTTTGTGTTTGGCATTTCTAATTGACATAAGCGCCGCTTAGATCAATGAGTATTCAAAATTAAAGTAAACACTGGATATCATGATGTACATATGAACTTAAGACAAGTTTGACTGTACATTAATTGTACATATAAATCTATATGGAACAAGTTATAAGTCGGTCCAAGATGAATCTCCATTAAGCACCCACCTGTGTTAAGCAAGCAATTTTGGACTTTCCCATGGCGGCTTGCTTAAGACAAGTTTGACTGTACTTTGCAATGTTGGTGAAATAGGCTATTTGCAATGTTGGTGAAATAGGATTTGGGGTTGCAAACACAATCCCCAGAAAATAGTCCAACAAGGACATCGTTATCACTAAGCTAATGCCCTCGCTGACAGCCTTGACAATAAAAAAAAACATTTTTGCCTTACAACAAGGTGATGTAAGTCCTCAATGACCTTGACATGGACTAACACTACATCTCCTCTTGGTGACGGGATAAAAATATGGCAACAACATGAAACACTTGTGGGACAAACATTCCTAACTATTTGTGCACTATTCATTCTTGGAAACATTGGGACCTTTTCACTAAACTTTGTACGACTAACAGTTTGTACATGTAAGTGCAAGATTATGACAGTCTGTAAATTTCACATTAACAATATTTTCTTGTAAACACTTATTGGATTTACATTTATTGAGCATAGGCTGCTGCCTATGCTCAATAAATGTAAATCCATCCATTGAAATTTCCAGACGATCCTAAATTTGCACTTGCAAACATTTTTAGTCGTACAAAGTTCTCCCACAACAAAGAGTGTACCAATGTTTAGGGTTAAGTTAGTATGGTTGTACTGGATTTTAGTGATTTCCCCAACACAAATGGCGTCTGAATATTTAAGGTCATTATGGTATATTCAATATACCGGTTTATAACATGAAAAATTGCTGAAGAGTTTCATAAATCTTATAAATATAATGTTGTATAAATTGCAGTAATGTTACTTATCCCGTCAACGCGTATGTGACGTGAAACACGGTGCCGTGAAACATTTTTGATATCCAGTCAATATAATGTTTGCATTTTACAGCCATTTGAAGGTGTTGACGGGATAAATAGAATAGTAAGTTAGTGCCGTGAATGGGAAAAAATATCTGGCACAGCACGGAAACGGGATGTGCTCGGCAGAGCCTCGCCCATCCCGTTTCCTGAGCCTTGCCAGATATTTTTTCCCATTCACGGCACTAACCTACTATTCTCTATTTAGTCACTGACGCTTCTAATGACGTTTAAAACACAATGACGTCAACATCAAAACATCATTGCTGGGTCGTACCATTAGTAATGTCATTTGGAATGTCTTCATTTTGTTCATCTGGCATAACGTTAGCGCACAATGCAAATATGTAATTAGGATGATGCATTCAGCCAATCAAATTCGCTCCAGGTGTCATTACACATGTATCATATCACTTTTATGCAATGGGATACAGCTTTCATGTGATAAATGGTCGAATCGGTATACTAACCTCCTGACTCCGCCTCCTGTACCGCCTCCTGCTTCACTGGTTCCTCAATGGATGGTTCAACTTCCGTCACCTGGGTAATTGGTTCCTGCATCTGGGCAACTGGTTCCTTTGCTGGTTTCTCATTATACACTAACTCTATTTCAAAAGGCTCCTTAGGATACTTAGCTGTCCAATATTTCTTAGACTTTTCAATTCCTTTAGTTCTATCCTTGTCACTGTATAGTTTATGTTCGACTACGTTACCTACAATTGAACTACAGTCGGCTTCATAAGCCTTTGGAGCCAGTAAATGACAACACCAAATCCACTCTATGTCTAGCGGCGCTGCTAGACACTCCTTTTTGTGTTCAGCAGCCATCGGTAACCAGAACGCTTCATACCGACGTATCGCCTTTTTAATCAACCACTCCTCGCACAGTGTTGGTTGTTTATTAACATTGCTTAGAAAGGTTAACTGTTTCAATGCTGCCTCGACTAAATCCACACCAAACTTTATCTTGTTCTTAAAGTTTTTCTTGTTAATCTTCTGGGAGACCTGCGGGCTGGACACGTCCTGTGGTTCGACAGTGCCGGCGTCGGAGGACGCACCTGGACTAGCTGGTGGACTGATGTCCTGAGATTCAATCTCCGCCTGTGGCGCACTGACCGGCGCGCACACAACAGTCGGCCGTGGTGGTGGCTGTGGCTTTGGCTCCGGGGCTGGGGTTATGACCGGTGGCACAATAACGGGGGCCACGGCAACAGCAGCAGGCGCCACCTCCCGCTCCGGTGTCTTGGTGGGGCTGGTTGGCGACACATCCCCACTGATTCTCTTCAGGTGTACAGCCTCATCGAGCGGCTGTGGCGGGGGTGGGGGAGTCTCCTCGACTAAGGGTGGGGGTGGAGGCGGGGGAACCACCTCCTCTGGTTCGGGCTCCTGGTCTATGGGCGTGTCAATGACGAGGTCAGGCTCGGCGAGGCCAACCTGGGGCTGGTCTATCACAGGCTCCTCCACCTGGGACTCTACATCAGCCTCTGGCTCCTCCTCCACCTCCTCCACCTCCTCCACCTCCTCCACCTCCGGGTCTATGTGGATCTCCGGTATTCCCTTGGCTACTGGCTGCGGCCCAATTACGGCATCCTGTGGAAGAGAAATGAACCACAATCTGACAAACCAGTCGAACCTCTCTAAACCGGACACGGACAGAAGTTAGTTGTGCTTAATTTTGATATGTTTCATTGCCATTTACATTCAATGATGATGTCATGATCGGAATGCATCCACGCTTCTCTTGATGTAGTCATCTATCTCTTCGACAGTGGAACCTCTCTAAACTGGACACCCTGGATTGTCCCAGGAGGTCCGGTTTAGAGAGGTTTAACTGTATAAAACTTTATGAACAGCTAACCAAGGTCAGTTTTATTGGTTGAGTCTTCAGCCAATCAAACTGCTTGATTTTGGGTGCGAAATTAGAAAGTTTTCCAATCATTTTTGACATAATTGTTCATATTTTAGAACTCCATAAATTATACTTGACAATACTTTTTTTTACTGAAACTTCTACTTGCATAATTTGAGTGATTCATTATATTTATTCAATTCAAGGCTTAGACTGTGACTAGTGCCAATCATGTCAATCAATGTAATACGATCGCACGATAACTACTGTAATAACCCTAAATATTCGGACACCATTTAGTTGGGGAAACACATACAAAAATGTATGGTTTCCCCACAACAGTGAGCATGCCAATATTTAGGGTTAGTATGGCAGTAGTGGTTTAATCACAATAACAATGTATTTGGATACAATTTGTTAAATAGGGGTCTCCCCAAAGCAAATTGTGTCCAAATATTTAGGGTTATTACGGTATACAAGTTCATGTATGCTCCAGTAATACTGGACCCAGATATAGATGCAACAATGAAATTCAGTAAAATAGTGAGTGCAAATTACCTCCTGGTACACAATTCAGCCCTTCCAGCAGTGAAAAAAAAAATAGGATTTTTTTCAAAAAAATATAGGACACTGGCCTACCAACACCGCTTCTCGCCAGCCGCGTTCCACCACAAATCATTTATTTGTGCAAATAAATCATTTACCTTAACTTATTACATTAAAAAAGGGATTTTTGAAAAACAATTAAGAATGAATTGGCACACATCATGGTACTACATAAATTAATTTTGTTGAAATGATGTCAACATCACATTAATAAATACTTATGGATGTCCTTTAAATTGCATGATGAATTTAGTGCAACAAATTTAACAAAAAAGTTCTATTTTAACCAAAGAAAAAGCAACCTTTTGCTTACCCAAAAAATATATAGGAATTATAGGAATTTTGCCCAAAATATAGGATATTATAGGACATTTTGAAAAAGTCTGAAAAATATAGGAATTATAGGACCGCTGGAAGGGCTGACAATTCCAAAGTCACCCTGCATTTGCCTGATCAACCCTTTCAACCCCACATACCTGTATAGTGGTATTGGCAAACAGTGTAATTTTTATATTTTTGAGAACAAAAACACCCCCTTTTCATAAATGGACTAGTCTGAAAATCATTTTGTGACGATTGGATTGGTTGCAAAATTAACATCTCAAATTGCATTCCAGTTACTTAGGGGTGAAAGGGTTAAGGCCTACACGGTTCACCATACAGGTATTGCAGATGTCTCGCTGTCATTACGGTCATAGGCAAAACAGATAAATATGGAAAGAAACTCTTGTGTGAATTTGCAATTTGCAATGAGTATTGTGAATACAACAGTGCCTTCTCAATGATCAGTGCCATTCAGTGGGCAGTTTCACTAAACTTCTTACGACTAAAATGTTCGTAAGCGCAAATTTAGAATTGTCTGGAAATTTCAATTGATGGATTTACATTTATTGAGCATAGGCTGCATATGCAGCCTATGCTCAATAAATGTAAATCCAATCATTGTTTACAAGAAAACAGTGTTGATGTGAAATTTACAGACTATCATAATTTTGCACTTAGAACATTTTAGTCGTACAAAGTTTAGTGAAAAATGGGCCCCATGTTCTCAACTTCTATGACTCTGGGAAATGAGAAACTGTCCCTTTGTGGAATTGAGTCATTGGTTAAGAAAAGTGACCTTATAATGTTTGCAACCAGTGTGGACTCGGATCAACCTGTGCAGTCTTATCAGGGCCTATGCTGTTCACCCACCATTCAGTCACTCTCATAGCCTTACTTTCCTCAGCAATATGATTAACATTAGAAATTGTATGCTGTTAATTGTTTCTTATTTTGTATTTTCTCTAAATAAAAACATGGTTTGGCAGCATTTTAGAATCTTTTCGAAACGATTCTCAAGTGCTGTCAAACCATGTTTTTGATGAGAAAAATGGAAAATAAAAAATAAACAGCAGACGACAAATTTTAATTTCTCTGTAAGTGGTAATGATTAGATTGCAATCAAACAGAGACTCTCTCAGGCATGGGAAATTTCCGGAAATCCGGATTTGAGGTCCCAGGGACCATTTTTGTGAATCTTGTAAATCCGTTGAGAATGGCGATAAAAAATTACAATTTTCAAAAAGAAAAAAAAAAAAAGAAAATCTTTTTTTTAAGTGGCGATTCTTTTATTTTCCCCAGCGGAATCCCTGTTATACATGTACTGACTTCTTGTTGCAAGTATTATTTTTAATTGAAATGGATTATGTTGCCAATTTTTCCTAATTATAGCATATTTTTTCAGGGGAAAATGTGATCTATTTAATGCTAAATATACAGCACAGAGCATCTAGAATTGAAAAGAAATTCTGGGGGGGGGGGGCATGCCCCCACACCCCCCTGGCAAATCTAAGCGCAATTCGCTGCTCAAATAAATGTTCAGGATTGGGGATAGTGTTCCACTCCCATGCCTGAGAGACTGTGCCTGCAACAGCACACTATGCAACGCGATACCAGGTATTCCGCTGGGGAATTTTTTTCTTCAAAAAAATCCAAAAAAAAAAAAAAAAGGAATAAGGCATAAAAAAAAAAAAAAGGAATAAGGCATAAAAAAAAAAAAAAGGAATAAGGCATAAAAAAAAAAAAGGTTTGTTTCCTGTTACGGGCCCGAAAAAGATAGGGTCGATAGGTAGGGATTTTTTTTTTTTTTTTTTACTTTTTACTGTATGTATCATTGTAATTTAGTCAGTCCGGGTCGGGTGAATCAATTGTTGACACCGCTGTTAATATACCTACTGCCCTGTGGAAGAGAAAAAAATGTAGGGGGTGGGTGGGGGCGTGATCACCACAAAATGTAGGGAGGGTGACGAACAAAAGAAATGTAGGGGATGGACTGTGTCACATGAACTCTTCCACAGGGTTTGTATCCTCGACTGCTCATAATTCGAGACTCTAACGATATTAAACAACATGCGTAATAAATAATAAGAGTATAAACCTTTTTTTATTAGTTACATGCAAATATAATGCAATTATCTATATATATATTGCGTTTACTGGCTTCAAAAGCACGGAGAAATGCAATTGTTTACTTTCAAAACACGCTCGTCTACAAATGGCCGCCACCAGCGTACCGTGAAAGGTCGCGACCTCTGACCCTATGACGTCATATGCTCTTCCGGTGCAGGTACCCGGTTCGAAAACACCACAAATTGTGTCTGCATAATGTACCATTGCATTCAGGGGTCACGATACATATTGTTTCGAACTTAAATGATTAGACAAACGATTGCCAACTTGGAAAATATAATTTGCTAGATTAAACAAATTAAACAATATGAAGTTTCAGCTTGTTGGTTTTAATACTTTTTTTAAAGTGATAATGTCTATTTTTGGAGTAAGACATTTCAATCCCTTCTGCATGTGGTACTTGTCCACAATGGGAATAACAAAAACAGAGACCAGATTGCATATATCTGCTGATAAATGGAGGTATTGGACTGATGTGGACGAACTTAAAAGTGACAATTTAAAAAAAAATAGGTTAAGGTGGTGAATGAATGAAAATCCATATTCCTACATTATTAGTGCCTTTCTACCTAGAAATATTACGTGACCTCCATTGATAAACATGTAAACAACATACGGGTTCAAGCGAACTCATTTATGTGTAAGTTTTCCTATCGAAATCCGGATTTTAATGGAGGGGGTTAATGGGATTAGTGGAAAACACAACATTTAGGTGTGTTGTGTTGTTTGGCAATGTATTAGTCCCGTTTAAATCGCATTTTTCTAACTTGGCATTTGTGACCTTTCATCTGGCTTCGGTTGAACGCACAAGTGTAATGGAAGTGACGTAACCCGTAAATCTCGCGATAGAACGAGAAAATAAAAATGGTCTCGAATCTGTGCGGCTATCGAAGTTAGAGGATCGTATGATATGTATGTTTACTGGAATAGTCCAATATTGAAGCATTAATATTTGACAGGAAAAATATTCAAAAGTCATAGTGTATCTAGAATCAATTGTTAGACACATTGAAGTAAACAATTACACAAC
This sequence comes from Conchocele bisecta, assembly GCA_029237695.1. Taxonomy (NCBI): domain Eukaryota; kingdom Metazoa; phylum Mollusca; class Bivalvia; order Lucinida; family Thyasiridae; genus Conchocele; species Conchocele bisecta. The sequence continues at coordinate 40,291,159 of CM055266.1, read as the reverse complement.
TGTAACAGCTATTTTTTTTAAATTTCATGGGAAATAACTTATTTTCCCTTCAAAAATTTCATGCCGCGAAAACACATGACACACAATTCTAACGCTGTAAATCGCCAATACTTACAGAGCAAGTGGCCTTAAATGGCGTAGATTTGGTGTGGACCATGTTGTAAATGCCATTTATCGACGAGCCATGGTCTACCACCCGAATCTCGTTGACCTTGCACAAAAAAACATCGCTGAGCAATCAAACTGTTGCTCTCGCCGGCCATGTTGGATACGGGACAGGTAAAACACGCGGTCACGACAACATTTTCCGGGACCGATGTAAAATTGCCAATAAAAAAAATTACAGTCGGGGGTAAAACTAGACGGTCGGTCGGGTAACCGGAAATAAACCTTTTTGTTTTTTACGCCTAACCTATAGGATAAAAATAAACAATTGGCGATAAAAAATTACAATTTTCGAAAGATTTTATCGCCAATTGCGAAAGTGGCGATCGCCAGCGGAATCCCTGCGCGATACTAGAAACACAAATATTCTACTCTCGCGTTGCATAGCGTGAAATGTTGCTTATAGTTCAGGTTGCATAAATATGGTACTAGTGCACAGTCACGTGATCAAAATGCAACCTAATAAGTGTTTTACCTTTCCAAACTGGACACCAGAGGTCCCCAGGGTGTCCGGTTTGGAGAAGTTCCACTGTAAATCAGACATGTGAGCACTGTATGACACTTCTAGTGTTTTGTAATCATATAGTCATTGTAATCAGAGATACATACATGTAACAGCGAAACAAATCTAAATTAAACATCTGTATTTTCCTGAGTGTTCGGTTTAGAGGGGTTCCACTGTATCATGTTTGTATGGTGAATAATATCTATTTTTGTTGTATAACTGTATAATGTCGATCCCTCTCCCCAGCCAGTAGCCAAAGTAAGTTGGTTACCTGTTCTGCATTGTACGGTTCCACTTCCTGCACAGGTACAGGGTGAGGCGCTGCTGCCGACACGGTAACCGGCTCGGGTTCGAAACATGGCTCGGGAATTGGTTCGGGAACCATTCCATCCTCACTGGTATCCACGAGTATATTGTCATCAGGCACGGGAGATTCCGACACATTCTCTATGAGCTCAGTCTGCTCATCTGCTTGTGGTTCGTTCACAGTTTCTTCGTCATCTTCCATTTCTTGTTGGTCGTTTCCGACAAGTTCATGTGGTTCATTTTCACTAGATTCTTCGCCTTCCCCGAAGTCAATGAGCTGTCCTATCGGGACCTGCCCACCCGGGTACTGCTCCAGTAGGTGACCCATATCCTCGGCCTCATCCCGAAGCCCAGCATCCGACACCATATCCTCTTCCGAAACATCATCCGGCATAATCCTCTGTACGTTATCCACTACCTCACCGCCATTGTCTACTTCTTCCTCACTGTTATCGACAGGAGCTGGCACTTCAGGCTCACCACAGTCCTCCATAACGGCATCAACACTCGTGCCTTCCTCCTCCATACTGTTATTGTAATCCGGCTCCACTGGCGGTGGTAGGAAATCGCCGACCATTTCTGGTGGCGGAGGCAACTCGTCCTTCTCTATATCATCTTCATCCCCACTTACTCCCAGAACCTCACCTTCTGTGTCACTCACAGTATCCAGCTCATCTTGGCCATTCATATCGCCATTCAAAGGTAAATCACCATCGTCTGTTACATTATTCACTTCATTATGATCAACGCCGTTCATATCGTTTACTGGTTTGTTAATTTCTTTCATGGTTTCCATGGATGGGGGTGGTTCAGGAATATCGCTGTGGTCATTCTCAGCACCTCCATTGACCAGTGCAGGGTCCTTGGTTACGGGGACAGAATCCATCAGATTGGGCTCTAGGACATCCACATCAGACATCTTGAACTATTTCTCTGAAAATGTATAATAATAATCAATTTTGTGACATATACATAGATGCTGCCGCAATCACCAACTACAGGGTACGAGATCACACGGTTTTCTAACCAAGTGACATAATGAGTGACGTTAGTGTGGCTGTGACTGGGGAAATGAGGCTCATGGGATGTGTGACCTGATCAAATAGCACAATCCTGTCTAGTTTGCAAAGCATGACAGGTAATGATCCAATGACGAATATTGCAGATTCTGAACAGACTGTGCGACTGTGTGGATGCACATTCTGATCTGGATCTACACTGTTCGCATTTCTCCAGTCACGATATTTTACAATTTTCTTCAAAATCTTCCAAACATACAGATGGATTTTGGCAATATATAGCGCATCAATTGCAGTAATTTATGTGTCAAGAAACGCACACTGTTCGTTCGTATGATTAACATATTCAGGAGTTTTGCCTACATTGACTGAATTTGATTCTGCAGCAAAACAATAGATATACGTGACTACGTACAAACAGCAGAATAAAAAGCAAAAATTTACATATTTTCTTTGCCATGTTTAAGCAAAATCTGTTGTGTTGGTTCTAAGTTATAGAAGGCAACTCCAAACTAGAAATCAGTATTGCTGATATAACTTCTATCCTAGTTGAAAGCATATTTTTTTCATATTTTTCAGGATAAACTGATCTTAAAAGCCGTGTGTTACCAGGGGATATAATTATGGAGGTTCCACTGTACAAAGATTTACACAAACTTTCTCATTCTGAGATTTGTTGAGGCACTTTGTAGTATCAACGACAAAACCATCTTCTAAATCATACTCACTAATTCAGTAATTGTAACACGTTCTACAAATACTGAATTAGTGAGCCAGGCCCAGTAGATCTTGAGCCAGCAATAACCCCCCTCCCCCCCCCCCCATGTGGGATTTTTGGTGAGTATGATTTTCAGATTCAGTACCCTATTGTCTATCAATCCTGCTTGTCTGCGCTCAAAAAGCCGCTGGACGAACAGTATTATATTGTTTCTTTAAGGATTGTTAACTTTCAGTCTGATCAATATTAACCGGGTAAATTGCTATAATTAAGTCACAATTTGAATGTAAAATGATTTAGAATACATCTTACATTTAATTACATCCATAAATGGCAATATATTTCAAAATGGCTGCCGAAATAGGCTGTTTTACAACATTTTTCTGTGAGTCGTGTTCTGTTACGAACAAATACAGACATTCATAAAGTTGAAACACATATACATTGCTTTCCCTTACAAATAAATGGAAAATACAGGAGATAGTGATGTAATATCTTTCCACTATCTTTCCACAGTTTTCAGAACAGTCAATATGGCCACCAAAATGTTCTTTGTTTTGTTCTATTCTTTACTGTATGGCGTTGTTATAAACAGCATTTCATGCACCTATTACATGTATACAAACATATCCAGGTATACAATGCTATAATTATATATTCAAAATGGCCGCCAAAATGATCAGATCTTCAATAATATTGATGATGAAGCTGCAGTTTTCAGTAATTAAACAACACTAACATTGTTATGTATAGAGTGTGATATTCTGCTTATTTTCAAAGACAAATACGGAAGTATTTCAATCAGTTGGAGTATTGTTAAGAATTGTTTCAAAGTGTGTCAAAAATGGATTGACTGTTGACAAGGAATACAATGTTATTATTGTTAACGAGCACACTTCTCACAATTAAGCGAACATGATGATCATTGGCCAAGGCAGTATGTAGTATGGTATGATGAATGGCATGTGTATGAAAACATACACGGCTTTCTCCCACATTAAGCATCCCGTATATGTGACAATAAATTAAATTAACCCTTGGTCGTGAGTTGCATTGGAAAATATACAATACATGGTAACGATATGAAGTCATGCAGTTACTGATGTAATCAGTTCTACATTAACCACTACATGTGCTGTATTCATTTTTCTAATTAAACATTATTGAAACTAATACACCAAACCCCTAATCATATACAGTGCCACCATGACTGTCAGTTTCAAGATGACCATCAACATGATCATAAGTATCTGGCAGCGTATAAAGTAAGAACAATTATTACGTGTAAAATGGTCACTGTATATTCAGTGGGTGGGGAATATATAGTTAAAAATACTTTGTTTTAACGTTGCGTCATCTGCTGTAGACATTATGTAATCAGAATATGGGCATTCACTATATATTGAAAACACTAGTAAGTACAATTACCATTGATACAATTAATAGACACAGAGAGAGATTTGCGTAATGAGAAATATAGCGTAGTTGTTACCATCACTAAGTAAATGCGAAGCGGACGGACAGACGGACGAACGAACACTCAGACACACTGTATCTGAAGTGTGCACGGATAGCTAATCAGTAGTGCCCAAGTAGTTGCATATCCATAACTAAGTGACAGTGCATACATAACATAAATGAAATTCATTACATGTAAAACTCCCATTGTAAAATGTGTGGGTGGGGAATGGTGAAAAATACTTTGTTTTTAACATTGTATCATAGACTGCAGACATCAGATAATCGGCATATATGCAATTAACATGTCTAATGAACACTACTATACTAGGTACCATTGACATGAAGAAAATACAAAAGTACCATACTTTTATGGAGTTATCAAGGTAGGTGTTTAGCCATTGAAATTCAGTGGGTGGGATAACAAAACGTGCAAATTTCTTTATCTGTATTAGCAGATATTATTTAATTGAACATTATTCCATTGTATAGTTATGAACACATCAGAAAACATTCAAAACTGCCATATCAGTTGTTTCTAATGATAAAAAACAGCTGATTTTCAATGAAAAATGTGATACGGTTTACAGAGCGCAGACATACGGCATAACACCCGTAATTGAATGTAGTTTCAGGAAAAATATGTCTGCAAAAATCCCACAGGGGGGGGGAGGAGGGTTTCCATTTCTGGCTGACGGCCTACAGGGTAAATAATCCAGTTTTGTTGGTTGAAAAGATGTTGTATAGATAGTTAAGTTAACCCTTAGACCGCTACACACAACAATTGTTGCTTTTATATCTTGCCTTATTTCTCAATAAAACAGGTCTTCTGAAGTGCTGCCAAAGCATGTTGTAAATTATTCTAAAGTGCTTTTGATGATAAAAATGGAAAATAGAAAATAAACAACAGACAACAAAAAAAATTAGATAGCGGTGTAAGGGTTAATATTAGAGGAAAATTTGGCATGATTTAACCCTTTCCCTGATAGAAACGACTTTTCACGCCTCTGCAGAAGATGTCTTTTGAAAACATTGTGGGAAAAGGAGAAATTGCTTGTAACAAGCAATTTCTCCTTTTCCCACAATGTTTTATACTCTATCAGATAATTTAACCATCATTTAACCCAGCATTTGATTCTTTTATTCAGATGTTTTGGATTTGGAAGAGTCGAAATATCGCAAAACAGGGAAAGGGTTAAGAGAAGGTTTTGTAGTTCATGCCCCAAAGTGTCTGTGGCAGTTTGTTGAGCCACGAAGATGACTAATGGATGGAACAAGAGCAAGATAAACAATTACCACACATACCAAAACATGGTCTGGAGATACAGGTGCAAGATGAGTACCAATTACTGTCATCATGATTGGCACCAATGTACCTTATCTTCTGCATGGGCCAACCATTGAGATAAGGGACCTTAACCCTTTCCCTGATAGACGACTTTTCACGCCTCTGTAGAAGATGTCTTTTGAAAACATTGTGGGAAAAGGAGAAATCGCTTGTAACAAGCAATTTCTCCTTTTCCCACAATGTTTTCTACTCTATCAGATAATTTAACCATCATTTGACCCAGCATTTCATTCTTTTATTCAGATGTTTTGGATTTGGATTTGGATGAGTCGAAATATCGCAAAACAGGGAAAGGGTTAAGACATTTACAACAATTGTAGATCCTGATCATCTTGCACGGTCTCACGGTTTTACCGATTACGATCTACCGTAATAACCAAAAGTGCAGATCCTGATGAGACGGCTCTACACTGTTTGCCAATAATACTATACAGGCATGTGGTGTTGAAAGGGTTAACCCTTAGACGCTACTCACAACAATTGTCGTCTGCATTTGCTTTTATATCTTGCCTTATTTCTCAATAAAAACATGGTTTCCGATGAAAATGATTGTGAAGTGCTGTCAAGGCATGTTGTAAATTATTCTAAAGTGCGGTCAAAGCATGTTTTTTGATGATCAAAATGGAAAATAGAAAATAAACAGCAGACGACAAAAAAATTGAGATAGCGGTCGAATGTTAGTATGGTTTATCGCAATAACAATATATTTGGATACAATTTGTTTTTGGCTAAACAAATGGTGTCCAAATATTTAGGATTATTACGGTAATTGTCTTGCTGATGACTAAAGCTACTTCAGAGACGGAATAGCACAAAAAATACTGTGCAGGCCCTGATCAGATTGTACAGATGCACCAGCTGCTCTCAAACTTAACCCTGAAAAGGCGGGAACCGAAAATTGTTGTCTGCTGTTGTGTTATATTTTCTCTTTTTCTCTCTAGAAAAACGTGGTTTGACAGCACTTTAGAATCATTTCCAATGGAAATGATTCTAAATTGCTGCCAAACCATGTTTTTGTTGAGAAAACTGGAAATTAAAAAATAAACAACTGACAACAAAATTTAATTCAGCATTGTAAGGGTTAAGATGGTCGGTCGCATGTAAGGTCACTTTATCAGTGGATGGCTAACATGCCAAAGCATATCAGGAGCTACTGAAGTATCATGTACTTGCACTGGTCAGAATGTTGTCTGAAAATATGTCATGGTTGTCTGAATATAGTTCAACATGTGTTTTCAAGATCTGGGCCCCAGTTGTGCAAAACCTGTTAGCTTAACCCTTAGACCGCTACTCACAACAATTGTCGTCTGCTGTTTCTTTTATATCTTGCCTTATTTCTCAATAAAAATATGGTTTGTAAATTATTCTAAAGTGCTGTCAAAGCACGTTTTTGATGATAAAAATGGAAAATAGAAAATAAACAGCAGACGACAAAAAAAATAAGATAGCGGTCTAAGGGTTAATGAAATCTTTATAACACTGTGAGGGACTTAACAGTCTATTCAGCTAACAGAGGATTTGGTTAAGGGTTTAATAATTCATTAAGCTAACTGAGGTTTTGAGCAACCGGACCCTGTTAAGCTAACAGAGGTTTTAGGCAACTTACCAAGAGATGTTTTGAGCAGCTGTTAAGGATTTAACAGTCTGTGCCTGGTTGCTCAAAACCTCTGTTAGCTTAACAGACTGTTGAATCCTTAGCATTGCTAAGGATTCAACAGTCTGTTAAGCTAACAGAGGTTTTGAGCAACCAGGCCCTGTTGGTTACTGAGATATTTATGGAAGCTATGTGTGTAAATACTATACCCACGTGAAATTTATCGCAAAAAAACGATTTGTAAAAAATGTTATGCGGTATTGAAATTATGTAATGATAATACAATCTTGTGGATTTGTGAGACAAATACCAGCCATCCCTGAAGAAGGCCTATATATTCATTAATGTGGGTAATTATTTTCAGGCCTGCATTGCCAATGCAGCCGGAATTTCCCATAGGAATCTTAAAGTTTAGTCTGCCTCCCAATGATGATGTAAACCGAGCTGGTAATTGACACAATAATGGCTAAACCCATTACATTCGCAATACAGTTTTGAGCATACACAAATGTCAAGGTATTTTCTTTTCAACTTTTCTCACTTGTCATTGAAATAATATGTTGTGACCACTCAAATGAGGGTTCAAATGAGCGGTCAGCTAACTGACCGCTCATTTGAACCCTCATTTGAGTGGTCACAACATATTCTTTCTAAACTAACACCTTGAGTGCCAGACAAGACAGCCACAGACTACCAGACATTCCATACCCCACCCCCACTGGCTACTGTACGAGACTTAATTAAAATAAACAAGTATTACAAAGTACAATTGTATCCAAATACATTGTTATTGTGATTAACTAACCCAAAATATTGGCACGCTCACTGTTGTGATGAAACCATATATTGTTTACGTTTCCCCAAATTAATGGTGTCCGAATATGTATGGTTATTAAGTTATTAACATACACTTTTGAACCCTCATTTGAACCCTCATTTGAGTGGTCACAACATATTCTTTCTAAACTAACACCTTGAGTGCCAGACAAGACAGCCACAGACTACCAGACATTCCATACCCCACCCCCACTGGCTACTGTACGAGACTTAATTAAAATAAACAAGTATTACAAAGTACAATTGTATCCAAATACATTGTTATTGTGATTAACTAACCCAAAATATTGGCACGCTCACTGTTGTGATCAAACCATATATTTTTTACGTTTCCCCAAATTAATTGTGTCCGAATATGTATGGTTATTAACATACACTTTCCAGACCCACGATAAATCCAAACTAATTAATTTAATCAATCCGAGTAATGAGAAAAATACAATAGCAAGCTGAACACAGAAACAACTGAAGCAATTACTTTCTATATCCATTGAACAAAGAACAACATTTCAAATAAACAAGTATTACATTAGAAATATCGGTTATTTACAAACACTTTTGAACATCCACGGTAAATATGATATAGTGTAATCCATCAATGTAATGATAATGATACAGTGGTAAACAGGACACGGAGAAGATTGAAGCAATGCACAGCGCTCCAGATAACCCTTTCCCTGTTTTGCGATATTTCGACTCTTCCAAATCGAAAACGTCTGAATAAAAGAATCAAATGCTGGGTCAAATGATGGTTAAATTATCTGATAGAGTAGAAAACATTGTGGGAAAAGGAGAAATTGCTTGTTACAAGCAATTTCTCCTTTTCCCACAATGTTTTCAAAAGACATCTTCTGCAGAGGCGTGAAAAGTCGTCTATCAGGGAAATGGTTAAGGTGCGTTATTTGACCAACATGGGGTGAAATTTTGTTATTTCTTCATAAAAAATTGCAAGTTGGGAGTGCTTTAGAATCGCCTCAATGATGCCATTTTTTATGGAGAAATAATAAATTTACCTCCAAATTACGCACCTTAACTGGATCTCTAAATGTACTTCAGCAAGACACAAAAACAAATAATACATAGAAATATATGTTATTTACATACACTGTTGAAAGTGAATGGGTTTAACGTCCCACCAACAGCTAAGGTGGTCATATAGAGACGGGATCACAGTTTTAAAGTCTCATCCGACAGACCAGTGGGATGGAAATACTATAAAAGTATTTTGATGCCCTGGTGAAGGCGAGGCTTGAACCCACAACCTCCAGGGAAGTCGGGTGTTCTAACTACTAGGCCACAACCTATCCCTACATACACTGTTGAACATCCAAGGTAAATCCAAAATAATTAATTTAATCCATAAATTTAATGAGAATTACACAGCAGCAAACACGACACAAAGAAGACTCAAGTAATATACTCTATACTCAAAGCATTAAAATAAACAAACGCTACATAGAAATATAGGCTATTTACATACACTTTCCAGCGTCCAGGGTAAATCCGAAATAATTAATTTAATCCATCAATTTAATTAGAGTCATACAGTAGCAAACACTACACACAGAGTGTCTGAATCCATGAATGTAATTAGAAATATAAGGTAGCAACTGGAACACAAGATGTCTGAAGCAACAGACTGTAATTATTGAGACGAATGCTGAAGCTGACAGCTGGACTGGCTGAATAGAAAAGGATCTGTTGGGCCATTGGAAAAGTGGCAGCTTGGAATAAGATTCAAACAACCAGCATAGACCCTGATCAAACTGCACATCTTTGATCAGGGTCGATGCTGTTTGTTATTATATGAACAAAATCAAAATATGTATCACATAAACTATACGCTTGATCTGGGACTTAATCACCAGTTTATCAGGATCTACGCGGAATGAAAAGCTTCGAATTGCAATCACTTTATATCCATCCAATTTAGCTGCATTTTCCCAATGAACCCTTCCAGTAAGTGCTGCATACTATCACCACAGGGTGCCTATCAGGTAACCCTGATATTCTGATAAAGTCAAAACACCAGCATCTGGAGAATTAGCCACTACTGTAGAAATATCAGACAACAAGCTAGGCAAGTCTAGTGTGCACATTACCAAAGAGAAGCCAAGGCTATAAAATAAAGTATATTGGTTTGCCCGACCGCGACCGACCAGAAATAAATGCACCGACTCGAAATATTTTTCTGTGTAAAAGTAAACTAGATGGCCGTGGCCGGCATGTCATGGCCGCCGAGGCTTCGATAGTAAAAAACGACAAAAGAAAGCATTTATTTGTTTTTAACGGTGATGAAAGGATTTTTAGTTTTACATATCGTTTCAAGCATCAATGGTAAGTCCCAGCAACAGCTAAGGTCATATAGTTTAACGGTTTAACCCTTAGAATCGCGGGGGGGGGGGGGGGGGGGGGGGGGGGGGGGGGGTGGTGTGGGGGGGGGGACCAAAAATAGTCGTCTGCTGATAATTCATATTTTGTCTATGGTTTGGCAGCATTTTAGAATCATTTCCATTGGAAATGATTCTAAAGTGCTGCTAGAATCATTTCCATTGGAAATGATTCTAAAGTGCTGCCAAACCAAGTTTTTGATTAGAAAAATGGAAAACTAAAAAATATTCAGCCAACGACACAAATTAATTTAGCATTGTAAGGGTTAAAGTCTCATCCGAGAGACCAGTTGGATGGAAATACCATGTAAGTATTTTTCGAGCCTAGAGTGAGGATTGAACTCACAACCTCCGGTATGGAAAGTCCTATACCATATCCCCTAGACAACTGCCCATCCCTCGGGTTTGGACAAAACTAAACTCATTTAACCCTTAGACCGCTATCTTATTTTTCTTGTCGGCTGCTGTTTATTTTACATTTTATCATCAAAAACATGCTTTGACAGCACTTTAGAATAATTTACAACATGCTTTGACAGCACTTCAGAATCATTTCCATTGGAAATGATTCTGAAGTGTTGTCAAACCATGTTTTTATTGAGAAATAAGGCAAGATATAGAAGCAACAGCAGACGACAATTGTTGTGAGTGGCGGTTTAAGTGTGAATTGTGGCCTAACTGGCTGTATCATCGCAGACAGGGCATGCTGTAGCCAGAAAGTTCCCTAGACACTCAACATGGGCAGATAAATAATGACCGGATTAATGTATGTTTGCATACTGCATGACAAATAGATACTCTGGAACCTGGAACTTGCTGCTGAGCTAGATAAACAAGATTTTTCACAGGAATGTCTGAGCAAAGGAACTCCTGAGAAAAGCTGCTCTCGATTCTCTGATTATTATGGCTACTGCTGTAGTGTATATCCGAGGGGAGTGTGCTCTTATAACCCAATTTCATGGCGACACATTTTTTTTGCGAGGAAAAATCTGATTATTTTTCTTATTTCTCACCAAAATTCTATCTTGCTACCACTCAGCTGAACCTGAGTGGTAACAACATATTCTTTTGATGAGAAATAAGTAAAAAAGATGTGTATTCTACATGGAACGGGTTAACCCTTATAAATCGGGGAACCAAATATTGTCGTCTGCTGTTGTTAAAATGTTGTCTTTTCTCTCAGTAACAGCATAGTTTGGCAGCATTTGTCTTTGTAGATAGTATTTCTGATGAAACAAAATAATGTATGTTGGTGTAGAACAGACAGCATGTGCCATGTATTGGGGGGGGGGGGGGGGGGAAGAGAGATTTTCCTAGGAAATATCCACCCCCCCCCCTCCCCCAACCATCTACCATATTACCATATGCATAGCGGATGTGAATGTCTCTTTGTAGACAGGAATAGAGAATAGCCCACGATTGGGGGAGTATTTCTGAGGAAATGAAATGTATGTTGGTGTAGAACAGATAGCATTTGGCATGTATTTATGGAGAGGGGGGGGGGGGGGGGGATTTTTCCTAGGAAAATCCCCCCCCCCCCCCCCGAGCCAAATGCTATCTGTTCTACACCAACATACATTATTTCATCAGAAATACTCCCCCAATCGTAATACAGTCGACTTGCGTTATGTCGATATCGATGGGAGACAGAGAATGACATCGACATAAACGTAGTTCGACATAAAAAAATATCAATATTCACCCCAAACATTCGGTACATTTAACACTCGTGTATAATCTGATAAGAATGTGTCAATTTCCTGTGTTTCGTGCCGGCATACGATTGTCATAAAATATAGATTATCAACGTATCAATATTATTATTGTTTATTCTTCTAATTAATACACAATAAAATACTCTTACACGCACTGCATGTGTTTAGTGTTGACATGTTATTATTTCCATGTTTTATTGGTCGCAACAATTTGCAACATTGTTTTTCCGGCGATCACATGATGTGATCGAGTGGAGATATTCTATAAATAGCATCATATTGCTTGTGACCAAGCAACCACCACCAGTCGTGAGTCACGTGACATTGACGGGTTATTGTACTGCATATCACAGGGGCGTGTCACAGGGGCGCGAATAGTGAAATGTTTGAATCGGTACATTTGTGTCTTGTAAAAAAATACAAGACGCCCACGTACCGATTCGGACTTTTCAATAAACTCGTTCCAGTACAACTTCGGATGTACTGCATGTTGGCTATTTATGGCGGGGACGTAAATGAAAAACAACACAGGTACGAAAATAGACAGGCATTTATTACAGTAACACATTTACAGACGTACATGTATACACACAGACTATACAAGCAATATAATCCCTAGCAATCAATGTTCGTCGTCTCAAAGAAGTCTGTCATCGTACACTGCTTCGCCGAAAGCCTGGCCATGTGTCTATTGAGCACGAACGTGTTCAACCGCGTTAGTAAGTTCAGCTCCTCTTCTGTATTCGCCTCGTATTCTATGAAACTTCGCATAATGTCCGATGCCGCCAACACAGCTTCCACTGATGGCCTCGGTGCCGGTGGTAGGTCAGGTGTCTCATCAGTTATCCCCCCTGTTTTTAGGCAGGGTCCTTCACCAGATTTCTCAGCAGCAGTTTGTTTAGACATTGCTAAAGGAAGTGATTTGATCGACCAACTGTTCGTGTTTATAAAGATCGCATGTAATTCACTCAAATTGTAATTATTATAAACAAGCGTCCGTTAATGATTATGGCATTTACGGCTCGATTCATGTCCCGAAAATAAATTGGCAATTAACGAATAATTTTGTGATTTCACGTCACACTGTCGTTAATTGGTTGATCACGGCTTACGTGGTCGGCTTTGACAGTATTCCGCGATTGTAACACGGTTACCGGCGGCATGTTTTGATCACTTTGAATGTGTGAAAAACTTACCTGTGCCAATCAAGTTTGACCAGACTTTACGACGCCCGCTGTTCAAATTGCATATCGACATAACAGTATACAAATGTGTAGGAATTATACCATCGGGACTTGTTTTCCACATCGATATAAACGAAATATCGACATTTCCGATATCGATATATCAGGTATGAAATGTATGAGTTTATATAGCAGTTCGGCCGGGACCACGAGCGTACATCGACATAAGCAGGTATATCGGTATAAGCAATGTCGACATAACGCGAATCGCCTGTATGTAGATTTGATAAATTGGCAACAAACAAGTTGCTTGTAACCACACAGACAACCAGGTTCATTGTCTCTGGCTGTTCTTTTCTGACATATTACATCTGGGTCAAATGTGGCTGTGACTGAAGAAATGGGGCCTATGGGTTTTGCGACCAGTGTAGGTCCAGATCAGCCTGTGCATCTGCACAGTCTGATTAGAATCTGCACTGTTCGCCATTCCAGCAATGAAACACCCATCATGTTTCTAACAAGGAATATCAATAATTATCAGGCTGTGTGATATTTGATCAGTAGCTACACTGGTCAGCAATCCCATAAGCCCCATTTCTCTAGTCACAGCCACAAATGAATAATTCTTTTCTGATTCTGATATTTCTGTGTCATGGTTATGTGAGACAAGCCATGTGATTTTGTACCTAAGAAGACATATGAAGAAACTGATATTTTCTGTAAATGATCTGAAAAGTTGATACAGTTTTCAGAGCAAATAGTTCACAATATTTTCAAGGCAAATATGGAATTCTATTCCGCATTTGCTTGCCTGGTTTGGCCCTCAGGTACGTTTTTATCTTTGGCTCTTTTGTTACCTGGGAGTTGAATTGGTTTATTGCCCATTATAAAAGTAGTAAGATTATTACTAGTCCTAATGCTTTTGGGAGGGGACCCAAGTGATTCTGGTGTGGCAAGGACCTGGCATCATTGTTGTGAGTAGCGGTCTAAGGGTTAAACACCCCCAGTGCTATGAAATTTGCTGAAGTTGTTAGTGTATTATTATGGCACTAAACATAGCAATGTTGGTGTCTAAAAGGTCTACTATCACGGTGCACGATCACGTGGTTAGAACAACAACAACAATGGCTGAACGTGTTGAAAGCGCGCCCACTCCAATGTAAGTATTATTTGATAGTTTCCTTAATATGCAACATATTTCGATGATCACTTGATCATGCACCTTGACTATGGGACAATAAAATATTTTTCTGAACATATATAGTGGGTGGTGGTCGGGCGAACGAGACGGCGTAAATTAACGATAGGGGTTCCTCCTTGGTAAGTTTTTATCTTTGGCTCTTTTGTTACCTGTGAGTTGAATTGGGTTATTGCCCATTATAAAAGTAGTAAGATTATTACTGATTCTACTGCTTTTGGGAGGGGCCAAGTGATTCTGGTGTGGCGAGAACCTGGCATCAGATCAGGAATATTCTAATATATAGTTTTTTATGCCACCGGGTTTCGAAGAAACGGGTGGCATATAGTGTTTGGACCGTCCGTCTGTCTGTCCGTCTGTCCGTCCGTCACACTTTTCGGTTAACCACTTTGTCACAGTTTCTCAAATATGCTGCAGGTGGCATCCGCGTTCGACAGACGCATTTCTTGTTTTTATTGTAAATATTCAGTTCTGATTTTGGGATTTTCCCCCCATTTGTGCATGTACTTGAAAATGTATATATGTACTTGTACAGGTAATATATGGAATTTAGTACTAAACCCACTGACCCGACCTTAAATGACCTTAGTTGTTGACAGGCCGTTAAACCCCAACAAACAAACAAACTGAACATATATAACGGGCTACTATGAGAGAGGGGCTATTATTAGGATAAATACATTGTTGGAGCGTGACAGATGTTTCTCTGACTGAATGGCGATCATTTTAGGATCTGATCAGACTGCAGGATCATGTTCAGTAAATCTTGTTTTTTATGTCCATGGTCTCGGTAGAGCCGCGAGGGATGTAGTGTTTGAACTGTGTGCGCGTGGGTCCGGTTAAGAAGTTTCCAGGAGTTTGTCAATCGGGGGGGGGCATTTGTATGCCGATGGATCATATTTTCTTCTTACTAATTCAGGGATTCCGCTGGCGATCGCCACTTTCACGATTGGCGATAAAAATAAACAATTGGCGATAAAAAATTACAATTTTCGAAAAAATAAAAAATAAATTGCAATTTGTTATCGCCAATTGTTTCTTTTTATCCTATTGGTTATTCTTTATTTTGTGTGATTTTTTTTTTTTGAAGTGGCGATTTTTTTCCCCCCAGCAGAATCTGTGAATTTTCCTACCATTTTCGTTCTAAATCTACTTTAACCCTTTTAACACCACAGACATCTTTCCTAATATTTGCAAACAGTGTAGATCATGATGAGCCGGCTCGTAACGAGCAGCCTCATCATGATCTGCACTATTTGTGGATATTTTTTTACTCACAAAATAACCCCCCATTTCTATATAATGGAACAAGTCTCAAACTTAACATGAAATAGTCAATGACAGGGGTTATTTAGGGGTGAAAGGGTTCAAGGCATTGGGTCTCAGACACGCGCAGTGATTAAAAAAATCAGTAATAGAATTTTATTGTAGATTTGTATAGCGTTTGAGCGTACTTCCTATGAGCTGCCTGGGAAAATAATTCTAGTCGAGTTAAGAAAACTGTTTATAATAATGAAAAAAATAACTGCATGTGTCATTGTGAACTAGCAAATATAATGAAATTCTATTTCTGTTTGTGGTGTAATGCAGTGAAACCTCTCTAAACCGGACACCCTGGGAGGTCCCCAGGGTGTCCGGTTTAGAGAGGTTTCACTGTCAATCAGGCATTTGCTCATTCTGAATCGTAGTTGTGTGCTATGCATGCGATCACGAACTGACATTATCACCTGAGATAATGACGAAGAAACTCATAAAAAATAAGAGCACATGTGTTTTAGTGGTGTCTGGTTTAGAGACGTTCCACTGTACTATTATTTCATTACTAAAAAATGTTATGTTCCACAAATTATGCTTGCTTCCGCGGGACCTCGTACAGTAATATCAGAATTCTATTATTATTATCATATTATCTCTCCTGTGCATCTGTCAGTCTCATTATACTATGTAGTATAATAAAACACAAACTCCTTGGAATTTTATTAAATAAATGGTGTATTTTGTTGATATAGGTTATTTGTAATTTGTAGTCTATAAGGTGATTCCTGAGATCATCTTAACCCTTACAATGCTGCATTAATTTGTGTCGTCTGCTGAATATTTTTTAGTTTTCCATTTTTCTCATCAAAAACTTGGTTTGGCAGCACTTTAGAATCATTTCCAACAGAAATGATTCTAAAATGCTGCCAAGCCATGTTTTTACTGAGAGAAAAGACAAAATATGAATTATCAGCAGACTATTTTCGGTTCCCGCATTCTAAGGGTTAAACGACGTGTTAACATATATATATATATATATCAGCTACATGTAGTGATTGTTATAATTAATTGTATAATAATTCGCCATACTGTCCAGCCGTTATCGCGCTCCACTTATTTCACATATTACACTATTTAAGCCCAATAAGTTACATATTACCAGATTTCATGACTACGTGTTGTACAGGAAATAGAAAATCTATGCGCGGATGGGATACTGCATTATAAACTTGGCTAAATATGAGTATGCTATTGTTCCAGGATTTTTAAGGAACTAAATGCTGCGGTCGCTACCACTCCCTTGCATTTAATTCATTAAAGATCAAATATGTGAACAGTAACTTATACATAATCATAATACAACAGCATTATAAATGTGAAAATGTGTAAATTAAAGCCCTACCGAAAACATGTTGCACAATCAGTGATTGATGATGTGCTTATGCAATATATCATATGTAAAATTTGTGTTAATTTAGTATGATAATTATTCAACAAGTTATCTGTAATTATAACAGGTATTGCAGAATCTTATGAAATCAGTAACAAACATGATATTAAATCATCACTTCTATTTACAGAACTTACAAAATATTGACGCAACTATATGTATTCACCATTTCAGATTGGCAAACACCACTAAGTATACATCATGAGTGTATACGTGCTGTTGGTCACGTTTCTGTTCAACATTTCCATCAACATACAGAGGAAATTAGTCACAAAATTAGCTTTCTAATACGATTTGTTGATACTCAGCTATCAGTTCCAGATCGGACAAAAATTACGATTTATGTAAGTGCTGAAAACTGCATGCTGCTGTCAAATGTGTTTATTGCCATGGTAACGGGTTTGTATGATTTACTTCATTCATATCAGAAAAGCAGTTCTAACCTTAGTGTTACGCCATTGTGAATAGTTTGCTGCCAAGTTGAAGTGAATGGCACAGACCTTATCTCCTATGCCCCACACATTACTTGGCCGCATTTTAACTCCTATAATGCTGAATTAATTTTTGTCGTCTGCTGTTTTTGTTACTTTCCGTTTTTCTCATCAACAACATCGTTTGACAGCACTTTATAATCATTTCCAATCATGGGCTATTCTTGTTTACAAAGAGACATTCACATCCGCTATGCATATGGTAGATGGTTGGGGGGGAATATTTCCTAGGAAAATCCCCCCCCCTCCATAAATACATGCCAAATGCTATCTGTTCTACACCAATATACATTTCATTTCATCAGAAATACTCCCCCAATCGTGGGCTATTCTCGTCTACAAAGAGACATTCACATCCGCTGTGCGTATGGTAGATGGTTGGGGGGGGGAACAGACTGGTTCTAGCATGTGCATTTTGTATGCTCCCGAGCACAATATCAACAATGTATATGAAAATACATTAAACGTTTTGTGGACAGTGTCTGTGAAGGTGGTGATGTGGGGGGGGGGGGGGGGGAGAGAATTTCCAGGTGGGGGGAATATTTCCTAGGCTTAAGCCTGTTACAACGGTATTGATTTTTTTATATAAGTTTCTTCAAATTTTAAATTTATGGTACGCATTTATCAACCGTACTTTGTAGATTCCTTCATATGTTTTTATTTGCGTGACTGATGCCCGCACGACAGCATGCATATTTATTTAATAAGTGGAATGCATAGTTGTTAAAATCAACAGAACATTCAGGGCAAAATTATCCATTACTGTGTATTTTTAAATGTGTGTGGGTTTGAATGTTTGATAATGGGTTTACCATTTGAAAACAAATATATATACATAAAAACCTGTCAATGTCGGGAAAATGTGTCGATGTGACATACATGATTGTATAATTGTTATAAAATGTTCTGATACAAATACCGGCAGTAAGCATAATAGTACTGGTGCATGTATATGTATACACTGTATCCTCTCGTCGGGAATAATTAATTTGGAAATGAAATTTGCAATTTAATTGTGTTGCGTTTCAGAAAAAGTACATTCAACGCCTTTGTAAACAAAGAAATGAGTGGCCAACCAAGCCATGCTAAAAAGCACCGTGGCATATGTACATGTATTTTGAAGTCATGTCTGCACACTATATAATCAAGTCAGTGATTTACACACTAAATTTGTACCGAGCACAAAATTGCGACATTTGTTTCAAGTGTCTCATTTGAATTTAGACGCATTGAATCTGCAAATATATGGCGAGTAAAGATATGTTTGCTCTAAAATGCGCTATAACGCAGCAAAATAGGGTGTATATATCAAAATTATTCCGGAGGGCATACCGCCGGACCCACCTAGCAGTCTCCCAAGCTCTGCTCGGTCGACGAACAAACGGTGCTAGTTCGAAAATATAGTAAACTATTTCAATTAAGAAGTCCCGCCCCGCTCCCCCCCACCTAACCTGAAATCCTGGATACGCTCTTGGTATTTGCTTTATATTATTTACATGCCTCCAACTAGAACGTCCCTTTGATAAAAAAAACAACAATGAAGCACGCAGACATCCATTTTCCTGTAAACAATTATTGGATTTACATTTATTGAGCAGCCTATGTGCAATAAATGTAAATCCATGAATTGAAATTTCCAGACGATCCTAGATTTGCACTTACGAACATTTTAGTCGTACAAAGTTTAGTGAAACGGGCTACAATTATGTTCGCACTAAATAATAAAACATGTTTGGCCCAGTGTCAACATGATGCGATAAGCCAGGAGCCGCGTAATTAGATCTACCATAATTTGTATCTGTGATACAATTATTTTTCTGACATTTTCCAAATTTTATTTTATGTTGATTTTCAAAACATTCGACGGTGAACCAGTAAATGAAATGAATTTAGACCTAGGCCCAGTTCTATCCATGGCTAATTTTATCCAGAATACGTGTCACAGTTAATGAGCCAACTGTTTACATTTTCTGTAATAAAAGTAACGGTTGCGGGCACACTTTCACTCAGAGCGGGCCGGGTCTGACCGACCGTCGACACTAACCGCCCCCCCCCCCATCAGTAAACACGTTTAAACCTAAGTTGATATCTCATATTGCGCATATTCATTTCCCCCCGTGAGTTTTAAATTTGCGACAAACAGTGCAGAAAGTATTGCCAATATGAATTAAATCGTTTTCCATATAACGACATCTGTAAACCAAGACCTTTTCATAAATATGAGCATGCAATATGTAGATCTACGTAGACACATAATTAAGTCATGAATACATGAATGCAGATTTACCCGAGTGTGTCTACATATTTCGAAAATCGCTTGTCACGTTCAAATGAAAGTTAGCGTTACTCATCAAAATGCGTAATGCAGTTTAATCTATAAATAAATCCCAAAATCGGAACTGGGTTTGCACAGCATGTACGGTTCCGTCTTAGACGGCCGAAAACTCCTGGGGGCCGTTTCACTAAACTTCCTACGACTAAAATGTTTGTAAGTGCAATATTATGATAGTCTGTAAATATCACATTAGCAATGTTTTCTTGTAAACAATTGCTGGATTTACATTTATTGAGCATAGGCTGCATATGCAGCCTATGCTCAATAAATGTAAATCCATCAATTGACATTTCCAGACGATCTTAAATTTGCACCCACGAACATTTTAGTCGTACAAAGTTTAGTGAAACGGGCCCCAGACACCGCTCTAATCTGAACGGGACCGCATAGCATAATTAGTAAAGAGCGCACACATGTGCCCCAGGTTCGATCTTCAAGTTGTAAGTACATGTATATCTGATGGTCGCCAGACAGGATAAGTTTGTTTTCTGGGAGTATTCCGGTTTCAACCCAAATTAAGAAACATGCAGACGCCTCCATCTACACCAACAACAATTGTTCTCGCGTTTGTTTGTAATTGTTATATACATATATAAATAAAGTTTAAAAGAAATATTAGCATTGTGATTACATAATACTGATTTTGTTATGTGTTATCTAACAAGAGGCCCAAATGGGCCTGTATCGCTCACCTAAAAGCCTCCATAGTGGTCATCTTGACCAAGACTCCTCGGGCCATGACCATTTTTGACCCAGAGGCCACCATATGAACAAATCTGAATCAGCGTTAACTATCAATCATTCATACAAAGTTTCGTCGAAATCGGCCTGGCGGTTTGTGAGAAGAATTTTTTTTGACAATTTGACCTACTTTTCAACGGCGGACATCTTGGATTTGGTGATGACCTCCATTTTGACCAAAATAAACAGGCTTCACCAACAAACCATTTCAGTTAAGTTTGGTCAATATCGGCCAAGCAGTTCATAAGAAGTCCTTTGACATCTTTAGTAAAAGAACAATCTTTTGACCTGTCGGTGGCCATCTTGGATGACGTAATCATCTGATTTTGGCAAAACATGCTCCAGAGTGATCGTCTCGTCGATACCTTGTATTGGATATATTATATGACCATATTCGGTCAAAAATATAATTTGACCCCTAGTTGACCCCTCGGGCCACGCCCATTTTTGAACCAGGAGCCACCATATGAACAAATCTGAAACAGCGCTAACTATCGATCATTCATACCCAGTATCGTCGAAATCGGCCTGGCGGTTCGTGAGAAGAAGATTTTTTAAGAATTTGACCTACTTCTCAACGGCGGCCATCTTGGATTTGGTGATGACCTCCATTTTAACAAAAATGAACAGGCTTCAACCACAGACCATTACAGTTAAGTTTGGCCAATATCGGCCAAGCAGTTTACAAGAAAAAGACGTTTGAAATCTTTAGTAAAAGAATGACCATTTGAACTATCGGTGGCCATCTTGGATGACGTAATCATATTTAGACAAAAAATGTTCCAGAGTGATTGTCTCGTCAATACCTTCGATTTGATATATTACATGACTATATTCGGTTAAAAATAAAATTTGACCACTATTTGACCCCTCGGGCGACGCCCATTTTTGACCCACGGGCCACCATATGAACAAATCTGAAACAGCGCTAACTATCGATCATTCATACCAAGTATCGTCGAAATCGGCCTGGCGGTTCGTGAGAAGAAGATTTTTTAAGAATTTGACCTACTTTTCCATGGCGGCCATCTTGGATTGTTGATGACCTCCATTTTAACAAATCTGAAATGGCATCACCCATATATCATCCCTGTGAATTTTAACCAATATCGGCTAAGCAGTTCGGGAGAAGAAGATGATTGAAAATGTTCACGGACGGCACGGCGGACAGGACGGACGGACGGACGGACGGAACGGACGGACGGACGAACTTACATTTCGGACCTTAGGGGGTACTTGCTATATAAAAGATCAAAGGAAATACCCCGTAAGACACAATAGGCTTACGGGGTACGGATTAAGTTCCATTATGTTCTAACCCTAACCCATTGTCTTAGACCACGCCCCCTACCCCATAAGTACCCTAATGTGTGCCCGAACGACGGACGACGGACACTTCGCCATAACAATAGCTCACATGAGCTTTGCTCAGGTGAGCTAAAAATACAGGTCGTATGGTTATTTAGTTTCAAATGTCATTTCACAAGTCGTCCATATAATATATTATAAAAATCATAAATGCAATATGCCCATTTGTATAAAAATAATTGACAAAAAATACTACGTATTTCCTCGAAGGAAACCGAAGAAAAAAAAGACAACTATCTGAACCACTATGAAAACAACTGTACAATTCTGTCACGCATATCCAACATTAAAATATTTGTGAGCCGTAAAGCATACGGCTATAAATAGGACAACTTATTGCAATGACGCAACAATTCCAAGTGTCAAAATCCGACGTGACGTTGGTAAATTTATACGTAACTTTGCGACGTCTTTTTCAGCCTTTCACAACGTTGTCATTAAGGCTGGTTTTCAGAGCGCGGCCCATATATAAGCAGTGATCTGAATAAACAGGGTTATTCATTTCTAACCAAGACAGTTTAAGCACGCATACGTAATAGTTATAGTTCACATATTGAATTTTTACGAAATTAGTTCATATGAAAAATTCAATATGTGAACTATAACTTACTTATTGGTTGCCTTCTTCACACACACGTCTGCTTTAATGCAAGTCGACTTGTGATACTACGTTATTGGTCGTTTGACACCGCAGCGCACATGCACACCTGACAACAAGCTGTGATGTCTGGATCTAAATATACCTTTCTATGTATTGGAACATTTAATTAATAAATTTAGTAGATATTGGAGAAATATTCGCAATATGTGATTAATAATTGAGATGATTGGTCAAGAAACCAGGGCAAACAATAATTCACATTATTGCATACCTACTTTCCCACCTACCTACTTTCCCACCTACTTTTCCATACCTATTTTCCCACCTACCTATTTTCCCACCTACCTATATTCCCACCTACCTACTTTCCCACACCTACTTTCCCATACCTACTTTCCCATACCATCTTTCCCATACCATCTTCCCCATACCTACTTTCCCATACCATCTTTCCCATACCTACTTTCCCATACCTCTTTCCCATACCTACTTTACTTTCCCATATTACTTTCCCATACCTACTTTGCATTTCATTAAAAGCAAGCAGAACCTCTATAATCCTGAACCACAGAAAACCCCATGTGTTCAATTCTGAAGGTTTCCACATCATCTATCTCTATCTCCGTTCATGATTAAAAAACACCAAAACATGTCCTGTGGAACTAAGATACTGGAATTACAGATCATGTTCTGTGGAACTCAGATGCCTGAATTACAGTGGAACCTTTCAGAACCGGACACACTGGGGACCCCGCAGGGTGGTCGGTTCCGAAAGGCTCCACTGCAATTCCATACTGGTTGAAAGGATAATATTTTCATATTTTTTGGGATAAAATTGTCTAGAAGCCCCATGTTTCCCAGGAGACAGAATTCTAGAACAAGGCAGACATTTTGGCGCCAGTCACACATAGCCTAAAATGGTAAAATCAATGAACATAGCATGTACTCCCTGCAAGTGATCTAGATATGAATGGAAATAGGATGCAGTTCATGGGGAAACTGACCAACATCCAGATAATGTTTAGCCTTAAAGACTATTTTACCCCCTAAATTAGTTTTCAATGCTGAAATGATATTTTCTAACAGTGTTTCACCATGAACTATTGTAGTAGTGAAAACAAAAATGTACTTCAACTTTTCATGAACTTGTTAGACAGATATACACATTTATGTCCATCTCTACTTGGTACTTGTAGCTGCAATTTTCTATTCTAATGCACTCTATAAATATCACACAATCTGATTGGCTGATGGTCATACATTACAGTTATATCATTGTTGATGAACGGTCGCAAATTATTTCAATATTTATTCCTACGCCAGTAGTAAAGGAGTGCATTAGAAATAGGTTAACCGCATTGTAATTTTGAAATTTGCGGAGTACAGTGCAACCTCTCTACAACAGCCACCCATGGGAAGAGGCAAAATTGGCTGTTATAGAGAGGTGGCTGTTGTAGGGAGGTTAATGCTGAATACAATTTTATCGTCTGATGTTTATTTATTTTCTTCAATAATTATCAATAAAAACATGTTTTGACAGCATTTTAGAATCATTTCCAATGGAAATGATTCTAAAATGCTGTCAAAACATGTTTTTATTGAGAAAGAATGCGAAATCAACATCAAACGACAATGTTCATGCTCAGCAGTGTAAGGGTTAGATATAGATGAAATCATCCATTTGGGATATAAAATAGCGGCTGTTACAGAGAGGTGGCTGTTGTAGAGAGGTGGCCGTTCGGGGAGGTTCGACTGTATATCAGAAAATGATAGGTCGGAAAACATGTTTAATGGCGACGCTAGCGCGTCGCCATTAAACAGATTTTCCAACCTATCATTTTCTGATATACGCCGCAAATTTGAAATTACAATACAGTTAACCCTATATTACAATACAGTTAACCCTATATTACAATACAGTTAACCCTATATTACAATACAGTTAACCCTATATTACAATACAGTTAACCCTATATTACAATACAGTTAACCCTATATTCTACTGCTGAAATGCCAAATGTCAATGCTGATTTGTACTCCCTCAGATCTAGTTCAGTGCTGATTTCCTGATATCTTCAATGCTGATTTATCAACCACCTCGCTCCAAACAATGCTTATCTGGAAAATGTGACTCGGGAAATGGGGAGTTTAACATTCTGTGGCCAATTTAGATGGAATTTTTTAGATAGAAATGCATATTAAAACCTCACTACTGCATTAGATAGTATACCTTCAGATACTAATTGATAAAATTGCTGCCACTGTGCTCTGTCCAATAAAAATGGGGGGAAATTCCAAACGTATGTGAGGTCAGTTACTCACTCGTGGTGAGGTAACAACTATGAGGAAATATCAGGCTTGTCCACTTTTGCTTGTTTCATCATGTTGCATTTCATCTAAATAACAAGTTTAAATGTGTATTTCCAAAGAATTATACTGGTACCGGTAATTATATTCTTGAGCGCACAAATATGAAACAGTGCTCCAGATAAGCTGCGTATTTTCTTAAATACCCAATTAAAATTGCCAAAAACCCAATTGAAATCAGAAGTAGCGAGTATCAAAAAGCAATAACAAATTTGTGGTACCTTTATTATGCTGCAGAAAACAATAAACAGACCAAAAAAATAACATATTTTTCTTATTTTCCATGAAAACACATCTTGGTGTTTCATTTCTAATGACAATTCTAATGAAATGCCAAGACATGTTTTCATTTTGAAGCAAACTATTCAATATTTGCTGTCTGTTGATGTGTAAACAGTAGTGTGATTTAACTTACCCAATTAAAATGTTGAAATACCCAATTGCTTCAGAAATGATGGAGTGAAAGAACTCAATTACTAATTGCTTATCTGGAGCTCTGTGAAACATTATTTCACAAATCTATGTCATTGACTGCAGTGTAGCTCTATAGCAACTTCTTGCCTAGAGAGTGGAAAATGTGCAGATATGGGAATACCTCGCTCAAATAGCATAAATTAACCCTTTCCACCCGAAAGACCATAAAACCAGCATGTAGATGAGCCGTCTCATCAGAATCTGCAGCATTTATCTGTATTGTTCAATTGTCAAAAAAATATTAGCATTTTCTTATTAACCCTTTCCCTGATAGAGACGACTTTTCACGCCAGATCCAGTTAAGGTGCGTAATTTGGAGGTAAATTTCTTATTTCTCCATAAAAAATGGCATCATTGAGACGATTCTAAAGCACTCCCAACTTGCCATTTTTTATGAAGAAATAACAAAATTTCACCCCATGTTGGTCAAATAATGCACCTTAACCCTTTCCCTGATAGAGACGACTTTTCACGCCTCTGCAGAAGATGTCTTTTGAAAACGTTGTGGGAAAAGGAGAAATTGCTTGTAACAAGCAATTTCTCCTTTTCCCACAATGTTTTCTACTCTATCAGATAATTTAACCATC
Organism: Conchocele bisecta; assembly: GCA_029237695.1. Lineage (NCBI taxonomy): Eukaryota > Metazoa > Mollusca > Bivalvia > Lucinida > Thyasiridae > Conchocele > Conchocele bisecta. The sequence goes on along the minus strand of CM055266.1, from coordinate 40,265,051 downwards.
ATTTGACCCAGCATTTGATTCTTTTATTCAGATGTTTTCGATTTGGAAGAGTCGAAATATCGCAAAACAGGGAAAGGGTTAATGGAATATCAGTACTGCAAACATTAGCATGGAATATCCAATTTTGAATATTCCGGGGTGAAATGGTTAACTCTTTTCATGCTGAGGACACGCTATTATGCTTGCGGAAAATCCTAAATATTTTCTTTCTATGTCTCGTTGACACGATTCAAATGAGTGGTCACAACATATACTCAAAAATAAAACATTTAATAAATTCCATACCTGCATGTAAAGGTGTATTCTGAAATGAATGGGTTAACACATTACAGACGGGATACACTTTTAGTAGTATGAACCTTTTGAGAGAAAAATATCCCTATTTTCTTTATATCCTTTGGAAAGTATATGTTGTTACCACTCATTTGAACCGTCTCAACGAGACGGTTCAAATGAGTGGTAACAACATATACCTTTATCGATGAATGAACAAAATAATGAGATTTTTTCAACAAAAATCAGAGTATCCTCAGCATGAAATGGGTTAACAGCACAGGAACTGATCAGATTTCACAGATTTGCAGGTTGTTCTGGGGACTACAATGGTTGAAAAGATCAAAATGTATCTTCGTTAACTGGTGGCCCATATGCTAGTGGCCTCAGGTCCATTCTCTCAGAAGGTGGCCAAAACACTTCTGAACACACTTGTATAAAGTAAAGAATGTATAAATGGCACGAAATGGTATATAAATAGTATGTGTCAGAAATGTCGAATTTTGCCACGTGCTGAGAGAGTGTAAACAGTCTGTTTTATGTAATAATAACAATTTATACGTTTATAAACGCCATACCACATGAATATTCCACAAAACGCATTCCTTCATCGGATATGAGATCCTTCATACACATTAACCCTTACACCGCTATCGTATTTTGTTGTTGTCTGTGCTGTTTATTTTCTATTTTTATCATCAAAAACATGGTTTGACAGCACTTCAGAATCATTTCCGTTGGAAATGATTCTGAAGTGCTGTCAAACCATGTTTTTATTGAGAAGATATAAAAGCAACAGCAGACGACAATTGTTGTGTGTAGCGGTCTAAGGGTTAAGACTGGTATATAAGGCAACAATTACTACAATGTTAGTTTTCCATCTTCCGACCATGCATTTTCAAGTTGGGTAGGTAGGTAGGAAACTTGAATTAGGTCATAGATAGATACACTCGACTTCAATGATAATTGCTTCATAAGAGTGATGTGATACATGAATATAAAATATGTGAATATTGTCTTGTTACTGTATACTGTATGGAGCATTGAGTTACGATCTCCGCCATCTTTGTATGTACAAACCATCGTACCACTTTGTGTTTTGACACATACAGCAAATTAATGTGACAGTAAACTAAATAAGATTTGGTGCAATACATAAGACAGGTATGACAACGGCAAGCTATAAATATTATGCCAGCAAACTATACAAAAGACGATATATCTGAGCATTTCTCCCGTCAATCTCAAAATAAATTTTGATGTGTAAACTTTTCAATCTAATGTACAGCCTATTGTTAGTGTACACGTTACCCATAGGTAAAACCATATCTACTCGCAAAGTAGGTGAGTAGACACCAGGGACAATACACTCAGGTGACTGCTTACATGTCACCAGATTTGATAGTTAATAATAGAGTACAGTAGTGGGTATATATGGTATGTGTTGTGTGGTTGGCCAGGTAAAATGATGCACTGTGCGATTTTCTGTGTATGAGGGTATTTATAATGGTGGTTCATGTTTTTAAAAACACAGGCACAAACCTGTTCAGACAATTGACATATTTTACAGTTTGGTGTAATAATTGATAGGAGTGCGTTCTCCTGGCTTTTCTACACATTATTAGCTACATTATATCATATGTTCTACTTCACATTTTGAGTTCTTTGTCAAACGGAAGAACAGGTGAAACTGGCTGATGGCTGGAACACACAAAGATGGCCGACTTGGCCATTCCATGTGCCGTATAGAATACAGTAATGAGGCAGTATTCACATATATGTTATACATATATCACATTTACAAAGCAATTATCTTTGAATCAACCGATGATCAGGTTTAGAATGGGTCCTTAAATCGCATTAGTCATAGGCTAAAACGCTGACCTTGAGTAGACACCGTGACAAACTGAAAATATTTTTTTTAAAACTAGATAGCCCACATGTCGTGACCGTCGAGGCTTTGATAGTACACCGAAAAAATTTAACCAAAAACTTTAACTCTGACGCACGTACGTACGTCAATGTGCCGACTATATTGCAATGTCCGCAAGTGGGCGCAACAAAAATGGGCAATATAATTATTTGAGTCGGGTCGATTTTACCGGGTCAGTCGGGCGATGGGAAACAGACACCTATTTTATTATGGCCCCAGTAAACAGTTTATTGGCAGACTACGGTAACCCTTACTCCCCTGTATACTGAAGATCCAAATGGATCGTTACAAGCCGGCTTTTCTGGATTTACAGTGTTTGCGAAAATAATTACAAATACTGCAGATCCAGATGAGACGAGCCACGAGCCGGCTCATCTGGATCTACAGTGTTTGCAAAAAAAAATCACAAAAACTGTAGATCCTGAATGATGCTGGCTTCAACACATGAGCAGCATAAAAACGGCATAAACCTCCAGATTTATAAATACTCACAATACAACGCCGGCTAATTCCTCCGAACTAATTCCTCACATGAATGCCGTCTGCTTCTGCAGATTACTTCACTCTCGGTTTACTTCAAACGTCCATTACACATAATTATGCGAAATTAAACCAAAACTACTCCGAGACGCAAAAAAAAGAAAGCGTCGTACTCAGCAGGGCGTTTAGTTCAAAAGTATAAAATTTCTATTTTATTCCGAAATCTCCAGAGTGAGGTGAAGAAAACTGGCGTGCAGTAGTGATGTCGATGTAGAACCACAGTAACCTTTCCAAGCGAATGCGTCTGCTTCATCAACACAGCACAACCAGTCTATTACATCACGGTCTGGTTTACCAATCAATGGCCGCCGAAATTTCCTGGTAGTAGTACTCGACATTGGCACTATATATATGCGGCTGTGACTGGAGAAATGGAGCTTATGGGATTTGTGTTCAGTGTAGCTGCTGATCAAATAGCACACTCCGGCCACAGGTTGAAGAAATGGACCGAGGTCTATAAATACATTAAATATGCCTAAAAGCATCAATAAAGGAAAAAAAAATAAGGTAAAAAATAGTTTTTTACCCCCTCCATATACTTCATTATATGAAGTATATGGAGGGGGTAAAAAAAATTGTTTACCTTATTTGTTTTCATTTATTGATGCTTTTAGGCATATTTAATGTATTTATAGACCTCGGTCCGTTACTTGAACCTGTGACTCCGGCAGCCTGGTAAGCACAATGGAACCTCTCTAAACCGGACACCAAGACAGGCATCTGTGATCTCATTTTTGATGAGTTTCTGGGTCATTTATCTCATGTGATAATTAATGTCTGTTCGCGATCTCATAGCACACAACTATGGCTCAGAATGATCTAATGCCTGATTTACAGTGAAACCTCTCTAAGCCGGACACCCTGGGGACCTCCCAGGGTGTCCGGTTTAGAAAGGTTTCACTGTATAGGTTATTTGGTTTGTATGTGCATATATGCACGAGTTCCTTAACGTGTGATATTGCGCGGCGGAACGAGTGGCATATATCCGCATACAAATCAAATAACCATTTTATTATATGGGTACATCATTCACAATTTATATGCACCTCAAAAATGATACAAAATATAAATAAAATATACAAATTAGTGATGGTGTAGAAGTAACTATTTCACGAGGTGAAAAGTAGTTCCGGCACTAACCAATACAAACTCACGACACGTCAATATGGAGAAATATTGACACCTTGCGTTCCATTGTGTTTCAATGGGAAACAAAAGTATGGAAATAATAATGATCTATATTGCTTGTATCATAAGTGTGACAGATGCTTCCTTGATGGAATGGCAAACAGTGAATAATCTGATCAGACTGTGCGAATCGATCTGGATCTACACTGGCCACAAAACACATAACCTCCATTGCTCCAGCCACAGCCACATATCCCTTTTAATATATATATATACTGCAGCTAATGTTAATTCAGTGGGAAATTTCATATTGTTGTTTGCTATCTTTCATTTATAATTTATTTCTTGACGACAAAAACATTCATACATGTTTGGCAGCACATGTCTCCATTGGAGACATGTGCTGCCAAACATGCATGAATGTTTTTGCTGTCAAAGTACGTTTTCATTAAAAAAAAAGGAAAATAAAAACGAGGGCCATTGTGGCCTGATATCGCTAATCTGATTATAATACAGTGGAACCCTTCTAAACCAGACACCTGGGAGGTCTCCAGGGTGTCTGGTTTAGATATGTTCCATTGTAAAACAGCTTAGCTGCTTAGCGATCATGAACAGACATTATTATCGGAGGTAAATGGCAATATAACGTATCTAAATTAAGCTCAATTAACTTTCCTCTGTGTCCGGTTTAGAGGGGTTCTACTGTATATGTAAATATTTACACTGTCCTTAAATTCATAATGGAAACGGCCATTCAATGTATTGCGTTAATATTCCAGTGACATATTAGATTACATGACGTTCATCGTCGTTATTAATAATGTCATGCTATATGACCGGCAACGTCGCTGTTCCATGAATTGCGACAAAACGATGTAAAACAATAAGATTCATAATTTTTATGCCATATATGGTTATTTGAATCTTTGAAACTATCCGAAAATGCAGTGTAAATATAAGTAATAAAACCATGGGTAGTTTCGCAACTGCCCATGGTTCTATAAATTTGAGAGACCTTTATACATACATTCATTATTCCTACGAAGTTTTGTCGAAACCAGTCTTGATTATAATGGTAATCTTGGATTATGCGACGATCTCCAATTTAAAAAAATATGTAAATGTTTCACCGCAAGACAATAACTATGACGTTTGGCCAACAATGGCCAAGCGGTTAGTAAGAAAATACTGTTTGAAAGCGCAATAAAAAGATACCGGTTTGACCTTTTGGCGGCCATCTTGGATGACCTAATCATCCAATTTTGACCAAACATACTATATAGCGGTGTTTGCAAACAGTGTAGATCCCAATGAGCCGCTCCTTACGAGCTGTCTCATCAGGATTTGCACTTTTTGCAAGTAATTTTCATATTTTAGATAACAAGAGGGTTATGATGGCCCTAATTCGCTCACCTGACTCCATGAACACCAGAGGAGAATGTGACATTGAGTTCATGTGTTTTAACAAAATTGTGCTATTGTTAGATGGCGGTCATCTTGGATTAAGCGATGACTCATTTTACCAAATCTGAAAATGCATCACCCAAGGATCTTAACTTACTATGAAGTTTGGCCAGCATCGGCCATGTGGTTCCTGAGAAAAATACATTCAAAATCTTGAATAAATGGACCTTTTCATAATCATCCGATTCCAACAAATATTGCACCAGAGCAATCGCCTCATCGATACCTTCAATTTGATATATGACATGAGCATATTCAGTCAAAAATAAAATTTGACCCCACGGGCTACGCCCATTTTTGACCTCGGGTTCACCATTTTAACACCTTTGAAAGAGCATTCTACATCGATCATTCATACCAAGTTTCGTCGAAATCCGGCTGGCGGTTCATGATAAGATTTTTTAAGAATTTGTGCTATTTTTAGATGGCCTCCATTTTAACAACTCTGAAAAGGCTTCACCCATGGACCATAACTGTGAAGTTTGGCCACCATGGGCCAAGCGGTTCGTGTGAAGAAGAATTTTGAAATCTCTAATAAAAGAACGACCTTTTGGCGGCCATCTTGGATGACATGACCATCCAATTTCGACAAAAAATGTACCAGAGCGATCGCCTCTTTGATACCTTCGATTTGATGTAGACATGACCATATTCGGTCAAAAATAAAATTTGACCCAATTTGACCCCACGGGCCATGCCCATTTTTTACCCCGGGGTCACCATTTTAACAACTTTGAAAGAGCATTGTACATCGATCATTCCTACCAAGTTTCGTCGAAATCCGGCTAGCGGTTCATGAAAAGAAGATTTTTAAAGAATTTATGCTATTTTTAGAAGGCGGCCATCTTAGTTTAGCGATGAACTCCATTTTAACAAATATGAAAAGGCTTCACCCATGGACCATAACTTTTAAGTTTGGCTACCATGGGCCGGTTCATGTGAAGAAGAATTTTGAAATCTCTAATAAAAGAACGACCTTTTTGACATTTCGGCGGCCATCTTCGGATGACATAACCACGGGCCACGCCCATTTTTGACCCCGGGGTCACCATTTTAACAACTTTGAAAGAGCATTGTACATCGATCATTCCAACCAAGTTTTGTCAAAATCCGGTTGGCCGTTCTTGAGAAGAAGATTTTTGAAGAATTTGTGCTATTTTTACACGGCGGCCATCTTGGATTACGTAATGACGTCATTTTAACAATTTTGTAATCTCCCTACCTAAGGACCATGACCATGAAGTTTGGTGACTATAGGCACAATGGTTACCGAGGAGAAGACGTTCACGAAAATGTTCACGGACATTGACGACGACGGACACATTGCGGTAACAATGGCTCACATGAGCTTCGCTCAGGTGAGCTAAAAATCCCCTTTTCATAAATGGACTAGTTTGAAAATCATTTTGTGACGATTCGCTTTGTTGGAAAATCAACATATCGCAGTCCATTCCAGTTACTTACGGGGGTTACATATACAGACCTACATAATTTTAAAACAGACATTTGGCATGAAAATGTCACATGACAATTCATGTGACGGTATCTGTGGCAAAGACACTGGCACGTCTGATGCCTCAGTACTGTCTCGTGTCATGTTGTACAGACGAACCTCCCCGAACGGCCACCTCTCTACAACAACACCCTCTCTGTAACAGCCACTATTTTATATCCCAAATGGATGATTTTCTCTATCTAACCCTTAGACTGCTGAGCATGAACATTGTCGTCTGATGTTGCTTTTGCATTCATTCTCAATACCACACATATTATACATTTTATATCAGACGTTTATTTCCTTAAAATGTTAACGGACATTACTATTTATACTCTGTATTTATTTTTTTATGTGCAATTATCATACTTTATAATCTGTCGAAAATGTTATTTTTTTCAGGTGACGCATTTAAGTAGTATAAATAATTAAAACATACCATGCATATGAAAATAGCCTGAAACCAACGCGCGTCACTATCAGTAATATAAACATTAATAAATGATTATACCTGTATAGCGGCCACTCGTAATCTTTAGAACTGGTGGAATATTGACACAATTGTACACTTATTTTATTCCTATAAAGAACATATTGTGCATATTGAGTGGGCATGTACCTTTAAAAGGACGAACAAAAAATGGATTGAAAGTCTACAATTTAAGGGTTAACTTCAGGATTTATATGGGTGTGTTGCCATAGCAACAGACATAAAAGTGTATTTAGAGAGTAAATAGCTGGTAATAAAATGGCAGTATCTGGATCAGATGCTTAACCGTTACAATACTGAATTAAATTTTGTCATCTGCTGTTTATTTCTTAATTTCCCTTTTTCTCAACAAAAACATGGTTTGGCAGCACTTTAGAATCATTTCCGTTGGAAGTGATTCTAAAGAGCAGGCAAACCATATTTTATTGAGAAAGAAAAGGAATGTCCCAGCAACAGAGAAGGCATGTAGGACCTCGAGGGATTTCAGTGTCAAGTTCTCATCTAAAGGGACCTGGAGAGGAATGGAAAGACTATGAAAGTAATTTCTCACCTAGGGTGGAGACTAAACACTAACCTCTGGTTTAAAGTCCTCGGGGACCATTTCATTTAATGTTGTACGGACCAAAAATGTTCGTAAGTGCAAATTTAGGATCGTCTGTAAATTTAAATTGATGGATTTACATTTATTGAGCATAGGCTGCATATGCAGCCTATGCTCAATAAATGTAAATCCATCAATTGTTTACAAGAAAACATTATTAATGTGCAATTTACAGACTATCATAATTTTGCACTTACGAACATTTTAGTTGTAGGAAGTTTAGTGAAACGGGCCCCTGGAGAGGGATGGAAATACTATGAAAGTAATTTCACACCTAGGGTGGAGACTAAACTGCTAACCTCTGGTATTGAAGTCCTGGGGGACATTTCACTAAATGTTGTATGACTAAAATGTTCGTAAGTGCAAATTTAGGATCGTCTGGAAATTTCAATTGATGGATTTACATTTATTGAATGCTCAATAAATGTAAATCCAATAATTGTTTACAAAAATATATTGTTAATGTGAAATTTACGGTCTATCATAATTCAGTAATTACAAACATTTTAGTCGTACGAAGTTTAGTGAAGCGGGGCCCCAGTATCCTAACATCTAGGCCACAATCCATCTCTTTTATTAAGAAAGATGACAAGAGCGAATAAACAGTTCCAATGAGTGCCAACAACATACACTCCTGCGCATATAAGGCCATTTCAAACTACAAAATAATGACAGATTAATCTTTTTTTTTTCTTCTAAAATTGAAACAAAAAATGCTGTTTTGCTACACTAGTTAATGAAAAAGCCCCTTTTCCCCAAATATTTGGACGATATTCAGTAAAGTAACGTTAGTCATGTTAATTAAGATATTTTTTGAAAAAATTGTGTAGCGTCAACAAGTAATGGGTTAACCATACTATCCCCCACAAAGTTAAGCAAGGCTCAACCTCAACCACTCAAACTGCTCGACTTTGAGAAAAGATTTAAATGCATATGCCAAATATTTATTTTAAAATCACATACATCGCTTTATCAAATTAATTTATGTCACAAAAATAATCATCCCGAAACAATGCACAATGAATCTTAGTTATAAGATGGATAAAACAGAACGTATTTATTTATGAAACATGTAAAATGTCAGCAGTCTGGAAGCTGTTTCTTGTCATTCCTCATCTGAGATTTTATTTGGAATTTATTTTTTACAAAAGCCTGTTGTTGGCCTCCAATTCAATATCGTACCAACATCACTTCACAATCTTGCCAGCCTAGATATAAATCGGCACACAGGGTTATAAAAACAGCATGTTCTCCGGTTAATTCTGAAAAGTATACTGAAAGGATAAAGAAACGCAGGGTAAACATTTGAGGTGATTTAAAATGATGTGTTTGCTGTTATATACAATATTTTATATGAGTATTAAAAAAACATCTTTAGTCAACACATTACCAAAATTGCATTAGGTTTTGACTGATAATTCATTAGTAATTGAATGATAACTGACGGTACCCCCCAATATCGCACACTGAAATCCACTGTTTTGTCAGTATCTCGTATGCCCCCCTCACGCTTCTGTCACAGCCCTGATTCTCTTGTGCATGGAATTCATCAGTGCATTTATCCTTCTTATTGGGATATTGTTCCACTCTTCCAACAATGCAGTCCTTAGTTGGTCGAGATTAGAAGGGGTATTTCGACACCCCCTTATCCTCCTGTAAAGTTCGTCCCACAGATGTTCGATTGGGGACATATCGGGACTGTACGCTGGCCAGTCGAGTCTCGACAAACTCTGGCTACATGGGGCCGGGCATTATCATGCTGGAAAATTAGTTGACGCCTTTACACAAATGGAACAACAACCGGGCGGAGGATTTCATCCCTATATCTTACGGCGGTTAAATTCCCGGCTACCACAATCAACGGTGACTTTACCCCGTGAGATATCCCTCCCCAGACCATAACTGAGCCACCCCCAAACCTATCCCTCTCAAGAACGCAAGCGTCGGCGACGTCGACCGTCCGGACGAAAAAGAGTGAAACGGGACTCATCTGTGAAAAAGACTTGTCTCCATTGCCTCATTGGAAATCGTCTGGGAGCATGTGCCGCCAACCAAGCCATACGACGCGCGCGACGTGCACGAGTGAGAGGCAGACCAACGTAGGGACGACATGCTCGCAGACCAACCTCGCGCAATCGATTTCTTACAGTTTTGGGGTGAATGTGGCGATTATGATTGCCTACCGTGTTAATAGCGGTTTCAGTGGCAGTAACGTGGCGATTACGTAGGTGGGCGAGACGAATAGCCCTGTCTGGACCCCGAGACGTTACGCGCGGACGTCCCGATCTCGGTCGGTCGGCAACCCTTCCGGTCTCTCTCAGACGACGGACAAGACGTTCTATGGTGGAAACATTCACACCGAACTGCATAGCAACCTGCTGTTGCGTTTGACCTTGCATTAGCAATGCAATAGCCTGACCCCTCTGAACTTCCGTCAGACGTACCATGATTGTGAGCTATACATTCAGTGTAAATAGTGGAAAACGATGTGTATACCTCAAGCGTATCAAGTGGTATGACAAAATGTTTTGACGAACTTATCATCATCATGCTGCATGTGTTTTTGTTTTTTTATCACTTTCTCTATGTGGTACAGTGCATTACACGGTTGAGTAACTTTAGGCACCAGTTTGGGTGCACAGTGACCAAGATAGTCACCTGACCGGTTTTCATAATTTTAGGCCAAGCATTTAAATAATTATTGCGTATATTGTTACCCTGCGTTTCTTTATCCTTTCAGTATATATCAATTCTCATTTCTCCTAGTAGCCAGAGCCATAGTACTGTAGAACCTCTCGAAACAGGACATCCAAAATGCCAATTCGCTTAATATGTTTCGTGACCAATGTAGATCCACATCAGACTGTGCATTCACAGTCTGATCAGCATCTGCACTGTTCGCCATTCCATCATCGAAACACCTGTCATGCTTCTAACAAGCATAAAACAACCTTATCAGGCTACAGGAATGTGCTATTTAATTATGAGCTGTCTGTGTCATACCCTACAAAATGTGAAACTGGCCGAGTCAGATACACATTATACAAATATTCAATCACATTTACGAAGCTAGCGTCTTCGAACCCAAGTATGGTGTTCTATGAAGTCAGTCCCTAATCATTATAATGCCGAATTAAATTTTGTCGTCTGCCGTTTAATTTTTATTTTCCATTCGTCTCGTCGAAAACATGGTTTGACATCACTTTAGAATGATTTCCAAAGGAAATGATTCTAAAGTGCTGTCAAACAATGTTATTCTTGAGAACGAAGACAAAACATTAAACAACAGCAGACGACAATTTTTGTTTCCCGCATTCCAAGAGGTTCCAACAACAAATCTGCAACATCAAGTATTGGAGTACGGACGGAGGTAACCAGGGCAATAGACCAACATATCTGGAAATCCGACATGAATTGCGATTATGTAATTACAGATTACGGGTGATATTGAACCTATAAAGCTCTAAATAACTGATATTATAACGCAATCGAAGGCTTTACGGAGCCAATATGAAACGGCAAATATAGGAACGAATATCGGTAGTGGCATACATGCGTAGCTCGAGCGATGCCAAAATAAATCGAGAGTCTAACATACTAGAGCAAGTGAGCCACCTGGACCGATAAAATAAAAACTTTAACGCAAATCTTATGGACAGACAAACAGACGAACGAACGGACGGACGTTCTTACAGTAAAACAGACGGACGGACGGAATGAAGAAAACTATATACCCCTTGACATACTTAGTATGCCGGGGTATTAACCCTTACACCGCTATCTTCATTTTTTGTCGTCTGTTGTTTATTTTCTATTTTCCATTTTTATCATCAAAAAACATGCTTTGACAGCACTTTAGAATAATTTTCAACATGCTTTGACAACACTTCAGAATCATTTCCATTGGAAATGATTCTGAAGTGCTGTCAAACCATGTTTTTATTGAGAAATAAGGCAAGATATAAAAGCAACAGCAGACGACAATTGTTGTAAGTAGCGAGCGGTCTAAGGGTTAAAATACATAATAATAGTCATTGCGGAATCTTTTTTTTTAAACTTTTTCCTCCACATAAAATTAGTACATGTATATATGCGGATGTGACTGAAGAAATGGGGCTTATGGGTTTGCGACCAGTTTAGATCCAGATCAGTCTGTGCATCTGCTCTCTGATATCTGAATACTTATTTCTATTTTTGTTATTATAGGAATGAATGGCCTTTTTGTGGAATTTATCGGGGTATAAACTTGAAAAAGTCGCGGGAATACTGGACGAAGGCCTTCCGGCCTTCGTCCAGTATTCCCGCGACTTTTCCAAGTTTATATCCCCGATAAATTCAACAAAAATGCCATTCATTCCTTATAATTCCAGCATTTGAAATAAATTCATCAAGAAAATGTGTTTATTTTCCGTTTTCTTAAGAACTATTTTAACTGCGCCTCACGGTTACGGAAAGTAGTTCGGCATGGGAGTTTACTGGGATATAAATTTTGGACAGACTTGCTACGGGCCAATCAAATGTTAGGGAATTGTGTAAATATTTTTGTGCTGGAATTATTTCTCAATGAAAGTATATGTTGTGACCACTCATTTGAACCGTCTTGACATCCTAATTATAATTCAATTGAGACAAAGAAAAGGATTAGAAAAACAAACATCTAAATATACTTAGCTGAACATACCTGGAAAGCTCCGTAATGTTTTATTTGTATATCAGAGAAGACTCCAGCACCTGTGGAGTAGATACATAGCATGATGATATTGGTACCCAACACATTCCCGTGTCTTTACGAGTTATAATAAATGCTGAAGGCCGCAATGGTAGATGATGTTAATCACAGGAATTACAGAAATGAAATGTGATAAGATGTGCACCTAGCACGATGGTCGGATGTGCATTCTACTACATCCCGTGTCTTTAGAACTTTGAAATGTTTAAATCAGATAACATAGATTTATAAAAAGTCGGATGTGTGCACCTGCTACATCCTATATCTTTAAATAAAAAATTAAGAAAAATTATACAGTGCAACCTATCTACAACAGCCACCCATGGGAAGACGCAAAACTGGCTGTTGTAGAGAGGTGGCTGTTGTAGGGAGGTTAATGCTGAACTAAATGTTGTCATCCTCTGTTTATTTATTTTCATCAATAATTCTCATCAAAAACATGCTTTGGCAACATTTTAGAATCATTTCCAATGGAAATGATTCTAAAATGCTGTCAAAACATGTTTTTATTAAGAAAGACGGCAAAGCAACAGCAGACGACAATTTTCGTGTTCAGCAGTCTAAGGGTTAGATACAGAGGAAATCATCAATTTAGGATATAAAATAGCGGCTGTTATAGAGAGGGTGTTGTTGTAGAGAGGTGGCCGCTCGGGGAGGTTCGACTGTATAATGAAATCACTTATTTTCAATGCAATTCACTGCAGATTTGCTATGAAAACACCTAAATTGTATTGTCTCATAAACAATGACTTGGTGGCACATTGAAGTGTTTTATACACCATGAAGAGATCCACTGCTGACTGCTTCTGTTAGAGTGTGGAAAGCAGCCCCGCCTTTTGTCAAACAGTCAGATATTTGAAGTTTCGTCGTGATCCATTTCACCTGGATATCGCCCTTGGTCACACTTTCCTTCATACTGGCTGGATCGAAACGCAGTCTCTTTTCAGACACCAGTTTTGTAGAATGGATGTTCTAGAACAATGACTTGTCCGTCATACAGATTATTGGGATAGTAGGACGACATGGAATGATCTCCTGAAGAAGACTCCTCAGGTATATGGAAGCATCAATGCCATCCACCATTGACAGAGATTCTGCAGCGAGAGAACTCTTCACTACACGTTTGATTTTCTTTGAAGACCAAGCAATTGCGGAACTGTAACCATTCTTTCCACGAAGAAATACAATATATCCTCCAGCACTAGAAACACCATCAGAAAGGTTGGCATACGAAGCATCGGTGAATAGGATAATCGCTATGTCCTCCAAATTAAGTAGATTGGGAAACATTAATTTATACACATTGTTCTTTGCTTTCCGGACAACTTTGTTAATTTTCCTTCTATGTTTAACACCGTTGTCCCTCTTGCTGGTAGCCAAAGCTAACACATCAAAACAGAGAACTGGGGCCATCCATAATTATATCTCCGTTTCCTGTAACCTGACCGACCCGCTAAAAACGGTGCGACCCGATTTTTTTTATTGCAATTTTGTTTACAATTTTTTTTTTTAAATTTTATAAACAATATTTGTTTTTATTTTTTTTTATTTATTTTTTTCAATTTAGTGCTACAGTGGATTAAAAGGGTTAATGTAATCTCTGGCCCTAAATGGCATACATGTTCATACAACAACACATACAGCAATTGACATACTTTTATTGCAATATTGAATTTAAAAATTATTAATATTAAAAAGGTACAATATTTTAACACTTGCAATGCATGCAAGTGTTAAAATATTGTACCTTTTTAATATTAATAATTTTTAAATTCAATATGTCGTGTGACAGAAAAAAAAGGAAATTGCCTATCGACCGACCCACTTTTAAAATTCTGGTCGGTTACAGGAAACAAACACTTTTTTAAGGACAGCCTGGTCTAGTCTGTTGAGAGCCAGTGTAATTGTCCTATGACCTGTTGAATTTTCCCCGCATGTTTCAAATTGAACACTGTGAATCTGTTCCAATTCCTCAGTATAATCATGCTGATCTCTAACAAAACATTGTCTTCTCCTTGTTCAACATTCAGACCAATGTACTTGAAGCTATTGTCCTTCTTTTTACCGTATTAGAATTTGTCCATCATGATGTTTACTACACTGTCTCTGAAGACATCTGTACCGGCCCACAAGAAATCATCAACATGCATTAAGAACAGGCCTTGTAACTGTCCATTTTGTCGCCAATAGAATAAGGCAGGATCCAATTTAGATTGTACACAGTCCAAGAGCAAAAGTTCTTTCTTCACACTCAAAAACCAGTTTCTGGATGCATCAACTAGACCATATACACACTTTTTCAATTTCCATACTATTGGCCTGTCTGTTGCATATTCTTCCGGTACATTTACAAATATATCTCTGTCCATCTCACTTCCTTGCAGGAATGCCGCTTTAAAATATATATTGTGTGCAAGGAATATCCTAGTGTCGGTGACAAAGCAAGGAAAAGATGTAGGCTTTCTTTGCGAGCTGTAGGTGAGTCTGACTTTACTTCATTTTCTTCCTCAAATCCCCTCACTACCAACCGCGCTTTCACAGAGTTATTGCCATCTACCCACCTCGTCGACATTAGCTGTTGTCCAGTAAAGGGTACTTCTTCATAAACTGAATAGTTTTTCCAGTTTTCCAATTCAGCAACCTTAGCTTTTCTTACATCAGCTTCACCATGTCTAGCTGAAGGGATGAGAACTGCATTAACTTCTTGTATCTCTTCAATGAGTTTTCATTCTTCAATATCTTTAATAACAAAATCTATCCCAGTTGGTCTCTCACTGCCTTCTTCCTGGATATTAAAGAATGCCCAGTTTTTTCCTTTAGCTTTACCTCCACGACTAATCACATGGGCATTTCTCCATGTGTCACTGCCTTTGGGCAAAATACTGATATTGTCATTTACTTTAGGAATTCTGTAATTCGATACCACTCCAGAATTTTCACTTGCAACAATATTTGCCAGCTATGTCTTCGGGATTTTCATTTGGATCAATATTCCCTGGAACTTGTGGCTGAAATGGCACATGAACATCATTATCTTCATCCATTTCATCGGCTAGCTTGGAATGTACAACTTCTGTTGGATGTTTCTTCTCTTCATTCACTGGACTTTGGAATTCAGTTCCACATCTAATGAGCCTACATGGATGCACTCGAACATAAACATTACCATGTCTGACAAACACAACTTTCCCATCCTGTCCAATTACATATCCAGTGAATTCAGTTCCACATCTAATGAGCCTACATGGATGCACTCGAACATAAACATTACCATGTCTGACAAACACAACTTTCCCATCCTGTCCAATTACATATCCAGTAGCCTATTTCACCAACATTGCAAAGTATACTTTCCTAGCAAAGTATACTTTGAGGGAGAAATCTTCAATTTTAGGATAAATTTATTAATTTTTATTATACTGATTTTATTACATTATCACAGCCAATTTGGCTGTGATAATGTAATACATTCAGTATAATAATTCTGCATACTTTTAATCATCAAATATATGCAGTTGTTAGTTCTATATGAAATGATGCATTTCAGGAAAAATAAATGATTGCTCCCTCAAAGTATACTTTGCAAGTTTGATGAAATCGGCCCCAGGTCCCTTCCACTTGATATCATCATCCCTCTTGTAGTACACTCGGTCACCATGTTCAAAGTATTCTTTAGAAGCTCTAATTTTGTGCCGCAATGCTCTTCTGATCCGTTCCGAAGATTCTGCTTGAATGAATGCACGCTTACTAGAATGTAATGCATTCAAATGTTTTGCAAAACTTTCACTGATGTAACTCTAGAATACTACCGACTGGTCACACCATATACAAGTACATGTACTTCCATAATAGTGGTTGTGACTGGAGAAATAGGGCTTATGGATTTTTGTTTGTTTATTTGTTGGGATTTAACGGCCTATCAACAACTAAGGTCATTTAAGGCCGGGTCAATGGGTTTAGTACTAAATCCCATATATTACCTGTACAAGTACATGTTCAAGTCCATGTACAAATGGGGGGGGGGGGATCCCAAAATCAGAACTGAATATTTATAATAAAAAAAATATATAATATCAGCCCCGAAATCAGAATAATCCTGATCTGATGTCAGGTCCTCTCTTATGGATTTTTGACAAGTGTAGATCCAGATCAGCCTGTGCATCCGCACAGTCTGATCAGGACCTGCACTTTTCGCCATTCCATCAATGAATCTTCTGTAATGCATCAAACATGCAATGTAGATCATTATCATGCTACAGGAGTTTGCTATTTGATCAGTAGCTACACTGGTCTCAAATCCCATGAGCCCCATTTCTCCAGCAACCAGAGCTCCATATAAGCTGCGTATTTGCTTAAATACCCAATTAAAAACACAATTCAAATCAGAACTAGCGAGTATCAAAAAAAACCAAAAAAAAAAACTGCAATAAAAAATTATGGTACCTGTATCATGCTGCATAAATACCCAATTAAAAACACAATTCAAATCAGAACTGGCGAGTATCAAAACGCAATAAAAAAATTTGGTACCTATATCATGCTGCATAAAACAATAAACAGACCACAAATATAGCATATTTTTTTTATTTTCCATGAAAATACATCTTGGTATTTCATTACAATCTAATGAAATGCTAAAATGAAATGCTAAGACATGTTTTCATTTCGAAGTGAACTATTCAATAATTGCTGTCTGTTGATGTGTAAACAGTAGTGTGATTTTATTTTACCCAACTAAAATTTTGAAATACCCAATTGCTTCAATACTCAATTACTAATTCCTTATCTGGAGCCCTGAGTGACAACCACATTATACTAATTGAGATAAAGCAAAAATATTAGAAAAAAATATATTCCGAATATAATTGGCTGACCATACCTGGTGAACTTGGTGACTAGAATATCAGCTGTGGTCAGTCTCAGTTTGGACAGTCCACCATGACGGTCTTCGATCTCTCCAGGTTATTGTATCAGTTCTGGAAATAGAGCAAGAACACATTGCAAGACGGAGAAAATGATATACTTGATTCTCACACAAATGACGGGAAAACAATGAGGAATGTGGTAGGCTTCTATAAAACAAATTTTATGTTACAAATTGTATAAAAAAAAATGTGCAAGTGCTTCAATATACCCACAAATAAAAACAACAAATCAGTAGCATATCATCACATATAAGTAAATGAAGTTTCCAGCCAATCACACTTCCGGTAACAGAGAGAGCCGAAATCTTTAACCCTTTCCCTGTTTTGCGATATTTCGACTCTTCCAAATCGAAAACATCTGAATAAAAGAATCAAATGCTGGGTCAGATGATGGTTGAATTATCTGATAGAGTAGAAAACATTGTGGGAAAAGGAGAAATTGCTTGTTACAAGCAATTTCTCCTTTTCCCACAATGTTTTCTAAAGACATCTTCTGCAGGGGCGTGAAAAGTCGTCTCTATCAGGGAAAGGGTTAAAGAGCCAATTGGGACATTTAAACTGGCAACAAACAAAGAAACAAAACTATTCACCCCTCCATTCACTGTCTGAAACCCTCCAATCTTTTTTCAAGGTACAATGTACATAAAAATTTGGCAATTTGTTTTAGGGATGGGTGAGGATAAGAACGAGTATGAGAATATGCAAATAAATATTCCCTCCCTTAACCCTTACAATGCTGAATTAAATTTTGTCGTTTGCTGATTATTTTATATTTTCCATATTTCTCAAGAAAAACATGGTTTGGCACATTTTAGAATTCTAAAGTACGGTACTGTACTGCCAAACCATGTTTTTCACAAGAAAAAAAAGAGAAAATATGACACAACAGCAGAAAACAATTTTCAGTTCCCGCCTTTTAATGGTTAACCCTTTCAATACCACAGGCCTGTATAGTTCATGCTATTGGCAAATAGTGTAGATCCAGATGAGCCGGCTCGTGACGAGCCGTCTCATCAGGATCTGCACTTTTTGCACATAATTTTAACATTTTTGAGAACAAAAACACAACCCTTTTCATAAATGGATAGTAGTCTGAAAATCATTTTGTGAAGATTGGATCTGTCCGGAAATTAACATATCAATTAAAAATCCTGTGAACATTTTCATGAACTAAATGCACATTTATCCTCTAAACCAGGATGACGATGATGTTTGACTGCATGCACTGAAAATAAGCCATACAAACCATACAGCCATGTGATTTTGTATGTAAAAAAATAATTCATAAAAATATTTAGAAAATTTAAAAAAAAAAAATGTGCATGACATTGAAATTTGAGGAAATATTCAGAGCAAATGCGGAATAGAATTCTGCATTTGTTGTGAAGATTTTGTCAACTTTTGATGTCATTTACATTTTTTTTTATAAATTTTCTAAATATTTTTATGAATTATTTGTTTAGGTACAAAATCACATGGCTGTATGGTTTGTATGGCTTATTTTCAGTGCATGCAGTCAAACATCATCATCATGTGCTGTCAAAACCAGGTTTTTGTCGAGAAATATTGAAAATAAAACATTTCCAGCAGACGACAACATTTAATTCAGCGTAGTAAGGGTTAAGTATTTAGGCCAGAGAAAACGACCCACAAACACAAGGGAAGGACTGACGGTCCGAGGACTTAAGACAATCGCTGGTGCTGCAGTCTGCGTTGGTGCAAAATGTTCCACATTGAAAAATGCGCCGGATTCCTGACGAACTCCCATTCAGCTACATGCAGGAGATACTGCATTAACACATTTTCGTCTATCAAAAAATGTGTGCCAGATACTAGACGAAAATGTGTGTATGCAATAGCTAGAGTAGAGCACAGTCATCTCATCTGAGGAGACCGGTGCATTTTTCGACGTGAAACAGTTTACGAGAGATAAACGAACATTATATTAAGGTTGGCCCAAATTATCCAAAGCAAACCTGTCTGATGTGTAAAACCAAGTTTGGAATGGCACTGATAGATCAATTTTCTGTCTAACATAAAATGCATTATTCCCTAATGTCACTCCACTTGTCATATATAGCACATTAACCCTTTTCATGCTAAGGATAAGAATTTAATGATGTTTGCGGAAAATCCAAAATATTTTCCTTCTATGCGCTCAGAAGTATATGTAGCGACCACCATTTGAACCGTCTCGTTGAGACGGTTCAAATGAGTGGTCACAACATATACTTTCATTGAGAGATAACAAAAATAAAAATAAAATACTTAAACAATTATGTATTCCACATAATGGGTTATTATAATCAAGCAAATGAACATGAATAAATATTAAAGAGATGTCTCTCCAGAACAGAACATTACATTTAAGCTGCAAGCTGCAAAAAGGTACCTGTGCCCAATTTAGATCCTGATCATTCTGAATACTTCCACAGCTGCATCAGGATCTACCCAGAGCTCCAGATAAGGTGCGTATTGGCGTATTGGCGTATTTTACGCACTTATTTTAGCAGAATACGCACTGATTATCAAAAGTGGGAGTACAAAATACTCACAGCAATGTGAAATTACGCATTGATTTTCAAATAGTCGTGAAAATACTACAATAAAGTTGAAAATTTACTAAGTTGAGCTGCAAAAATCGAACAGTTGAATTTGAAATATGGGGGTATAATACTCTTTAGATACAAAACTTATCTGGAGCTCTGTCTATAGTAATCCATCTCACTGGTGTGCACTCCGTTCCTGCATAAAATCTTTAAGTTAAAATATGCGCCGGATTCCTGACAAATTCCCATTCATCTACATACAGAAGATACTGTATAAAAAACACATTTTCGTTACTACCGGTAACCGGCAAAATAAATTTGAGCCCGTTACCAGACAATAAATGTGTTTATGTCTGAAAACTGATGCATTTTTCGACATGAAACATTTTACACCGGTGCAGAGTGCAGCACCAGTGTTTCCTGTGCATTGATCACTGAAACACGCCGTCACTATCCCGGAAGCAATGAATCGTATCAGGCTGAATGACCCTCCGATTAACCCTTAGACCGCTACACACAACAATTGTCGTCTGCTGTTGCTTTTATATCTTGCCTTATTTCTCAATAAAAACATGTTTTGACAGCACTTTCCAATGGAAATGATTCTGAAGTGCTGTTAAAGCATGTTGTAAATTATTCTAAAGTGCTGTCAAAGCATGTTTTTGATGATAAAAATGGAAAAAAAAAAAAATAGCAGACGACAAAAAAATTAAGATAGCGGTGTAAGGGTTAAGATGCTAAACTGGCCGGAAATAAAATAGTTATACATGCAGCGCTCCAGATAAGCTGCGTATTTGCGTATATACCCAATTAAAATTGCCAAAAACCCAATTGAAATCAGAAATAGCGAGTATCAAAAAGCAATAACAAATTTGTGGTACCTTTATCATGCTACAGAAAACAATAACCAGACCACAAATACATTTTTTTTTATTATTTTCCATGAAAACACACCTTGGTATTTCATTAGAATTGTCCCCAAGGAGACAATTCTAATGAAATACCAAGACATGTTTTCATTTCGAAGCAAACTATTCAATAATTGCTGTCTGTTGATGTGTAAACAGTAGTGTGATTTTATTTTACCCAATTAAAATATTGAAATACCCAATTGCTTGAGATATGATGGGAGTGAAAATACTCAATTACTAATTCCTTATCTGGAGCCCTGATACATGTACATTTGATAGTGGCCCATAATAGACTATCAAGGCTGAGCTTCTGATTACCATTCAGTCGCACAGGTATGCCCCAGTCAAACTTACGATTGAAATTTCATTGATATTTTGGATAAATTTCACTGAAAGATTTTATCAAAATAAAACATAAATTTCACTGAAAAATTATCAATATAATGGTAAAGTCTCACCAAAATTTCAGTAAAATCTTTTACCAATTCCCTTGTGAAATACCGATATTGACCAAAATTTCACTGAAATCTTAACAAAAATGTATATGTGATTTCAGATTTCAATGAAATCTTAGCAAATTTTCAGTAAATTTGTCTGCAGAAGGGCTTGGCCCAGACACAGCTGTAGCGTTCAGAATGGACAAGACAAGATACAACTGTGAGAAGTCTTCAGACCTCTGTCTGTTGAAACTGCAGCTTTTCTCAGTCGGCGGCCCATATGCAAATTGTCAGCAATTTAGATTGCATCTCACGATCTATCATCAGTGCTTCTGTTTCATCTCTAATGGTTGCAGTATACTTGGCTTGGTGCAAAACCGATGCATTTTTCGACATGAAACATTTTATGCCAGGCGGAGTAGTACTCCGCCTGGCATAAAATGTTTCATGTCGAAAAAT
Source organism: Conchocele bisecta (assembly GCA_029237695.1). NCBI lineage: Eukaryota > Metazoa > Mollusca > Bivalvia > Lucinida > Thyasiridae > Conchocele > Conchocele bisecta. The sequence goes on along the minus strand of CM055266.1, from coordinate 40,243,117 downwards.
GTATCGGTTTCCTTACAACTCTACTTAGCTATCACATAAACACATTTTCTGTCTAGTAACCGGCGCAAATTTCTTATGCCGGTTACTAGACGAAAATGTGTTTATGCAGTATGTTCTGCTAGCTGAATGGCGATTCGTCAGGTGAAATGCACCGGTTTCCAGAGACGTCGCTCATTTGTACTTACAGATATTGCATAAAGGCATTTTTTGTCTAGTAACCGGCGCACATTTCTTGCGCCGGTTACTAGACGAAAATGTGTTTACGCAGTATCTTCTGCATGTAGCTGAATGGTAATTCGTCAGAAATCTGGCACCTATTTCTATGCAAAACATTTTACACTGGCTCAGAGTGCAGCACCAGTGATACAATTGATTAATTGAATGGGTTTTATGGTCTGTTCACCAGCCAGGTCATAAATACATTACACAGACAGGAATGCCAGGGGTAGCACCATATACACACAGGTTGAAGTAACGGACCGAGGTCTATAAATACATTAAATATGCCTAAAAGCTTCAATAAATGAAGAAAAAAAAAAGCTAAAATTTTATTTTTGCTCCCTCCATATAGACTCCATATGGCCATATGGAGTCTATATGGAGGGAGTAAAAAAAAAAGTTTAGCTTTTTTTTTCTTCATTTATTGATGCTTTTAGGCATATTTAGTGTATTTATAGACCTCGGTCTGTTACTTCAACCTGTGCATATACATGTATTCAGCACTAAAATTATAATAAAAAACTTTCAGCAATGAAAGACGGTGATTTGGGGCCTGTTTCACTAAACTTTGTACGACACTAAGAAGTTTGTATGTCCAAACATTGAAATCCACAATAACATTTCTTCTGACAACCGAAATTTGGAAAATCTTTCGTGGACGTGCTTGCTGCATTTCATGACATGAACAAATTGGTAGCATTTGAGAGAAGCACATTGATGTGAGAAGCAAATTCATGGAAATCTTCGTGCGAACATTTTTATCGTACAAAGCTGAGTGAAACGTGCACCTGATGATCCAGCGACAGTCACCTTTACTACACCGGATCACGTGGCCTCAACCATACCAAAGATCCAGATGAACCTGCACTTTTTGAAAGTAATTTTCACAATTCTGAGAACAAAACACCCCCTTTTCATAAATGGACTTGTCTGAAAATCATTTTCTGACGATTGAATTGGTTGCAAAATTAACATATCAAAATCATTCCAGTTATTTAGGGGTGTAAGGGTTAATCATGTGTTTCCTAGCCTCGCCTGATGTTAATGCATGTATCATAACACTGAAGTCTACGAGGGGTGATAAAAATATATATGGACTTCAGCTATAGTTTGTTTATTACAAGGTGCAGAATCATAATGTTTTAACCCTTAGACCACTACACACAACACTAATTGTCGTCTGCTGTTGCTTTTATATCTTGCCTTATTTCTCAATAAAAAACATGATTTGACAGCAATTCAGAATCATTTCCATGATTCTGAAGTGCTGTCAAAGCATGTTGTAAATTATTCTAAAGTGTTGTCAAAGCATGTTTTTGATGATGATGAAAAATGAAAATAGAAAATAAACAGCAGACGACAAAAAAATAAAGATAGCGGTGTAAGGGTTAAATGTACATATAGCAAGTGTGCACATGTTGACATATTCATTTTTAAAAAGGCTTGAACGATGCACATTATATGTGTATTTCTGTATCCATAGTAATGAGGTACTGGCGCAACACAAATATTCAAATGTATTGTCCTGCAATAATGTAATGGCCAGTATATAGTATATGACCAGCTGCTCATAGAGATCAGTTATAATAAACGATCTATTATTTTAGATACCATGGTGCGTGTAGTACTAAACTGAATGGTGATTTGAATGCGGTCGCTAAATGTTATCAAACAGAAAAGGTCTTCGCCAGTATGGCCAGTGATCACCCCTCTTATGTAATGGTATGTTTTCTAGCTGACACTCCAACCCACAGGTTGAAGTAACGGACCAAGGTCTATAAATACATTAAATATGCCTAAAAGCATCAATAAAAAAAAATAAGCTAAACAATTTTTTGTTTACTCCCTCCATATAGACTTATACCGGTATTTATTGATGCTTTTAGGCATATTTAATGTATTTATAGACCTCGGTCGGTTACTTCAACCTGTGCTCCAACCCACACCCACTGAGTTGCCACCTGCGTACTGACTCAGACATCAGTAGATCTTCACATGTGTGGGGGCAGTTGCTATCAGATATCGTGATACATATACCTGGCTAGTAGCTTTTGATATCAAGTTTATCTGAGGCAAGGGGTGGAAATGGTGAGGAATTCCTACTGGTTCCCAGCCGAGTGTGATATCAAGGTGCATGTGGTTACAACAACAACAATGGCTGAAAGTGTTGAAAGCGCACCCACTTCAAAGTAAGTATTATTTCATATTTTCCATAACCCTAGACGGCTATCTTAATTCTTTTGTCGTCTGCTGTTTATTTTATATTTTCCATTTTTATCATCAAACACCTGCTTTGATAGCACTTTAGAATAGTTTACAACATGCTTCGACAGCTCTTCAGAATCATTTCAATTAGAGGTTTAAGGTTAATACAAAGTTTACGGATGGATGGACAGTTTGTTTGTTTGTTTGCTGGGGTTTAACGGCCTATCAACAGCTAAGGTCATTTAAGGCCGGGTCAATGGGTTTAGTACTAAATCCCATATATTACCTGTACAAGTACATGTACATTTTCAAGTACATGTACAAATGGGGGGAAAATCCCAAAATCAGAACTGAATATTTACAATAAACAAGAGGGCCATGATGGCCCTAATTCGCTCACCTGACTCCATGAACACCAGAGGAGAATTGAGTTCATATGTGTTTTAAAAAAATTGTGCTATTTTTAGATGGCGGTCATCTTGGATTAAGCGATGACTCTCATTTTAACAAATCTGAAAATGCTTCACTCAAGGATCATAACTTACAATGAAGTTTGGCCAGCATCGGCCACTGAGATGGTTCCTGAGAATAAATGGACCTTTTGGCGGCCATCATGGATGACATAATCATCCGATTCCGACAAATATTGCACCAGAGCAATCGCCTCATTGATACCTTCAATTTGATATATGACATGAGCATATTCAGTCAAAAATAAAATTTGACCCCACCGGCTACCCATGACCCCACGCCCATTTTTGACACCGGGGTCACCATTTTAACACCTTTGAAAGAACATTCTACATCGATCATTCCTACCATGTTTCGTCGAAATCCGGCTGGCGGTTTTAAGAATGTTTTAAGAATTTGTGCTATTTTTAGATGGCGGCCATCTTGGATTAGCGACGACCTCTGTATTAACAAATCTGAAAAGGCTTCACCCATGGACCATAACTGTGAAATTTGGCCACCATGGGCCAAGCGGTTCGTATGAAGAAGAATTTTGAAATCTCTAATAAAAGAATTACCTTTTGACCTTTTGGCAGCCATCTTGGATGACAAGACCATCCAATTTCGTCAAAAATGTACCAGCGTAATCGCCTCTTTAATACCTTCGATTTGATATAGACATGACCATATTCGGTCAAAAATAAAATTTGACCCAAATTTGACCCCACGGGCCACGCCCATTTTTGACCCCGGGGTCACCATTCTAACAACTATGAAAGAGCATTGTACATCGATCATTCTTACCAAGTTTTGTCGAAATCCGGCTGGCGGTTGAGAATAATTTTTTTTAAGAATTTGTGCTATTTTTAGACGGCGGCCATCTTGGATTAGCGACGACCTCCGTTTTAACAACTCTGAAAAAGACTTCACCCATGGACCATAACTGTGAAGTTTGGCCACAATGGGCCAAGCGGTTCGTGTGAAGAAGAATTTTGAAATCTCTAATAAAAGAACGACCTTTTGACCTTTCGGCGGCCATCTTGGATGACATGACCATCCAATTTTGACAAAAAATGTACCAGAGTGATCGCCTCTTTGATACCTTCGATTTGATATCGACATGACCATATTCGGTCAAAAATAAAATTTGACCCCATTGGCCACACCCATTTTTGACCCCGGGGTCACCATTTTAAAAACGTTCAAAGATCATTGTACATTGATCTTTCCTACCAAGTTTCGTCGAAATCCGGCTAGCGGTTCATAGAAGAAGATTTTTTAAGAATTTATGCTATTTTTAGATGGCGGCCATCTTGGATTTGCGATGACCTCCATTTTAACAAATCTGAAAAGGCTTCACACATGGACAATAACTTTTAAGTTTGGCTACCATGGGCCAAGCGGTTCACGTGAAGAAGAATTTTGAAATCTCTATTAAAAGAACAACCTTTTGACCTTTCGGCGGCCATCTTGGATGACATAACCATCCGATTTCGATAAGAAATGCACTAGAATGATCGCCTCGTTGATACCTTCGATTTGGTATATAACATGACCATATTCGGTCAAAAATAAAATACGACCCCACGGGCAACGCCCATTTTTGACACCGGGGTCACCATTTTAACAACTTTGAAAGAGCATTGTACATCGATCATTCCTACAAAGTTTTGTCGAAATCCGGTTGGCGGTTCTTCAGAAGATTTTTTGAAGAATTTTGTTATTTTTAGATGGCAGCCATCTTGGATTATGTAATGACGTCATTTTAACAATTTTGTAATCCCCTACCTAAAGACCATGATCATGAAGTTTGGTGACTATAGGCCCAATAGTTAATGAGGAGAAGATGTTTGAAAATGTTCACGGACGACGAAGGCGGACGACGACGGACGACGAAGGCGGACGACGACGGACGACGGATACATTGCGGTAACAATAGCTCACATGAGCTTCGCTCAGGTGAGCTAAAAAACTATATATTCAGCCCTGAAATCGGAATATTCCTGATCTGATGCCAGTTCCTCGCCACACCAGAATCACTTGGCCCCCTCCCAAAAGCAGTAGGATCAGTAATAATCTTACTACTTTTATAATGGGCAATAACCCAATTCAACTCTCAGGTAACAAAATAGCCAAAGATAAAAACGTACCTGTGGGCCAAACCAGGCAAATCGTGATTCCTATAAGGAGGAACCACTACCGTTAGTTTACGCCATCCTGTTCGCCCGACCAACCACCCACCGGATGGATGGACAGATGTACAGCAATACGCAAACTAAACATACTATGTATGCATGGGGTATATAGAATAGTAGGTTAGTGCCGTGAATGGGAAAAAATATATGGCAAGGCTCAGGAAAGAGGCCCATCCCGTTTCCGTGCCGCGTCAGATATTTTTCATTTATCCCGTCAACATTACAAATAGCTTTAAAATGCAAAAAATAACCCCAGCCGCATCTCCAAATTGTATTGACAGGATATCAAAAATGTTTCATGGCACCGTGTTTCATGGCACACATGCACTGTGTTGACGGGATAAATAACATTTCAGATAGAGTAGTCAAATGACCCCTGGAATAAACTCACTACTGGAAGCTCTGATAACATTGCATGAGTGACCAATAAACATGATAAATAAGGCAGACACTCATGTAATGCTATTATCACTGAAATAAAGTCCTTTTATTGCCAGATAATAGGAGCACTGTTGAGACCCCATGGCTGGTGAACATTTGCCACCTGGATTAGCTCCAACTCTCCCAAGTAGGTCTGATAAGCCCAAAGTGGCTGAAATTAGCCAGTGCCCTGTCTGTAGTACCCCTGGAGGGTTTCAGACAGTGAATGGAGGGGTGAATAGTTTTGTTTCTTTGTTTGTTGCCAGTTTAAATGTCCCAATTGGCTCTTTAACCCTTTCCCTGATGTCTCGACTTTTCACGCCTCTGCAGAAGATATCTTTTGAAAACATTGTGGGAAAAGGAGAAATTGCTTGCAACAAGCAATTTCTCCTTTTCCCACAATGTTTTCTACTCTATCAGATAATTTAACCATCATTTGACCCAGCATTTGATTCTTTTATTCAGATGTTTTGGATTTGGAAGAGTCGAAATATCGCAAAACAGGGAAAGGGTTAAGGCCTTGAATACCCAGACCAAGTGGCTATATAGCACACCTGGGTAGAACCAGCTGGTACAGGGTATGGAAGGTCTTCCAGCCATTTCCCACCCTTAAATATAGGCTGGTAGAGCAGGAAATACTATTGTATTTCATAAACTCCAGTGCCAGGATCCAGGATGGAAACGCACCTACAATTTCCAGAGGCAGGTGTACTTTTATCTGGCTGTGACTAGAGAAATGGAGCTTATGGGCTATGCATCAGTGTAGCCCCAGATCAGCCTGAGCGTCCGCGCAGTCTGATCAGGGTCTACTCTTAGCCGTTCATTCAATGAAACATCATTCACATGTCAAGCAGATTGAAATGTAAAAGATATAAAAGCTTCATTTTGTGATAGCTGATCAAGACCTAGTTTGGTCACATATTCCATAAGCCCCATTTCTCCAAGTCATGGCCACATAATTATGTGGTCTTGACTTGAGAAATGGGGCTTGTGGCAGTTGTGGTGCAGTCATAGTGAAAGTAAAATCTTGGTTTTTCGTTTTACCCAAGGTTGATATTGATATACCTTGTATGTATTTGGGCCGCCCACTGATAAAAGGGACCTCGTGCCATTTGCGACCAATGTACCGTAATAACCCTAAATATTTAGACAGCATTTATTTGGAGAAACGCATACAAATGTATGGTTTCCCCACAACAGTGACAGCAAATATTTAGGGTTACTATGGCAGTACTGGTTTAATAAAAATAACAATGTATTCAGAGCTCCAGATAAGGTGCGTATTTTACACAATTATTTTAGCTGAATACGCATTGATTATCAAAAGTGTGAGTACAAAATATGCACAGCAATGTGAAAATACGCATTGATTTTCAAATTGGGTAGTGAAAATACTGTCATACTGTCACTTATTAGCCGAGCTGCAAAAAGCAAACAGTTGCAGCTCAAATAAGTGAATGTTTAAATATGTTATATGTTTTTATCATTTGTTCCCTATTTAGCAACGAAGAAAATAAATAATTCATTTGTAAAAGTAAAATACGCAAATTGGAAATCAGCGGGTATAGTACGCTTTAGACACAAAGTTATCTGGAGCACTGTGTATTTGGATACAATTTGTTTTAGGGGTTTCCCCAAAGCAAATTGTGTCCGAATATTTAGGGTTAATACACTATAGTCTGTTTCACGAAAGCTGCCCAAATTTTACGGCCATATAAACAATTCAAAAACCATATTTTTTTCGATAATATTAAATTAAAGGAAAATTTAAGAATGAGCCTTCTTTTTATTTCGTGAAATTTGGTCAAATTTCCCCATGTTAAGTCCCCATAGACATCTTCACGGAGTGAAGATGTCTATGGAGATTTAACATGGGGAATTTTTTTTGAATTTTAGAAATACTGGACCGATTTTTAAAATTTAACTTTTGTTTTCTTAGTTAGATCATATCCAAGCTATCTAGTCAGGTTTCGGAGTCTTTTTCCCCCATGTTAAATTCCCATAGACAAATCAATTTTTCGTAATAAAATCAATATTTGACCGAATTTCACGAAATAAAAGGCTCATTCTTAAATTTTCCTTTAATTTAATATTATCAAAAGAAATCTTCTTTTTGAATTGTTTATATAGCCGTAAAATTTGGGCAGCTTTCGTGAAACAGACAGTAGTCCCAGATCAGCCTGATTATTGTCAATACACTAGCTGCAGTCCTATCACTGTCAGTATGAATATTTCCGTCCATCAGTAAAATTATGTATATCCTCAGCATGAAAAATAGATTATGACCTAGCTAACCATATGTTACGATAGTAATCTGTGTTGACTCATCGAATGATTAGTTTCTAATGAGTTACGACAGTCTAGTCATGGTCATACTATGGTGGAAGTAAATATGACTACGAGTGTTCAAGTTCAAGGTTGATGTGTTTGGATCAAAAGTATGCCACAAACTTGTTTTTACAAAATCAGTTCCATGTCATTCCTGACCAGACAATACTGCAAGGACAGTAGGCAGTATATACCATACAGTTTTACACATGGGGCACGATTCACTAAACTTCTTGTGATAAAAATGTTTGTACGAAGATTTTTATTAACCCATTCCTTTCGGAAAACACCTACCGGTATATGGGTATGAAATTTATTAAATATTTTATTTCTCAATGAAAGTATATGTTGTGACCACTCATTTGAACCGTCTCAACGAGACGGTTCAAATGGTGGTCACAACATATACTTCTGAGCGCAGAAAAGGAACATATTTAGGATTTTCCGCAAACATAATGGCATATTCTCATCATGAAAAGGGTTAATTTGCATCTCACATTAATGTAGTTAACCAATGCTACCTACCATTTTGCATCTAAATGCACACATCGTTACATGTGTACACATTCATTACATGTAAATAAAGATTTTTCAGCATCAGCTGTCCGTGTAAATGTTGTTCTAAAATTAAGATTTGCAATTACAAACTTTCCTAACTGTTTGCAAGCTGGGAAACTTGTGGGCTATAAATAGTTCAAAAATAGCAGACGAAAATTCATTATATATTTTATTTTATTTCTCCCTGTAGGTATAGTCTAAATATCATGTTTTGGAATTTCATTAGAATTGTGTCTGAAGGACGCAATTCTAATTAAATTTCAAGACATATTTACAGAGAGAAATAAGAAAAATGCTCCCAATTTGTTGGCTATTATTTTCAAGTTTAGCATACAATAGTTAAGAATTTCCTCTTGCCAATAACAAAATAACACCAAGGTTCTACAAATCCTTCTGGACAAATTGATTTAACCCTGACACCGCTATCTTAATTTGTTGTCGGTTGCTGTTTATTTTCTATTTTCCATTTTTATCATCAAAAACATGCTTTGACAGCACTTTAGAATAATTTACAACATGCTTTGACAGCACTTCAGAATCATTTCCATTGGAAATGATTCTGAAGTGCTTGCTGTCAAACCATATTTTTATTGAGAAATAAGGCAAGATGTAAAATCAACAGCAGCCGACAATTGTTGTGTGTAGCAGTCTAGGGGTTAATATTATAAGAGTTTTACACCTATTTGTCAGGACAGATGGGCAGGTAACTGTATATAATTGATCTATTGCAGTTTAATGACCTAGCAACACCTCTCTGCAGTTATATTGAACCATCTCCAAGAGTGAATCATTTAACCAGTCTTTCTTTTATCTTCTAAGAATGTAATTGGGCTGTAGGCTGACGTTATAAAACATCATCATTTGTTTCAAAGAAATGTGATTGATTATTTGAATTAAGTGTATCTGACCCTTTTCTTCTTAGTGTGTACTATACCGTGCTGGAGCTGCCATCTTAGCAGGACAAGTTGCTGCTATTTTATATTTGTCTATTTTCTCAATAAAAACATGGTTTCACAGCACTTGAGGAATTGATTCTGAAGTGTTGTCAAACCGTGTGTTTGATCAGAAAAATGTACAATAAAACAGTAAACAGCAGACGACAAAATGTAATGCAGCAGAGTCAGTGTATAAGTTATAACACCATTTGCACTAATTGAAAGATTGGAACTGATTCTCAAGTGCTGCCAAATTATGTTTTTGTTGAGAAAAATGGTAATTAACCCTTAGACCGCTATCTTAATTTTTTTGCAGTCTGCTGTTTATTTTCTATTTTCCAGTTTTATCATCAAAAACATGCTTTGACAGCGCTTTAGAATAATTTACAACATGCTTTGACAGCACTTCAGAATCATTTCCATTGAAAATGATTCTGAAGTGCTGTCGAACCATGTTTTTATTGAGAAATAAGGCAAGATAAAAAAGCAACAGCAGACAACAATTGTTGTGAGTAGCGGTCTAAGGGTTAAAACAGACCAGCAGACAAAACAAATTAATTCAGCATTGTAAGGGTTAACCCTTTGAACCCGAAAGCCCGCTATATCGGTTTATGCAAACAGTGCAGATCCAGATGAGCCGGCTCGTAACGAACCGTCTCATCAGGATCTACACTGTTTGCAAGTAATTTTCATATTCTTTAGAACATAAACACCTCCTTTTCATAAATGAACCAGTCCGAAAATCATTTTGTGACGATTGGATTGGTCGGAAAATTATCCTATCACAGTCCATTCCAGATAATTAGGGTTGAAAGGGTTAATGTCATTATATCCACTGTTCTTGGAATAAGCTGGTTGCAAATTCATGAGGTCTCTTTTGACTGCCATGGCCACACATGGATTGGCATGTCTACACTTATTACTTGGTCATATAACCAGAGTAGCAGGCAATAATACATACACCTTCCTACACATTAGAACTCATTACAGGTTATTACTAATGGCCGTTATCCCTTTCACCCCTAGATAACTGGCGTTGACTGATTCATGTTAATTTTTTAACAATTCCCAGCGCTCCAGATAAGGAATTAGTAATTGAGTATTGTCACTCCATCATTTCTGAAGCAATTGGGTATTTCAAACTTTTAATTGTGTAAAATAAAATCACACTACTGTTTACACATCAACAGACAGCAATTATTGAATAGTTTGCTTCGAAATGAAAACTGTCTTGGCAGACAACTGTCCTTGGAGACAATTCTAATTGAAATACCAAGATGTGTTTTCATGGAAAATAAGAAAGAATATGCTATATTTGTGGTCTGTTTATTGTTTTCTGCAGCATGATAAAGGTGCCACAATCCGGAAAAGGAATTAGTAATCGAGTATTGTCACTGCATCATTTCTGAAGCAATTGGGTATTTCCAAATTTTAATTAGGTAAATAACAAGAATTCCGCGGAATCAAATGTCTCGCCTTGTTCCGCCTTGACCTTGACCGTGGGGCCTCGACATTGACCCTGTGGTCCCGAGAATAGTCCTATATTCATCTACATATCATAGTAAAGGTATGTATAAAGTTTGATGACTGTAGCTGATACGGTGTTTAAAGTAATGACCGTAACACGAAAACTGAACATTGAATGATGACACCGCCGCTGCCGACGACTCCGGAAAAGCAAAACCTATATCTCGCTTTCCGCTTTCGCGTTTTCATGAAAAGTAAGAAAAAATATGCTATATTTGTGGTCTGTTTATTGTTTTCTGCAGCATGGTAAATGTGCCACAAATTTGTTATTGCTTTTTGATACTCGCTACTTCTGATTTCAATTGGGTTTTTGGCAATTTTAATTGGGTATTTAAGCAAATACGCAGCTTATCTGGAGCACTGAATTCCAGTAATAAAAGAAATCTTGAAAAACGTGACAAATACTGCAGATCTGGATGAGACAGCTCGCAAACGAGCAGGCTCAACTAGATCTACACTGTTTGCAAATATTGCCTTTATTGTCTGCAGTGTAGAGGGTTAACCATATAAATGTTGGAGAAACAAATATTGTCGTCTGCTGTTTTTCATTCTTATACTCGGCTTCTTCTATCAAGAAAACCGCAGACACAACATTTAATTCCTCATTGTAAGGGTGAATGAAACCTGGGTTAATTATTACAGACAGATGGGCACGCACTCCAGGTGTCCTAGTAATGATTCATGACAGCGTGACTCAATGTCAGACCTTGACCCCCGTTGTTATGTCAACAGTCACTGATAGTGATAGCAGGATGGCAATGAGCAGCACAAAGCAGCCCCTAGTATATGCATAGAGGTGATGGAACAAAATTGCAACTCTTATAGCCACATTTTTTAACCCTTAGACCGCTACTCACAACAATTGTCATCGGCTGTTGCTTTTAAATCTTGCCTTATTTCTCAATAAAAACATGGTTTGACAGCACTTCAGAATCATTTCCAATGGAAACATGGTTTGACAGCACTTCAGAATCATTTCCATCGGAAATGATTCTGAAGTGCTGTCAAAGCATGTTGTAAATTATTCTATTAAAAATGCTGTCAAAGCATGTTTTTGATGATAAAAATGGAAAAAAAAATAAAAATAAACAGCAGACGACAAAAAAATTAAGATGGTGGTGTAAGGGTTAACATATGAGTGAGCTTAGATAATAGTCGCAATTCTTTTGTAGTATTAGTCAAGGTGTATGATCACGTGGTACTAACAACAACAACAAGTACCGATTCAAAGTATGTATTCTTTTATAGTGTCCTTATTTAAAACGCAACGGATTTTGATGATATATGGCGCATCAAACGCATCTTGTTAAGCTGCATTTGGTGGTCTCTGTATTTTCGCCCAAACTTCTGTCGTTTTTGCGAAGAATCAATTTCCTTGATTATTCGCAAAAACGACATAAGTTTGTGCCAAACTCACTAGACCACCAAATGCAGCTCATGAAGACGCGTTAATGACATAAGTTTGTGCCAAACTCACTAGACCACCAAATGCAGCTCATGAAGACGCGTTTGCTGCGCTATATTTCAACAAAATCCGTCGCATATTAAGGAAAATATCAAAGAATACTTACTTTGGAGTGGGCGACGTTGTTGTTGTTGAAACCACGTGATCATGCACCTTATTAGTATTGTTCACTTGATCCCAATTATAATTAGGACAGCAAGATTATGACTCACACAAAAATCGAACATTACTTTGCGATGCAGGCGTGACGGATGGAAGCATGGTAGGACGATTAGTCCAAGTTCTATATACCACTGATTTCTAAAGCCAAGGGTCATAAAAAGAATTGAATTTTAGAGTTGCATCCGATTTCTGAACCCATATGCACTGATGAGTAGTAACCTGGTTGATAATGCTTGACCGCAGGTATGCTTCCAAATGCAGAATAAATTGTGTCCAAATATTCAGTGTTAGTACTGTATGTACTTTAGATCTAGATCAGACTTCACATCCACACAATTAGTTGTCATTGTTCGACACTTCGTCATTGCGACTACTAACAGGTTTCTCACAAACAGTATAGATCCTTATGTGGATACAGGAGGGTACTAGCAGATCAGGAACTGCTCAGGTCACAAATGTGACTGTGACTGTGACTGGAGCATATGGGTTTTGTGACCAGTGTAGATCCAGATCAGCCTGTGCATACGCACAGTCTGATCAGGATCTACACTATTCGACATTATATCAATGAAACACCCGTAATGCTTCTAAAAAGCAATATTATATAGGTCGTTATCAGGCTACAGGAGTGAGCTATTTGATCTGGATCTACACTGGTCACAAATCCCATAAGCCTCATTTCTCCAGTCACAGCCACAAATGAGATCAGCCCTATTCCTCTACTGTCACACTTTCACTGTAAGCATAAACTGGATCACTATAGTAACACTGTCTGAGGTCATCAGCAGCAGTAGCCAAGTTACAGGTCATTGATATTGCTAGTCATCCAACCAGATTACAAAATCTCCAGGCTGACTCATCTCACTCCAGCCATACAAACACCACTTGACCTCAATCAGTCAATGGCTTCATGGAGAATCTGGTACTTGTTACTTTGAATATGAAAATTGCCAGCTGCTGTTGTTTCATAGTTTGTCATTTCTCTCCATAAAAACATGGTTTGACAGAACTTTAGAATCATTTCCTATGGAAACGATTCTAAAGTGTTGTCAAAGAATGATTTTTATGAGAAGAATGGAAAATAAAAAATAAACATTAATTTGGCATGATAGGGGTGGGGTGGTGGTTAGAACATCTGGCACTTTTTTAGAATCATTTATAGGAAATGATTCTAAAGTGTTGTAAAGGCATGCTTTTTATGAGAAAAATGAAAAACAAAAAATATAAACAGCAGCCGATAAACAAAAATGCGGTATGATAAGGGTTCATAGAAGATCTGGCACTTGTCGGAAACCATGCCAGCTAGCTTCTGCTACAGGGGGTTGATTGGCTGATTGGGGTTTTACTTCCACTCAACAGCAAGGTCATACACAGTAAGGAATGAGTCTGTATCTTGTGCTCTAAAGTTGCAATCAACAATGTAGCCTGTCGGCAGATTTGAGAAACTCTGGTAAACTTGAACCGGACCCACGGACAACCAATCAGACAGACGCACGGACATACAGTCCCACCATTATATGCCTACCGGCTCTGCTGAGGCCTGGGGCACGAAGATTTCATGAATGAAAGACAGTGTCCTGATCTGATGCCAGGAACCCTTACTACACTGGATTACTTTGACCCAGGTGTGAATCCCAGTTTGATTCAACATTAACGTGCGAATACTTAACCCTTACACCGCTATCTTAATTTATTGTCGTCTGCTGTTTATTTTCTATTTTCCATTTTTATCATCAAAAACATGCTTTGACAGCACTTCAGAATATAATAATTTACAACATGCTTTGACAGCACTTCAGAATCATTTCCATTGGAAATGATTCTGAAGTGCTGTCAAACCATGTTTTTATTGAGAAATAAGGCAAGATATACAAGCAACAGCAGACGACAATTGTTGTGAGTAGCGGTCTAAGGGTTAAGCATGGAAGTAAATAGCAGACATTTAGGAATGAAATGGCTAGATTACTACTATACTGCAAAACATCAAGTTTTCCCTGTATTCAACAAAGAGAACTAAGCGGCATAATTGCTATGATTTCCCATTCATTTGGCAAAATATGAGTTATTATGCAGAAATGAACCAACATGAACTACTGCAAGTAGAATATCATAAAATGGGCTGTTCACTGATGAAAATAGCTTGATGACAGTTAAGACCAGTGTAGATCCTGATAAACTTTGATTTCCCAGGGCTCCGGAAAAGGAATTAGTAATCGAGTATTGTCACTGCATCATTTCTGAAGCAATTGGGTATTTCCAAATTTTAATTAGGTAAATAACAAGAATTCCGCGGAATCAAATGTCTCGCCTTGTTCCGCCTTGACCTTGACCCTGTGGCCCCGAGAATAGTCCTATATTCATCTACATATCATACATAGTAAAGGTATGTACTGTAGCTGATAAGGTGTTGAAGTAATGACCGTAACACAAAAACTGAACATTGAATGATGACGCCGCCGCTGCTGACGACTCCGGAAAAGCAAAACCTATGTCTCGCTTTCCGCTTTCGCGGGCGAGACAAAAATCACACAAATGTTTACACATCAACAGACATCAATTATTGAATAGTTTGCTTCGAAAAGAAAACATGTATTGGCATTTCATTATGGAGACAATTCTAATGAAATACCAAGATGTGTTTTCATGAAAAGTAAGAAAAAATATGCTATATTTGTGGTCTGTTTATTGTTTTCTGCAGCATGGTAAACGTGCCACAAATTTGTTATTGCTTTTTGATACTCGCTACTTCAGTAGCCTATTTCATCAACATTGCAAAGTATACTTTAGTAGCAAAGTATACTTTGAGGGAGAAATTTTCAATTTTTTTAAAAATTTATTAATTTTTATTATACTGTATTTATTACATTATCACAGCCATTTAATGGCTGTGATAATGTAATAAATTCAGTATAATAATTCTGCATACTTTTAATCATGATTATTAGTTCTATATGAAATAATGCATTTCAGGAAAAATAAATGATTACTCCCTCAAAGTATACTTTGCAATGTTGATGAAATAGGCTACTGATTTCAATTGGGTTTTTGACAATTTTAATTGGGTATTTAAGCAACTATGCAGCTTATCTGGAGCTCTGATTTCCCACGGCTATTCACACATGTACCGGGTAGTCTATATCAATTTCATTATGGGTTAAATTAACCAACCGGAAGGTGGTGGGAATGGGTGTGGTACATTAAAGACAAGTTGAACTCATTAACACATGATATAAAGCAAGTACTGAGAAGAGTGGTAGCTGGATTGAGGCGCATCATATATTTAATGGTGTTTAATGGCATGTAAACAGCTAAGGTAATTTTTGGATCCCGTATTTCACCTTCGGTGACGTGGGGTGGGCGGGCGGCAGGATCCCAAAATCAGAACCGAATATATATTTGCAGAAAAAAAAATATTTAGCCTTGAAATTAGAATAATCTCATCTGGTGACAGGTACTCACCACACCAAAGTTGCTTAGCCCACTGCCTAAAAGTAATATGATTAGTACTAATCTTACTACTTTTATAACGGGTATAACCTGAGATGCAACTCTCAAGTGGCAAGCAAGCCAAAAATGTACCTGAGGGTAAACAAGGGATATCGTGATACTGGTAACAATGAAACCCATCAGTAAATTTACACTTCACATGTTCCCAACCACCCACCCATCAGTAAATTTACACTTCACATGTTCCCAACCACCCACCCATCAGTAAATTTACACTTCACATGTTCCCACCCACCCATCCAACTGAGTTTGTGGGTTTCAAACTGTTGTTACGGAGAGGTGGCCGAGGTGGCACATGTTTGTTGCCTTTCGTTGTTTTTGGTTCTCAGGCTATGACACTGGTGTAACATACAGTCTTACGAAACCTGCCAAATTTTACGGCCATATAAACAATGCAGAAAAATGAGTTCTCTATGGGAATTTAACATGGGTAAAAAAGAGGTGGAGAACCTGTAGCCGATTTCATCAACATTGCAAAGTATACTTTAGTAGCAAAGTATACTTTGAGGGAGAAATTTTCAATTTTTTTTAAAATTTATTAATTTTTATTATACTGAATTTATTACATTATCACAGCCATTTAATGGCTGTGATAATGTAATACATTCAGTATAATAATTCTGCATACTTTTAATCATGAAATATATGCATTTGTTAGTTCTATATGAAATAATGCATTTCAGGAAAAATAAATGATTACTCCCTCAAAGTATACTTTGCTAGTAAAGTATACTTTGCAATGTTGATGAAATAGGCCCCAGGAGATGAAAAAAAAAATGGAAATTTATTCTGAAACCTAGCTAAATAGCTTGAAAATGATCTAACTAAGAAAACAAAACGTAAGTTTTACATTTTGAAAATCGGTCCACTATTTCTGAAATTAATACAATTTCCCCATGTTAAATCCAGTAGACATCTTCACTCTGGGGATTTAACATGTGGAAATAGTTTTTTCGTAATAAAATCATTATTTGACGAAATTTCACAAAATAAAAAGAAGGCTCATTCTTCAATTTTACTTTAATATAATATCATCAAAAAAAACAACTGTTTTTGCATTGCTTATATAGCCGTAAAATTTGGGCAGGTTTCGTGAAACAGACAGTAGTATTTGTGCTCCATGTATTTATACTTCATAACTATTTGTTTATGTTTTGCCTATTCTCCAATAAAAGAAATTCCACACATGATGGCAATGCCAAGGTCCCTCGGAATGCAGTAATGTGGAAACATTAGTTTTCCAGATGTACCAATGACAGCAAACATGATATAGCTCGAGTAATGGGGCTTGCCATGAGTTTTGCGGCCTGGAGTGCAGACCCAGATCAGCCTAAGAAGGTACATGAATAATTGGAAAGCAAACTAGCATTGACCGTATTTATTCTAATAAATGCCCCCGGGGCCATGCAATCCGTGGGGATGATAGAGAATAGTAGGTTAGTGCCGTGAATGGGAAAAAATATTTGGCAAGGCTCAGGAAACGGGATGGGCGAGGCTCTGCCGAGCACATCCCATTTCCGTGCCGCGCCAGATATTTTTTCCCATTCACGGCACTAACCTACTATTCTATTTATCCCGTCAACACCTACAAGTGGCTGTAAAATGCGAAAATAGAATATTGATGGATATCAAAAATGTTTCACGGCACCGTGTTTCACGGCACATACGCGCCGTGTTGACGGGATAAAATTAAAACATGGAAAGTAGGATCAAAATAATTATGTTATTTTCACATACAGAAGCCATTTAAAACAATGTTGGGAGGTGTGCTACTATTAGAGAGGGTCTACTATTAGAATACATAAGGTACCTGCATGCACAAATGGTAATGACTTTATGCATCTGACCAATAAACATAAGGTACTACAGAGAAATATACAACCACACACAGGAAGACCCAAAACTGGCTGTTATAGTCACAAGTTGAAGACTCGGACCTGTGACACACAAAAAATGCCCATTAAATAATCCCAATAGCCCACAGTATGAGACCAGGTGGGTGGGGTCATGTAAAGAACACAGAAGATGTCTATGGGGATTTAACATGTGGAAATTGTTTTTTCGCAATAAAATCATTATTGGACCAAATTTCACGAAATAAACAGTAAACAGCTCATTCTTAAATTTTGATATAATTTAATATTATCGAAAAATATATTGTTTTTGCATTGTTTATAAAGCCGTAAAATTTGGGCAGGTTTCGTGAAACAGACAGTAATATTCGTGCTCCATGTATATATACTTCATAAATATTTGTTTATGTTTAACCTATTCTCCAATAAAAGAAATTGCACACATGATGGCATTGCCAAGGTTATTGGATTTGTCCCTTGGAATGCTGTAAAGTGGAAACATTAGTTTTGGAAACATTAGTTTTCCAGATGTACCAACGACAGCAAACATGATATAGCTGGAGTAATGGGGCTTGGCACGAGTTTTGCGGCCAGTGCTGTAGCCTATTTCACCAACATTGCAAAGTATACTTATCTAGCAAAGTACACTTTGAGGGAGAAATTTTCAATTTTAGGATAAATTTATTAATTTACTGAATTTATTACATTATCACAGCCATTTTGGCTGTGCAGCCATTAATTTTGGCTGTGATAATGTAATAAATTCAGTATAATAATTCTGCATATGTTTAATCATCAAATATATGCAGTTCTATATGACATAATGCATTTCGGGGAAAATAAATGATTATACTCCCTCAAAGTATACTTTGCTAGATAAGTATTATAACTTTGCAATTTTGATGAAATCGGCTACTGGAGTAAAGGGGCTTGGCATGAGTTTTGCGGCCAGTGCAGACCCAGATCAGCCTAAGAAGCTACATGAACAACTGGAAAGCAAACTAGCATCGGCACAGGTACTGCACTCCGGAATTGAGCACGGAGGATGCATTTGTAATGAAATTCCAAAATATATTCAGAGCTCCAGTTAAGGTGCGTAAATTAGAGGTAAATTTCTTATTTCTCCATCAAAAATGTCAAGTTGGGAGTGCTTTAGAGCTATATAATGAATCGTCTCAATGAGACGATTCTAAATGACATTTTTGCCATTTTTGATGAAGAAATAACAAAATTTCACCTCAAGTTGGTCAAATTACGCACCTTAACTGTATCTATGATATTTACGGGGAGAATAAGAAAAATACTCCGAAGATGTTGGCAGCCATTTTCACCGCTAGCAGGCAAAGAATTAATATTATCCCGTCAATACAGTGTGTATGTGCCGTGAAACACGGTGCCGTGAAACATTTTTGATATCCGGTCAATACGACCTAATCACTGCGTATGAATATGTGAGGTGACGGGTTATTTTTTTTGCATTTGACGGGATAAATAGAATAGTAGGTAAGTGCCGTGAATGGGAAAAAATATCTGGCGCGGCACGGAAATGGGATGTGCTCGGCAGAGCCTCGCCCATCCCGTTTCCTGAGCCTTGCCAGATATTTTTTCCCATTCACGGCACTAACCTACTATTCTCTATTTCCAAGGTTAGTTTTTGTCCACTGCCAACACAAACAATTTCTACAAGTACAAGTACAATGAAACACAAGTCTGAGTCTCCACTGATTGATGCGTCAGGCAGATTAGATCACTTCGGTGTAAACTGTTATGGCTGGGAGACAGAACTGGAGTATGGCTGCAATTGTAGCTAAACGGTTTGAAACTACAGCAACAGTCAAACCCCCAATATTGACGGCCGCATCTCCAAGACAACAGTTAAAACACCCTCTCTGTAACAGCCACCATTTTAATTCCAAATTGAATAATTGCCTATATATTCTACAATAGACCAGACTATAACCACAGGTGGAAGACTCGGACCTGTGACACACAAGACATGCCCATTACCCCACCCACCGGGTCTTGTACTGTACTGTGTTCTTTACATTACCCCACCCACCTGGTCTCGTACTGTGCGATACTGTCTAAATATGTAATTTTAACATACAAAAAAATAACATATTTTGATCCTACTTTCCATCCCCACGGATTGCATGGCCCCGGGGGCATTTATTAGAATAAATACAGTACTCATAAACCCAAATTTATTTATGAAGGCCATTTTATCAACCAACAGGGATTTTATTAACAGGGATTCGGCTTATTTCAACATTCGTTGGTATCGCTACATAAACTATACAAGGGTTCCATCCAGCACAGGTCGGACACTGTGAACCTCGTATTGTAACAAATTGTATCAGCACATGTCAATTTGAAATTATCGCTATCTTATTGAAATACATATATGTAAAACATGAACAACAAGAAATGCGTCTGTTGAACGCGGATGCCACCTGCAGCATATTTGAGAAACTGTGACAAAGTGGTTAACCGAAAAGTGTGACGGACGGACAGACAGACGGACGTTCTTACATTAGGGTACTTATGTGGCTTATCACATGTTAAATATTAGCCACATAAAACGATTTTTTAGGTGGCTAATTGTAACCAACCCTATCCTTTAACAAGTCCATAACCCTGTGGGGCTAGCCACATAAGTACCCTAATGTGTGCCCGGACGGACGAACAGACAGAGACAGACAGACAGACAGACAGACAGACAGACGGACGGACGGTCCAAACACTATATGCCACCCGTTTCTTCGAAACCCGGTGGCATAAAAATTAGTTTGAGTTAAATGTGGCTGTGACTGGAGAAATGGGGCTTATGGGATTTGTGACCAGTGTGACTAAGTAGCACACTCATCTAGCCTGATAAAATATATACTACTTGTTATATGGCGGGAGTTTCATTGATGGAATGGAAAACTGCAGATCCTGATCAGACTGTGCGGATGCACAGACTGATCTGGATCTCCACTAGTCATAAAACGAATAAGCCCCATTTCTCCAGTCACAGCCACAAATATGTGTTATGTACGGTTCAACCTGAGCTAATTGTGTATATTCAGAAAGCACAATTTAAAAAATCAAGGATTGCCCCACAAATAACTGTGTATATTCAGAAATTAGTAGAAGCACAATTTAAACACACCCTTTCCTCAGATCAAAGGTGGTATTGCCAGCAGTCCATGTCTTTACACAGCAGTCGATGACCAGTGAAGTGTGCAACTGATGATATCTTCTATCATAACCTCAGCCCTCATGTTCCTGATAAAAACCTGCTCAATACATTCATGATTGGAGAACACCCAGTATAATCTATCTGTTATTCCAGTAGAACTTTACTTGCTGAGGATAAACAATTTTCCTCATAGAAAATTTAAACAAATACAGTGAAACCTCTCTAAGCCGGACACCCTGGGAG
Source organism: Conchocele bisecta (assembly GCA_029237695.1). Taxonomy (NCBI): domain Eukaryota; kingdom Metazoa; phylum Mollusca; class Bivalvia; order Lucinida; family Thyasiridae; genus Conchocele; species Conchocele bisecta. Next base: position 40,221,866 of record CM055266.1, on the reverse strand, counting down.
GTCCCTAGTGTGTCCGGCTTAGAGAGGTTTCACTGTAAACCAGACATTTGATCATTCTGAGTCATAGTTGTGCGCTATGAGATCAAGAACGGACATTATTATCGAGATAAATGACACTATACTCATCAAAAATAAGATCACAGCTGTTTTCTTGGTGTCCGGTTTAGAAAGAACTGTAGAACTTTACATGCTGAGGATAAACAATTTTCCTCATAGAAACTTTAAACAAATATGAACAAATCCCATTTCTTCTCAAAAATATATTATGTTATGATCACTATTTAAACAGGTTCAAATGATTGGTAATAACATATATTTTGGACAAGAATTAAAAACGAGAACAATTTGTCGAAATTATTTTAAAATGGTTATTTCACATGTACAGGGTTAGTTGGGCAGTCAGTACTGAGTTAGAAAGTAATTGTACTCAGTATATAACTAGCAAAAAGTTCTAGATCCTTTTCAAACTAGGACACATGACAGTCTGCAAGCTGATCAGGTGAAAAGGTGAACGCGTCTAAAATCCCCGCAACAGCTAAGATCATATACACATTACCTCGGTCTCATCTGAAAAACCAGCAGAATCATTTGAGGAGCATGGTTGGAGGAACTTACAGAAGGGTTGGAGGAACTTACAGAATGGTTTGAGAAACTTACAAAATTGTTTGAGGACGGTACAGAAGTGTTTGAGAAACTTGCAGAATTGTTTGATGACGGTAACAAAGTGTTAATTGAGAAACTGACAGAATGGTTTGAGGATGGTACCAAAGTGTTTGAGAAACTTACAGAATGGTTTGAGGATGGTACCGAAGTGTTTGAGAAACTGACAGAATGGTTTGAGGATGGTACCGAAGTGTTTGAGAAACTTACAGAATGGTTTGAGGACGGTACCAAAGTGTTTGAGAAACTGACAGAATGGTTTGAGGATGGTACCGAAGTGTTTGAGAAACTGACAGAATGGTTTGAGGATGGTACCAAAGTGTTTGAGAAACTGACAGAATGGTTTGAGGATGGTACCAAAGTGTTTGAGAAACTTACAGAATGGTTTAAGGATGGTACCGAAGTGTTTGAGAAACTGACAGAATGGTTTGAGGATGGTACCGAAGTGTTTGACTAAAAAGACAGAATGGTTTGAGGATGGTACCGAAGTGTTTGAGAAACTTACAGAATGGTTTGAGGATGGTACCGAAGTGTTTGAGAAACTGACAGAATGGTTTGAGGATGGTACCGAAGTGTTTGAGAAACTTACAGAATGGTTTGAGGACGGTACCAAAGTGTTTGAGAAACTGACAGAATGGTTTGAAGGATGGTACCGAAGGTTTGAGAAACTTACAGAATGGTTTTGAGGACGGTACCAAAGTGTTTTGAGAAACTGACAGAATTGGTTTGAGGATGGTACCGACAGTGTTTGAGAAAACTGACAGAATGGTTTGAGGACGGTACCAAAGTGTTTGAGAAACTGACAGAATGGTTTGAGGACGGTACCAAAGTGTTTGAGAAACTGACAGAATGGTTTGAGGACGGTACCAAAGTGTTTGAGAAACTGACAGAATGGTTTGAGGACGGTACCAAAGTGTTTGAGAAACTGACAGAATGGTTTGAAGACGATATATAAATGTTTATGAAACATACAGAATTGTTTGACTACAATACAGAATTGTCTGAGGAAGGTTACACAGAAGTGAGAACCTGACAGCTAGAATGTCTCAGCTAGCCACCCCAGCTGTGGGCTATCAGGGATTTACCACACTATAGGGGGCAATAACCTCAATCACAGGAGGTCGAAAGTCAGCCCATCCACAGGATAACGTACCCTATCACATATGTAAATTGTTGTAAAAACAATATAATAAAAAAGATTATGATTCTGAAAGATGACAAAAATATCAAACAAATGCGGAATTAAATTCCGCATTTGTTTGATATTTTTGCCATCTTTCAATGTAATTTATAGAATATTCTATTAATGCTGTTTGACATTATCACACAAGAATTTCTCACGCAATATACAGCTTATCTCATGGCAAATAGCAAGGATTAACTGGAGGCACTGACCACATATAGCATTTCCCAACATATGTTTAGTGATTTGTTTATCAACATTATAAATAATGTATACACTGGATAATTTTCACACAATATTTTATATTGCATTATATTATGCCAGGGAAATTTAATTTGCTGATTCTTATCCAACCTGCATATGAAATTAATTCAAATTATTATTTTCTATTTGTAATATGTTACAAAAATCATGAAATTATTGTTTGTTTTCACAAGTTTTACACCAATTGTATTAAAACAAGGGCATTGTTTATTACGAAGTGAACCCAACCCCCTCGCTGTCAGCCTTGATAATAAAAAACAAACTGTAACCCATTTGCCTTACAAACAAGGTGAACATAAGCCCTCAGTGACCTTGACCTTGGGCGGTCGGACGTGGGCCTTATGCAAAACAAAGCACCATCCCATGACACACATTGTGGCCAAATATTATAAAAATCGGTGAAGCGGTTCATAATTAAGGTGAGTAAACGAAAGTTGTATGTAAAATTACGTATGTACGCACAAACGTACATGGACTACTGCTATATCCTATCTTGCCTATCAGCGAGGGGATACAAATTACAATGACACTCAAACTGTTCCACTGTCTGTTCCAAAATTTGGATGAGAATTGTTATAGGAATGAATGGCTTTTTTGTGGAATTTATCGGGGTATAAACTTGAAAAAGTCGCGGGAATACTGGACGAAGGCCGGAAGGCCTCGTCCAGTATTCCCGCGACTTCCAAGTTTATATCCCCGATAAATTCAACAAAAATGCCATTCATTCCTTATAATTCCAGCATTTGATATAAATTCATCAAGAAAATGTGTTTATTTTCCATTTTCTTAAGAATTATTTTAACTGCGCCTCACGGTTACGGAAAGTAGTTCGGCATATGGGAGTTTACTGGGATATAAATTTTGGACAGAGACTTGCTACGGGCCAATCAAATGTTAGGGAATTGTGTAAATATTTTTGTGCTGGAATTGTTACATGATACTAATTTTCCATAGCCTTACTGTAAATCAGATATTTTTGACATGATCATACAATCTAAAATACATGTGGAAAATACATTAACATTTGCTAAATTGAATACCATACATGTATGTAGATAGAAATGAGATGGCCGCGTCCCGCATGTCTTTAACTTTAACCAAAAAAAAGAATTTAACCAAAATCTTTAACCCTGACCCACGTACGTATGTACGGACGTACGCCAATGTGCCGATTATATCGCGCGCTGTCCGCATGCGGGCGAGATAAAAATCATCTGAATATACGAAATGTATGAAACATCCTCAAAGGCAACTTCTGCAGGAAACAAATTTTCCAAGACAACGCCGACTGACAGTGAATTGATCATTCCGTCAGGCCATCGGCTGAATCCACCAGCCAAACCCGGTACATCTGACCCATAGAAAATGGATTGTCTGAAACTGATGCACAATAAAATAGGAATATTTGTGGCTGTGACTGAAGAAATGGGGGTTATGGGTTTTCCAAAAAGTGTAGATGCCATACTAACCCTAAATATTGGCACGCTCACTGCTGTAGGGAAACCATATATTTTTATATGTTTCCTCAAATATATGGTCATGACTGTAGAAATGGGGGTTATGGGTTTTGCAAACAGTCTATATCCAGATCAGACTGCGCATCCGCGCAGTCTGATCAGGATCTGCACTGTTCGCCATTCCATCAAAGTGACACCTGCCATGTTTCTATTGCTATCAGACTACATGCACAGGAGTGTGCTATTTAATCTGAAGATGTTATAATGGTCACAATTCCGATAAGCCCCATTTCTCCAGTGACAGCCATAAATTAGGGATATTTAATGCATGGCCAGGCTATTGATACCAGAGATTGATGGAGTAGTCAGCTGTGTAAACACTGGAGAAGACACCAGTAATGACATGACCCCCTTGGATGTGCAGACTGCACTGGCAGTCTATAGACTGGCTACTGGCTAGGGAATAGCCGGCCAATTGTTCAGAGGAACCTGGTGATAGGATGGTGTAATATACTGTTTTAGACATGTAGACCACAAAAATATTGTATTGATAGTTTAGTCACTGTATTTAAATACATTGTACATTTAAAAAATATTGTTTTTTGATGTTTTGTCACTGATTTTAAGTGTGTACTTTTGTTCGAAGTTGGACAAACTATGAAAAATAGGATTAAAAATAATTGTAATCGCTTTGAACGAGAATTGGGTAAATGGAATTGTATGAACTAAACAAGATTGTTGGAGACTTTACCCAGTAAGATTCACTGTTGAAATATGAATCCCTAACGATGGATTGACCCTTCCACCCCAAAGTAACTGGAACGGATTTTGATAAGTTACTTTCAGACTAATCCAATCGTCACAAAATGATTTTCAGACTAGTCCATTTGTGAAAAGGGGTTGTTTTTGCTCTCTAAAATATGAAAATTACTTGCAAAAATTGCAGATCCTGATGAGATGGCTTGTCATGAGCCGGCTCATCTGGATCTACACTGTTTGTAAATACCACTATACAGGTATGTGGTGTTGAAAGGGTTAATTATTAAGGTATGAACACCCCCTCACCACAACCCAACCCCCATATCATTATCAGGGCTCCAGATAAGGAATTAGTAATTATTATCATTTCTATACAATTGGGTATTTCAAAATTTTAATTGGGTAAAATAAAATCACACTACTGTTTACACAGCAACAGGCAGCACTTATTGAATAGTTTGCTTCGAAATGAAAACATGTATTTGCATTTCATTAGAATTGTCTCCTTGGAGACAATTCTAATGAAATACCAAGATGTGTTTGCTTAGAAAATAAGAAAAATATGCAAACTTTGTGGTCTGTTTATTGTTTTCTGCAGCATGATAAAGGTACCATACAATTTGTATTGCTTTTTGATACTCGCTACTTCTGATTTCAATTGGGTTTTTGGCAATTTTAATTGGGTATTTAAGCAAATACACAGCTTATCTGGAGCTCTGATTATACAGACAATGTATTCTAAAGCCAAAATACCATCCTCATCCCACAAGGATAACATGCTGATGATAGGTAGTGATAAACCCTTTTCCATGAAGACAAAGAAATAAATGGACTCGTGCTATAGCTGACATTGATGAAGCATGGGGAGTTACTGTTACTGACAAACATGCACCATACTTTTTAGAGGCCATGAGAATATAAATGAGAATATACATGCAATAAGCAGCTCCACAAATCAAGGACTACTGTTGTGTGTATGAGTATTGAGCAAATTAAGCATGTTTACATATTGCTTATGATCTTATTGCAACTGACATGTAAAACAAACAAAACAATTCTGTGATTACACTTTTTGTCATAGCACTCAGAAATCACAGTTGTTTAGTAACTGAAGCGGTCAGTGAAAGAAGAGTGGGTAGATAAATGTCTGATGATAGATATCACTTGGCTCAAAATACAGAATCTGGTGTGTGCACAGTTTGCTATCATGTCTGAAGAAAACAGTTGAATAAAACCTCATCACCAGGACTCACTCACTACCCACTCACTTTGATACATTATGTATCAAAGTGAGTGGGTGGGGTAACTTATTGAAACGGGCCATTTTCTCTAAGTCCTGGGGTCCAGTCTTTTGCAGTCTGTGAGAAAACCATCCATCATGCTTGTAACTCTGTATGTACCGTTCGTATGCAACCTGATACTAGAAATAGAAATATAAACTCTTTGCATGCTGGGAAAATAATGGCTAAAAATAGTTCAAATATAGCAGCAGACGACACTTCATTAATATCATTTTTATACGTTTTAAAACACGGTACGTATTATGTTTTACCGCGGGTTGGGCGGGCGGCGGACAGAAAAAGTGCATAGTTTGTGTACACAACTCCTCTGAAACCGTTCAATCAATCGATCTGAAACTATACACACGTCTTCTACACATATTGAAGATGTGCACCTTGGTGTTTTTATGCCGAAAACATATTTTGTTACAAAAATATCACCTTTTTAACTTAGCCATTTTTTCAACATTTTTGTACACAATTCTATAATGGGTAGAGATTGTGTACACAACTCTGAAACCGTTCAGTCGATCGATCTGAAACTATACACACGTCTTCTACACATATTGAAGATGTGCAACTTGGTGTTTTTATGCCGAAAAAATATTTTGTAACAAAAATATCACCTTTTAAACTTTTGTTCCCACATTACTGCATCTTCGCTGTCTGGCCCATATTCGACGAGCGTATTTTGTGACTTACGGCACTCTTGTTCTTATTGGTCTCTGAAAACTATGAAAATATGTTTGGAATTGCACGATGCAATTCTAATGAAATTCTACAACATATATATGTGGCTGTTATTATCACTGCGAGCGTGCAAAGGGTTAGCCTTTAGACCGCTACACACACCAATTGTCGTCTGCTGTTGCTTTTATACCGTGCCTTATTACTCAATAAAAACATGGTTTGACAGCACTTCAGAATCATTTCCAATGGAAATGATTCTGAAGTGCTGTCAAAGCATGTTGTAAATTATTCTAAAGTGCTGTCAAAGCATGTTTTTAATGATAAAAATGGAAAATAGAACAGCAGCTGACAAAAAAAACAGATAGTGTTGTAAGGAGGGTTAATGATAATATATGGAGTTTGCATATGGTGGATTGAGTCACTGATTGGTGGTGATATATTCCATTTGCTTGCCCTATATCATGTTTTGGCCTGCTATTTGTAAATGTTATGTTTTCCATGGTGATTTGTTTGTTTATCTTCCAGACTTGGCTCAGGTCATCAAAGGTCCATTGACCAAAGAAAACAACAAGAAAAAGCACAGATTTGCCAAAGCATTTTGATATAGTAATGGATAAAGGTATGGGTAACCAAGGATACAGTAGGTCACTAGTGGTCGGATAACCAAGGATACATGAATGGATAAAGGTATGGGTAACCAATGATACAGTAATGGATAAAGGTATGGGTAACCAAGGATACAGTAATGGATAAAGGTATGGATAACCAATGATACAGTAATGGATAAAGGCATGGATAACCAAGGATAGAGGAATGGATAAAGGCATGGATAACCAATGATACATGAATGGATAAAGGTATGGATAACCAAGGATACAGTAATGGATAAAGGTATGGATAACCAAGGATACAGGAATGAATAACCAAGGATACAGGAATGGATAAAGGTATGGATAACCAAGGATAGAGGAATGGATAAAGGCATGGATAACCAAGGATAGAGGAATGGATAAAGGCAACAGATGATACAGGAATGGACAAAGGTATGGATAACCAAGGACACAGTAATCGATAAAGGTATGGATAACCAAGGATACAGGAATGGATAAACGTATGGGTAACCAAAGATACAGAAATGGATAAAGGTATGGATAACCAAGGATACAGGAATGGATAAAGGTATGGGTAACCAAGGATACAGGAATGGATAAAGGTATGGGTAATCAAGGATACAGGAATGGATAAAGGTATGGATAACCAAGGATACAGTAATGGATAAACGTATGGGTAACCAAGGATACAGGAATGGATAAAGGTATGGATAACCAAGGGTACAGGAATGGAGAAACGTATGGGTAACCAAGGATACAGAAATTGATAAAGGTATGGGTAACCAAGGATACGGGAATGGATAAATGTATGGATAACCAAGGACACAGTAATGGATAAGGGTATGGAGGCCTGAGAGTTTCATCGATCCAAGTCTAAGAAAAAAGGAGGTTACAGTTTTATGCAGAAATATTATTGTAACCTTGTCCTGGTTTCATATTATAAGAATCTTAACCCTCACAATGTGGGACACATAAATTGTCGTCTACTGTTCCAATAAATATTATTTCCTTTCTTAATAAAAATAGGAAATGATTTTAAAGTGTTGTCAAACAATGTTTTAATGAGAAAATTGAAAAATAATACTAGCAGACGACAAAATTTAATTCAGTATTGTAAGGGTTAATTAAAACAAGAGGGCCATGATGGCCCTAATTTGCTCACCTGATTCCATGAACACAAATTTTACCCTAGGGGCCACGCCCATTTTTGACCCCGGGATCACCATTTTAACAACTTTGAAAGAACATTGTACATCGATCATTCTTACCAAGTTTCGTCGAAATCCTGCTGGCGGTTCATGAGAATTTTTTTTTTTAAGAATTTGTGCTATTTTTAGACGGCGGCCATGTTGGATTTCAGGCCAACTTAATTTCAACACCTTTCGAAAGGCTTCACCTAAGGAACATACAGGTAGAGTTTGCTGACAATTGGACAATCGGTTCATGAGACGACTATGTTGAAAATCTCTCATAAAAGGATGACCTTTTGACCTTTCGTCTGCCATCTTGGATGACATAATCATCCGATTCCGACAAATATTGCACCAGAGCAATCGCCTCATCGATACCTATAATTTGATATATGACATGAGCATATTTGGTAAAAAATATATTTGACCCCACGGGCCACGCCCATTTTTGATCCCGGGGTCACCATTTTAACACCTTTGAAAGAGCATTCTACATCGATCATTCCTACCAAGTTTCGTCGAAATCCGGCTGGCGGTTCATGAGAAGATTTTTTAAGACTGTGCTATTTTTAGACGGCGACCATCTTGGATTAGCGACGACCTCCGTTTTAACAAATCTGAAAAGGCTTCACCCATGGACCATAACTGTGAAGTTTGGCCACCATGGACCAAGCGGTTCGTGTGAAGAAGAATTTTGAAATCTCTAATAAAAGAACGACCTTTTGACCTTCGGCGGCCATCTTGGATGACTTGACCATTCAATTTCGACAAAAAATGTACCAGAGCGATATCGCCTCTTTGATACCTACGATTTGATATAGACATGACCATATTCGGTCAAAAATAAAATTTGACCCCAATTTGACCCCACAGGCCACGCCCAATTTTGACCCCGGGTCACCATTTTAACAACTTTGAAAGAGCATTGTACATCGATCATTCCTACCAAGTTTCGTCGAAATCGGGCTGACGGTTCTTGAGAAGATTTTTGAAGAATTTATGCTATCTTTAGACGGCGGCCATCTTGGATTAGCGATGACCTCCATTTTAACAAATCTGAAAAGGCTTCACCATGGACCATAACTTTTAAGTTTGGCTACCATGGGCCAAGCGGTTCATGTGAAGAAGAATTTTGAAATCTCTAATAAAAGAACGACCTTTTGACCTTTTGGTGGCCATCTTGGATGACATAACCATCCGATTTAGTCAAAAAATGCACCAGAGTAATCGCCTCGTTGATACCTTCGATTTGATATATGACATGACCATATTCGGTCAAAAATAAAAATTTGACCCTACGGGCAACGCCCATATTTGACCCTGGGGTCACCATTTTAACAACTTTGAAACAGCACTGTACATCGATCATTCCTACAAAGTATTGTCGAAATCCGGTTGGCGGTTCTTGAGAAGAAGATTTTTGAAGAATTTGTGCTATTTTTAGACGGCGGCCATCTTGGATTCCGTAATGACGTCATTTTAACAATTTTGTAATCCCCTATCTAAGGACCATGACCATGAAGTTTGGTGACTATAGGCCCAATGGTTACCGAGGAGAAGACGTTTGAAAATGTTCACAGACGGACGACGAACGGACACATTGCGGTAACAATAGCTCACAGGAGCTTCGCTCGGGTGAGCTAAAAATAACCCTTACAATGCAGAAACAGACTATTTTTTAACTTCAATTTGCCTTAATGAAAACATGATTTGGTAACACTTCAGATTCTAAAGAACTGCCAAACTATGTTTTTGTTGATAAAAAAGACAAAATATTAAACAACAACAAATAACAATTTTCATTTCCATCTTAAGATCCGCATCAGGTAACATGGTCGAGCAGAGAACTACCGGTATGAAGATAAAAATCGTCATTGATCCACAGATTCATTAACCCTTACAAAGCTGAATTAATTTGTGTCGTCTGCTGAATATTTTTTATTTTCCATTTTTCTCATCAAAAACTTGGTTTGGCAGCACTTTAGAATCATTTCCAATGGAAATGATTCTAAAATGCTGCCAAACCATGTTTTTACTGAGAGAAAAGACAAAATATGAATTAACAGCAGACGACTATTTTTTCGGTTCCCACATTCTAAGGGTTAATTGGCTTTTAAAATAATTACATTTTTGCAAAGAAATCAAAATGTCCAAAACATGAAAAGAAATTGGTTTTAAATATTTTTCAGCATTCATACATCCAACATCACAGTAGACAAACTGACAAGTGCAGCAAAAACGAGACATAAAGCAATTACCACAAATAGATATCTACTCTACGGCTAAAACAATAAACTGTCGCACTCACTTACTCCCATTGTCTCCACAGATTTCTAATTCTGTTCAATTCTGATGGTTTAGATGGCTGTCTGATTGGGTGTCTCCGAATAAAGCAGGAGAAAACGCACCCAATCACATACATTGTTCTGAGTACATAAATCTAATTACATTACATTACATTGCATTACATACGAGTTATGACCGAGTAGTCTTTCCAAATTTGCATTTAATGCGTTCTTTGGTTACTTCCTACTTCGTGGAGAGTGACCTAAGAATTTTGCTAATACACTCTTCATTAGGTGATAACAATATAGCGAAGTATGAGCGTCAACGCCCTGCAGAGTATTGCTATATTTTAGTGCATGCAATGGAAATGTCTACCGTTGACTGTGGTGTAGTGTTATAGTGCAATCTATTGCGTATAAAGCGGAAAACGTGAAACTAGCCTTGTCTAGCTGCACTTTTTCCGCTTTCTGGGCAATGGGGTTTGTTCTAGAGTGCTACACGCTAGTGAACGTCATGGATCTGCAGAATATGGTTTCACTAACCCTTACACCGCTATCTTTATTTTTTGTTTTCGTTTTAGAATGCGGGAACAGAAAATAGTCGTCTGCTGATAATTCATATTTTGTCTTTTCTCTCAGTAAAAACATGGTTTGGCAGCATTTAGAATGATTCTAAAGTGCTGCCAAACCAAGTTTTTGATGAGAAAAATGGAAAAATATTCAGCAGACGACACAAAATAATTCAGCATTGTAAGGGTTAAAGGTTACTACTGTACCTCACTATTAGTCTATCACAGATCATTACTGGTGGCCATTAACCCTTACACCCCTATCTTAATTTTTTGTCGTCTGTTGTTCATTTTTTATTTTCCATTTTTATCATAAAAAACATGCTTTGACAGTGCCACTTAAGAATAATTTACAAAATGCTTTGACAGCACTTCAGAATCATTTCCATCCATTGGAAATGATTCTCTGAAGTGCTGTCAAACCATGTTTTTATTGAGAAATAAGGCACTGGTTTGTTTCAGAGCTCCAGATAAGGTGCGTATTTGCGTAAATACCCAATCAAAAAGCAATAACAAATTTGTGGTACCTTTATCATGCTACAGAAAACAATAAATTATCCTTGGAGACAATTCTAATGAAATTCCAAGATATGTTTTCATTTCAAAGCAAACTAATTCAATAATTGCTGTCTGTTGATGTGTAAACAGTAGTCACTAAGATTTTACCCAATTAAAATTTTAAAATACCCAATAATGCTTCAGAAGTAATTCTCATTGGCCGACACGGCCACATGATTATCTACAAATTGAATGTAGACAAATTGAATTACACAAATAATTAGCAATCCGAGATGTGTTTATTCATGTAAACAAACCTATTGTTCACCTGCTTAGAGCGCATGTGTGAATCTGACACCTTGTGTTTACACTGTTAGTGACTATTCCTGATTTTCTGAATATTCCTGGCAAGGGTCATATAATAAAACAATTATTGTCTTTCGCGTCGGTGCACATGAGATTTACGGACCTTCGCAAAGTGATGTTCACTTCCGCCTTCGGCGTCGGTGAACATCACTTTTCTCAGGCCGCATTCATACTAACCATTGGCCGTCAAAGTGTGGATATCGCCAATATCAAATCGCGCTAACCGCATCTGAGCACTATAGCAATAAACAATCTATAAAAAACTTGGTTTAGCAGCACTTTACAATAATTACCATTTGAAAATTATTTGAACGTGCTCGACACCATGCTTCTGTTGAGACCTACACAATCTGGCGTTATACTAATCGCAACCTCTTTTTTTCTCACTGTGAGTTACATATTATACGCCAGATGGATATAAACAAATATATATCTTCATACAGACAAGCTCAAATAATTTGTCGAAATTACAGGAAATTCCGGAGCAAAATCAATAGAGGGTTGTGATGTGAGAAGCCAGCACTGATTAGAGTGGAATCTTATGATGGAAGGACACGTCGGTCTAGACGGCTAATAAACACACCAGACACTTCAGCCAGTGCAATAAATGTTTCCGAATATATTAAATAGGGTTTAATCCCGATTCTCCCACTTTTTGATGACCAGTAGCCGATTTCACCAACATTGCAAAGTATACTTTACTAGCAAAGTATACTTTGAGGGAGTAATCATTTATTTTTCCTGAAATGCATTATTTCATATAGAACTAACAAATGCATATATTTCATGATTAAAAGTATGTAGAATTATTATACTGAATTTATTACATTATCACAGCCATTAAATGGCTGTGATAATGTAATAAATTCAGTATAATAAAAATTAATAAATATTTCAAAAAATTGAAAATTTCTCAACGTATACTTTGCTACTAAAGTATACTTTACAATGTTGATGAAATAGGCTACAGATGTCCCGATTCTCCCACTTTACTTTTTTACAGGTAAATAACCATTCTCGATTTGGGGCTATAGTCAGTATCAATATACGGCCACTGATTTGACCTGTTAATTAATGTTAGGCCAATGTTAACTTATTAACAGGAATTTAAATGAGTTGACTTTGATCATTCATAAATCCTATGAAGTATTAAATGATTTAACACCATTTAATAATGATTGGCCAATCTTACAGCCAATCGAATTGAGTAATAAATGATTAAAGAAAGTTTACCAATGACCTGTTAAAACTGATAATTTGATAATTATTTTAATGTTTAAGAATAATTCTGAAGAACATATATAAATCATGTATATTTATCATTTACTACACATTGACTGAATGTTATGGCGAATGCACAAGTTGAAATCCAGTTTGTCCGCAACAAGCATGGTGGCCAGTCTTGTTGGTGGTTACAGGTTCATGGTATGTATATATAATATGGTCTCACTATTTTCTTTCTGTCCGTCCTTCTGACTGTCTGTATGTATGCCCCTCTCTCTCTCTCTCTCTCTCTCTCTCTCTCTCTCTCCCTCCCTCCCCTCCCCCTCTCCCTCTCTCTCTGTCTCTCTCACACACACATATAAAACAATCATAAGCAGCTAATTGTCTGTATGTCCGACTGTCCGTCCATTATCACATAGCTACCATTTCGTTGGAACTACACTTTTTGAAGTCTGTCATGTTTCACTGTACATGTACAAACACTCGTAATTACTGTAATATTTATATTTTTCTATATTTATTTTACAGATCAAAAATCGTCGGTAGGACCGTATTTACTGGACGTGCGCAGAATCCAGGTGTAGCGCGAAGGCCACGACCATGACCGGCATACTCACCAGAAACACGGACAACCACACTCACCCGGCTGATCACACCGGCCTTGACGTGAGGACGCTTATGGAGAACATCCACAAACGCTGCCGTGAAGAACTGACACCAATTCCGTCCGTCTACGAGGAAGAAATTGCCAGCATCCGTGGTATGGAATGGGATGACGATATGGAACAAATGGCCGGAATGATTGCAACGTACCAGACATGCAAGTCGTCACTATACAGAGAGAGAAACAAGCTACGTCCGACTCTACCGTCATCCGCCACCAACATCGAATTAGAGGGAGAGTGGACTCAGACCACATCCGGGGAACCATTCCTGCAGATCGACATCGGGAACGATCGCAGAATGCTTGTGTTTGCGACCAGGGTGTGTCTTCAGCATCTGTGTAGAGCCAGTGTTATATATTCGGAGATGGAACATTCTACACGTGCCCCACATTTTTTCATCAGCTGTTCACACTTCATGGATTTATTAGCGGTGAAATGTACCCACTTGTGCTCGCATTACCGGGTAAATCCACAGACGTCTACGAATCATTATTCCGTCAGTTGCGACAGAATTGTGAGGGATACGGCTTACATCTCCAACCAGACCATGTGTTTCTCGACCATGAGATGGCGTCACGAAATGCGGTTCTGCGTGTGTTCCCGGACACGCGTGTGAAGGCATGCTTTTTTCACTATACGCAGTGTATTTGGCGGAAGGTTCAGGCTCTCGGACTAAGCACCATGTACAAGGACAATGACATTGTTCACCGACTTGTGAGACGGGCGTCCGTTCTACCACTGGTGCCGGAAGAGGACGTGGAAGACGTGTGGTTCGAGACTTTGGAAGACGTCGGCGAATATGAACTTCCGGTGGATGTCGCTCCCTTCACCGACTACGTCACGGAGCAGTGCATTGAGGGAGACAGGACCATGTGGAACCATTTCGCGACCGAGGGACCCAGGACAATGAACAGCCTTCTTCAACTTGCTGTGCCAGCCTTCTGGAAGGCTGGCACAGCAGGTTGAAGAAGGCTGTTCACCACGCGCACCCCAATATATTCAGCATCATCCAGGTGTTGCAGCAAATTGAGGCAGCATCTTATGTGCGGATGCTCCAGTACGAATCGGGAGGGGTTCGTCCTGTGAAGCGCCGAAGGTACAGATTGATTGACAATAGACTTAGTGTTCTGAAGCAGCGACTGGAGAACGGAGAAATGATGACGATGGAGTATGCGGACGCTGCATCACAGCTGCTGCACATATAGACATCAGTGTATCATCAAGTTCCGCATATTCTATGCATGCACATTTGTGTAATAATGTTCTTTTTTTAATTGACAACACAATTTGCATGTTTTATTAGGAAAAAATACAGATTAAATTGCTTTTTTTCTACAAATTACATATTTGTAGAATAAAACAAACTGTAATAATTATTTTTACTATTATTGCATGTTTTATTACATATTCGTAGAATACAACAATCTGTAAGAAATAAAAACATCAGACAATTACAACATCAGTTCAGTGTCCTTAAATTGTCCTAATAAAAAAACAAAAAACAGCAACATGTATATTGGCCTATATGATTTCCAAGTTCAAAGTTGAAACAGAACATCCAAAAAATGTGACCCGATGCTATAACACTGCACCAAAATCCCCTTTCTCCCACTTTGGTTTTTACCTGTTTTCATAAAAGTGGGAGAATCGGGATGACACCATTAAATAGCATGGCACTGAAAAGTATCAATAAATTCAAAGTTCATCCGCCTCTTGTGCAATTAAAATATGATATCTATTAATATTTATAAGATATCTTATTTAAATTTAATTTAATTGAGAATCCTATTAACCCTTACACTGCTATCTTAATTTTTTGTTGTCTGCTGTTTATTTTTCATGCTTTGACAGCACTTTAGAATAATTTACAACATGCTTTGACAGCACTTCAGAATCATTTCCATTGAAAATGATTCTGAAGTGCTGTCAAAACATGTTTTTATTGAGAAATAAGGCAAGATATAAAAGCAACAGCAGACGACAAATGTTGTGTGTAGCGGTCTAAGGGTTAAGGATATGTTCCTTTTTGTTACAAATGAAGAACAGCAGACGAAAAAAATTTAGTTGCAGTTAAATCTCTGCATGCTAGCAGTAGCGGTGAAAATACCGGTAACAACCAACAAATTCAAAATATTTTTCTCTGTAAATATATCTTGGAATTTTATTCCAAAACTAACCTTGGAGTATTAATGCCTTGCATATTTCTCTCCGTAAATGTATCCTAAAATTGTATTAGAATTACGTCATGCGGACTCGATTCTAATGAAATTCCAAGACACATGCATGGATAATGAATTTTCGTCTTCTATTTTTGAACTATTTATAGCCCACAAGTTTCCCAGCATGCAAAGAGGTAAGAGCTAGCATCAGACAATTGGACAGATAACCAAGCCAGACATCATACATACTGCTGTTTTCTTGGGAGCGGAGGTATTGTAGCCAACACACAGAATCTTGTTGGTAAACAGAGGCTGTGCCAATTACATGCCATTGCCGTCATAATTAATGTGTTACTCATATCTCCTTGTTTCCTTGCACAATTAACCAAGGCTTAATTGTGAAAGATTACTCAACACAAATGGGTGGGATATACAGTCAAGTGACCTAAATAAGTATTGGAGAATAGTCGGCTACCGTATTCATTATAATAGTAGCTCCATCTCTAATAGTAGCTCCATCTCTAATAGTAGCTCCCCTCCCATGTTTGTATTCTAAATATGTTATTTTCACCTACAAAAGCCATTAAATGGCTTTTGTATGTGAAAATAACATATTTTGATCAACATTTTCCACATTTTGATCCCACAAAATGCAGCCCCGGGGGCGTTTATTAGAATAAATATGGTATATTGGATTTTGCTAATATTTGCGATAGTATGTTCCAATTGTTTGATCATAACTAAATTGTCCAGGGTATTCCAACATTGTGTTAGTTTTACAAGTTGGAAACATTATACAAAACCCCAATATGGCCGCCGCCAGTTAACCAATACTTGACTGTATTTTTCTGAGCCTGTCGACCCTGGCTTGCAAGGCAGGTGCTCTACCCCAGTTGCAATGTATGCAGTGCTCCACTCCAGATAAGCTTTGTGTCTACAGCATACTATACCCCCTGAATCATTGAGTATTTTACTTTTACAAATGGATTATTGATTTTCTTCATTACTAAATACGGAACAAATGATAAAAAAATAGAACAAATTTAAACATTCACTTATTTTGCAGCTCAACTAAGTGAATTTTCAACTTTATGACAGTATTTTCACTACTCAATTTGAAAATCAATGCATATTTTCACATTGCTGTGCGTATTTTGTACTCCCACTTTTGATAATCAATGCGTATTCAGCTAAAATAATTGAGTAAAATACGCCAATACGCCCCTTATCTGGAGCACCGTGTATGCACTCCTTAACTATTTGCATGCTGGGAAACTTATCTGTTAAAAATAGCAGACGACAATTCATTTATATTTTCTTTTATTTTTTCCCCTGTAGATATCATGAATATGTCTTAGAATTTCATAAGAATTGGGTCCGGAGGACGCAATTCTAATGAAATTCCAAGATATATTTGTATGGAGAAATAAGAAATAAGAACAAGAGGGCCATGATGGCCCTAATTCGCTCACCTGACTCCATGAACACCAGAGGAGAATGTGACATTGAGTTCATGTGTTTTAAAAAAATTGTGCTATTTTTAGATGGCGGTCATCTTGGATTAAGCGATGACTCTCATTTTACAAAATCTGAAAATGCTTCACCCAGCATCGGCCATGTGGTTCCTGAGAAAAAGACGTTAAAAATCTTGAATAAATGGACCTTTTGGTGGCCATCATGGATGACATAATCATCTGATTCCGACAAATATTGCACCAGAGTGATCGCCTCATTGATACCTTCAATTTGATATATGACATGACCATATTCAATCAAAAATAAAATTTGACCCCAATTTGACCCCACGGGCCACGCCCATTTTTGACCCCGAGGTCACCATTTTAACAACTTTCAAAGAGCAATGTACATCGATCATTCCTACCAAGTTTCGTCGAAATCCGGCTAGCGGTTCATGAGAAGAAGATTTTTTAAGAATTTATGCTATTTTTAGACGGCGGCCATCTTGGATTAGCGATGACCTCCATTTTAACAAATCTGAAAAGGCTTCACCCATGGACCATAACTTTTAAGTTTGGCTACCATGGGCCCAAGCGGTTCATGTGAAGAAGAATTTTGAAATCTCTAATAAAAGAACGACCTTTTGACCTTTCGGCGGCCATCTTGGATGACATAACAATCCGATTTCGACAGAAAATGCACCAGAGTGATCGCCTCATTGATACCTTCAATTTGATATATGACGTGACCATATTCGGTCAAAAATAAAAATAAAATTTGACCCCAATTTGACCCCACGGGCCACGCCCATTTTTGACCCCGGGGTCACCATTTTAACAACTTTTGAAAGAGCAATGTACATCGATCATTCCTACCAAGTTTCGTCGAAATACGGCAAGCGGTTCATGAGAAGAAGATTTTTTAAGAATTTATGCTATTTTTAGACGGCGGCCATCTTGGATTAGCGATGACCTCCATTTTAACAAATCTGAAAAGGCTTCACCCATGGACCATAACTTTTAAGTTTGGCTACCATGGGCCAAGCGGTTCATGTGAAGAAGAATTTTGAAATCTCTAATAAAAGAACGACCTTTTTGACCTTTCGGCGGCCATCTTGGATGACATAACAATCCGATTTCGACAGAAAATGCACCAGAGTGATCGCCTCATTGATACCTTCAATTTGATATATGACATGACCATATTCGGTCAAAAATAAAATTTGACCCCAATTTGACCCCACGGGCCACGCCCATTTTTGACCCCAGGGCCACCATTTTAACAACTTTGAAAGAGCAATGTACATCGATCATTCCTACCAAGTTTTGTCGAAATCCGGTGGGCGGTTCTTGAGAAGAAGATTTTTTAAGAATTTGTGCTATTTTTAGACGGCGGCCATCTTGGATTACGTAATGACGTCATTTTAACAATTTTGTAATCCCCCTACCTAAGGACAATGACCATGAAGTTTGGTGACCATATGCCCAATGGTTACCGAGGAGAAGACGTTTGAAAATGTTCACGGACGACGACGGACGACGACGGACGACGACGGACGACGGACACATTGCGGTAACAATAGCTCACATGAGCTTCGCTCAGGTGAGCTAAAAACACTCCTAATTTGTTGGCTGTTATTTCCCCACTGGCATGCAAGGAGTTAATAATTAGTTCTGAGAAAAAACTATTTGCTCCACAAAGCTACAAGTCTGCATATTCCACAAACCTGTGCACTTTCTGATGAAGTGATGTAACTGGCTAACTTTGACAACCTGAATCAATTCTGAGTCAACCTTTAGCAAACAAGTTTGGATCACTTACAGAAATGGGGTTAATCAAAGTATGAGCATCCCCTTAATATACAGAATTTATTATTTAACTCCTTTATACATGCGAGCAAGAAAATAAGCCACCAAATTGGAAGATTTCTTCTTCTTTCTCTCTGTAAATATGTCTCGTGATATTTACTGGGAAAAATAAAAGAAAATACTATGAATCGGTGTCTGATTTGTTTAAACTATTTATAGCCCACAAGTTTCCCAGTATGAGAAACGATAAAAACTATTTTTTTTTTTTATTTCTAATCAAAAGGATATCTTGTTGTTGTTACCATTCATGGGAGTCATCTCAACGAGATCGTTCAAATGAGTGGTAACAACAGAAATATGTACAGTGAAACCTCTCTAAACCGGCTACCCTGTAAATCGCTGTGTTGGTAATCTTGGTGGCTTTCTTTGTCACTTATCTCCGATGGTAATATCTGGTCGTGATCGCAAAGCATAAACACGTGTCTTGGCGTGGTCATTTGCCAGATGTACAGCGGAACCTCTCTAAACCTGACACCCAGGGGAACTCCCATGTTGTCAGGTTTAGAGAGGTTCCACTGTACTTCCGAACTCAAATAGCATTTTTTTTTTATATTTTTAGTCAGAAAAAAGAGAATCCCCAGCAGGTTATGATTATTGCAGTTTTTCTTCCAATCCGATTACACAATTTGTACTACATTCAATCCTGGTTATGAGCTCATAAAGCATTGCATCATATCGGCTTATTATATTCGGCTTATTATATGTCATATCGGAATATCAAATTATAAGACATTTACCCTAAGCGTTAAGGATTCGAAGTAAGTGACCTTCACCCTGGGCTTAGCGGGAGTGAGACGATCGTGGATTTGCCACAGGGCGGTAAGGGACCATTAGAGCAATGTGCGTGTGAAATATCAAGCAATAAAACAGAAATTATAAGATATTTATCCGAGCGTTAAAGTTTTGAATGCACCCAATATGTGACCTTTACCCTGGGCTTAGAGGGGACAGGATAATCACTCCTGGTTATGAGCTCATAAGCATTGCATCGTACCGGCCTCTACCAATCAAACTGACCATATTAACCCTTACACTGCTGAAGTAACATTTGCTGTCTACCGTTTATTATTTATTTTCCATTTTTCTCATCCAAAACGATCATCCAATGAAAATGATTCTCAAGTGCTGTCAAAACATGTTTTTATTGACAAAGAAGACAAAACATAAAACAACAGCAGACAACAGTTTTCGTTCCCAACATCTAAGGGTTAAGCAGGTGCTCGGACAAGTCTGGAAATGACAGGCCCTTGTTAAATAGGAGGTAGGTGGGTTTTTTCTAAGAAAATATGAAAATTACTTGCAAAATGTGCAGATCCTGATGAGCCTAACCGACTCATCTGGATCCACACTGTTTGCAAACACTACGATAGAGGTATGAAGTGTTGACATGGCATGTATAGCTACAATATTTCGCCTCCGATATGTTATCTACGGCTACAATTTGACCCATTCAAAAAATGTGAGCAACCAAAGTGCATACCTGTTGCATGTAGTTAACATTTTAGTAAACTGTATAGTTTATACCTTTAAACAAATAATCTTTGATGTAGAACTAGTAAATTCCCAAAAATAATAGAACAGGGAAATCATTTTCACATGGAAGCCATATTTTCTCTACTTGTTGTTCAAGATTCAACATAACGAAATGAAGCTTTCAAATTTACATGATATACATGTAAATGTCAGATAAACACCTTGACATGGTAAAATAACCAATTTCTGCATGTGTATGCTCTTTATTAATAATTTGTTAATATCGCTAATATATCGAACACGCTGGATCGATTGCAAAAATCAGATGGGGTTAAATTGCTACCCTCGCGAGAGGCAGCAGGGTAGCAATTTTGTTTCTAGGGAATGTAGTGTTGACAGGAATATGGAACGGCCATACAAAAGCCTACTGGCAATAGTCAGCCTACTTACTGGCTGCCCGTTACAGAATGAAGCAAAAACAACCACTGACCTTTCCTATGTCTGTAACCTAGTCCTGTAATATATCGTATATGCATATTTATTACTTGTAACAACGTTAACTCTGAAGTTCTGCCACATATAATGTCCGAACCAGATTAGGACGGCACCGGAGAAAATCACTCGCACTGTCACAGGTTCTGAACGTTGATACACGCCATGCGGTATGGCATCTAATACTTTTCCTACGGTAATATAGGGATGGATACATGTCCTTCAGCGACTGACAGTGTAGGCCCAGATCGGACTGTGCGAATGCGCAGGCTGATCTGGAGATACGCTGGTCACAAGTCGTAAACTCTTGTTTCTTCCAAATAAGATTTGGCTTCTGGGGAGAAACATTTGTACTATAAACCTATTTGTGGCTGTGACTGAAGAAATGGGACTTATGGGCTTTGCCACCAGTGTAGATCCAGATCAGCCTGTGCATCCGCACAGTCTGATCAGGATCTGCACTGCTCGCCATTCCATCAATGGATCACCCATCATGCTTCTAACAAGCAATATAGATCGTTATCAGGCTACAGGAGATTGCTGTTTGATCAGGAGCTGCACTGGTCACAAATCCAATAAGCCCCATTTCTCCAGTCACAGCCATATAGAGGAATCAATAAGGGCAATGATATTTTCCAAATCTAACGTCTTGGAGACCAAGCAATCAGGTCACAGGCTCCAGTCACAGCCATATATGAGATACGTCATGTGATTTTGAACCTTCGGATATCTGCGTAATTTCATTAAATACGTTTACAAAATGTACGACAGGGCTCCAGATAAGGAATTAGTAATTGAGTATTGTCACTCCATCATTTCTGAAGCAATTAACTGGGTATTTCAAAATTTTAATTGGGTAAAATAAAATCACACTACTGTTTACACATCAACAGACAGCAATTATTGAATAGTTTGCTTCGGAATGAAAACATGTCTTGGCATTTCATTAGAATTGTCTCCTTGGAGACAATTCTAATGAAATACCAAGATGTGTTTTCATGGACAATTAGAAAAATATGCTTTATTTGTGGTCTGTTTATTGTTTTCTGCACCATGATAAAGATATCACACTTTTTTATTGCTTTTTGATACTCGTTACTTCAGATTTCAATTGGATTTTTGGCAATTTTAATTGGGTATTTAAGCAAATACACAGCTTATCTGCAGCACTGTAAGATATTTTTCATAAATAAAGTCAAAAGATGACAAAATGTGTCAACTTTTGACCTATTTACGGAAAATATTGTAAACTTGGCAAACATATTTCATGAAATTACGCAGATGTCCGAAGGTACAAAATCACATGGCGTGTCTCATAGAGGAATCAATAAGGGCAATGATATTGTCCATATCGTAACATCTTGGAGACGACTAAATCAGGTCACAGGCTGCTCCATCCAGACTTAGATTTCCAGGCGTTCTGATAGTGGTGGTGTAATTAAGTGCTCTAGGAACTGTATCTCGTCCCCTGGCTGAGAAAAGGGAGTTTATGATGTTTTTGACCAGCAGGACCTCGGATCAGCCTGCACTGGTGCTGCCCTCAGCGCCACAAAAGTGTTTCATGTTGAAATTGGCGCAGGAAGCGTGACAAATTACCATACAAAAGACAATACATATAACTCATTTGTATCTAGTGACCGGCGAAAGAAAGATAAACAGATGAAAAATGCATTCATGCCATAGTTCTATGTAGCATCTCAGCAGGAAGCCGGTGCATTATTTGAAGTGAAACATTTGACACAGGCGCGTAATGCAACCAAAATCATAAGTGCACTAACATAAGAGCACTTTGCGGGAGTAATTTCCAATGTACGCATAAATTAGATGACGGTAATCTTCTTATTTAACCCTTTCCCTGATAGAGACGACTTTTCACGCCTCTGCAGAAGATGTCTTTTGAAAACATTGTGGGAAAAGGAGAAATTGCTTGTAACAAGCAATTTCTCCTTTTCCCACAATGTTTTCTACTCTATCAGATAATTTAACCATCATTTGACACAGCATTTCATTCTTTTATTCAGATGTTTTGGATTTGGATGAGTCGAAATATCGCAAAACAGGGAAAGGGTTAACAAAACAAAATGTTTGCCCATGAAACTGTTGGGAGATTTTTTAATAACCACACTAATTAATTGTAATCATTAACCCTTACACCGCTATCTTAATTTTTTGTCGTCTGTGGTATATTTTCTATTTTCCATTTGTATCATCAAAAACATGCTTTGACAGCACTTTAGAATAATTTACAACATGTTTTGACAGCACTTGAGAATCATTTCCATTGGAAATGATTCTTAAGTGCTGTCAAACCATGTTTTTATCGAGAAATAAGGCAAAATATAAAAGCAACAGCAGACGACAATTGCTGTGTGTAGCAATCTAAGGGTTAAATATTAACAGGCACTTAATTGCTTTAAATGTTGTTTGTTTCAAAGTGCACTTTGTTAGATTAGTGCACTCAGAGATTTTGATGAAATCAGCTACATGCACATGGCTTACGTTGTCAGCTATTCAGTCATGCAGACGTGTGCAGGGCTACCGGCAAAATGATCTGTAGCCTATTTCACCAACATTGCAAAGTATACTTTTCTAGCAAAGTATACTTTGGGGGGAGTAATCATTTATTTTTTCCTGAAATGCATTATTTCATATATAACTAACGACTGCATATATTTGATGATTAAAAGTATGCAGAATTATTATACTGAATTTATTACATTATCACAGCCAAAATGGCTGTGATAATGTAATAAATTCAGTATAATAAAAATTAATAAATTTATCCTAAAATTGAAAATTTCTCACTCAAAGTATCCTTTGCTAGAAAAGTATACTTTGCAATGTTGGTGAAACAGGCTACTGGCCCTGCGGGCTGTTTCACTAAACTTTGTACGACTAAAATGTTCGTAAGTACAAATTTAGGATTGTCTGGAAATTTCAATTGATGGATTTACATTTTATATTGAGCATAGGCTGAAATGCTGCCTACCGGTATGCTCAATAAATGTAAATCCAATAATTGTTTACAAGACAATATTGTTAAATGTGCAATTCACAGACTATCATAATTTTGCACTTACAAACATTTTAGTTGTACGAAGTTTAGTGAAACGGCCTGCCCCCTGATGTAGCTGCAGCAGTATGCAGAATTACCATTAACCATTACATTGCTGAATTAAATTTTATTGTCTGCTTTTTATTTTTTAACCCTTACAATACTGAATAAAAATGTGTCGTCTGCTGTCTATTTTTTATTTCCTATTTATCTTATCAAATCCATGGTTTGACCACACTTTAGAATCATTTCCAACAGAAATGATTCTAAACTGTTGCCAAACCATGTTTTTACTGAGAAAGAAGACAAAACACAAATCGACAGCAGACGACAAAATTTACGTTTCCCAGCATTCTAAGGGTTAATTTCCAACAACACTGAACTGCAGCGCTCCAGATAAGGAATTAGTAATTGAGTATTGTCACTCCATCATTTCTGAAGCAATTGGGTATTTCAAAATGTTAATTGTGTAAAATAGAATCACACTACTGTTTACACATCAGCACTTATTGAATAGTTTGCTTCTAAATGAAAACACATCTTGGTATTTCATTAGAATTGTCTCCTTGGAGACAATTCTAATGAAATACCAAGATGTGTTTTAATGCAAAAATAAGAAAATATGCTATATTTGTGGTCTGTTTATTGTTTTCTGTAGCATGATAAATGTACCACACATTTTTCATTGATTTTTGATACTCATTACTTCTGATTTTAATTGGGTTTTTGGCAATTTTAATTGGGTATTTACGCAAATACACAACTTATCTGGAGCTCTGGAACTGGCAATCAAACAAACCAATTGTACAGGAAAACCACAACACACTGCGCCTTTTGTCGCTTCTATTCTACAATACGATGCTGGAGGCGGCAACAAATGCTCCATGCTTCACCGATCTTGTAATGAATGTGCTTTTTAAATTACAATTTCCTACACACCAATAATCTGTTGAGCAAACAAAGAAAGCATGATGGCAGCGAGTCGGCATTCATAAACGCTAATTTCCCAGAAAATTAAGCTTGTATTAAGTTATTTAGTTCATGCTATAAACACATTCACTGATGGAGCATGTTATGTATACAGTTAATACATGTAATTGGTTGGTTCACATTAGCATGGCACACCCTAATAATACATATTTCCGAAAAGATATCTTTTAGTCAATGAGTTATTTAGAATAGTGAAACAGATATCTCCAATGGTTAAATAGATAAATTATTGACAAAAAAGGACAGATTATCATTAAATATTCATTATATAAATATTCATTAACCCTTAGACCCCTACACACAACAATTGTCCTCTGCTGTCGCTTTTATATCTTGACTTATTTCTCAATAAAAACATGGTTTGAAAGGACTTCAGAATCATTTCCAATGGAAATGATTCTGAAGTGCTGTCAAAGCATGTTTTTTATGATAAAAATGGAAAATAAACAACAGCCGACAAAAAAATTAAGATAGCGGTCTAAGGGATATTTATTTCCGAAAGGATATCTGTTAGTCAATGAGTTATTTAGAATAGTGAAACAGATATATGTATATCCAATGGTTAAACAGATATCTTATTGACAAAAAAGGATATCTCGTTAACCGATAAATTATCATTAAATATCAATTTACATAAGGTATCTAGTTTGCAGCTGGACAGCCCAAATGCCATTATAATACCCCATTTCTCCAGTCATAAATGTCTGGAGTAGGTGCCACACAGCTGGTAGACTGTCATGGCAGTTCCATTGTTCAATACAAAACACAGGTGAGTTGCAGAACCAACAAAGGCCAATCATGAATCAATTAAATAATAATATCTGGAAGGCAAGTGATGACACAACAATGAAGTGTATTGTGAGTTTGTGACTATTGAAGCTCATTATTCAGGGATCACAATGGCTGACATTCAGGGTCATAATGGCTGACATTCAGTGGTCACAATGGCTGACATTCAGGGGTCAAAATGGCTGACATTCAGTGGTCAAAATGGCTGCCATTCAGGGTCACAGTGGCTGACATTCAGGGTCACAATGGCTGACATTCAGTGGTCACAATGGCTGACATTCAGGGGTTAAAATGGCTGACATTCAGTGGTCAAAATGGCTGACATTAAGTGGTCACAATGGCCGACATTCAGGGTCACAATGGCCGACATACAGGGGTTAAAATGGCTGACATTAAGCAGGCACAATTGCTGACATTCAGGGGTCACAATGGCTGACATTCAGGGGTTAAAATGGCTGACATTAAGCAGGCACACTCGCTGACATTCAGGGGTCACAATGGCTGACATTCAGGGGTCAAAATGGCTGACATTCAGGGGTCAAAATGGCTGACATTCAGGGGTTAAAATGACTGACATTAAGCAGGCAAAATCGCTGACATTCAGGGGTCACAATGGCTGACATTCAGGGGTCAAAATGGCTGACATTCAGTGGTCACAATGGCTGACATTCAGGGGTCAAAATGGATGATATTCAGTGGTCAATTAAATGGCTAATTTGTTTAGCGTCAACGATAACTTACCCAGTATTATGTTTAACACAGATAAATTTACTATTGTATTGCAACTTACATGAGGTTAATGTAAATATCATGTAGACTGTTCACTATTTTACACCAATTAGCTTAGCATCTGATCTCAGTGTTGAGCGGAGTTTATTCTAAATAAATAGCGGATAATGTGAATATAATCAACCTGAAACACTTTGTTAGTAATAATAGTGCCAAGTGAACGGAAAATGATACAACATAGCACATTAGCAGGCAAAATCGTGATTGCCTACACCTATATGTATTGTGCTTTGACAGCTTGGTATACTCGGTAACTGTATTAACCGTAATATTCTCCCCTAAGTAACTGGAATAGATTTTGATATCTTAATCTTGCAACCAATCCAATTGTCACAAAACGATTTTCAGATTAGTCCATTTATGAAAAGGGGGTGTTTTTGTTCTCAAAAATATGAAAGCTACTTGCAAAAAGTACAGAGCCTGATGAGACGGCTCGTCACGAGCCGGCTCATCTGGATCTACACTGTTTGCCAATACCACTATACGGGCCTGTGGTGTTGAAAGGGTTAATATCTATGTATGCCAGGGCTTCGAAAATTTTCAGTTTTCCGTTTCTGGACCGATTTTTGAACTCTCAGACCGATTGACATTTGAAAACTAGTCTTAACAAGAATTCCGCGGAATCAAATGTCTCGCCTTGTCCCGCCGCCTTGACCTCGAGCCTGGGCCAGAAAGCAATTTTCACTGGCCCGAACATATTATACAATTATTGACTAGTGAGCCATAGAATATCGGATTATATTCTATGGCTCACTAGTCAATAATTGTTTTAGTATATGATAATAGTCGGTATATAGCACTTACGACCTTATGCTACTAGACAAAAATGGAAAAAGAAAAAAAAAAACAAGAAACGAGGCCACTTTTTTTAGACTAGATGGCCGTGGCCTGCATGTCGCGCCTTGGGGCGAGGCATGGACACTAAAAAAAAAGAGATATAGTAGATGGAAAAACTTTAACCGGACACACGGACGGACGGACGGACGGACGGACGGGCGGACGGACGGACGGACGGACGCACGGACGGACGGATGGACATATGCCAAAATGCCGACTATATCGCGTTTTCCGCAAGCGGGTGCGACAATGATGATAAACACCCATGTGAAGTATCAAGGTAATGGGTGAAGCAGTTGCAGAGATATAGTACACAAAAAAATCAAAGTAATTTGACCTTGACATTGGGCACAGGGGCCGCACGGTTGGGGGGGGGTAGAATGAAAATATGGATGATGATAAACACCCATGTAAAGTTTCAAGGTAATGGGCGAAGCAGTTGCAGAGATATAGTATAACGAAAAACTTTAACCGAAAAACTTTAACCAGACGTACGTTAAAAAGTTAACGTTGAAAATGGCTAAGTCAATTACGTAGAAATAATAGGTGAAGGTAAAAAAAATGGTCACATGTTGGATAGTTTTATGTGGTGGCACCCCTTGGTTGTTTTCATTGGTAGATGCAGCTCAGACTACATGTGTGTGTGTTGATATTGGAAAGGAATGGAATGGTGCTTAACGTCCCATCGACACAAAAGAGTATCATTTAGGGCCAAGTAATGTAGATGAAGAATAAAAATAACAGTAAAATAGTATGTTAATAGCTGTGGTAGTATTGTTGTTGATATTGTCTACTCTGAATTCATTCCCAAAGATGCTCATTTTCTAGAGACCAGGGGGCCGTTTCACTAAACTTCTTACGACTAAAATGTTTGTAAGTGCAAACTTATGATAGTCTGTAAATTTCACATTAACAATGTTTTCTTGTAAACAATTATTGGATTTACATTTATTGAGCATAGGCTGCATATGCAGCCTATGCTCAATAAATGTAAATTCATCAATTGAAATATCCAGACGATTCCAAATTTGCACTTACGAACATTTTAGTCGTAAGAAGTTTAGTGAAACGGGCCCCAGTAGAGCAAATATGGTTTATCACCTTTGCGACCAGTGCAGATCCTGATCAGAGTCTGCACTGTTCATTATTCAGTCAGTCACCTTTTGTGCTTCTAACAACCAGTATATCATCTTTTCAGGCTGTAGAAGAGTGCGAGCAGATTAGCAGCTGACCTAGGCCTGCAGCCGATTTCACAGAAACTGCTAAGCATACTTATCTAGCTAAGTATACTTTGAGGGAGTAATCATTTATTTTTCCAGAAATGCATTATGTCATATAGAACTAACGACTGCATATATTTGATTATTAAAAATATGCAGAATATTATACTGAAAATGATCACAGCCAAAATGGCTGTGATAATGTAATAAATTCAGTATAGGTAATAAAAATTAATAAATTTATCCTTAAATTGAAAATTTCTCCCTCAAAGTGTACTTAGCAAGATAAGTATACTTTGCAATTTTGGTGAAATTGGTTACTGGTCATGAATTTCATGAGTCCCATTTCTCCAGTCAGTCACAGATATCAGACATTACACAAGTCTGAACAAAATGGCATTTTTATTGCTATCATTACCACTGATACATTAGCCAAAACTTCAAACAGCTGTAATCAGACTCCCACAGGGGCTAAATGTGGGGATTGGCTACCATATGGTGTTTATTACAAATATGATTGGTTGTCACGGTGACCCAAACACAACCTGGTGTGAGTCACATGGAAAATACTGTGCAGACTTAAATTGACCAGACAGTTTTAAATTGACCTGCATAAGGTCAAACTGACAGGTTGTCTGGTTAGTGTAATTGATATCTGGTGCACTTCTGACCAATGCTAAACAGGTTTGATCCTTGATCAATATATAAACTGGTATTGTGGTCTCCAGATTGGATTATTTTAAATACTCTGGTTTTCTCCCCATTAACTCTTTGCATGCTAGCGGCGAAAATATCCGCCAAACGAATTAGGAGTATATGTTTTATTTCTCTCTGTAAATATGTCTTGAAATTTCATTAGAATTGTGTCCTCCGGACACAATTCTAATGAAATTCCAAGACATATTCATGACATTTATAAGGAGAAATAAAAGAAAATATAATGAATTGACATCTGCTATTTTTGAACTATTTATAGCCCACAAATTTCCCAGCATGCAAAGAGTTGAGGACCAACGTTACACGTGCATCTGTGCCATTGAAAGCATTTGTATAAGTGCTATTATGTTTATTTCTCTAATCAATATAATATAAATACAATGTATATGTTTTTAAAACCTGATAAGAGGTAATAACTGATAAGAGGTAATAACTGATAAGAGGTAATAACTAGATGGTCGCGGTCAGCATATCATGCCTGCCAAGGTATTTGATTGTCCTAGTAGTATGCATGTATCTGTTTAGAGCAATCAGATTTGTTGGGAGATATTGGGTACTTAAAAACGTTCACGCAAATTTTACAAACACTTTAACTCATTTGGCCTTGACCTTGGGCATGGGGGCTGCATGGGTGGGCTGTAGAATGAAAATATGGATGGTGATAAAGAAATATATGAAGGTTCAAGTCAATTGGACTTAGGGTTGTGGAGATATTGGGCAGTTAAAAACTTTAAACAGATTATTTTTATTTTTTTTTTAACACAAAATTCAAAGTAATTTGACCGTGACAAAAAATAACACAAATCTTGAAATAATTTAACCTTCACCTTGGGCATGGGGGCCACATGGGTGGCCTATAGAATGATAGGGTAGTGAAGGTATAATATTGTGAAGGTATTTAAAACTTTGACGCAGATTTAAAAAAAAAAAATTTGACGCAAATTTCAAAGTAATTGACCTTGACCTTAGGCATGAGGGCTATAGGATGAAAATATGGATGATGATACTGAGGCATATGAAGGTTCAATGAATTGGAGTTAGGTTGTGGAGATCAGGGCTTCCAAAATTTGCAGTTTACCGGTTCTGGACCGATTTTTGAACTCTCAGACCGATTGAGATTTGAAAACTAGTCTTAAAAATCGGTCCGAGAAAAATTGCCAGTCGGCTGCTATTTCGCTATAAACCTCGTAAATTTACCGTTTTTGACCACCAAGTAATGTCCAGTTGTGTTGAACAATGCGGACACATGACACATATCCGCGGGCCAAATCCGTGTGCAACAACTCGCTGTGTATTCAGTTTCTCCTAGTATCGATTTTTCTTAACACACTCGTGGTAATTGCAACAGGTGTATAGCAGCTTAGTGACTTAAATAGACTTGACTTCAGCGTAAAGATACGAGAGTTCCTAGACTCGCCATTTCTGATGATGTTAAAATAAAATGAAGAAACCATGCATATTTAACCCCAAGTAACTGACACGGACTATCCGCCCGGGCTATTCTATATTAAGTTAGGACGCTGTATTAGGGGTAATTTGTGTGTATATAAAATGTACATGATCGTAGGAATGCCGCAGATCCTGATGAGCCGGCTCACGTGATCTACAATTCGCAAACATTTTGATAAACGACAAGGTAAGTCTGCCGTGTTAAAAGCGCGACTCATTAGGGATTAGGGATCAATTGAAGTCCTAAATCACACCACCGATGTTCTTTGAACTCGATCTGAGGGTTAAGGAAACACCGAATGTTAATTCAATTGTACAAATTAATTGTTTAACACGTAATTAAATTAAATTGATGTTTCTGCAGCTAGCCAAATTAGGCCGACAATTAATTTTGAAGTTGGTGTGAACAGTGATAATAGCATAATTAGCAATGAATTACGAGTTGGGTATATAACGCATTTTTTTTCTATATTGTCCGTCATTCGATTATTATTGAAATGGCACCAACGAACTATTTTGTCGTTATTCACAAAGACAACTTACCGGCTTGGCAACCCGGCAGAGAGGAGTAAATAAAAAAAGAAACAAGACAACGACTTGTAAAATTTTAATTTATTTTAGTCTACTGAAAATTATCAATTCGTCTGTCATTTCGCATTTTTCCCGTCTTTGCGCTATTTAGGCACACCACATGACCCGGTGCATACACAATTTTGTCCACTTTTGTTGTTTATAAACACGATTTATTTATCCCAATACAACATTTATCCCATTATTTCTAGGGTGGGGGGGGGGGGGGTGTGCTGCTCTGACAATGGCCGACAGCGTTACGTCTGGACTCTGGACCGATTGGCATTCTGAAATTTTAGAAGCCCTGGTGGAGATATTGGGTACTTAAAAACTTTAACGCAGATTTCACAAAACATGTGAAGTTTCAAGTTAATCAGAATTACATGTTATGATGTAGAATTTTGGGCATTTAAATGAATATACCGTCTCAACCTCATGATACAGGGCAAACCGGCATAAGGTTAGTCACTGAATTAAAAAAAGATGGATGATGATAAACATGCATGTGAAATACAATGTCAAGCACTCATCAAGTTGTCACATACCAATAAGAAAATTATTAACCCTTAGACCGCTACACATAACAATGGTCGTCTGCCGTTGCTTTTATATCTTGCCTTATTTCTCAATAAAAACCTGGTTTGACAGCACTTCAGAATCATTTCCAATGGAAATGATTCTGAAGAGCTGTCAAAGCATGTTGTAAATTATTCTAAAGTGCTGTCAAAGCATGTGTTTGATGATAAAAATGGTAAACAGAAAATAAACAGCAGACGGCAAAATTAAGATAGCGGTGTAAGGAATTAAATTTTGTCGTTTGCCGTTTATTTTCTGTTTTAATTTTTTCTCATCAAAAACATGATTTGGAGAAAGAACACAAAATATAAACCAACGGCGGATGTGCAGGCTGATCTGGGTCTACGCTAGCTGCAATTGTCGTAAGGCACCCGTTCTTAGCCAACATCCCATATAGGCTATAGCGTGCGCGAGGTATGTTGCACACATATACACAACTGCATATTTTGCTTTGTACCAAGAAATACAAACAAGTTTTGTTGATTACCATTGAAAACTCTATTGCGTGGGCCATCTGTTGCTTTCATAGACCCAGACCAACAGATGTTGTTGCCTCAGCTAAGTCAGCTTAATAGTGCTTCACAGACAACAGGGAGCCGTTTCACTAAACGTCATACGACTAAAATGTTTGGAAGTGCAAATTTAGGACCGTTTGTGAATTTGAATTGATGGATTTACATTTATTGAACATATGCAGCCTATGCTCAATAAATATGCTCAAATCATAAGTTTGCACTTACGAACATTTTAGTCGTACAAAGTTTAGTGAAACGGCCCCCAGGAATGTGCTATTTGATCAGGAGCTACACTGGTCACAAATGTCATAAGCCCCATTTCTCCAGTCATATATATGAGACATCATCTGAGACAGAGTACCTTTAACCCGTTCCTTTAGGAATACCGGTACACCTATATTATATGGGTATGAAATTTATTAAATATTTTATTTTTTTATTTCTCAATGAAGTATATGTTGTGACCACTTATTTGAACCGTCTCGATGAGACGGTTCAAATGGTGGTCGCGACATATACTTCTGAGCGCATAGAAGGACCATATTTAGGTTTTTCCGCAAACATAATGGCGTGTCCTCAGCATGAAAAGACTTAAATAATGAAACGTGACTGTGTATTTGTGGGACGGTCACATTGAACCAGAGGATTGGTATTTGGCATGCAATGCACAGACAAGCCTGTAATCTGCATCCCTGCACTGCTCATACAATATTGAGTGAAACCTGCACATCAATGTGATGATGCATGTCTTACATGCGATACCATCATTATTAGGAAGTTTTATCGCCAACATGCTCACAATTTATCAGGTACTAGACACAGATTGTCCCGATCTGGATACCAAAATGTTGTATAAGGCACAGGCACATTGTGCGTGGTATGAATGACAAAAGCCTCTTTAAATCATATCCAATTTTACTCGATATTACATAGCTCCAAGGTAGGACACTCGCCATCTTATCCATAAACGGAAGTGGATTATTTACCTTGGGCCCTGCTCGCTAATTCAGTCATTGTAATAAGGCCTTCGTGCGCTTTACAATTACTGAATTAGAGAGCCGGGTCCAAGTTACAGATGGCGAGTGACCTACCTTGTAGATATTTAATATCAGAATAAAAGTGTGTATGATTTAAAGAGGCTGTTATCGTTCATACCGAGTGTAGGACAAAATCCCCCCCGGACATAATCCCCCCCCCCCCCATGATTTTTGACACATGAGGTCAAAATCCCCCCCCCCCCCCCCCCCCCCCCCCCCCCCCCACCCCCCCCCCCCCCGTCGGAAAATCACAGGTAGGACATAATCCCCCCCATCATAATTCAAGGTAGAACAAAATCCCCCCCCCCCAATGAAAATGTAGCCAAGGACAAAATCCCCCCCACCGTCCAGAATCAAGGTAAATCATATTCAGTACTTTTATTTGCACAATAAACATCAAACATGAAACACATTTAATGAAGTATTTTCACTTGCACAATAAACGTCAAACAAGAATATGTATGTATCATTTGTACATTTGTATACTGAGGTCTGGCCCAAACCATATTGTTTTAGTGAAGAATCGATTACCATTTCAAAGAATTATTCGCCAAAACGATAACCAATCAGGTAATCCTTAATCAACTATTTGAAAGAAATCAGGCAATTCAATTACCCTGATTAAAGAGGATTAGAGGGTGAAATTTGAAAACCAATTAATGTAATGATTCTTTCAAAAACATATCATGGGGGTGGATTATGTCTGGGGGGGGGTGGGATTTTGTCCTCCCTTGAATTTTGATGGGGGGGGGGGAGGATTATGTCCTACCTGTGATTTTGAACGGGGGGGGGGGGGGGGGGGGGGGGGGGGAATTTTGTCTGTATACCGTTCATACCACATAAGGCACGGATACCTCAATTTCTTTTTTTTGCCCTTTACCTACCCGGCATTTTAGACATGGGTAGGTAGGTAGGTAAACTATTTTATTTTAATTGAGATTGTCAATACAGAGGCCCGACTCGGTTGTAACGGTATTCTTTCGAATAATTTTGGGAATCTAATCATTGAGTTTCAGATATCCGCAGAAAAAGATGAAACAGATTAGTATAAATAGTTTATTTGTAGATTGGTACTGCATTTCTGTAGCCGATTTCATCAAAATTGCAAAGTATAAATGCATGATTTCATATAGAACTAACCACTGCATATATTTGATGAATAAAAGTATGCAGAATTATTATACTGAATTTATTACATTATCACAGCCAAATTGGCTGTGATAATGTAATAAATTCAGTATAATAAAAATTAATAAATTTATCTTTAAATTGAAAATTTCTCCCTCAAAGTATACTTTGCTAGATAAGTATACTTTGCAATGTTGGTGAAATAGGCTACTGAGCCGAATTGTACCAATGAGCTGCCTGACTAAGAAACTGCAGTTTGGTAGCAAAAATATTTATACTACTCAAAAATAACTAAAATCCAGAAGTCACCCTGCGCATTATTATAGGTAGGTATATAAATTTCAAACATTTTTAGCAACTGATCCATATATATTTTTACCACCGGATCTTAGCAGCAGCGACAACAACAACAACCTGTGAATGGACTGGACGATTCGATATGATTTGATATATCTCTGTTTCAGATTGAATGCAAAAATTCAAAACCTTAACGCTCGGGTAAATGGCCTATATTTTCTGTTTTCTTGCTCCGATGTGCTTCATATTTCATGTATGCGTTCTTCCTAGGGTCCTCTACCGCCCTGCCACAAATCCACACTCGTGCCACCCCCACTGATATTCGTTTCAACTATATCGCCGCTTCGTTGTTCTTGTATTTAATTATACCAGATACGGATATTAATACGTACATTACGCAACCCATTCACAGTGATCAACATTCAACAGTATGTGAATATGAAACTGAGTTGCTATGTAGAATATAAAGAAACTTGCTGAACCGACTCCCTACGTTAACCGACAAACTCTTGGTCCGAGACGATGCCGGTTAACACAAGTTTCACTCTATCACAATCACTGGCCTTTTTGTTTTTTACCGACCACAAACCGACCCAACCATGAGCCTTAAAAAGGTGAACCGACCCAACCATGTGCCTTAAAAAGGTGATTTTTATGGTGTTCGGACCATCCGTCTGTCCGTCACGTGTTCGGTTAACCACTTCGTAACAGTTTCTCAAACCGGCCATATCTTCTACATAAGTTGCTCAAGTTCTTCAATATTTCAACACATCATTCATTGGTATGTGTGCTACACCTGCCTTGTCATACTTTATATTACCTTGACCTTTTATTTTGACCTTCACAGGGCTGCTGAAAGGACTTAGCAATTTCGGTTAACCAGTTTGTCACAGTTTCTCAAACTGGCCATAGCATCTACATAAGTTGCTTAACTGCTTCAATATTTCCATACTTCATTCATTTGCATGTATGCTACACCTGCCTTGCCATACTACATATGACCTTCACCCTTTGACTTAACACTTTCGGTTCACCCGTTTGTCAGTTTCTTCAATATGCCGCCGGTGGCATCCGCGTTCGACACTTTTTTCTTTTTTTTCTTTTTTTTTTATTTCCTTGACCAAATTGAAAAAACTTTTTTTTATTTTTATTTTTTTCCGACCGACCGACCCGATCTCGCGGAAAAAAAATCCGTAAACCAACAAATAAAAAAAAACTGGCCTAATGTGAATAATAAGTGAGGACCGATTATCTCAATCCCATAAGCGCTTGATGTAAGATTTTAGATGCTAAGTCAAGCGTCGCGCACATTCAGATCGCACTCGATCGGTAACACTCGGTAATGGTCGTTTTCGTTGCTAGGTTGCTGACTGAATGTGTTACTATTTTTGGAAAGTATTGACAAGTATTCACGCATCAATACCTATGACATGTGCGACCAGCATAGCCCCTGATTTAATTCCTATAAACAACAGTTTGTGGTACAATCACAATGTGGTACAGTGATCTCCCATGTTTATGTACATTGTGTACTTGGAATTTGATCACAAAAAACGGTGCATTTGGTCAATAAGAGTCTTTTGCCGTCTCTAAAGCTGAAAACCAAACATGAGACACGCCATGTGATTTTGTACCTTAGAACAAGTGTGCGATTTTTCATAAAATATATTTACAGAAACTGTGATATCTTTTCTGTAAATGACGTCGAAAGATGACGATAATTTCGTCAACTTTCGACATCATTTACGGAATACATGTACAGTCCCACCTCCCCTAACGGCCACCTCCCAGCAACGGCCACCTCTCTTCAACGGCCAGTTTAAACTCCCCCCGTTAGAATTTAACGTTATTTTACCTCTATCCAACGGTCACCTCTCTTCTCCAGCCAACGGCCACAAAAAAACACAACGAAATCGTCAAAAGACCTCTCGAACGGCCAACATATTTTTGCTAACGGCCAGTTGATTTTTTCATAGCAAAGAGTCATAAGCTTCTCTGACCGGCCAACATATTTTTACAGGTCGTTTTTATTCTGAACGGTCAATATAATTAATCTCGCCAAACGGCCACGTCAATTAAAACATGACACGAACCACCTCTCTGAGCGGCCAACATATTTATTATTGACAAACGGCCATAAACCACGACAAAAACGGCCTGTAAACGGGCAGCATATTTTTTTTAATGGACATTTTCGTATGCAAACATTACCGTGAATCGCGTAAAATCAATATTCCTATGTCGCCTACCGGCAGATCTAATCGAGTGTGCCGTATCTATCGGATACCTTCGGTGGTAATCGGTCGATAAAAGTTGTGTGTAAACACAAGTCCAAGTTGTGTATTCGGATTTATCACCTGTCTGGCATCTGACAATGGGATTGCCGACAAGTTTGTCACGTTTGAAGTGGATTAAACAAGCCATTTACTCAAAGAAAAGTGCACTGCAAGAAAAGTGGGCTTATTGGGTTTGTGACCAGTGTAGCTGTAAATTAGTCTGCTCAGTGTGTTCACTACATGTTTTTACACAAAATTGGATTAACATTAGCATGATTATAACTTTGTCACACAAATGCAGATCCGAATCCAGACTGCAAGTTATTCTGATCAGGAGCTACACATGTCAAAAACTGAATGAGCCCAGTTTGTCATTATGAATGCATAATTGTTATTGGTCAATTTGAACATTTAACATGTTTAATAAATTGTTATTTCTCAAAATAACCATGATTACTATTTTGTCTTCTTCAATAACGTATATGTTCTATAGTAAATAAAATATAATACTATAAAACATATACAATCCTAGTTGTTTCTATGTTCATATATCAATATAAGCAACTGAGAAGTTGATGGCTGTTCATTGATGGCTGTTCGTTGGTGACCCTCTCCACAACAGCCACCTCTCTACAACAGCCACTTTTAGTTCGTCCGGCTGCTGGCTGTTGTAGAGAGGTTGGACTGTACATTGTATATTGTAAATTTTGTAAATATTTTTCATTAATGGGTACAAAATCACATGTCGTGTCTCATATCGATGGTCTAGTAACATAAGGTCGTAACTGCAGTTACGACCTTATGTTACTAGACCATCGATATGTGCGTGTGACTGGAGAAATGGAGCTTATGTGATTTGCAACCAGTGTAGCTCCTGGTCAAATAACACACTCCTGTAGCCAGATAACTGTCTATATTCCTTGTCAGACATATTACGTATCACACCTTTGAACATATACGATATCTCATAAAAAATGTTTACAAAATTTTCTGTAAATGACGTCAAGTTTACGAAATGTTCAGAGCGAATACGGAATGGAACCCTGCATTTGATATGAAAATTTTGTCAACTTTCGACGTCATTTAAAGAAAATATCACAGATAATCACGCCTTTACAAGTATAACAGAATCCACACAGCCTATAATGTCCGGCCTTTCAACCAAAATCTATTACTGTATGCTTATCTGGAGCATGTTCGACCAGAAATAATTGCCTAATGGAGGAAATAGTGTTTGCAAGTAATTGTTGTCGTTAATTATAACCAACATCCATTTGTTCAATATAACACTCAATATCATTGGAACCAGAGTATGGTGAAATGGATCTCTGTACACAAATGACTGCCGGCCGATTTGATTGCGTATTGTAAACTAAAGCTATTTATATGTGAGACACGCCATGAGATTTTATACCTTCGAACATCTGCGTAATTTCATGAAATACGTTTACAGTATTTTCCGTAAATGGCGTCAAAATTTTCAGAGTACCCATGAAAATATTGTCAACTTTTGACGTCATTTACCGGTATGAATATATTGTAAATTTTGTAAACTTATTTAATTAAATTACACAGATGAACGAAAGTACTAAATCACTTGGCGTGTTTCATATGTGGCAGTGAATGGAGAAATGGGGCTTATGGGATTTGTGACCTCCTCATAAAATAGCACACTCATATAGCCTGATATCTATATTGCTTCCTAGAAGCGATTGGGGACGTTTCATTTATGGAATGATGAACAGTGCAGTGGCCTATTTCACCAAAATTGCAAAGTGTACTTTTCTAGCAAAGTATACTTTGAGGGAGAAATTTTCAATTTAAGGATAAATTTATTAATTTTTATTATACTGAATTTATTACATTATCACAGCCATTTTGGCTGTGATAATGTAATAAATTCAGTATAATAAGTCTGCATACTTTTAATCATCAAATATATGCACTATATATGCAATATATAATTTAATCATCAAATAATGCACTTCGGGAAAAATAAATGATTACTCCCTCAAAGTATACTTTTCTCGCAAAGTATACTTTGAGGGAGAAATTTTTCAATTTAAGGATAAATTTATTAATTTTTATTATACTGAATTTATTACATTATCACAGCCATTTTAGCTGTAGCTCCCACAGTTAGCATCTGTTGGCTAGCCTGTTGGTTGATGGCAAGCAGCCTACTTTGTTAATGGAACCACAACCAGCATATGCCCAGATCAGACTGTACTTGTACGCATGCATGATCTGGGGAACTGGGCTGGTCGCAAATGTTGTTAACCCATACTACACTTAATTCAATTTTGTTGTCTGCTAAAAATGTTTTATATTCAACATTTCTCAACAAAAACCTGTGTTTGTCAGCTTATGAAAATCGTCTCCACTGGAGACGATTCTCATGTGCTGTTAAACACAGGTTTTTTTTGTTAAGAACTAAGGCAA
The DNA here is from genome assembly GCA_029237695.1 of Conchocele bisecta. Classification (NCBI taxonomy): domain Eukaryota; kingdom Metazoa; phylum Mollusca; class Bivalvia; order Lucinida; family Thyasiridae; genus Conchocele; species Conchocele bisecta. Next base: position 40,182,028 of record CM055266.1, on the reverse strand, counting down.
AAATGAAAAACAGCAGACGACAATTTCCATCTCCTGCGTAGTGATGGTGAAGTTACCTTTTTCAGCCCACACATAGAGTATTTTAGTCTGCCATCAGTGCCAATGACAGTACAATCTGTATTTAGGGATATTATTATGCAATCAATGTTATTAACCCTTCCTACGCTGTTGACGGGAATTGCTGTCTGCTGTTTTTCATTTTTGCTTTAATTCTTAACAATAAACCTGTTTTGGCAGCACATGAGAATCGTCTCCACTGGAGACGATTCTCATGCGCTGCCAAAACAGGTTTTTATCGAGAAATATTGAAAATAAAACATTTCCAGCAGACTACAAAATTTAATTCAGCGTAGTAAGGGTTAATTCCCTTTTCATCAGGTGTATTCAAATTTCAATTATGGCATTTCCATCACTTTCAAGCTGCAGATAAGCAGCGTAATTGGGACTTTTCTCTATTACAGTCGCACCTGTACTAACGGCCACCTGTATTAAGCGTCTCCCTCCGTTAAGCGGCCATTTTATTCCCCCCCAATGAAAATTACTCTAAAATGCACCTGTATTAAGTGTGAACCTGTCTAACGCGGCCAACGGCCATGCAAAATCGTCCATTTTGACTCGAAATCCTCGTTTTAGCGACCATTCTCGGAAAATATCGGAAATTCTAAAAAAAAAGCTGGAACCAAATTCGTTCAGGTAATCCCCATTTCCCACCCAGTGACCTAAATCTCGCTAATTGCAGGCCTGCCAAACTGTTTACAATACCATTTCAATTTGTTTTATGACACCCGATTGTTTGACGATTCACTAAAATCATGCCTACCTGCTGTGACAATAAAAGTCACGGGTCGATAGTTTCAATAATTCCCCTAGCCACACAGGTGGAAGACTCGGACATATGACACCAAAAAAATGCCTATTAAAAAAATCCCATTACCCCACCCACTTGGTCTCGTACATTATTTTTTATAGAAGATGGTAATGCACGAGACCAAGTGGGTGGGGTAATGGGATTTTTTTTTTAATAGGCATTTTTTTCGGTGTCATAGATCCGAGTCTTCCACCTGTGGCCAAACATTGCTTCTGGCTACTATAGTTGTCAGTTCAAAACATGTGTTATTCACGTGGCCAAGTTATTTATACAGTACAGCCAATCGCTGATAAGTAAAGGCCGGTATAGTTAACTCCCTCCGAATACTCTCAACCAGACAAACAAACACATGCAAACACGCGTTTATTTCAACCAAATATGGCTAACTGTATTGTCAGAAAACATGAAAAAGTCTGTAAATATCACGGACAATTTCGGCTATTTCGTACCTACGTAGTTTCGTCCTTTTGCAACTTTTTCCAATCGATGTTAACGTAACCCGATTTTTATGATAATTCAGTTTGGTATTCACTAAATATACAGAATTTATGCACATCCAAGTTCATAAATGATATTTTAAGTGAATTTAAACGGATTAATTTGCATGCATCATAATGTGCAAGTCATAGCGAGCGTGGCATGGGGACTGCTGTTATGAGCCGAGCTATGCTGACCGTGGCCTAACTACATACGCCAGACAAACTGGTGGTTTTCGGACGAACTGGTACATCTTGTAACAACAAACATGCGATTGACCCATCAAATTATTAAACGTTCCGTTTGATAATCCATTCTATTGTGCATATTGTATTTACATTATCCCAGTAGCGGATTCATGGGGGGGGGGAGGGCTTCAGAAATACCGATTTTTCTTATTTTTTTTTTTTCTTATTTTTTTTTTTTACACAAAGACACATTTTGTGTTTGGCATTTCTAATTGACATATGCGCCGCTTAGATCAATGAGTATTCGAAATTAAAGTAAACACTGGATATCATGATGTACATATGAACTTAAGACAAGTTTGACTGTACATTAATTGTACATATAAATATAATTATATGGAACAAGTTATAAGTCGGTCCAAGATAAACCTCCATTAACCCTTACTACGCTGAATTAAATGTTGTCGTCTGCTGGAAATGTTTTATTTTCAATATTTCTCGACAAAAACCTGGTTTTTACAGCACATGAGAATCGTCTCCAGTGGAGACGATTCTAATGTGCTGTCAAAACCAGGTTTTTGTTAAGAATTAAAGCAAAACTGAAAAACAGCAGACGGCAGTTTCCGTCAACAGCGTAGGAAGGGTTAAGCATGCACCCACCTGGACTTTCCCATGGCCGCTTGCTTAAGACAAGTTTGACTGTAATTATATATGTCCATACAATTATAGATGTTGACTTGTTGAATTCACAACAACAAAGATGACTCAAAATGACTCACCTAATTATGCACATGTCTATCAGTATCTTCTCTGCTGAGTGAGGGTGGTGATGGCAGACAAACCAGCGTTATTACATAAACAAGTGCATCGCTATCACTAAGCTAATCCCCTGATAGCAGCCTTGATAATAAAACAAGTTGTTGAATAAACAAACAATAAAAACATTAACACATTTGCCTTACAAACAAGGTGAACATCTGTCCTCAGTGACCTTGACCTTGGGCGGTTGGATGTGGGTCATATGCAAAACAAAGACACACATTGTGTCCAAATATTATCCAAACGGTGCAGATCCAGATGAGCCGGCTCGTAACGAGCCGTCTCGTCAGGATCTGCACTTTTTTAAAGTAATTTTCATATTTTTGAGAATAAAAAATACACCCTTTTCATAAATGGACTTGTCTGAATACAAGTTTGTGTAGATTGGATTGGCTGCAAAATTAACATATCAAATCCATTCCAGTTACTTAGGGGTGAAAGGGTTAAACAAGATAATAGTGCGGAAGGTCACGATATACTACTGTAAAGGCATAGCTAGTAAACAAGGAGAGATAAGGTCTCTTTTTTTTAATTACTTGGTTTACTGATTTATTTTTTTTAAATTTGGTGCGGGCGGGCGAAAAAAAAAAAATTCGAGGAAAAATTAGGGTAGGAGATTAGCAAAAAAAAACAAGAAATGCGTCTGTCGAACGCGGATGCCACATGCAGCATATTTGAGAAACTGTGACTAAGTGGTTAACCGAAAAGTGTGACGGACGGACGGACGGACGGACGGACGGACGGACAGATGGTCCAAACACTATATGCCACCCGTTTCTTCGATACCCGGTGGCATAAAAATTCACGTTCTGCATAACATAGGAAATTCAGGACATACAGTATAACAAAATGTACTTAAAATGTAGGAATGTATGCTAACATTGTGACATAAATATCAATTAAACAATGTGATAATGTCTACTTCTGGTATCTTTATTCATATTCTGGTTAAGTACGGCGTTCGTCTCATATCCATGGTGGGTGGTTGGTTGGGAGCAAGCGATGGGTAATTTAACGATCGGCTTTCATCCTTACCGGAATGCCGACATTACATGGTTTGGCCCTCCTGTACATTTTCGGCCCCCTGCTACTCGAGGGCTAAATCCTGTTATGCCCCATTAAAAAAGTAAAAAGATTAGAGCTAATCATATTACTTTTGGGGTGAGCTAAGTGACTTTGGTGCGGTATGGACCTGGCACCAGGTCAGGGTATTCTAATTTCAGGGCTGAATATATAGTTTATGTAAATATTGAGCTCTGATTTTGGGAATTTCCCTCATTATGGACAGGTTGAATACGGGATAGTCCAACCCGTTGGCCCGGCCTTGAATGACCTTAGCTGTTGATAGGCCGTTAAACACCAATAAACAAAAAAAACAAACTCACGTGACGTATTACGACGTTTTGACGTCATACTGCAGATGCATAGTTGTGAAGTTATCATAAGATCTGTAAATTAACTCACATTATTGGTCAGTATGTATGTAATAAATATAATATTCATTTTTTTGCAACGGATATGACATACGTATATGTTCATGTTGTGGTCTGTAATGCCTGCCGGCACTCCTGAAATATGGACATGTCACACCACACGATGAACATATGGCACATTCACTGCAAAAATATGAATATCCTCTATTTATTAATAGTTTTCTCGTTGTACGGGTGATGATGCAGCTCAATTTGATTGATAATAACATTGTGATTTGAAATTGAATTATTATTTTTATTGAATTGTTGAACATATATTCAAAATTAATCTACAAGGACCCACAAACACACAGAGGCATCATTAAACAACAATTCTGCACTTTAATTTTACACCAAAAACGGCCAGCTCTACTGTAACACTGCCTTTTTCGATGTGGAAGTGAAAATAAAATGGTTGCGAAAACTCATGACACGCCTCGTGTTCCGAACTTCCGGTTTGATATGAGGTCACAAAAATGACTTTGGTGCCAAACTCATGCAGAACCTCCCCCGGGGTGTCTCTTGGTACAGCGGAGGCAGTAGATTTCTCGCATTTGCTTGAGGCAGACAGGTCCTTGATGAGCACATCCTTTTCGGCCAGCATTGGCGCCAGAGCATCACCGATACTCTGGCCCGGAAATACTTTAAAAAAAAAAACTGTTCTGTTTTAAATGATCCGATAAAAAGTCCAAAAATATCCGAAAGAAAAAGCGTTCTGCGTCTGCCATTGTTGTTCTTGTAGGCAGGAGCGAGCGAGGTTGATCCGTATCAATAAACGCTTTAATTAATAAAATGCGATCGCTAACTTCATACCGATCACGTAAGACGAAACGTCGCGGACCCGGAGACGAAAATATGGCGATGTCGATGCTTTTTCTTCAGATTTAGTGGTCGGACTTTGAGGTTGGCGGCGGATATTAAAAAAAAAAATTGAGATGCCAATTTTAATCGGCAAAATTAGGTGCGGCGGATCAGTAAACCAAGTAATTAAAAAAAAGAGGCCTAAGTCACTGGAAAAATTTAAATATAAATAGGATTCTTCCCCTTGCCATGATAAACACGAAAACACAAATTTTGTTAAAAATGGCCGTCACAGGGAGATAACTAAACAGAATATTTTGAAAAATAAATAGGGTTATTTCCCTTGCCATGATAAACATGCATTTCAAGTTTGGCTAAGATCCGTCAAGTGGACTAGTTATCAGGAGGAGGACAAGCTATGCCTGCTCCAAAAATATAGAATGCCAAATCTACATAAATTAAATAATTAGAAATAGCATTAATTTTTTAGAGCGAGCTCTAAATCATTTGAAGAGCTCTCTAAATGATTTGCATGTGGCTCAAAATATTTAATGCTAGCTCTAATTATTTAGAGCTAGCAATAATTATTTGAGTTTATTTAGATTCAGTGCTCCAGGAACGCCAACTCTACATAAACTTGAATACTTAATATTTGGAGCCAGCATTAACCCTTACACCGCTATCTTATTTTTTTGTCGTCTGCTGTTTATTTTCTATTTTCCATTTTTATCATCAAAAACATGCTTTGACAGCGCTTTAGAATAATTTACAACATGCTTGGACAGCACTTCAGAATCATTTCCATTGGAAATGATTCTTAAGTACTGTCAAAACAGGTTTTTATTGAGAAATAAGGCAAGATATAACAGCAGACGCTGGTCCGAAATATTTGTGATGCGAAACGTCCGAGTTCGTGCAGAGACAAATATTTTTTTCATTCGGATATACTTCGGATGTTATTGTTTAAGATTTGACAGACCGAGGTAAATATGTCTTCCACAAAACGTGGAGAAAAAAGACGCAGCAAAAGCCCCAATTAAACATAGATCTAATTATCTTTAACTAACACATAAAAGATGTCCCACATGGCTACAGTACCTCATAATCAAGGTATTGTGTAGCCATGTTTATTGCACATTTTGATACCAGAATTGGAAAATACCCTATTCAATTTTACACAATGGGGTAACGGTTGCAAGGTACCCAATTGATAATTGAAAATACCCAATTGAAAAAAATATCATGGAGTAAAAATACTCAATGAATAAATCCTTATCTAGAGCCCTGCACAAGGGTAAAAACAATCGGAAAAGCAAAACATTTTCCCCCACAAGAGAAGCATCACTTCTCTGGACCAATCATTCACTGTTGATTCTTCAAATGGCAAATGATTGATGTTACACTGCAATGATTCTCATAAAACATTGGATGGGTGAGACGACAGCCACAAACTCGCCTAATTAAATTAAAGACGAGTGATAATGACGAGAAACACAGGGAGAAAACACACAACTTCACAGGGCCTGAAAATAGCAGCTTTTACCAGTATGTCCGGGACCTAACAAGGAAAAAAGTGAAAGGTCCGAGGAATTTTTGGAAGGTCGGAGAGGATATTCGTAAGAAAAACGGTAGAAATATGTGTCTGTTTCATACTAAATGACTCATCAGACCAGGTGTACATACTTGAATATGTCACAAAAAATTATCTTATAAGACGATAATCAGAACGGATTTAGCATTTAATGATGATCACAATTTCAATTTTATCACAGGTCCAGGACTTCAGACCAGGGCTATTTTCAGGCCCTGCTTGATATTGCAACCAGCTTTGGAATTATATACAATTTAGTATTAGTTAATTATTTGATTTTCAATTTTGGTGAAAGTTATTTTTCACAAGATCTCAAGGCCAAGCACTCTCACAATTTCTGGAAAAAACGGTGCTGTATGTAGTCATAAATATGACTCAGAGCTCCAGTTAACCCTTTCACCCCTAAGTAATTGAATGGGCTGCAATATGTTAATTTTGCAACCAATCCAATCATCGCAAAATGATTTTAAGACTATTCCATTTATAAAAAGGGGGTATTTGTTGTTCTTAAAAATATGGAAATTACTTTCAAACTGCAGATCCTGATGAGACGGCTCATTACGAGCCGGCTCATCTGGATCTGCACTGTTTGCATAAACCGATATAGCTGGCTTTCGGGTTCAAAGGGTTAAGGTGCGTAATTTGGAGGTAAATTTCTTATTTCTCCATCAAAAATGGCAAGTTGGGAGTGCTTTAGAATCGTCTCAATGAGACGATTCTAAAGCACTCCCAACTTGCCATTTTTGATATGGCAAGTTGGGAGTGCTTTAGAATCGTCTCAATGAGACGATTCTAAAGCACTCCCAACTTGCCATTTTTGATGAAGAAATCAAAAAAATTCACCCCAAGTTGGTCAAATTACGCACATTAACTGGAGCTCTGTGAATACATGTTTTTGCTTTCTCTAGGTCAAGAACAGTAATTATACCATCCATATCACCAAGCCGTAAAACGGTACAAACACGTGGGTTTTACCAATGTGCGTATCAACTCTATACAGGGGCATCAGAAGCATCATGAGATTGGTCAGACGAAGGTAGGGGGTATCTTCCTCCCCGTTCTTCCAAAATGTTACAACTCAGTCGAACCGTCTCGTTGACATAAACATGTTTAGAGATTTGTGCTTCAGCTGATATAATATTATCAAATGATATCTAGACGACCCGAAAAACAAAACCGAAAATCCATGTTCAAGTCAACAGTATAGAAATGCATAGTTCATGTATATGTATGTACTATTAACCCTTACACTGCTATCTTAATTTTTTGTCGTCTGCTGTTTATTTTCTATTTTCCATTTTTATCATCAAAAACATGCTTTGACAGCACTTTAGAATAATTTACAACATGCTTGGACAGCACTTCAGAATCATTTCGGTTGGAAATGATTCTGAAGTACTGTCAAAACAGGTTTTTATTGAGAAATAAGTCCAGATATAACAGCAGACGACAATTGTTGTGTGTAGCGGTCTAAGGGTTAATCATTTTCTAATTGTTATGTACAACTTGATGCTTGACATGGTCAAATATTGAGAAATAAGGCAAGATATAAAAGCAACAGCAGCAGACGACAATTGTTGTGAGTAGCGGACTAAGGGTTAATAATATAATAACATTCCTGGCTGCTGTGTTTTGGAAATATGAATTCTAAATATTTCAATAAAAAATATTTTTGGCCAAAATCATTGGCCGGACCTGTTTCGATGCCCCTGCAAAACTTATTGTTTAATACAGTATCGTATCGTTCAATAGCAATACAAAACCATTTTCACTAAAATATCAATTTCATTTGAGCCGAGATGATCCGAGAAAATCAGAATGATTTCTTTTGATGACCAGCAAAGACAAACCTCACCCCAGGAATGTCTGATCATACTTCATTGCTCGTCATTTGGTCAGTAAAACACCCATTATGTCTCGTTCTACCATTTAGAAAAAACAATCCTACACGTGTACCGGCTTATGGACCTATACTGGTCATACATTAAATAAGTTGGGAGTTTTGTTTGATTATGACCAATATTTCATTGACAAATATAGCATCATTGTCATTTCGCCAATGCCACTGATTATGTTGTGAAAATTGATGAGGTCTAGTGGTAATGGGCCATGATAACTCCTGGAGCCGATTACTTGTGTGCCAAATGAAACTGGGTCACTGGCTGAATATTGGGACAAAATATATTGTAGGAAACACATGTAAATAGCTGCTTTCTACGGAGCCCCGCAGGGGACATGGATTTTTTTTGTATTAATTTGTTCCCATGAAGTAACAATTTGTTCCCATGAAATAACAATTTGTTCCCTCAATTAACAATTTGTTCCCACGAATTAACAATTAATTCCCTTGAATTAACAATTTGTTCACACGAAGTGACCCACGAATTAACAATTCGTTCCCATGGGAACGAATTGTTATTTTGTGGGAACGAATTGTTAAATTGAGGGAACGAATTGTCAATGTGTGAAAACGAATTGACAATTCGTGGGAACGAATTGTTAAATTGAGGGAACAAATTGGAACAAATTAATAAAAAAAAAAAGAATTCTACGTCCCCTGCGGGGCTCCGTAGCTTTCCCACAACAAAGAGTGTCCCAATAGTTAGGGTTGGAATGGTTGTACTGTAGCCGATTTCATCAAAATTGCAAAGTATACTTTCCTAGCAAAGTATACTTTGAGGGAGCAATCACTGATTTTTCCGAAATGCATTATTTCATGCAGAACTAACGATTGCATATATTTGATGATTAAAACTATGCAGAATTATTATACTGAATTTATTACATTATCACAGCCAATTTGGCTGTGATAATGTAATAAATTCAGTATAATAAAAATTAATAAATTTATTCTAAAATTGAAAATTTCTCCCTCAAAGTATACTTTGCTAGAAAAGTATACTTTGCAATGTTGATGAAATAGGCCCCTGGTGAATCACAAACAATGTATTCGGACACCATTTGTTTTGGGAAACCCCTATTTTATAGGCAACGGTGTCCGAATATTTAGCGTTACGGTCGGAGTACGTCATGTGTCACTTTTATTCTGGGGTCAAAATTTAGTCCCACACCCAATCCCAGACACAGGTTGAAGTAACGGACCGAGGTCTATAAATACATTAAATATGCCTAAAAGCATCCACATATGAAAAAAATAATAATAAGCTAACAAATTTGTTTTTACTCCCTCTATTATAGAGTATTATAGAGCTTATTATGTATACAAATTTAGTTTATTTTTTTCATTTATGGATGTTTTTAGGCATATTTAATGTATTTATAGACCTCGGTCCATTACTACAACCTGTGATCACAGAGTGTGTTTTCCCCAAATGTGAAATAAAATTTGCAGGTAAAAAAAATAACATTTTCACTTCTTTTTCTTTTTCATACCCTCACATTGTACATCATTGCTTTTACCATACGTTTTATTGACACCTTGCAAGTAATAGCATTGGTGCACAGCAACGTGCACCTTTTCGGACATACATGCAGATTAAAATAATTACAACAAAGTAAAAACAGTAAATACCGGTATATTATATACAATGTACATAGATGTGATGTATACAGTATCAGAGCTCCAGATAAGGTGCGTATTTGCGTAAATACCCAATTAAAATAGCCATAAACCAAATTGAAATCAGAAGTATTGAGTATCAAAAAGCAATGACAAATTTGTGGTATCTTTATCATGCTACAGAAAACAATAAACAGATCACAAATATAGCATATTTTCTTATTTTTCCATGAAAACACATCTTGGTATTTTATTAGAATTGTCTCCAAGGAGACAATTCTAATGAAATACCAAGATGTGTTTTCATTTAGACGCAAACTATTCAATAAGTGCGGTCTGCTGATGTGTAAACGGTAGTGTGATTCTGTTTTACACAATTAAAATTTTGAAATACCCAATTGCTTCAGAAATGATGGAGTGACCATACTCAATTACTAATTCCTTATCTGGAGCCCTGCAGTATATTGCTTTTGTATAAATTGTTATTACTTTTATAGAAAAAGGTGTTTTCTGTCTGCAGATCTATAATTCTATACAAATATAATAACTATAATTCTGACTCCTCTTAGGAGTTCTAAACACATATCGCCATCCTTACTGGAATCAATTAAGTATGTTTATACACGTATACAGGCACTGATAAAGTCAACATAAACAATTTTACTATTTGCTTTGAAATTGATAGTATCAGCAGGGGCGGATCCAGCATTTGGGGTGGGGGTCCTATTTTAGAGCTCTAAATCTAGATGTCCGGAAATGAACTTTCCTGTGTTTTATGGCATTTAAATTCAGACTCCAACTGGTGGTAATCTATGTGAACTCTATGGCTGAACGGGGTGGTTGCAACCCCGGAACCACCCACACCCTCCCACCTTCCAGATCTGCACCTGATCAGGGTTTTCACAGTTTTGAGAGCTTCAGATTTCCTCAACCCCCCTGTGGATTCCAGCTACATGCACAATATTACACTCTACTCACAAGAGCTTCAAAATATTGTGTGTTTTTTTTTTTTAGACCTGTGCCGCTACTTATAAATTTTTAGAGTATGTACTCCGTTAAGGACACGTGAAAGCCTGGATCAACATATGAATCATGCATAATTGCTTCGTAAATGTGATGGTATATATGCATAACATACATGTACATGTAAACATTCTCTTCTTACTATATCCTGCACGGTGCATGTAGTTGCCATGTCGGTCGTCTTAGTGTGAACAAGTCATCAGCCAGTTTTACCTCCTGTGACGTTTGACACATACCACTAATAATATGACAAACACATGAATAACAGTTGTGCAACATGATCAGAAGGCATCAGAGAACAGCGTGCCATGCGTTGTTTCGATCAAATGTATATACAAAGTCTGATATGTGAAGGGTTTGTTGACCCTTTGTTAAAAGGCTTGAGAATTCAGTAACGGCCGTGTAACAGTAAGTACAATACACAGTGCAGTAAATATATACCTGTATTACCATACATACTGTATCAAATCCAGTGACTTGTAAGCAGTTATCGGAGTTTATTGTCACTGGTGTCTACTGGTACTTGCCTACTATGCGAGTAAATAAGGCTTTGCCTATGACAGATGTACTTCTAATAATAGACTGTGCATCAGTTTGACATTTTACACATTGAAAAAGTGTCTATTGTATAGTTTGCGAGTGAAGGAGGAATAGCTGAGAATTCTAGCTTTTTGTGTAGTCTGCTGAAATAATATTTATAGGACATTGCCGTCACATATATCTGGGATGTATTGCACCAAATTTTATTATATTTTCTGCCATATTATTTGCTGTATGTGTTAGATGCTCCAAGTGGTGAAACTGTCCGATAGCATGAACAAACAACCGTAAAATGGCTGAGATGGCAACTATATGCTTTGTATAATATACACTATGAAGAACAGGGTTAGATATACTTTTATATAGATATTCAGTCACATGTATGATGCTACTACATTTGAAACAAAAGATCATATTCTATAATGTCAGTCCTTAAATTTTTCATTTTTCGTCTCCTCGTCACTCCTACCTCCTTTTTGCCCCATGCTAAATTGTCATAGAATAATTGATTTTTCGCAATAAAATCAATATTTGATGGAATCTCATCAAATCAAAAAAATAAACATTCATTTACCATTTCCCCATGATTGGCATTATTATACATTTTATATCAGACGTACATTCCACTTGTATCAGGGGCGAAAACCGTGTTTCCTGAAAATGTTAACGGACATTACGATTTATTCTCTGTATTTATTTTTTGATGTGCAATGATCATCATACTTTATAATCAGTCGCAAATATTATTTTTTGAGGCGACGCATTTAATTAGTATAAATAATAAAAAAAATATCATGCCTCATTTGCATATGAAAATAGCCTAACTTTTTTCAGGCGACGCATTTATTTAATATAAATAATTAACAAGAAACGAGGTGAAGCCACGAAAGCCAGGTTTTTTCCAAGCATAGACACTTGGATAACATAATTATACCCACTTTTTGTCGACTAGATAGCCGTGGCCTGCATGTCGCGCCTTGGGGCGAGGCATGGACACTAAAAAAATAGATATAGTAGATGGAAAAACTTTAACCAAAAAACTTTAACCGGACACGCGGACATACGGACGGACGGACGTATGCCAAAATGCCGACGATATCACGCTTTCCGCAAGCGGGCACGACAATGATGATAAACACCCATGTGAAGTATCAAGGTAATGGGTGAAGCAGTTGCAGAGATATAGTACACGAAAAAACTTTAACAAAAAAATTCAAAGTAATTTGACCTTGACATTGGGCACAGGGGCCGCACGGTTGGGGGTAGAATGAAAATATGGATGATGATAAACACACATGTGAAGTTTCAAGATAATGGGCGAAGCAGTTGCAGAGATATAATATAACGAAAAACTTTTAACAAAAAAAATTTAACCAGACGTATGTTAAAAAGTTAACGTTGAAAACGTTGAAAGTCAATTACGTAGAAATAATAGGTGAAGGTAAAAAAATGGTCACATGTTGGATAGTTGTATGTGGTAGGCACCCCTTGGTTATGAAGCTGTGAAAGTTTTGTGGTCCTAGGTGGTACAGTACCAAAGAAATGGACTTAAACACGAAAACTTAACATTGTAAATGCAAAAACTTAACATTGAAAATGGCCAAGTCGACTGCGCGGAAAAAATGGGTCAAATTCAAAAAAAGGTAACATGTTGGATAGTGATATGTGGTGGGCACCCCTTGATTATGAAGCTGTGAAAGTTTGGTGGTCCTAGGTGGTACAGTAACAAAGAAATGGACTCAAACACGAAAACTTAACATTGATTGTGGACGCCGCCCGCCCGCCCGGCTTTCGCCAATCCAATAGCCTGGATTTTTTCTCTCAAAAAACCTGGCTAAAAAATCGTCTGCCTCATTTGCATATGAAAATAGCCTGATACCACCGCGAGTCACTATCAGTAAACTATAACTATTACTAAATGATTATATCAACAACAACAATTACTGAAACTTCCAGAAGCGCCTCCGATTCAAAGTACATATTCTTTTATATGGTCCTTATTGTGTAACAGATTTTGATGAAATATGGCGTATCAAACGCGTCTTGTTAAGCTGCAGTTGGTGCCTCGGTACTTTGGCCCAAACTTCTGTTATTTTTGCGAAGAATCAATTTCGGTGTTTACCGACACGGAAATTGATTCTGCGCAAAAACGACATAAGTATGTGCCGAACTTCCAAGATCACCAAATGCAGCTCTTGAAGACGCGTTTGCTGCACCATATTTCATCAAAATCTGTTGCATATTAGGGAAAATAGCAAATAATACTTACTTTGGACCTAGCACGCTTTCAACACTTTCACATATTGTTGTTGTTGTTGTAACCACGTGATCAATGCACCTTGTCAATCCCTGCACACTTCCCGCTCTAATTGACCATCACATTGAGCTTATCATTATGGAGAATGTGCGACAGTTCTGCATTACATGTACATTGCAGAGCTCCAGATAAGCTACGTATTTGCTTACATACACAATTAAAATTGCCAAAAACCCAATTGAAATCAGAAGTAGCGATTATCAAAAAGCAATAAATATTTTATGGTACCTTTATTATGCTGCAGAAAACAATAAACAAACCGCAAATATAGCATATTTTTCTTATTTTCTATGAAAACACATCTTAGTATTTCATTAGAATTGTCTCCAAGGAGACAATTCCAATGATATACCAAGATGTGTTTTCATTTCAAAGCAAACTATTCAGCTGTCTGCTGATGTGTAAACAGTAGTGTGATTTTATTTTACCCAAATAAATTTTTGAAATACCCAAATGCTTCAGAAATGATGGAGTGACAATACTCAATTACTAATTGCTTATCTGGAGCCTTGCATTGTATAGTGAAATTAAGTAAAACCAGAAACCATGTACCTGGGAGCTTCCCAAATTTCTGCTCCCAAGACACACGTTTAATATATAGTTTGCTCTGCAGCATGAACGGACATTGTCAACGGAGAAGCACAATGAAATACATGTTAATAAAAATTAAACAGGTTTCTAGGTGTTCGGCTTATAGAGGTTTCACTGTACGACATGTACAGAATCCCAGGTAGTCAAATAAATACGACGCTAATCGCTACGTACGATGTTACTTCGGTGAAGGGAGCGACACAGTAAGCGGATTGAAACCGTGGAATACCTTGCTCTAGAATCCCAGGTACCTGCTTGTTAAACCCTTTAAACACTATGGCCCTCTATAACGGTGTTTGAAAACAGCGTAGATCCAGATGAGCCCGCCTCATCAGGATCTACACCTTTTGCAAGTAATTTTCATAATTTTTTTAGGAGAAAAAAAACAAAAAAACAACACCCCCTTTCCTAGTCTGAAAACAATTTTGTGACTATTGCAGTATTGGAGTGGTCTGAAAATTTATATCAAAATCTATTGCAGTTATTTAGGGGTAAAAGGGTTAAAATTCGCAAGTTTACCCAGTAATTACATCACAACGCAACTAAAATTGCATGCAGAGCCCCAACTATACTTTTGCAGCTCTTTCTTTCGCAGGTGTAACATAGCACGCCTACCAGGAAGCACTATTTTGGTGCACCTATCAATTTAGAAATTGCAACATCAATTAACAAAATTACGGAATATAAATTCGCTTTACTTACCAAGCAGTCGTGTTCAGTGGCATGTATAAACGAAATTTCAGTCAACAAATCCTAATGACATCATAACAGAACGCCGAAAATTGGATATCTTCAGCCAGATCCACTGGATGCCGAAGTTATCTGAAAATCCCGGCGTCTACACAGAACAGCTGCTGGCGCCATCTACACGCGGGAGGCTGAGCGATAAACCCAGCGGATTGAGGGGGCAACAGGGGTTATCGATTTTGTAAATTCAATAAAATATTCAAACTGTTTGTAAAGATTAATTGCACAGATTTTCGTCCGATAATATTGGATTTAGATATGTTGGAAGCGTAACATATTGATCTGTAGCATAATTGTTAAATTGTGCTTTGTTTCATGTGTGTAACATTTGAAACAGATGTCTTCCGAATCGGGTACTGGCCCGGGTAGGTTAGTGAAGAAATTAGTGAAGGGAGGGGGGCTGGCCCGGGTAGGTTAGTGAAGAAATTAGTGAAGGGGGGGGGTTGGTGGGGACACACAAACGTTGATCAATGATCTTTGTTTGTTTGAACTGGTGCAATGGGTGCAATATGATTTTCTACTGGCCCGGGTAGTTAGTGAAGAAGGGTAGGTTAGGTAAGAAAGAAGAAAGGGGGGGGGGGGGGGGGGGGGTGACACGGTTAGTGAAGAAAGGGGGGGGGGGGGGGGACACACAACGTTGATCAATGATCTTTGTTTGTTTGAACTGGTGCAATGGGTGCAATATGATTTTCTACTGGCCCGGGTAGGTTAGTGAAGAAGGGTAGGTTAGTGAAGAAGGGGGGGGGGGGGGGACACACAACGTTGATCAATGATCTTTGTTTGTTTGAACTGGTGCAATGGGTGCAATATGATTTTCTGGTGTGTTAGTAGATGAATTCTGCCATCTCAGTTTTGTCTATCGAACCGAACACCAGATGCCTTCTTTTTGATGTATGGGTGGTGGGTTATTTCTTGTCAAACTGTTCAAGATGGCCACCAAATACAATCCACATGGTAGACATAGCACTATGGCTTTACAGCAAATTTAAGTAAATAATAAATGATAAACGTCAGATAATGAAAAATAGAAGTAAAACATGATATAATATAGAGACATGGCATGTTAGTCTATCCACACGGTGCCTTTTATTTATATAGGTAGGACGGGCTAGGCTACGTGTATTATGTATCACTCTTAGTGGATGAGGGGCTGTTGACACAACGAAATGTACAGTTAAACACATTCAAGAGGCCCAACTTGGTCTGTATTGCTCACCTTAGATTCTGACCTTGACAAACATAATGTATACAGCATTAGCTGTTGCTGATAGGCTACATTCACTTTTATGCATAGCTACAATAATGTGAGCAACCGAAGTGCATACACAAACCTGTTGCATGTAGGTCAAAATTTAGTAAACTGCATAGTTTATACCTTTAAACAACTAATCTTTGATGTAGAACTAGTAAATTGCCAAAAATAATAGAACAGGGAAATCATTTTCCCATGGAAGCCGTCTTTTCTCTTGTTGTTGTTCAACATTCAACATAACGAAATGAAGCTTGCACATTTATCAGATATACATGTAAATGTCAGATAAACACCTTTACACGGTAAAATAACCAATTTCTGCATGTGTATGTTCTTTTAATATTAATAATTGATATCGTTAACATATCAAACACGCCGGATAACCGATTGCAATTGGTCCATTAATAGTAGTTATTGCATAACATGGTCTATGCCTCGTTTCTTATGAAATTATTAAAACTTGTGTATTTATTTATTTAATGGTGTTTAACGGCCTGTCAGTTAATGCCATTTTAGGCCAGGTTAATGGGGTCGACTCCCATATTCACCTGGGGTGTGGGTGGAGGGGGGTAATCCCAAAATCATAACTGAATATAGTCGGCCCTGAAATTAGAAAAACCGGACCAGGTGCCAGGTCCTCACCACACCAGAATCACTTAGACCCACTCCCTAAAAGTAATAGGATCAGTACTAATCTTAGTACTTTTATAATGGGTATAACCAGATTCAATTCTCAAGTAATAAGAAAGCCAATAATAAAATGTACCTACATGTAAGCATGTAGGAGCAAAACCACAGATATCGGGATTCCAGTAGGGATGAATCCAATATTAATGATGGGATTCATCCCTACTGGAATCCCCATATCCGTGGTTTACCCTTCGCATACGCCCACCTGCTGCCACTAAAACTTGCGTAATAAATATCATATTAAATCATTAATCAAGTAAGATCATCTGTATGTTCATGTAGCCTCTATTATATCTTCGAGATGCAGACCTTACATGCACAACCACTGCTATTAAAAGTAACTGGTACATGTAAAATATTTAAATTTCACAACAAGTCCTAACATTTATTTGTCATATATTTATTTTGAAGGTATTAACCCTTAGACCGCTATCTTACTTATTTTTTTGTCTGCTGATTATTTTCTATTTTCCATTTTTATATCAAAAAACATGCTTTACAGCCTTTAGTAATTTAAACATGCTTTAACGCATTCAATCTTTCCAATGGAAAATGATTGAAATTGGAAAGATTCTGAAGTGCTGTCAAAACATTTTTTAATTGAGAAATAAGGGCAAGATTTAAAAAGCAAGGCAGACAACATTGTTGTAGCGGTCTAAGGGTTAATATTGAAGACAAACTAAACATTAGGACAGATCCAAATCCAAGATTAATCAACACTATCCTCGAGACGTCATATGACAATATAATATGTACTTTTATATGCATGTACTACATGTTGGTGCACGAGACATCTGGGGCCCGTTTCACTAAACTTCCTACGACTAAAATGTTCGTAAGTGCAAAATTATGATAGTCTGTAAATTTCACATTAACAATGTCTTTTTGTAAATAATTGTTGGATTTACATTTATTGAGCATAGGCTGCATATGCAGCCTATGCTCAATAAATGTAAAGCCATCAATTGAAATTTACAGACGATTCTAAATTTGTGCTTACGAACATTTTAGTCGTAAGAAGTTTAGTGAAACGGCCCCCAGCAGAGTTACATCTGCAGAGTTACAGGTACCGTTGCTTCAACACGTTGCCTAGTAGTTGCCCTCACAAGGTGCTTTGCATGTATAGTGACAGTGCGTTTGTTGACAACGCAATATTTCTGTAATTGACAATAATAAAAGACAAATAAAAGACTATTAATAATTCAAGTGTGTAGACTTTTGCCACCCCGGTTTCCAGGTACAAAAATAGGTTTGGAAAATGAAAAGTAACCTATAATATCGTATAAACATAATGAAGTCGAAAGCTTATGCTTTATCGCATTCTGAACACAGCCAGCTTTGTTACATGAGCGGGAAACAAAATATAATATTATATAAACAACAAGTGTATCACATTGATTGGTCGGTTTCATAGCATAATGTTGTCTATCTATAAGACTTTCCGACATAAAAGATCCATTAAACTAGACTTATGTTTGCAAAATATGGATATGCCCCGTGGCATGACTGGACTCTAACTGGAGGAACTCTTATAAACTTTTCAACGTTTTGATGTAAATGTACACGGACGGATGGACGGATGTATGGAACCTCAAGAGCAATATGACCCCCTTGCTATCGCATATGGGCATAATAAACTAGCCATTATGATTTGATTAACCTAAACATCATTCGTCAGTCACCACAATCCAAACACCCATATTATTGACCTACTTTGCCCGCTTTAATGACCTCTTAAGTAAAATTTTATTATGTTCTTGGGTCCGTTTTACTAAGCTTCCTACGACAAAAATGTTTGTACAAAGATTTCCATAAATTCACAATCACACATTTGCGAGGTTCACGACTGCTACCATTTTCCACCTACGTGTATGGGTCAATAATGTGAACAAGTCCACCAAAGATTTCCCAAAACCGGCTGCTAATGTCAACTTTGTCATGCATGTTATATTTGCACTTACAAACTTCTTAGTCGTACAAAGCTGAGGGAAACTTTTGTGCTTAAAGTAATTTTCACCGCAATCCAAATGCTACAGCCTCTGCTAATCAAACTTGGTCAACATTTCCACCTTCCGTCACTCACCATAACCCACTTAACAATCCACGTATTTCACCTATGCAATGCCATCATATTTATGCTCAAATCTTGGTTAACCTTTGCATTCAAGTCATTTTCAATAAAATAAATATAGTTCTTCCTCTGGATGTGATTAACATGTATACCAAATGTGTTTAAAACCGTCAAGTGGAACTCTCAAGTTATTGCATGAACAAGGTGTGCCCGCTTGCTGCCCACATAGTATACATAAGACGTCCAATTTTTCAAACAGGCGTATAAAAATAATGGCCACTGTCCAACTCCTTTTCTGGAGTGCTGAAAATGTACAGTGAAACCTCTCTAAACCGGACACCCTGGGAGGTCCCCAGGGTGTCCGATTTAGAGATTTTCTACTATCAATCCGGCATATGACCATTCTGAAACACATCTCTGAGCTTTGTGATCAATCATCATGAACAGACATCATCATCTGAGATAAATTACTAAGAGACCCATCAAAAATAAGATTTCATGTTTTCTTGGTGTCCGGTTTAGAGAGGTTCCACTGTACTTGTTTTCTCTGGTTTCCAGCAGGGGCATTTGTGCTCCAACATGCTGTATTAGAGTTTTCTTCCATTGTGGCTAATTCTTAACTAAATTGTATGTTGTGGCCAACTGTTTTGATGAGACAAAATGAATTTAGTAAAAACATATACTTCATACATGTAGTAACTAGAAAGAGGTTCACAAACACCCATGAGCGCCGCCTGGACCAACAAACAAAAATATAACGTAAATCTTACAGATAGACGGATGAACGGATGGAAATACAAAAACTATATACCCCTCGACATACTTTATATGCCGGGTGTCTTGCTATGGCTTTCTTTCACAAGAAAACTCAGTTGGACAGAATCCAAAGTTCCCTAAGGTACATTCCATGTCAACAAGACACGAACTGTATTAACAATTATTGTCCAAAAAAACAAAACATTTTCAGTGGACATCTTGGATTTCATGCAATATGTAACTAGAGCAAGTGAACAGGCGCGCACTGATACGCCTAGCCATTGCCTTGATGGACAAACAAAAACACTAGGTCATTTTGAAATGTTAACTTACTGAGTAAGCCGATGGGTGTAAATATGGTGTACCCAGAGTGTAAGGATTGACTTGTCATTTTCTTCTTCTTCTTTCTTCATTTACTGACTATTATGGCCACGAGTGGGGGCTAGTACAGTGAATGCCAAGCCACCAAAGCTACTCGATCCACCTAATTGGTAACCAGGGCAAGAGATAAGAGGGTGCAGTTCTAAAAACAATATGCAAGACCCAACTAAAGGTACATGCCCACTCAGTAGAAACATCATCTGAGACATGTTCTGGCAAAATAAACAGTCATTCACTAATACCCTACTTATTGATTGGCATTATTATACATTTTATATCAGACGTAAAATTTTGATACTGATATCGGACATTTATATTATTTATTCTCTGTAATTATTAACCACTTTGTCACAGTTTCTCAAACTGGCCATAGCATGTACATAAGTTGCTTAATCGCTTCAATACTTCAACACTTCATTCATTGGTATGTGTGCCACACCTGCCTTTTCATAATTTATATGACCTTCGCCTTTTGACCTTCACCAGGTTACTTAAATGACTTAACAATTTTGGTTAACCAGTTCGTCATAGTTTCTCAAAATGGCCATATCATCTACATAAGTTGCTTAATCGCTTCAATACTTCAACACTTCATTCATTGGTATGTGTGCCACACCTGCCTTTTCATAATTGATATGACCTTCGCCTTTTGACCTTCACCAGGTTACTTAAATGACTTAACAATTTTGGTTAACCAGTTCGTCACAGTTTCTCAAAATGCCCATATCATCTACATAAGTTGCTTAATCGCTTCAATACTTCAACACTTCATTCATTGGTATGTGTGCCACACCTGCATTTTCACCTTCACCAGGTTACTTAAATGACTTAACCACTTTGTCACAGTTTCTCAAATATGCTGCAGGTGGCATCCGAGTTCGACAGACGCAGTTCTTGTTTGATATGCAATGATCATACTTTATAATCTGTCAAAAACATTATTTTTTCAGGCTACACATTTAATTAGTATAAATAATTAAACAAGAGGGCCATGATGGCCCTAATTCGCTCACCTGAATCCATGAACACCAGAGGAGAATGTGACATTGAGTTCATATGTGTTTTAAAGAAATTGTGCTATTTTTAGATGGCGGTCGTCTTGGATTAAGCGATGACTCTCATTTTACCAAATCTGAAAATGCTTCACCCAAGGATCTTAACTTACTATGAAGTTTGGCCAGCATCGGCCATGTGGTTCCTGAGAAAAAAACGTTAAAAATCTTGAATAAATTGACCTTTTGGCGGCCGTCATGTACGACATAATCATACGATTCCGACAAATATTGCACCATAGGAATCGCCTCATCGATACCTTCAATTTTATATATGACATGAGCATATTCGGTAACAAATAAAATTTGACCCCACAGGCCACGCCCATTTTTGGCCTTGGGGTCACCATTTTAAGACCTTTGAAAGATCATTCTACATCGTTCATTCCTACCAGGTTTCGACGAAATCCGCCTGGCGGTTCAGGAGAAGAAGATTTTTTAAGAATTTGTGCTATTTATAGATGGCGGCCATCTTGGAACGACCTTTTGACCTTTCAGCGACCATCTTGGATGACATGACCATTCAATTTCGACAAAAAATGTACCAGAGTGATCGCCTCTTTGATACCTTCAATTTGATATATGACATGACCATATTTGGTCAAAAATAAAATTTGACCCCAATTTGACCCCACGGGCCACGCCCATTTTTGACCCGGGGGTCACCATTTTAACAACTTTGAAAGAGCATTGTACATCGGTCATTCTTACCAAGTTTCGTCAAAATCCGGCCAATGGTTCATGAGAAGAAGATTTTTTTTAGAATTTATGCTACTTTTAGACGGTGGCCATCTTGGATTAGCGATGACCTCCATTTTAACAAATCTGAAAAGGCTTCATCCATGGATCATAACTTTTAAGTTTTCCTACCATGGGCCAAGCGGTTCATGTGAAGAAGAATTTTGAAATCTCTATTAAAAGAACAACCTTTTGACATTTCGGCGGCCATCTTGGATGACATAACCATCCGATTTCAACACAAAATGCACCAGAGTGATCGCCTCGTTGATACCTTCGATTTGATATATGACATGGCCATATTCGGTCAAAAATAAAATTTGACCCCACGGGCCACGCCCATTTTTGACCCCAGGGTCACCATTTTAACAACTTTGAAAGAGCATTGTACATCGATCATTCCTACCAAGTTTTGTCGAAATCCGGTTGGCGGTTCTTGAGAAGAAGATTTTTGAAGAATTTGTGCTATTTTTTGTGCTATTTTTAGACGGCGGCCATCTTGGATTAAGTAATGACGTCATTTTAACAATTTTGGTATCCCCCTACCTATGGACCATGACCATGAAGTTTGGTGACTATAGGCCCCATGGTTACCGAGGAGAAGACGTTTGAAAATGTTCACGGACGACGACGGACACATTGCGGTAACAATAGCTTCGCTCAGGTGAGCTAAAAATGTCATGCCTCATTTGCATATAAAAATAGCGTGTTATCACCGCGCGTCACTATCAATAAAATAAACATTACTAAATCATTATATCTGTATAGTGGGCACTCGTAATTTTTAGAACTGGTGGAATAATGA